>CM030876.1:13157974-14395120 GCA_018132145.1 Boehmeria nivea var. tenacissima | reverse complement strand
AAATAATAGTGATAGCCCGTCCGAATAAAAACTATAATGGGTTGGGTTGTCGGGTTGGTACTAATAATTTAAATTCATATTTCATATGTTTGAACAATGCTTAGCATATATTAGATTCTAAAAAAAATCTCATAAATTGATTAGAAAATTATATATATACATCTTTATAATCAAATAGAGAATATAAAAATTAATGAAAAAATAAACTATTGACATATATAGGAAATACAAAATGAGATGATGCGCGATTTTAGTAAAAATAATGAAAGAAAATGGTTAAGAAAAGAAGAATGAGTCGACGAACGAGTAGTTATATCAATCAAACAAAGATTTTTTTAAGCAAAGCTTTTAAGAAAAGATTAATGTCTTTATACTTTTCATATTGTATTAATATATATAAATTTTAGATAAATATTTAAAAAGTTTGGGTTGGGTTGGATTGGGTTGGGTTGCTCAGGTCCGAAAGTTTAGAATTTCAACCCAATCCGTCATTCATTGGTTCAAACTAAATGAACCCGAAATAAAAAAAATTTCACTTTTGAACCCGTATTTTTGGGTTGGGTTGGATCTTCGGGTTGCTCGGGTTAATGTACACCCCTAATTAGAGTTCCATTGTCAAGGGAATATATATTCCCTTGTTTGGCCTACACATTTTATCCATTCTATTTTTTTACTTTTTTCAACTTTCCTAATCCTTCAAACCATTCCATTCTATTCTATTTTTTTTTCAACTTTCCAAATCCCTATACAATATATAAAATCTCAACCATTTATATCACTTCAAAATTCGCAAAATCAAACTATTCTACATCATTTTTCTAAATCTTTTTCAGACTATTTTTAAACTATTTTTTCCATCTTAAAAAATGGGATGGAATGGCCAAAATGACCACCCAACATCAGAGGTCAAAATGTCAAATCCATAAGTTTAGGGATCACTAGTATAAAAGAAAGAAACCGACACTTAACGGTTCGGTAATCGGGTTTGTACCACCGACCCGAAAAAATACACGTTCCTGCTTCTTCATGAGTCATGACTATGAGTTGGCACTGTTAATGGTAAAGCAAAAAAATAATAAATAAAAAAAAATTATCGTTTGAGTTCTCAGAGAACGAAAAGTTTGCAATTGAAGAGACTGCTAAATTGTATCTGTTAATGACCCAACCGAACAAGTGAGCTTCAAACTTTTCACAATTCCCATTCTCTGACCTTTTATGGGCTAAAGCTAGATTCTTTGGGTTTCTTTTGTTTGCTTTTTCATCGCTACAGCTGGGATTTATTTCTTTTTTTTCTTTTTCCTTTTTCTTTTAATTCGTCTTTTGGCTCTGTATTGTTACATTTGTTGAAGATTGTGAAGTTTAGTTTTGCTTTACTATTCAGTGAATAACATATGCTTTAGTATTAGCTCTTCTCTGTGATTATTTATTTTGGGTTTTCTTTCCCATGTCTTATGATTACTCATTTTAGTTCTTAGTTCGTGTAAGCGTGTGAGTGTGGGTTTTGTTTGTTTGTTTTTTTTTGTTTTTACTTAAATGGCATTTTGAATATTGGTGTAGGAGCCATTAATTCGTTTAAGTGAAGCATAATAAGAAGTCAGTATCAAATATTAGCTTAGCTTGATTGATGTGGCTGTAATTAGTAATCTAATTTGAATTTGATATCCGTAGGTGTTTTTCACTCCCAGGTAAAACTTAATGGAAAATGACATTTTCGGTGGAATAAGCCATTGGGTTCAATGGAGATAGATCTCGAACTACCGTCATGTGAGCATGGGAAATTAGAAGCTTGCTCGGATTTGGATGGGGAAGTTGGAGGAGAGGATGCGAATGCGGTTCAGCACGGGGAAGAGTGTGTGAATTATCCGGAAATTAGTGAAGGCGATAAGGAAGATCGCGAACCAAATGCCAACCTGGCATTCTCCGGAGGGCTGGGTCATGGGGATGCAGGCACTGTTGAAGCTGATGCTAACAAAGAATCCACAAGTGCACCCTGCAACGGCTTGGAATTTGAATCGAAAGAGGCAGCGTATTTTTTTTACCGAGAATATGCTCGCTCTGTGGGGTTTGGCGTCACTATTAAGGCTAGTCGGCGCTCGAAAAAGTCTGGTAAGTTTATTGATATAAAAGTTGTGTGTTCTAGATTCGGAAGTAAGCGGGAGTCTTGTAGTCCCGTGGCCAATCCGAGGCAGTGTATTAAAACAGGTTGCAAGGCAGGAATGCAGATGAAGAGGAAAGAAGATGGGAAATGGGTCATACATAGTTTCGTAAAGGAGCATAACCATGTTATTTATCCGGACGACTATATTTATACTATGGGTAGAAAGAAAAAACCGCCCGTTGTTGTTGCTTGTCAAAAGAAAGGTTTGCAGCTGGCTTTGGACTTTAGGGATACACAACTGATGCTCGATTTTTTTGTGCGTATGAAGGAAGAGAATCATAATTTCTTCTATGCAATAGATTTGGACAGTGAAAAACGTCTGAAAAATGTACTATGGGTCGACGCAAAAGGTAGGCATGAGTATAGGAGTTTTGGCGATGTAGTCTTCTTTGATACTTTTTATGTTAAGAACAAATATAAGATTCCGTTTGTCACCATAGCTGGCGTGAATCATCATTTCCAGTATATATTGCTCGGCTGTGCACTTATTGGGGAAGAGTCTTCAGCGAGTTTTTCTTGGTTGATGCGGACATGGCATAAATTAGTAGGTGGCCCAGCACCTAGAGTGGTTATTACGGATCAAGAAAAAATCTTGAAAGAAGCTGTAGCAGATGTATTTCCTGATGCACGTCATTGTTTTTGCTTATGGCATGTCTTCGGGAGGTTTCCTGAGAATTTGGGTTGTGAAGTGAATCAGAAGGATTTTATGGGAAAGTTCAACAAATGCGTTCTTCGATCTTGGACGGATGAACAATTTGAACAGAAGTGGCGGAAGATGGTTGATAAATTTAACCTTAGAGAGGATGTCTGGATCCGATCGCTATATGAAGATCGCAAAAGTTGGGTACCAACCTATATGGAGGGCGTGTTTTTAGCTGGAATGTCAACTGCTGAACGATCTGAAAGTGTAACGTCGTTCCTTGACAGGTACATTTGTCCAGAAACGACGTTTAAGGAGTTCATTGAGCAGTATAAGAAAATTTTAGAAGACATGTATGACATGGAAGAAAATGCTGATCTTCAAACACAGCAACAGCTACCTGGATATAGATCTCTCTCAAGTTTTGAGAGACAACTGTCATCATTTTATACAAATGCAATACTTAAAAAATTTGAGGTTGAGGTTTTAGGTGTAGCTTCTTGTCATCTGCAAAAAGAAGGAGAAAATGATTCAACTGTAATATTCCAGGTTGATGATTCTAACGAACACCAAAAATTTGTCGTTGCTTGGAAGAAAGAACAGGTCCGAGTATGTTGTTTATGTCGTTCCTTTGAATATAGAGGAATTCTTTGTAGACATGCACTCCTCGTCCTTGAAATGTCTGGTGTTTCTGCCATCCCATACCACTACATCTTGAAGCGATGGACGAAGAATGCGAAGGTGAGTCCTACTGTCACTGGGATACCTAGGACGCTTAATTCCAGGTTTCAGCGTTTCAATGACCTAAGTAAATTAGCAACTGAACTCGGTCAAGTTGGATCTTTATCTCCGGAAACGTACCACATTGCCTTAGAGGCATTGAAGGAAGTACTAAAAAGTTGCATAGATGTTAACGACTCTGTCCGGGGCACTTCAGAACCCAACCTGTCATCACCTGTTCATGGTTTGGTTGATGAAGAGAATCGCAGCGTCATTTTGGGCAAGGCGACACAGAAAAGTAGAACATACAAGAAAAGAAAGGTCGGTTAAGTGTTTATTCTTGAATGCAGCTTCCACTGTTTTCTATACCATTGGTAATTGGTATGAGCTCTAAATTAGATTTTGTTTATGATTTAGGGACAATCAGAGCTTGATGAAGAAACTACTAGGACGCCGAACAGTGTTCTTCAGATGGTATGAATTGTATATGCAGATTTATTGTTCTCATTTGATGTTCTCGTGACTGTGCTATCAATGTTAAATCGACACATTATCTTATTTTAGAGATAGAGAATCAATAAAGTATCTAAACAAAATTGAAATATAGTTGAAAATAGAATACTAAACAAGGTGTAATTGGGAGTACAACAACGGGTACAATTAGGGGTTTGTGTTTTGTTTATTTTGATGGATGAATTTCGTTCTCGTCAACAAGAATGGTTTCATTAGTACCCTTATTTATGGCTCTTATTCGTGCAGGAACAATCCAAGACACACAACCTTAACTGCTATGTTCGTCAACAGGACATTCAAGGGGTATGGATTAGCCTCTACTATCCAAAGATATCATAAAGTTTTAACTTAAAGCGAAACTTTTTCCCCCACCATTGTTCTTCCATAAATGTGAATTTTGTAAATGTGGTTTGTTTCTTAGGAATTTGATTCTCGAGCTCAAGCTCTTGATGGCTATAATACCGCTCAGCATGTTATCCCAGGAGCGGTAAGCCACTTTTTTACATGAAAAACACGTCGTGCTCGGTTATGCTTAAAAGTGATTATGTGCTCCAACACTACCTATACTACTTGTAGGGACAGTTAAGCTCGATCTCTCCTATCCTCAGTAGTTACTATACCCCTCAGCAAGTAATACAGGTAATATCGCCTTTGATACTATTATGACCTTGGTTATTTTGTTCAATATCCCAAACTGGCCTTTTTTATAAACCTCTTTATTTTCATTTCCTCTAGGGACAGTTTCTTTCAGTGCCGCCACATATTGTTCATCAGCACGGAAATCAACCGAGTATGCAAGTACTGGTACTGCATTTTGATGCTATCACATTCCGTTCAACGCAATGATTTAAAATACTGAATTATGAAAAAAAAAAAGAAGAAAAACCCTACTTTAACCTTGGACTAATGCCGTTGCAGCGACAATCGGGTTTGCGGGGCACAGCAGTGCATGGCTGCTCCAACCTTGGGGACAACCTGCAAGATATGGTGTGCATTTGAACAGTATCATAGTGTATTTTCCTCTGCCCTTATCCGATATAGAATCGTTGATCGTTTGGTTTTCGTCTACTCGACTGCAGGATCGACAATCTATTGGCTCGCTGAGGTATCAAAACATTACATCAGAACGCTTACATGACAAACACCCTTCTCAGTAGTTTTGGCGCCAGCTTTCAGGTCAGATGAGGAGATTTTGAAACATCCTTAAACAAGTTGGGATTATCATTTGTAGTAGAGATGTTTATATTTTTCTCCTTTAAATATCCCTTTCGACGAATCGATGTATAGTTTTGTCCTGTATATTTACTCTACTCATCTGTATAGTATATTTTCTTGCGAGATCAAAATGAAAAAACAAAATGCAAAATTTCACAGAGGCAACGAGTAGGAAAAAGAATTAATCATTTTCTTTGTCAAGATGTAGCATTTAGCAGCCAATTTGACATATTTCCTCCACAAAATCTTTTCCCTTTCTGTGGTCCGCGCTACAACGAACTGTCCTCTGCGTTATGTTATGTTAGTTTCCATTAGATCTTCTCCTCAAGTTGCACCACAGTCCGTTCTTTGTATGAATGGTTGCCCCTGTAACGAGCTCGACCAACTCCGGCGATCCCCGCAACTCCACATCGAAATTCTGCAACAGCATGGCTAATGCTACCGTCGACTCCATGAGCGCAAATTGGTCGCCGACGCACTTTCTTGGTCCCCCGCCAAATGGCAAGAAAGCAAAATCCGAAACAACCTGCAAAATGAAGCCATTATTTCATTATTTTCCATGTTCCCACACAGATTAACCTACACTAAAATTAAAGGGACAAGGGATTGACCTCATTCGGATACAAAGCTCCAGGGCTTCGAGATGGATCAAAACCATCCCATCCTTCGACATCTTCACTCTTCTTTTGCCTCAAAAATCTCTCTGGTTCGAATTCATTAGGACTGTCCCAAAAATATGGAGATCTATGGAGATTATATACCTGAATAGATGGATTATAAAGTTAAAAAAAAAAAAGGGTAGAGAACAAGTGTTCAGTCTTCTGAGGTTAATATGTCAATCTTCTTGAATCAGTCTTTTAAGATTAGAATCCAATTTGTAACAGTTTCGAATGTAAGTAACGGTAATCTGTAGGACTCAAGACTCACAGAAATGAAAATATCAGTTCCAACTGGAATCGCATAACCGTCTTTGTCGCCATTGCAGCCTCCTGGATGAGCCATGATAAAGTCATTTCTATAAACTGATTTCGTGAGCAATAGAATAAAACATTCGACGTTCGGACTAAAATTGTATAGTACCTGGTAGTTTATCTGATTTGAGAGATCGCCTAATAAGCAAAGGGGGTTGAGGATATAAACGAAGAGCCTCAAC
Organism: Boehmeria nivea var. tenacissima; assembly: GCA_018132145.1. Lineage (NCBI taxonomy): Eukaryota > Viridiplantae > Streptophyta > Magnoliopsida > Rosales > Urticaceae > Boehmeria > Boehmeria nivea. The sequence goes on along the minus strand of CM030876.1, from coordinate 14,388,721 downwards.
CACAATAAGTCTTATGTACCTGAAACAAAATAACAAATAATTCATATTCTAGTGTATTGTGATGAGCAACCAATAAGAGTATAATCTTTAAATTAGGCCAAACTTGTGCCGTAATTTTGTGGCACTAAGCAACTTATTTGTTACATTTTCTTGTATTAAACTCATTTGCAAACCAAGCACACTCTTGAAAATCCTATCTTGACCGCAAAGAAACCAACCTCGAACTCTGAATGTAGCACCGATATTTCAGGTTTTTTGAATAACTGGTCACCTTCTATCGGATTTCATTTTTATATTAACATCAAGAAATTATTGAACCAATTGACAGTGTTATGTCCTTCTCTAATGATAAAACTCAGACACAACAGGCTTAGAACTTACTCCAATTTTTTAATCAATTCATATGTTGGTACATCCTGGCCAAGCACCGAATCAATCTCGTGTTGCGCCTTTTTCATTTTGGATGGATTCTGCAGTGTATCAAAGTAATTATAATCAGTACAGTTATGCATTAACTTGACAAGATTTTAACAAAGGCTTATATAAAATGCTGAGCTGGTTATAAAGAATCATACTTGAGCAAGCAGGTAAACAGCCCAGGTAAGGACAGCCGCTGTCGTTTCATGGCCGGCAATAAGCATGGTCATCAGGTCATCTCGTAACTGACACAAAAAACCCTAGGCTTAATGAAGTTTAAAATAGTACAGAGGTTCCAAAACCGTCAACCTATCCAGGGAATGTACATTCATAAAAAATTAGTCGCAGAGAATTATCATGTATTCGGGAAAAACACAAAACTAACCTAATAGAACAATCTATAACGACATATACCAATTTTTAGCTCGAAAAGTATTATTGTTTACCTGACGATCATCGACATCGGCTCCCCGCATATCAACTAAGAAACGTAGAAGACTTGCATCCTGCGAACTTCATAGTTAAAAGGCCATAATTATGAAACTTTTACAAAGCTCCTATTAATCGCTTTACTTGTACAGATCACCGGCGACGGTGTTATATGACATTTGTAACGAAATGTTTACCAACCTTCAGGTTTGAGTAGTCCCTTTGTTGCAGTTTCTCAACATCTGTTTCCTGTCATCGGACGCAACAAAATCAAGTTCCATGTTCTGGTAAGTTACTCTATCATCTTCTTTTAGCATATGCTACAGGGTAAAAAGGCTCGATCACATTTTTGCCCTGAATTACAGGTCAAATCTCATTTTAGCCTATGACTTCTAAAACGTCCCTAAATTGGTCCCTGGTTTGTGAAACTAAGGCCTTTAAATGATGCACAATAGCAATGATGCAGCTTACCTCTCTTGTCTCTTTTGCATTTTTTATGAGTCCATCGAGACAGTCGTTGATAACCTTCAGGTCACTCTGGAACTTCCGCTGCCTGGGAACTATCCAGTTCATGAACGGAACTTTCCAATATGGAATGTAAAAGGTTGACCTATGCTCTGCTTCGAAAAGTGTTCCATACACTGCCTGCGATACATTTGTAAAAGCGCTGAACATGAGCATCAAACATATGACATTGGCTAATAGGTAGTAGACAATTGTAAATTGTATGATTGAAGAGATTGAAAACTCAAAGTAAGCTTGAATGCAAAGAAAACCTGAATTACAGGCGATTCTTTTGTCACAGAACCAAAGTCATAGTTAAAGACACCTAGCCCGATAATATCAAGCGCCAAACTTGAAAACTCTGCCTCGAGATCCAATTCGATTGTCTTGCTCCCTTGCAATTCCTCTCGTTCTAGGAGCTTCTCGATTTTTGATGTTGTTCTCTGTGAACAACTGGTGAATACTTTGACCATAGCTTCCAAGTACAAGCCATGGAACCCCGGAGCAATCACTGCAAAGCAAGTCCATTATTAGTTAAAAGAAACTACCAGAACAAATTAGCTGTTGGATGATCATCTTTTAGGCTAATACCTAGATCCTATTAACAACAACTACCACAAAATGGACATGTCAATGGCGGTGAAAGTCTAGACTTTCAAAAGAGGACTACAAGTGCAAAGAAAACGCCACTCTTTTCTAATACTATAATTCACTATCGTTTTTCAGGACTTATTAGCTCACCTCTTCTCCTCAGCTTCCATGTATCAAGGTCAGCCGGTATAAGTCCTTTTCCCATTATGGGTTCTAGGATATCAGCAAGAACTCCCTACTTAAAACACAAGAAAATATTCAAAAAAAAAAAAAAAAAGGAAGAAAATAATGATTGCAAAACATGAAAACAAAATTTAAAAAAAAAAAAAAAAAAAAACAAGGACCTTGTCATAGGAAAACGCATTTTCACGAAGAATATGCCTCGCAACAATAGGATCCGATACGACAACAAAGGCTTTTGGTCCAAATGCAAGCTTATACACCGCACCATGCTGCCAAAGAGAGAGCATTCCAAATGAAAAATAAAAGAAAAAATCTGGATTCCGGAGACCAGAACATGAGCAAAATTAAAAGGCGATACAAATTTCGGTCCGCATAATCATCAAAACAATATTGCAAAATTGTGGAAGCGAACATTGGAATGAATCCCTGCTTTAACTCTCTTTGCCGTTTCTACCGAGCTATAGCGGTAACGAAATCCATTGCAGAGTGGAATTTAGGACATAAAGATTAGTACTTCAATTCGAACAAAAATAGGAAAATTAATAGAAAAACTAAAAAGTTACCTCTATGAACCAATCATAGAGCGAAAAAAAGAGAGGCCGATCAAACAAATCGGTGACGGCGCCTTCGGCTACCGGCATAGAACTCAATCTTCCCCCACTCAACAGATTAGTAAGGAGATTGCTTGCATTGTCCAATAAATTCCTTTTTGTTTTCACTTCATCTGTACTTGTGGATTGGCATCTGCATTTTACATGTATCACCACATTATCAAATAAACTCTACAATGTAATAAACATAACAAAAAATAAGCCTCCAAAAAACAACAACAACAACAACAACAAAAAAACCCTCATATTTATAGGATTCCATTTCCTATATGACAATAAGAATTCCATGTTATTTACTCAGACAGTTCAAATTCACCCAATTCCCAGTAGGAATGAGACAGCAATCAGCTTGATTTCTTATTGTTTTCTTTTCTTCTCTCTAAAAATTCAATCTTTTTTGCGCTGTAGAGAGGAACAAAATGAAAATAAAATAAAAAACACACACAGCTATAGCATATCTAAGACCATGGAAAAACTAAAATAATCATCTGGGTATCTACATAGAGCTTCTATGTTAATGTCAATCGAGTTGGTTATTCATAATCTCATTGAATTATTGAGACAAAGTTTGATGATATAGAAGGACAAAAAAAGGGGAAAATTTTTTACCTGATACGATAGCTGTTGGGCTTTGGATTGAGAAGATTAGAGTGAGAGAAAGGAAAGTCGGTTCTGAGAGTGGTGATAGTTGGGGAAGAGAGATAGGAAAGAGAAGTGAAAGGCATGGCCATTGGAGTGAACTGTGAAGTGAAGTCAGGTCTGAGAGACTTGAGTGTTTCAGAGTATCTGGCGAGACAAAAGTGAGCCAACGCAACATCCACTTAGAAATATATGTATGTAATTGTAACGTAATAACGATAATAAAGAAGAGAGTGGGACTTTTTTAAAATCATAGTGTATTATCCTATTCCTATCCCAAACTTTTATGTTTTAGGTAATACCATTTATTTTGTCGTACTACTCCACTACTTCCAAAAAAAAAAAAAAAAAAAAGAAAAAAAAAAAAGAGGAAATATGTACTAATTTTTTACTTGAACAAAATTTAATTGTTGCAAAATTGTTTTTTCTTCTTTTTATTAATTTTATTTTTAATTGAATTTAGTTTTAGGTTTAAATTTCTGAAATAAATTGATAGTATGAAAATAAAATATGTAATGTATTAATGTGAAAAAAATTAATTTTTATATAATTTTTATGTTATAATAAATCGTCCAATAGCATAAAAAATCGTACAATATTGTAGAATTTTTTAAAAACTTAAAGAAAAAGGGAATTTTAAGAAAATAGCTACTGTTTACAAAATGATTTTAAAAAATAGGCACAGTTTCAAAAAATTTAAAAACTAGCTATGTCAGAAATTTATGACAAAATTTGTGCCTAGTGTCAAAAATTTTGACACTATTTTTATGTGTATTTTTATTATTGTCAGAAATTTCTTATAGTTTTATGACTAATTTTTAAATTTTTTGAAACTATGGCTATTTTTTTAAAACACACAATCCAAAATGGCTATTTACCTAACTAACCCTTAGAAAAATAAAAGTAAGATGTTAAAGTGGGAATCTTTGGTTTTTTTTTTATTATAATAAAAAATAATTTTGGATTAATAAAATTTACCTTTTCAATGATCTACACTTTAAAAAAATAAATATGGCAATTCAAAATTGTATCAAAAAAAATCTACCAAAAGTTCCCTTTTAAAGCGTTCACATTAAAATTTACAAGGGTAAAATAGAAAAATACCTAAGTTTACACAATAATAAAAATAATTTTTTAAATAAATAGCCATATTTTTATATATATTTTTAACAATTAGCCTATGTTTGCTTTTATTAGCAAAATAGCCATACATTCGTGTCTAGATTTTTGAGACTGTAGTCATTAATTTTTTGAATTCTGTTTTTGTTGTTTGTTGCAGACAATATTGTCTAAAATTTTGTGTCTCTAGTCATGAAATTTGTGACTTCTTTGGCTGCATATTTTTTTACTATTTATAAAATATTTTTTTATTTAGTAATAAGTTTTATGAAATTGGTTGTATAGGCAATCATTCATTTGTGATTTGTTTATTTTGTTAATGGATGTTTAAATTTTTATTGTGTTTATTTCAAATTTTCTAAAATTTTATGACTATAGTCACAAATTTTATGACTGTGTATTTTATTTATTTAGTCACAAATTTTATTTCTTTAGTCATAGATTTTTAGATATTTACTTGATGGCTATTTTGCTAATTTTTCAAAATATGGGCTATATCTTTAAAACATAGACTGTAAAATGGTTAAATCCTTAACTGGCCCTCATAAAAATAAATACCCAAACTTTTGAATTAATTGAATAACTAGTAATTTTCTTAATTACTTGCACATGTTTTTGGTAGATAAGTTAATTAACACCAGCTACCATTATGTAAGTAATTGAATCGCTTGGGTATTTTATTATATTTTTTTAATAATTGAATATTAATTTTAATTAGGTGTTAAAAATTTAGTATTCACTATAATTTCTCAATTTACAATTGTGCACCAGTGTTTACATTTCTATAATCTGCTAAAAAAAATCTCTTTCCAAAAAGCCAAGATTACTACCCGTAGCAAAAGGAAAGAGAATTTTAGCCAAAGAAAATTACAATGAACATTCCATTTTCAACAATTAATTTTAAAAAGTTAATTAAAAGTTTAAAAAATATTCGATAATTAAGTTGTTTATTTAATTAGTAAAATTAATTAATTTAAAATTTTGACTAACTTGTTTAATGCATAGGATAAATTTTGAATAATTTCTTAGTGTGTGTTTGGTTCAACCAGTGTTTGTTCAATCAGTGTGTGTCTCGGTGTTACATTGAATGATTCTTTATATTATTTTTACTTGTGTTCTTAAATAAAAGCATTGATTTTTATGACATTTAAGTTTTGATTTTTCTATACTTTTTTTTTCTGTCACCTTTTATAATAATGTAGGTGGTCTTCTCACTGTAACGATCCGACTTTTCGGACCATTACTTTACTTTAAACTTTACTTTACTTATACAGAAAAATTGTAAAAAACTTTTTTTTTTTCTATCGTATAATATAACTCATGAAAAAATATCATAATACTTTCAAATACATAAATTATTATTGAGAAACATATTATGACGTAATTGTCATAAATAATACTTGTCACTATAACATAAGCTTTTTCTGAAACTGAATGAATACTTAAATAAATTAAAAACATTTAGTTTTGCGGAAATTATTTTCGTGGCTTTCCATAACCCGCCTCGCTCGCCCTGCACTGCCGTTGCACAATCCAGCATCACACTATAGGATTCTTACCTACAGTACGAAGGAAAAACATGTGAGCTAAAAGCCCAGTGAAACAACTATTTTCTCACAAAAACATAGTTTATGCAGTGCATGACAAATTATTATCCATTATCATACATAGTTTCACTTTAACTTGCTTTTACTTCTTCTTAGAGGATCCTCATCATGGTGTACGTACCTCGTGGAGCGCGCTCAGCCAATAGTCAGCGAGGGTGTACAAGTCCTCGGTGACTAAGGCGAAACATACATAACATGGAAAACCGTCTCCTTAATGCCCTTTGGTCGACACAAGGAGAACGGGCGGTACGACACAGCTTTTTAACTTGGTTATCACTTGTTTAATTAAGTGACATGCATCATGATCATAAATTTGAACATAAAACTTGAACATCATAACTTAAACATCATAACTTGAACATCATGGTCATGCTTATAACTTGTAAAAATATAAAACATGACAACATACTTGAAACATTTCAACATCATCATAACATCATCATGAAAATATTTACGTCACATAACATTGCATATCATTTTATTTTGAACTACTTCGTACTGTAGTGAGATTGTACTCACCTCGAGTGAAGAGTTCTACTACGAGCTTTTCTTGCTTAGTGTCGGGAGCTATCGGGCAAATCTAAACATAAACTAGTTGTAAGTGTCTTGAATTAACTATACTAACGTCTCATCTAAAAGGGACGGAAATAATTAAAACGAGCTTTTATAAAATCATTTCCATATATATAACAAGTCCATGACGGTACGTTAGTAATTACTAAAACGTCCCCAGGCTGATTGGGAAGAGTGCTATGGCCCCGCTTTAAGCCCAACTTACCTAGATTGAACTCCCCGAGGTTCCTAGGTAAGTATGGAGTGGATCACAAAGCAGCTCTTATTTAAGAACTAATCTTCTGAACAGGTCGTTTCAGTTTTCCATATCGTCCCATTGTAGACTCGTTTAATAATTTCAATAAAGTAGTTTTTATTACGAAATAAATAAAATAAACCATTTAATAAAATTTCGTATTCAAGGGGCCTAGAGGCCGAATTTGACAAAATATTCTGAAGATACTCCCCTTATTTTCTAAAAACAAGAAACTTTCCAGTTATAAACTTTTTCAGAAAACTTACCGATTATATACTTCCTTCATAAAGCCATTATAACGAATTAATAAAATCGTATAATATCGGGTTAGGGAGACCGAATCTCGAAAAATGCTATTTCACAAAACTTTCTTAAAATTAAATTTTCTACGTTTCGGTCTCTAATAACGAAATCGAATTTCGGCTTCTAAACTCATTAAAACGGCAGAACATCGATTTTAATAAAATAAACGAGGAATTTAAATTCGGGTTTTAAATCTCGAAATTCTAACACGTAGAAAATCCTAACTTCGATATTCTTAGAATTCAAAGTGACTAAAGTGCAAACCTTCGAATTCGAGTTTGAATGTTCTTGGCTTTCCTTCGAGTTCCGATGAACGTTCAAATCCTATAATCGATAACTTCGAGTTAGCCTCGATCAAAATAAAATTGAACTTAAACATGCGAGGCTTTCGATATACCTTAACCTCGGCGAAACAAAACTTCAATTCTTTCTACTAAGCTACTCCTCTTCTTAAGAACACTCTTGAATTTCTTCAGAGTTTCTACTCTTCTTTTTCTCTCTTTTTCTCTCTTTCTTTCTCTTTCTCTTTTTCTTTCTTTTTCTCTGAAGTTCTCAGATTTTGGTGTGAGGAATGAGTGAGGCCTAAGCCTCTATTTATAGGGGAGAAATGGCACCTAAAAGGGGAAGGAAATGGGAGATATTCTGTCATTAATTCTCTTGATATTTGACTTATTCTCATAATCTCCTAAATTTCCTTTTTTGGCTGATTCTGTTGACTTTCCTCTGCATTAATTGGGCTGAAAATCTCAGCCACTAAAGCCTCAAATATGCGCCCATAATCCTCCTGATTCACTCTTGATCTCTCAAAAATTTGTTTCCTAAAGTGTGCATTTGACCTATCTTGGGTTGATACAGAAATCCTGTGTGATTTCTTCTGATATTCACTTGGACATATGAGGAAACAAAATCCTCTCTATTCACACTATAAATGGCGCCATTTTGCAGCCATTGGGGGAAAAATTTTAATTTATTTTATTGCCCCGTAATTTCCTTACAGTTGCTTGTTTGCCCTAAACTACATGTAGTTTCCTCTAGTCAAACTACATGTCGTTTTTATTATTAATTTGCTCCGACACTATACCATTACTTATTAATTTATGTGACGTAAAAACATATATAAAAGTTTGGAACAAAATTCCCATGCATTTATTTAATTTCATAAATATTACATGTAGTAAAAAGGTCGGGTTTTACACTCACGTTCTCATCTAATTTATTTACTTATCCCACTAGAATTATTGCTTAATTATACAAGTTTCAGAAACTCATTTTGCATTAAAACAAATCATTGCAACTAGTTTTACCAAAATCAAGTCTTAAAATAGCCCTTTAAGCATTGTCATCTATTGTAGAGGTCTTATTAAAAGAGTTATCATATACTTCATTGTCATCTCATTTTTAAAGTTCAATGCATGTGTATTCTCCAAAACGTTTGATTAAAATTTACTAGTAAAACCGATTTGTAGTCAGAGTTAATTGTATCGAGCTTATCAGTTCGTATATATTAACTTGTGTATATCTTTAATTTGAAGTAACAATTTACCCATTTTCAAAAAAAAAAAGTGTGGAAAAAAAATCCTAATTGATTAATCTGCTCTCTCAATGCTCTACCCACTAATTGACCACACCATCCAAAGAGCCCAACCCACCAAAATGCAAATGATAATATACATTAGATAAGGCACTAACTATCATAAATCATAATCCCAAAACAAGAGGGTTTCACTTTCCAATCCATTCATTAGCTTCCTTCCACTTCCCCATTTATCTCATTGCCATTGCCTAGCAAGATATAGGAAAGTGGAAGATTAATAATTCCAAAAATCTACAGATATATTGTTTATATATACATATATATATATATATATATATTATAATTTTGCGAGTAAGTAATTTCATCAAATCATGCTTTGTCAACCTTATAAAAGCCAACTCACTTAACATGGTGCCATTTTTTTTTTTCTTTTGCTCGCTGCCTCAAAAACCTTTTACATGTGGACCATCAAGTCATTAAGTATTGTATTTGTCTTGTTATATTGTAAACGTGGTTTTTCTTTTTTGAACTGTCTTGTTATATTAAACTGAATGTCAAATTGAATGGACTGCCAAAACACGTGGTCTTCAATTTTAACACTTTCCTCTCTTATAGTCTTATATATATGTAATATTGGACAAACTATGCCCCTAAATTTTGAAAATTATCAATTTGTCTACCTTAACCTTAAGTTCGAGGGACCAGCCTAAGTGTTTGACAGAGTAGAAATATACAAAGTTGTCGGTAAAAATGAATTGATGAAGTGAGATGATATGTTGATGAGTGTCGTCTAAAATATCAATTTATATATATATATATATATATATATATATATATGTCCATCGAAAGAATTGGCACTTTGAGAGTTCAGATGATAATTTTATAATAATTTTTCAAACTTTATGTTAAGGTAAACTGACACTAAACAGTAAGCAAAATTAATTTAGACGCACAATGAACGTATTAAAGGTGGAAAGTAATTTTTGAAATTTGTACATATGCATTATGTTTGTTCTTTTGAAATTTGTACATTAATTTTTGGAAATGATCTATTGTCAAATCATAATGTCACCTAACTATATTTTTACAATTCATCAAATAAATAATAATAATTAATAAAATTAATGAGATTGTAAGCAAAAATATTAGTATACTGAATAAGTTGTTAATACTTAATTGACAGCCAATATTGGAATACCAAATTTTCTTCAAATCCGTGTACAATTTAATTAATTATTGTAGGTAATTCCTTTTAATATATATGATTAGCAAAAAAAAAAAAATCTCTATATTGAGAAGATATCCAGGTACTCCTTTTAATTTAGAAGATTGGTGCTTGATGAATATATATAAATTTTATGTTTACCTCCATATTGTCACGTACTCGAAGACAAAATGTAGTCATGACTATTAATTTGCACATATATCTATTCTTGTCGGCAATGTTTTCTAACTTTTCGCCGTCATAGCTTAAAATTCTCAAAATTGATTAATTAGATTCATTGAGAAATTTTATCAAGTACTATATATACTAATTATTTTTTGTTTTTTGCTGAATTATAGATACTAATATTGTTGCTTGAAGAGATCATGCTTTTGTTGATTGCATAGTACCGACAGTAGAAAAATTATGGAGCCAATTTTTATTAAAAACGATGAAAATTTAGATGGACGATTGTGGCAAATATAATTTTTTAAAAATTGTATAATTTATATTTCACTTAAAATTGAATGCATATATATTGTTAAAAATTGGGTATGAGAAAATGATATAAAAATACTTTGAGTTCTATTAAATTATGCATTTATACCGTAAGTTCTTGGCAGTAACAAGTTTTTACACCCTTAGTTTTATCAAAATGTACTGCATTTATACATGCTCCAATGGTTCGTAAAGTCATAAAATGCTTAAATTTTATTGATTTTTTTTAAATGTGATTTCTATTCTTTTGTCAAATAATACAAATACAGAATAAGATTTAACATTTATTTGTAAATAGTATCTAAAAATCATAAATAATAAATATTTCTAGAAAATACAAAACACTATTTATAGTCATATATCAGTAACAAAAAGAAGGTGATAATCTGATCTTACAAAACTATATGACAGTATTAGCACACCCACATATTATAATCTTTTCTCGTTTGAAAAAAAAAAATATTGACCAGAATTTAAGAGAATACTCAAAATTACACAACAATAAAAATAAATACCAAAACTTTTTAATTAATTGAGTAACTAGCCAATTTGTTAATTATTTACACGTGTTTTTAGTAACTAAGTTAATTATCACTAGCTATTACTATGTAAGTAATTGAATTACTTGCGTATTTTATTATATTTTTTAAAAAAATTGAGTATTAATAAAATAAGTGTTAAAAATTAGGTATTCACTATAATTTCTCTGTTTTAATCAAGATTTAAACCTAAAACGTACGGTTACTATTAGTTATTGAGAAATTATAGTGAATACCCAATTTTTAAAACTTAATGTAAGTTATTACCCAATTTTTTAAAAAATGTAACCAACTACCCAAAAGATGCAATTACTTACACAGTGGTAAGTGGTGGTAATTCACTTTGTTACCAAAAGCATGTGCAAGTAATTCACAAATTGACTAGAAACTCAATTACTTCAAAAGTTTGGGTATTTATTTTTATTGTTATATAAGTTCTGGGTATTTGCCTACTCCACCCTTAGTTATTTATCGTTAAATTACTTAAATTACGGTTTACTATCATATAATTACTATATATAAATTTCATAAATAATAAATTATTATAAAGATTTCAATTTATGATGCATCATGCATGTGTATGTAAAAGATTAGAATCAGTCAAGTCAATTACACGTGGGATATTATGCCTTCGAGAAAGTCCATATGATAAAATCATGTTGGTCTATTCTTAATTATCTCCATTGAAATACATATTATTATATTTATATATATGCTTCTTTGACCGTTTAATTCCTCTCTCTTTGTTATCTCTTGAATAGTGGTTGGCTTATTATTCTTCAGTATGTTCTTCTTTTGGAGAAAATGAATGACGGTATTGTGTTATATATATATATATATATATATATATATATATATATATATATTTAAAGGGTCAGTTAAGCAATTAGCTATTTTAAAGGTAAAGTTAGAAGGATTTAGTCATAGTTTCGCGAAATTATGGATTTAGCCATAACATGTAATATTTTCGTGTAAAAAAATTACATGTTACAAAAAATATTACATGTTATGGCTAAATCATTAATTTCGTGATACTATGGCTAAATCCTAAATAATTACCCAAAGATTTGGTTAAATGCCTAAAAAACTCATATTTAAAAGGGCTAGTTAAGCAATTAGTTATTTTAAAGGTGAAGTTTAAAGAATTTAACTATAATTTCACGAAATTAAGGATTTAGCCATAACATATAACATTTTATGTTACATGTAATATATATACGTGTAAAAAAATGTAACATTAAATGTAACATGTAACATAAAATGTTACACTTTTACAAGTATATATGTTGCATGTAACAAAAAATGATACATTTTATGGCTAAATCCTTAATTTCGACATTTTAAGGCTAAATCCTAAGAAATTACCCAAAAGTTTGGTTAAATGCCTAAAAAACTCTATTTAAAAAAATTAATATTATTCTACAATCTTTTTGGTTAAATATATGTCTACTACAGTCTACATATATGACTATTATGACCTAAGCGCTTATGTTAGGCTTATTGTACATTAATTACTTTATTTTGTGGTAAGGTTTCAAGTTAAACCTCAAAGAAGCTGACTGCTAATTGATTGAATTGATTACCGGCTGGGAAAAAATTTGATTGAATTGACATAATATGAACCCAATTAGTTCTTTTTTTTTTTTAATTAATTGGTATTTCCTAAGCGACATATATAATATAGCTGTTAAGTTTGGAGTGTTGAGTGTCGGTATATATATTTCATCGCAACAAACTAAAACGAAAACCAAACAAAACAATGAAATAGAATAATTTGTTGCCATTGAGCCGTAAATTTGGACTGAAAAAAAAAAAAAAAAAACTCTGCCGTCATATGGCAATAAATATTTTGGCTTTAGGCTCTTTAATTAGTTGTTGTCTATGTACTTAGACTATTATGTATGAGAATGATAATTTATATATAATCAATGTGCTGAAATTTAATGAAATTTTTTGTACAATAATATTGAATCGGTCACTTTATATAACTCGAAGAGAGGTTTTGAGAATAAATCTTCTAGCACGTGTCTCTTTTATATGTACATTTGTATGTGTGTGATTTAACACCATGTTTTAACTTTCAAGTTTACTTTCTGTTTTGTTTTGTCTGTTTTTATTTTTTATTTTAATATTAATAAAAACATGATTCCTTTCATTTGTCAACTAATTGCAAGTAGCATGTAATTAATTTATAGGTTGATATATAGTAATGAACGATTAGTAGTTGGGTGCATGCAATTATGCATAGACGGATTTAGGTGGGGATTCATGTTTTACCCCTATATTTGTAATTAGAATATCTTCAAATAAATCCTGTAATCCCCCTTAAATTTTGAAAAATTTATGTTTTCCCCTTATCATTGAAGAAATGTTTTAAAACAAATCATTCTTGTGCTATCTCATTGAACTTTCTAAATTTATAATTTTGTCTATAATTTTAATAAATTTAAAAAAATTTATTTCACCCAATATAATCTATAAATAATTTCAATTTATCTATAGTTTCTCTAATTTTGTACCTCCACTTGATATATGTGCTTGGCTGTATTATATATTTTGGAATTTATTAATGGGTGAAGTATAGGAAGATACCCTAAACTTATATACAACAAAAATAAATACCCAAAATTTTAAAATAATTGAGTAACTAGTCAATTCATTAATTACTTACACATATTTTGGTCATTAAGTTAATTACCGTCAATTACTACTATATAAGTAATTGAATCACCTGAGTATTTTGTTATATGTTTCAAAAGACTATGTATTTATTTAAATTATGTGTTAAAAATTGAATATTCACTATAATTTCTCCTGTCAATTTGTTTAACTATATTTCAATTGTAAAGCTGGGAATTTTTTCCCATTAATTTAGCTCAGCCAGTACGTTAATTAGGAAATTACTGCTCAACTTATTACTTCTCATCTTCATGAAAAAAGAAAAAAAAAAAAAGAGAGAGAGAGAGAGAGACAGAATCGTATTCTCAATTCAGTGTCTACCTAAAAAACATATTGTGTTTGTGTATACTATAGTGATGTATACGAATATCTTCAAACTCTCTTAGTTAGAATATTCATTCCGGGTATGAATGTGATATGTCTCGCGTCCCGGGACATGCAAAAACCTTTCAAACCAAAGTTGTATGCTTATTATATTAATTATTGTCGCTTCTATAAAATTTATAAATAAAGATGCTGGCCAAACAATAATTATTGATAGTTATTTTCCATTTCTCGTGCATATACTTTTTTTTTTAGATAGAAGTGCATATACTTTTATAACTTGATGATCTAACAATTCAACGGATCGGATATATATATATATATATATATATATATAAGTGTGTCATGCTGCATATGACCAGTTCTTGATCGCCAATATTTACCGAAGAGTACTTGTTGTTGTAAGAGAAGAATATATAATTAGCTTATTTTAGTGAAGTTAATGATATTGTCTAAGTTTGGGATATTGCGGTGTTGTATTAAAGTATATATACTTGCAAATAGAAGTTTAAATTAATCTCCTCGTATTCTCATGATCTCAAATACCCCACAAGTCACTACTACCAGGAATATTGTGCCTAATTCCTTGATTATATCGAGGAAAATGAGAAGAATACTATATATTAAATAATAAATAGTTAAATACATATACATATATCATTTATGCCAAACCTTTTACATATCCACATGCATACACGCATGAATCGCATGATATTTATACGCTTACCAAACTTTCACAACTTTCAACTCAGAGAATTATAACAAAAGCAGTGAAATTTAGAAGTACTAATTCTATTATGTGTACTGTCTCTGTTTATTTTATTGTCCAAATTCTATATAAAAAATGCAACGTTAACATCAATTATTGGTGAGTTTTAATTTATGGTAAATTTATGCGCCTTTTCACTGCCTCATTAATTATGACAAGTATATATATATATATATATATATATATATATATATATTAGAAAATGCTAAATGATTAGAAATTTTGGGTGTGTCTTAAGTTTTTATTGAATAAAATAAAAATAATGCATGTTTAACATTTACTAAATAGTCAAATCATTATGACTATTTTTGGGGGCAAAATTTATAATTCTCTAGCACTGCTGATCATATATATATATATATATATATATGTTATGAAAGAAATTTTTTATAATAAATTTTATGTGTAATTTTTATGGTAAAACACAAATTTTATCTTTGTAAAAAAATATTTATGACTACTTTTTAAATTAATTTTTTGAAACAATGGCTATTTTTCTTAAAACACACTATCCAAAACAGCAATTTATCTAACTGACCCACAAACTTATTCAAGTTGTATATTATTTTAAAATAATATATATATTAAAGAGATAATTGAGTAATATATAAAATAATATATATATATATTATTTTGAATGGCGCTATAAGAAAATGGCCAGTTATGAAAATAGCCATTTTGAATTATGTGTTTTTAAAAAATAAGCACAATTTCAAAAATTTAAAAACTAGCCATAAAATATGTAAGAAATTTCGGACAATAACAAAAATACAGATAAAATTGCTGTCAGAAATTTCTGACACGTATTAGAAATTTTGTCGGAAATTTCTGACAGTGCTAGTTTTAAAATTTTTTAAAACTGTGCCTATTTTTTAAAATCATTTCCTAAACATTGGCTATCTTCTTAAAATTCCCTTAAGAAAATGACAAAAGTTTCGATTAATTAATAAATTAGTCATTTCTTATTCACATGATGATGTGCATTTACCTCTATGTCTTAGTTTTATTTTGTAATTAGTGGCTAATAACTTATTTTTGGAAACTTTATCTATTTTCTTAAAATATGGAACAAAAAATGATTAAATACCAAATAGATCCTATATTAAATAATGAGAAAATAGTTTAAGTCGTTGTAGAACTTACGGTGTAATATATATAAAGAACTTTCTTTAGTAATTTGTACAAAATAATATAATTTGTATAGTATTATATTAAATGTGTTTTTGGTATACATATTTTAATATAATGAGTTGAACATTCCAATTATCATAAATAATATTCTTTATTTAAATATTATGATTTTATACCGTATATATCAAACATAATGTTGTAGGTGATTTTTCGTCCAAGGTCGTTGATTCGGGGGTGTAGTCCCCGAAGAGCAACAACCGCGAGGTAAAACCCCCATTGACAGCATAGTATTGCTACGTCATCAAGGAAGCTTCCCTTGAAGGTGAGGAGCGATGATTGTCGAAGATGACCCTCGATTTTATACCCCTGAGGATGGCCAGTAAGGGCGTCACCGAAGGTGGTGCCAATTTTGTGACAAGACCCTCGGAGAGGGTCTAATGGATAGGAAGACCGCAGAGCTTTGGAGATGGTCCAGACCGACGAAGCTAGCCTCGGAGAGGGAGCAAGGACTTCGCCGGCAACGAAGGGTTCAACCCGCGAAGTTGACGATCCCCGAACCCAGCTGGAGTCTGCACATTCCCAATGTAATCAGTTGGTAACCTAATCCCGTAATTCAAGGGAGGTATGGATGATTGTGTTTTAGGTCACCTAACCCCCTGAATTAAGGGATGGGATGTGAAAACCCTGCAACCATACCCTCTCTCTCTCTAAGTCTATAAAAAGAGAAGAAGGGGAAGGGATAAAGGGTTAGAAGATCTTTTGGTCAGAATCCTTTGTAAAAAAACCACCGAAAATATCAGATACAGTGGATGTAGACTATTTCTCCAGAGGTGGGCCGAACCACTTACAAACTTTCCGCTTTATTTCTTTTTCCCAGCCAGTACTTCCATTTTCATTGCCGCACCACAATCTAGAGGTGCGGATCACGACGTTGGTTTAAATTCTACACCAACACATAATATGAGCTCATATTAATTAAAAATTGAGGAAATTTTATATCCCACTAATTTAAATATAATTTGTCTGATATCATTAATTATAATGTAATTCGTTGTTGTTAAAAGACAACAAATTCGTTCATGATATTTATAGGATTTAGAGTATGTTTGGTAAGATGGAAAAATGGAGGAATGAAGTGGGTAGAGGGAAATTTGAATAGAATTTAATAAATAATCTTGTTTGGTAGGAAGGAAAAGAAGAAGAGAAGAAAAATATGAAGGAAAAAAAATGCACGTGGGGCCTACTATTTTTTATCCTTTTAAAATTGAAAGAAAAATTCTTTTCAACCTATTTTAGTATAAAATTACAATGTATCCACATTTTTAAATTTTAATAATACAATAAATGGATAAAATGGTAATTGTCTGATCAAATATTTTCTTTCTTTCTTAAGATACTATAAAAGAAAATTATTATTTTTTCTTTCTCTTTTATTTTCTATCACTTTTTATTTTTCTTTCCATCTACTTTTCTTTCTTTCGTATTAAACAGAGTGTTAATGTGTACGAGATCATTTTCCTTTGGTACAAATATTTAAAAATATAGTCATTTAAATAATTTTTAATTTTTCAATCTCTAGATTAAATACGTCTAAACTATTTAAACCATTTTAAAATTAAAAATATCAATAATAATTTAAATGATAACGCGGGATAATTTAATGTTTATAAAATATTTAGATGAGTAATTATTTTTCAATTAGTAGCTAATAATTGAAGTCGGATGTGAATTGAGTTGAATAAGAAATGAATTTTTAATTCTTTATAATACGTGAGATGGGGCCACGTGTGGACCAAAGTGGCTCCCCATCAAGGTCAAGCTAGCAAATTAAGGGAAGTTGCGAGGTTGTTTCGCTTGGTATCGTGTGTGTGTGTGTGTTTGGTTTGGTTCAATCAGTGTGGCCCAAAAGAACCGTCGCTACTTGAGAAGGCAAAAGAAGATTCCGAGTCACTCAAACTCACCAACCCACCGCAAACTCAGTCACCCTGCTGACGTGGCCACTTTGACGATGACGTTGATGTTGTTGTCATGCGATGAAGAAGCAGCTCTCTGTGATTTATCACCTCCTCAGTCGGTCTTTGTGCCTCACTTCCATGAACTTACCATTGTGCCCCAACAATTTAAAATTAACAAAAAATAATTAAAAATAAAATTAAAAAAAAAACTTCCAGAAACTCTATCGGATGAACGCAAGACTAACTACGTCATCTATTTAATTATTTACTAATTGGTGGTTTTGTTTCTTATGTTCTTAAACAAAAACAGAATATACCTATCATAGTCGTGCGTTCTTTTAAGTTGGGTGTGTTTCAAGAAACAAATTAATGTATTAGATTAATTCGTGTCAATATAAATTGTTATATAAATTGATTGTTGCCTACTGCAATCTATTATATAGTTTAGGTGGCACCCCCTTTTTTTTTAATGACAAAAATAAGAATTTATTTAGTATTTAGTCATTTTTTAATTTATATTTTAAGATAATAATTAATATTTTTAAAAATTAAGAAATTAATCATTAGCTTCTTAACAGTTAAGTACAAAAATATAATATCACATCATCATATAATTAATTAAGAAAAGAACTATTTTTTAATTAATAAAAATAATTATTTTCGTAAAAAATCATCTAAAAATTGGCTATTTACTCAATAATTTATATAAAAAAATATTTAGTATACTTAACTTTTACTTGGTATAATTATTTACTTAATTTTTTAATTTATAAGGCTAAATAAATACTTAAAATCTTATAAGTTATTTGGATGTTTTAGCGATATTTAAAATTACTCCAGCAGTAATTTATTATCAAATATCAAAATAATTTATTTTAAAATAACTCATTTAAACGGTAAAACAAACGAGACATTAATCATTTAAATTATTACTTATTTTCTTTTATATTTAAAAACTTTACCAATAAAACCAACCCAAAATATATTCCACTACATCACCACGTCTCATACACGTGACATGTTTGGAATCTTATTTCAAACTAAGGGTCAGGATCATCACTAAAAGTCTTCACTTTGACCAACCCAAATATACCTCCATAAATACCACCACCTCTAAGCTTCATTTCCCCTTCTACTCTTACAAAAGGAGACATATAATCCTCCTATAACCTCCTCTCCTCAATTCACCACTCCCATATAATACATATACATATATATATATATATATACATACATATATATATAGTATATTAGAGTGGCCATGAGCGAAACCATGTCAAACCCTACAGATCAATGGATGCAATTCTACAACCAAAACAGTACAAACACTCAGCCATCTCTCTTCGCCGACCGAGTCTCCTCCGACGCCACCATCGTCACCGCCGCAGCCGCCAGCCCCACGGCGGCGAGCCGCCTCAGCCCGGAAGCCGGGCGAGTGTCGAAGCCGGTTCGGCGCCGCTCTAGGGCTTCCCGGCGGACCCCAACCACGCTGCTCAACACGGACACCACCAACTTCCGCGCCATGGTGCAGCAGTTCACCGGCGGGCCCACCGGGCCCCACCACGGCGGCGCCGCGGCAGGCTTCTCCTTCGGCGGGCTCGGCGCTAGCCCTAGCGTCATGGTGCCGGCGGCGCTGGCCGGGTATCACCCGAGCGTGTTCCACCACCAGCAGCAGCAGCAGAGCCAGGCGTACATGTTCGGCGCCGGCGCCGGCTCCGGCCACGAGACGTTTCTCCAGAGACTGAGCTCCGGCAGGCCGGTGAGCAACGTCGGTCTCGGCGGCGGCGCGGCGTCGGCGGAAGGGTTTCTGATGGGAGCCGGGGCGTCGAGTGGCTCGCAAGTCCCGGCGCCGGCGAGGACCGGTTCGGATAATCTGATGGCGGCGGCGAATTCGGACGATAATCGGAGTAACAATTTCATGTTTTGAGGGTTAAAAAAAAAAGGGGGGACGTAATGGGGAAGGGGATATGAGTTAAAGTTAGGTAGAGTTTATAAGACTTTAGAAAAGTAGAAGTAGTAAAAGACTGACTTTGGTCTAATTGGAGGAGAGGGATATCTATTTCTTGACCAATGTACATTATTATATAATGTTATATATATATGTGATGATCATATATGAGGCCCTTTAATTAGATATTATATATGTTACCTAATCATGCCAAACACAACCAAAGTAGCTAGACGCTGCTCCGAAGTGTAGAAACTAATGTTTACATTTGGTTTGACATTTTTGTTGCTTTGTTTTGTAAAGCGAGGCAGGGTCATTATTTTGGTTACATATCTTTTTTTTTTTTTGGGGGTTTCTTTTTTATAATTTTTTTATTGGGTTTGATTGTTAATAAACCATGCTTGGAGGGTATGCAGGATCATTCTCAATTCTTTGGGTTTTTTTGTTTTTTTTTTTTCCGCTGAGAATTTATCATGTAGTAGTGTTGTTTTCATATTGGGGCCGGGTGAAGATGTTATGGTACTTTTTGTTCTTGATCAGTTCTCCATTTCTTTCATTTGAATGTAATTCTTTGTGGAATTAATGAAAGTTTCTTTATTTCTTGTTTCTAATTATTTTTTCCCCTATTATTACATTGCGTTTTAAAATTTCCATTCCTACTTTTGGTCAAAGGATCGAGTTGCATACTCAATAAAAATAAATAGAAGAGTCAAAAGAACTACATATAATATTTATTTCATAATTCGAATTTGAGACTCTTGCTGAAATACTTGATCTAACTATTATGAATATTCATTGATGTTTTTGTAAAAGGTACGGCTGACTGCAGAGTATTTTTTAATATATAGCTAGTTGTCGTATATGATATTAATAATCCTTTCGTGTCTAAGATAATTAAATTTGTTTAGTTTGTAAGAAAAGTCTGTTGATAAAAGTGATTTTATAATTATACGGATTATATATATATGTATGTGTGTGTGTATATATATATATATTTATATATATATATATATATATATATATATATAAACTTAATTGCATTTGAGTTCATGATCGAATTTTGTGAATTACGACTATAACATAAATTACAATTCATCTCTCACTATACAATAACATCTCTAGAAATTAATAATTTTGGACAAAAAAAATTTGATGAATAAACTAATAATGTATTAATTCATCAAGATATATATATATTATTTGACTGTGAGAAATGATAAAATTGCCAATAATAGTAGTTTCACTTTAGACTTTGTTGTGCAAATTAGACTCAAAATCATTATTACATCAAATAACTTGTTATTGCGATACTAAAATTCACACCAATTTTTTTTTACCTTTTAACGTAAAATTAAAGATGAAATATATAAATTTACATCAACATACTTTAATTTAGAGAAGATTAGAGAAGCAATCGTTTGAAATTATTTTTAGTGCCTAATTTTTTAAATTAAAAAAAATTTATAAAGAGAATTGACGATTGGTAAGAAGTAATGTAACTTAAGAAGTAGATTAAATATTATTTTTTAACAGAAATTATTTTTAATTTTAAATTACTAAAATATCCTTCATTAATTATCCATATTTTACAAACTAATTTTTTAAAATTATTTTTTGATAATTTACATGTTCACAATATTAATTCAATACCAATTTCAAAAATAAGTTTATCAAACGTATTTATAAATTCAACAACTTCTTTATTCGGCATATATACCAATGCAAACTAGCACATATATATTGCGAAATCTTCATAGTAAGTGATGATTGATTATGATGATGATGGTGATGAGTATTGTTAAGACATTGTTGCTTCATATATCGATGGATATATTCTAAATTTTTATTTATATTTATTTATTATAGTTTTGCAAATCATTAAATTACTATCTAAAATAGGACCAAATTGATACTATTTAAAATTAGGTTATGTTTGTTATTGGCCATCTTTTGGTATATGTTTTAAAGAAATAACAACGTTTTAAAAAAAAATTAAAAATTAGTCATTAATTAGTTCATAAAAAATTAAAGACACAAAAGTAAAATCATAACATTATATAATTAAGAAAATGAAAATTTTTAATTAATGAAAACATTGGTTATTCTCTTAAAAAATAATTCAAAAAATGATTATTTATTTAATAATCTCTTAAAGGTTATTATTTAATCAAAATTATTAATTAATAATTTATCAAGGTTATATTGTGGTATAAGAAAATCAGGTATGGTACCATCTATATTCTTACTGATATATTTCCCAGATTACATTATGTCATTATGTATATAGACACGTGGTGGTGTGCAGACAATTTTCCCTAACTTCATGGACTATTCTCCAATTAGTTACGAAGTTCCGTTTATGCAATCTCTCAAAATAGTAGGCTCTAAAATGTTTCGACATTAATAAACGAATTCGTTTAAACAACATGCATATAGTTAATGTGTACTGTCGTAATCAAAATCAATATTTTGCGCAGAAAAAATTTATCACGATATATATATATATATATATTAAGACAGCACGTGAATTTTATAAATCATAAAAAATAGAAAATCAGAGGCAAATATGGTTTTATTGAACTTCTATGACAGGAAAACGGTATACACTCTATGGTAGTAGTTCTCTACACTTCATTAATTGATATATTAAAACTAAATAGTATATATGTATAAAAAAGTTTAAGCATTTAATTAGTCATGTTTTAATTTATATTTTAAGAAAATAATTAATATTTTTAAAAATTAAAAACTAGTCATTAGTCATTTGAGAAACTAAGTAGATAAAAGTAACATCACACCATCATGTAATTTAAAAAATGACTATTTTCTTAATTAATGAAAACAATGATTGTTTTCTTAAATGATCATTAAAAATGGATATTTAAACAATAATCTCAAAGCGTTTTTTTTAATGAAAAAGTTAAAAAGAAACAAAAGAAAAAAAACTTGAAAGGGTTTTTGCGTAATTGAATTAATTATTATATAAAATTGGAATTATTATAAAAAGGGACTGAATTATACTATATTTAGACTATGTATATATATATTTGGTATAGAATTAGATTGAATTGTAATATTTGATTTTGAAATGATAAAAAATAATTAATTAATTATAAAATATTGAATTAATATTATATTATAAAATAAATAACCATCAAAAGAATGAAGCGAATCTTTGTCATTAAACATGAGATAAAACCTGAGTAATCCAATATAAATATTTTATTCCACCCACAAAAAACCCCCAAAATAGTATATATTTATACTTTACTTAAAGAAATATTCTTATTTATTTTATACTCAATAAAAGGAATAATTACATTAACAAAAGAACGTAAAAAGAACATCATCACCTAAAAAATTGACTCTGTTCAATGTTATAATTTTAAAGATTTTTGTAAGGAATAATCATATATTTATGTTAGCTTTTAACAACTAGCCTATGTTTGCTTTTATTAGTAAAATAACTATTCTTTTTATATATTCTCGTATAAATTTTTTTCTTCTACTTAAGTCATAAATTTAATGACCAACTTTTCAAAAGCTAGTTTATTAGATTAAAATTTTGAGACACAAATCACAAATTTTCAGACTAGATAAACACATAAGTCACAAAATTTTATATTTGCTTTGAGACTCTTTATGCGATATTTTATCAGATTTTAAAGAGCGTATAACAAAAATCACACGAAAAATCTGAATTTTATGGTCCGGTGAAAGTGGTGAGGACATTTTGTGGTCTGATAAAAGTGATGAGGCCATTTTGGCCCATTCATGCTGAAATTATTGGGTCTATAGCTAATTTACTAATATTTATAAATGTTGATTATTTTGTTAAAATATAGGTTTAAAATTGGCTAAAACTCCAACTGACCAAAATTTTTATTTGTGTTTTTACTAAGGGGTTGGTTGTTTCCTAGTTAAAATTTATATTTAGATACTACTGTTACAATTTAAATTTATTTTGTGTCATAATTATTGTCTGGCAATCACTTTTAGATGAAACTTAAATTTACATATATGTAGAAATGCTAATACATCTTAAACGTGATTAAAACAATCACCAAATGGCGGAAGCATGAAAGAATCAATGGTTACCTTCGGCCATTGCAAGTCAAAATCGAGTAAGGCGTGTCAGCGACGGTTTTTGGTTCTTCTAAATCTTAACTTTCTCTCAGTCGATGATTTGTGTTTTTTGAATAAAAAGAGCATGAATTAGGTAGTAAAACTAATTAAAATTCACACTTATATAATACTCTTACCGTAGTAAAAGTACTTGTCTTTCCCTTTAAATTTGATACTTAATTCCGATTGTGCCGATTAAATAGTAATATAAACACGATTTTAAATTGAGAATCTAAATAGAAATTTTTGACTTTTTCAACTTCAATGAAAAATGATCTAGATATTCGGTTTAAATTCTTTACAAACGGGTACTATTTATGAATCAATAATGTACCACAACTTTTCAATATCATGTAAAAGAGAGAGAGAGAACAACTTTTCAATATCATGTAAAAAAAAAAAAAAAAAAAGAGAGAGAGATTCTCAGGTAAGAAATCATTATTCACCGGTGGACAACGATTTTGAATTATTAAAATTACATTTGGGTGAGTCGTAAAATTAAGTCAAAATTAAATGTGTCTTTTAAATAATAGTCAATGTTTCGAAAAATTAAAAAATAACAACTGTAAAGAACTTTATAACAAAAAATGTCAAATGAATATTTATGCATATAAAAATATTTGTGAGATAATATTTAACACTTCAAAAATAATGAGTAAAAGTTGAAGTATTACAAAATATCTTATAAATTTTTACAAATGCGTAATATTTTGTGTGACACTTTTTTGTTTTATAATTTATAACATGACTATTTTTTAAATTTTTAAAAACATAAATTATCATTTAAAAACATAAAAAAATTTGACTATTTACTACAATTTTTCTTTATATTTTTAGTATACAATAGATCTCATAGTTAAAAAATAATAATAAATGTAACTATCCGGCAAATACATGTCTCATAATTTCCCGTAAAAACTACGTGCTACTTAAAAAAAAAAAAAAGAAACAATTATATATATAATTCTTCTAAATATAAAACTGGAACTTTTTCTACAAGCACAAAGAATTGGTGGCTATGTGGGCCCGTGGCGCGTCTGTCGCCTCTAAATATGTTAAGAGCGAGAGAGACAGTACTACAGATCTCAATTTTGAATGCGAAATTGAATGGGAAGAGGGGGTGAATGAGAGGTCAGCGTGGGACCCACTTGACGTGAAAGCCAAAAATATATATATCATATTTTTTTGCATTTGGACAAAGTCAAATTACATAAACCCTAATCTTTGCCATTTTGAAAATTAAAATGGGTGCTTTTTGATTCGCCAAGATTACATCAATCTTCTTTCCCTTTTGTTCAATAATGGTTGGTAAGCGCATCATTATTATCAATTAGCTAACCTAAGTTTTTCAAACCTCTTACAGTAATTGTATATCATGTCAAAACACGTGCCTTATTCTAATATGTTAATGCGATTCACATTAATTTGCTTGCAAAAAAACCAGCAAATTAAGCAATAGCTTGCACTAACTTGTTTTCATAACGCAACTATACAAGCGAATCCAGCTTCATATTAAATGTGACTTTCTATATTCATGCTTTTTTATTTTTTATTTTTATGTATCGTAATGTATATGAGTCGTTTTTGTAACTGAATCAATTTAAAAATAAAAAAAGATTATTTTGATTTTAGTTGAAAAAATCAAAATTATATTAAGATGATAAATTTAGATTGTTGTTTGAATTGTTATATAGATGGTACATTTAAAGAATGTCACTCTTTTATTATAATGATAATTTATATTTTATGTGTGTTGTATTTTTAATTTATATCTAAAATTTGCACTATAAAAATAGCGTAAAAATGAAAAAAATATACTATGGATATAAAATATAGATTATTGTTTTGCAATTTCCCTGGTTTTGAATTAAAGTTTGAAAAGAAAAAGTGTTTTCCCTTAATAATTGTAACAAAAGTATTTGAAAAAGTGTTATGTACTGTGAAAATTGAGTATTTTAACGTGAATTTAAATGGAGCAAACCAAACACAAGCCCATTCGAAAAATGATATATTAAAATAACATCTTTTAAGAAAATGATCCAACTATCAAAAAATTAAATTATTAGTCACTAAGTCCATTTACATACATTTGGACTATCCAAAATATCATTGTTCGTCCAAAGTTTGTTACAATCTGTAACAAATATTATTACAGATTGTAACAATATTTGTTACGATATGTAACAAATATTGATGCAAATTGTAACAAATAAATGTGTAATAAAAATTAGATATTTTGTTACATATGTGTATTAAATTTTGTTTGTGACGGTCTGTATAAAAAATTGTTACCTATTGTAACAAAAATTATTACAGTATGTAACATTTGTTGTCTTCTGTAATAAATGACAAAACAGTCAATGCATGATGTCAAAAAAATAGCGAAAAAGAAAAATGACTTATAACTTAATTATAATAAACTCAGGTCAATTCCCTAAAACTAAGGCTAAAAACAGGTCATTTAATCAAAAATCTAATTTTTTTATTATAACAAATTATTTGATTTAATTTCTTTATGTTTTTTAATTAGTTTTTCTATGGTTCTAATTACGATGTAGTTTAGATCACCTAATAGAGATATATTAAAGGATCATACTGGCACATTTTCTATCATGATCATGACATCAAACATAATTTTAAAAAATAATATATATGAAAGTGATAGATTTTTCAAAATATAATATCTACAAAATGTTTTCTCATTACGATTGGTCAAATTTATAGCAACCACCTCCACTTAAAACAAATACTATTTATCATTCAAAAGATAATTATTTTAATTAAACGACTATTAAACTATCATGTGTTTTTTTTTTGGCTGGAAAAAAACTATCATGTGATTGGAATTCAGTTTTTAGCCTGTCATAGTGGATTTCTTCATTCCTCCGTCGATGTGTGTGTGTGTGATTTTTTTTCCCTTTTTTTTTTAATTTTAATTTTTGAGGTTCCACTTAAAACCTGTATTTTCTTGTTCTCATGTTTCTATTGTAGTCTTGTAGAATCGAAATGATTAGGGTAAGAGATCTAATGTCAAATGATGTGAGCTACGTTATTTCTGTACAGTTATAATAAACCTAGGAAAAATATGAGTTGAGTTGAACTTGGTTAGACTTTTCAAAGAGTAATGTTGAACATCAAGCACTCTGGTTGAAATCTGAATCGCCTATCTCACATTTTATTTCACTTTTGTAATCAGATATATATTCTTGTGTTTTAAATTATAAAGCCAATATTAATGTCAAATAAACACACGAGTCATGGAAATAATTGATGAATATTAATTCTAGCTTCATTTGCCTAAGTTATAAACTTGTAATATTTTAACGAGACTCTATTGCATTTCGAGTAGATCCTATATGAAGATTTTTCTGATTTGATTTTTGGTCTTTAACTTTTTTTGTTCTTTAGCCTTTGAGTTGTTGCAACTCTCTTTATTATAATTTTCTTTTTGCATTAATAATATTTGGATTGTTTTGTGGAGGTCTAATAGGAGGGATAACCTAGTTGGCAAGCCTATTCGTTCTCAGGCGTATGCAACCATTATTGGATACAACCAGTAGTATTGGATGTGTTCCTAAGTCAATTCCATCGTTTCATAAAAAAAAAAAAAGTTGTAAACACTTGTAATATACAAAACCAATTTTGATCCTTTCTCTGAATTCATTTCTTTAATAAGGTAACTGTCCTTGTTTGGTAGCTACTCTTAACTATTTAAGTTTTGCTTTTGTTTTAAACTTGGAAAAGAAAAAGAGTAGAATATTCTTAAACAACACTCCTTTAAGAATTATGGGACTTGCATTTCACTATTGGAAAAATAAAAATAAAAATATCCTTTTTCTTTATAAAAAATAAAGGTTGCATTCTGAAACAATATTTCACTTTTGAAGATATCTCATAGAAAATGCCTATTAGTACAGGTTTTGGAAATAAAATTATATCCTAATTCCTAATCCAGAGAAATTAATGAAGTAATCTAAAACCCCCTTTTTGAGTAAGTGTACAAAGGCCATAGAGGATCACATGTCAACATGATTAGCTAAGTCAATACATATTCCTTTCCCCGCCTATGTCCCCTCTCGAGAGTCATCAAGCTCTCAAAGAAAGTTTTCGAATTCTTAATTAAATAAATAAATTACATAAAATCAGAAATGCTCATAATTTATTTTTACTAAATTAAACCAATTTGTGCTTGTTAAATATATATATATATATGTATATATGTATGTATGTATGTATATGTATGTATAAATATATCTACATGAAAACGTTTGTGCAAGCTAGTAATAAGAATATATAACTATCTAAATGACTTTAAACAATATAATAATTACAATCAACCACCTTTATTAAATATTTATCTGGATATAGTTGTAAGTCATAACGCTTACACTAAAAGTCTATAGGCACAGTATATGGTTTATATAGCCGAGGCCTAACTATATAATTATATATCAAGAGCCAATTCGATTATAGAAGATAGATGGTACCGTCCTCTTCAAGGTTGGATCAAATGCAACATTGATGGCTCAGCACTTGGTGCTCTGGGTTTCAGTGGTTGTAGCAGAATTTTCAGAACTTATAGAGGCTTTTCAAAAAAGATGTTTTAGCTGGTTCATTGGGATTGGTTATGCATTCGAGGCTGAAATTTTGGGTTTGATTTTAGCAATTGAGAAAGTAAAGGAATTCAACTGAAAAAATTTATGGATTGAATCTGACTCTTTATACGTGGTCAATCTGTTTAAAAATAATTCAGGAAAAATTCCTTGGAAACTTCAAAATAGATGGTGTAGGGCAATCATTTATGCTTCTGAGATCAAGGTCGTGATTTTTCACATTTTTTAGAGAAGGCAATGTAGTTGTAGACAAGCTAGCTAAATTGGCATTAGTCATCAGAGTCATTGGTGGATGCAATTCCCTATAGATATTAGCCCACCGATCTACTGTGACATTGTGCCTTTACCGCACTATCGTTTCAAATTTTAAATCTTAGGTCATGTACTCTTTTCTCCTCTCTTTAGATTTTTCCAATTGGGTTTTTCTGGATGAAGGTTTTAACGAGGCCCCAACTTGTTGGGTAGGCCCTATAGGATAGTTTTTTTTTTCTTTTTGCTTGCTCCTCTTTTCTGGAGGCTATATTTTTTTTCCTTTTTCGAAATTGTTTCTTTTCTTGTTATTTTTGTAATCTTTCTTTTTTCTTATTTATAATATTCTGGCTCTAATTTAGAGGAGGGATTGTAGGAGGACCAACCTAGTTGATAAGTTTTCATTCTCTCATACGTGTGCCAACAACGTTGTTGGGATACGTTCCTATAAAGTTCGGACCATTTAAAAAAAACTATATAATTATATATCTAATCTCGTTGCAAGTTTTGCTTTAAGTTGTAACAATTCATACAAATCCAACTTTATTAGTGTGTGAGCCTCGGTGAGTGGAAGGCTGAAATGTACTTGAAAACGGAAAGGTGACTTTGTAATTTGTATATATGTTTTGCCTTAGCTTACAATGAAACTCCGAAGAGAAAATTATAAGTAAATAGCCGAAGAGTCAAATGAAAATGACAGAGAATAAAGAGAAACTTAACTAAAAAATAATGTTGGTTCATGATCACTTTTCAAAAGCATTGAGAAAGATTTTGCTTCTAGAGAGAGTGCTTTGTTTTGATGGTCCACCAATCGAATTCAATATTCATACGCAAAAAGATCGAATCTAATCAATTATGGCTCCATGGAGAGTTGAGAAGGCACTGCCTCTCTCTCTTTGATCAAGATCATGATCTCACTGATATTAATTATCTTTTAATTTGACGTGGAAATCTTTTAGTTCATACAGATAAGTCAAATAGATATTATATATATTTGCTCAGCCTTTGGATTGAAGCAAGAAAATACATAAATTTATAAGATGAAGAGTTTGACGCTAATAGATGTGATGTTGATCATTTACGAGTGGATGAGAGTTTTTCAAGCATGCAATCAAAACAACAAAAAATAGGCACCTAATTTGTAAGATTGGATAATTAAGTAAACAAATTAATTATATATATTCAAGTACTTTCAAGCATTACCCTTCAAACAATATAGGCTGGTTTAGTGGTGTTTGTGCGTGCCTTGGTCTATTACCCTTCAAAGTGTTTGTGCGTGCCTTGGTCTATTACCCATCAAACAATAAACGAATATGAGAGAGACAAGAGGGGGGAAAAAAAAAGCCTATATATGTATAGTATAACCCATTTCAAGTTTGGTAGGTCAGAAAATTTCCCTTAAGAATTGTACATGACGGGGGACAGGGTAATTTGCAAGACATGTTACCATACCCTTTCACTTCAAGTGCATATTGTTGATACATATATAAATACAACATATGATATCCCAACTCAAATGCATCACAATTTCCCTCCTAATCCAATTATTAAAAAAATAAAATAAAAAAATGAGTCCCAAAATAAAGTGCCTAACTTTGCTCATTGCAATTTTTGCTGTACTTTTGGCCTCAACCAATCTCACTAGCAATAATGCTACAAAATCACCATCTCTCAAAGACTTGGTTGATCTTGCCCTAACCACCTTATTGTCATCACCAATTATTTCAACTCTCATCTCATGCCCAATAATTGGAAGGCACCATCACCACGACAAACGGCCGGGCAAAAAACACCCCGACAAGGGCAAAACTACATCGATTTGCGACGATTTCCACCCGCAATTTCCTCCCGTGGACACCAACACTACGTCGATTCTTTGCGTGGATCGAAACGGGTGTTGTAATTTCACGACGGTCCAAGCCGCGGTTGATGCAATTCCAATATCTACTACTCCTCCTAGCCAGATCAAAAGAACCATAGTGTGGATCAACTCTGGCCTTTACTAGTAAGTCATACGTACACATTTTCTCTTGATCACATGAAATCACTCTCTTTATTCCTATTCTTTGAATTAATTCTCATAAACATCATATGTATTAATTTGTTTGTGCATACATAATTAATGATTGTCTAGTGAAAAAGTGATGATACCAAAAACCAAACCGAATATAACACTTCAAGGACAAGGCTACTTGTCAACGGCAGTTGTTTGGAATGACACAGCAAACTCTTCGCATGGAACTTTCTTTAGTGGCTCAGTTCAAGTTTTCTCCGATAACTTCATCGCTAAGAACATAAGCTTCATGGTGAGATATAAAAAATCTACTCATGAATCATGACAATTGCATAAATATATATAGTATGTACTGACGTACTATATATATATATATATATATATATACGTGTAGAATGTTGCTCCAATTCCGAAGCCCGGTGACTTTGGGGCTCAAGGAGTGGCAATAAGAGTATCAGGAGACCAATCTGCGTTTTGGGGTTGTGGATTTTTTGGAGCACAAGACACTCTTCATGATGATAAGGGTCGGCATTACTTCAAAGATTGCTACATCCAAGGCTCTATTGATTTCGTCTTTGGAAATGCAAGGTCGTTTTACGAGGTAAATATTGTTAAAACATATTTTACAAAGAAGAAAAGAAAAATTTTGATATGACTATTGTTTTGCTTAACGTATACTCTTCTTGATCGACTATTCATACATTGAACTACTTTACAATAAGGGTCAATTTCTCATGTACTAAAACAGTAGTACTATTAAGGTCACTATTATGTATCTAATACTAGAATATCGTTTATTTAGCAAAACGAAAGGGTATTATTATCTGTCGCATCCTAGTCAATGAACTCGCTTATATATTACATTACTTGAAACCATAAAGTGGAAATATATATTTACATACTGCTACCGATCCGGAAATTTACTATAAGGTAAAAATTATGACAAAATCTAAACAAAAAATAATAATAAAAAAATTGAGACATAAAAAGATAATGATACATAAAAATTGAGACATAAAAAGATATTGTGACTAAAATATTAATTAATTTTTGAAATATAATAAATTTTATTGGGTAAAAATAAGTTTATTTTTTTAATATTTAGGAATTGTGAAGCTAAAAAGTTAAATGAGGCAAAAATAAGGGTATGATTGAAAATAGCTTTTAAAATCAATGGTAAATGAGGCTAAAAAGTTAAATGATTGAAATTAATATTTAGGAATTGTGAAGCTAAAAAGTTAAATGAGGCAAAAATAAGGATATGATTGAAAATAACTTTTAAAATCAATGGTAAATTGATATTTTAAAAAAAAATTGCAGGCAAAAAAAATTAAAGATATAACTGAAAACATTTTTCAAAATTACGGCTAAAAGTATAATTATAAAAAAAAGTATAAGCCCCACTCGTCCTTGGGAGGATCTAGGCGGCATGTACGTCACGCTAAAAAAATAAAAGAATAAAAAAAACAAATATATTCAAATTATTAATCATTCATCATCATATAATGATCAATTCCATATTTGGATCGTTTACATAGATGAAAATCCACAATCTATCACTAATCCATATTGATGTAAGGTGTGGGGCTAAGATTCTGCAACTTGGCAAAAAATAATTGACAGATCAATTATTCTTCTAAAAACCAAGCGTGCAATCATTAATTAGACACATAATGCATATCTAATGGCATTATAATAATAGGTGGATATATTTAGTGCAAACTTTTGCTTTATATTTAGACATTAGTTACTTAAACTAACCATAAGCTTGCTGTTCTTTTTCTCTTTCAAGTAAACTAAGTTAAATCTTTTTTCTAATTACTTTAAAATCAGAAAATTCTCTAAACTACTTGATTTCAATTTTTTTTTTTGGTGCTAAAAAAAATTGTGCAACTGATTAAGTCACATCATCAAAAGATTTAAAAGTTCATAATAGCGTATATTAATTACTTGAATTTTATGAGCTATTCAATGTGATTGTACGTACGTTAATAATGCGTGTAGCGCTAAAAAACAATGACAAAACGAATGGTCACGCATGCCTTATTAATAACTCTCATCTCTTGCAATCAAATAAAATGTCTCATATAATTGGCCAATTTTTCAGACATTTTCCGGACATTTATTTTGATAACCCGAGTAGGACACACTTGCGTGGCAAAAAGTACATATCATTTTTACCATGGTACTAGTAAAATTAGCCTCATAAATTAACAATCAGGTCCCATATTTTTGCACTCCCAAATGTTGGATCAACCTTCGCCTAATCAAAGAGGAATTGTTATAAACTGATGCTTGGCAGAATTGCCAGCTGCTTTCCATGGCGAACCCAGTGGCGGCGGGGTCCAAGTCCATAGACGGGTGCGTCACCGCCCACGGCAGGACTTCCAAGGACGACAACACCGGCTTCGCCTTTGTCAACTGCACCATAGGGGGCACCGGCAGAGTTTGGCTGGGCCGAGCCTGGAGGCCGTTCTCCCGCGCCGTATTCGCCTTCACCACAATGTCTGACATCATCGCCCCCGAGGGTTGGAACGATTTCAACGACCCTACAAGAGACCAGTACGTACCTGTGTACTCATCTCCCTAGCTAGGGTTTTATTATTTTACGCTGTTTATGATAACATAATGTTACGTAACTTGATAATTTTTATATAATTGATCTATTGCAGGACTATATATTATGGAGAATATAATTGCTCTGGCCCAGGGGCTAATACGAGCATGAGACCGTCGTATGTGCAGAGATTAAATGATTCAGAAGTTTCTGGTTTCCTTAACGTCTCTTTCATTGATGCTGACCAATGGTTGCAGCCTTATAGTGCTAATTAATTAATTAATTGATTTATTGATTATACTCTTTCCATCATTTTTATGTGACCATGCGAAACGAAACAAAATTATTTTCATAATCTTATCTATAGAAGCATATCCATATTGGATTTATGGATTATTTAAAAAAAGAAGTAAAGTTCATATATGTATATATATATTTGTTCCATTTATTCATTTTCTTGTTTTCTTTATTTAATTGGATTTCCAGAAAGTTAAAAATTATAAACTGTTTCTACATCAAATTGGTACGACGGAAATGTTGTCTGTTATGCATGAACAAATATAAGTTCAGTTCATGTATACGACATGTCGTATTAGTTTTGTTTAGTTAAAATATTAATTCATATATGTTATGATTAGCCTTCATATATATATATATACACACACACATATACAAAACGACATTAGCTGTCGTGCTTAACAAAAGCAAGCTTCTAGTCAAACGACGCTCCTTGGGGGACCAAACAAAGTATCAAAAATAACGTATAAGATACTGCTTTTTTTGCTTATTTTCATTATTAGGTTCGTTGGAATAAACGTGCTCAACAAAAATATTTTGTATATATGAAAAAAAAAAAACCCTTGCACATGGCATATGTAGTAAACCATGCATTACAAAAAGTAGGAGACTTATCTTTATCAATCGTCGGCGTTGCCGGGATTGATCAAGTCTTTAACAATGTTCTTAGAAGATTCGACCATTCAATTAATAATTAGCAACGAAGAAGAAAAGCATCTAGATTATTAATGAATAAAAGCAGAAAGGAATAGAATATGATTATTGTTTAATCAAAACTCTCGTGGGAATTAAATTCGTGATCCAAATAGGCTTTTTTTTTTTTTTCCCCCCTCCTCTCTGAATGATCCAAGAAAGGAGATTAATTGGCAAGAACAAGTCACCAATACGCGTTATATATGTGTGTATGTAATATTTTGCCGTGTTCAATTGCATGTCCAAACGTGCTTATTTGATATGGCTTGGTGAAGAATATTCCATTAATTATTCGGATCTCTCTAGCTCTCGTACTTGTAATTTTCTTTTTTATTTTAATTTATAAATCTCAACATTTGAGACAGTCAGACAGATATAGCCCAAATCGGTAGTAGGCTGGCTGCTCTCCTTATCACACACACACACACATATATATTAATTTTAGATTTTTAAAAAAAAATATTGTGTGAGACAGTGAGAATAGAAATGTATTTATATTTGTATTAATTTTATAATGTTAGCTAGTGATTCAAAATTATTACTCGACTTGACTTACCTTGCCATGTGGCAAAAAAAAAAAAAAATCGACTAAATTGCAAAATATCTTATTAACTAAAAGTTCAAATGACGAATTGTAAGAAATGTTACTACTATGGAAGTAAGACTTGTGACTTGTCTAACCAAATTAGTCTTCTAATTAACCAACATTCTTTGCAATATCTCCCAGGATAATTAAGTAATTAAGAAAGTGATCATGTGATTGATAAGCAAGGCGACCACGCTTACTTTTGCTAATTCTCACAAATCATGACTTCCAGTAACTGAGCTCAAAATTATTCGCTAATAAAGAAAAATTGCAAGACAAGTAATTCTCAAACATACTATGATCAGTCAATTTTCCTTTTCAAAGCCAAAGACGTCATCTTCACTCATATATGTCTACAAATCTATGTCATAGTGAAAAAAAAAAGGAAGAGAAAATAGTATCTTATAAATCCAATATTTAGACATTTTAAATATTATATTGTCTGGTACCTTTTTAAAATACACTATTTTTTATTTAGTATAAAAAATTGAAAACAAATTTTGTAGTACTAAAACTTAAAAAAATAATTATGTATTTCAATTAAAAAACACACGCACACAAATCACAATAATTAGCTAATTTATAGCCATTATATCATGTGCCAACATCCCTATATCACATAATTTGCATGAATATAAAAATCTACCTAAAGTCCACACACATTTATGATTTGTTAGTGACTCAAAATGGCCATGTCGACTGATGTTCGAACACAAAATATTTCTTGCGCAATGTATACTTTCTTTTCAACTTTTTCAGCATTAAATGTTTTTTTTTCGCTATGAAACTTTTTTTTTTTAAATGAAGTTTTTTCATTTACATGCTTCCCATTCTAATCCATTGAGCGCTCCAAGAAGTGGCCCGAGAAACGACATTCGCCTTGTCGGTTCCAATAAAATCAAAGGGAATCAATATTCAACAATATTTACCATATTTTTCTCCTCTCACGAAAAATTATGACGAACATTTATTTCCATATTTTATTTCATTAAAATTATTAACTCTCATCTTTGAAAATAATGTTTGTTATCATCTATCAAAATAGATCAATAATTATTATAAAAATGTTTGATTTACAAACTGTTTTAATTAGTCATTTTTTTTATAAATTTAACAATGATAAAATATATTTTCAAATAATAAAAAATACTTAGTATTTTTCATCAATCTTTTAATATCAATCTATATATTAAATAATTTGTCCGATTAGTAAATGTTTATTAATAAGGTAAATCATATGCGACCAATCAAAATATTATACTTTACTTATCATGTAAAATTAGTATTAAAAATGATAACAATATATAGCTTTTCTTAAGGTAATAATTTATTTTGTTCTTTGTGAAAATAATCAATGCATTTTTTTTAAATCGATGTATTTTTTTTAAAGAGTAAAAAAATGTGAGCATTCACTCACATCTAATTATTAAGTGAATAATTATTTTTTAAATATATTTAAACAAAATAGCAAACGAAAATAATTACTCTCTTAACTATATATTATAATAATTTGACTTTTATGTCCTTAATAATAATGATTTTTTTTAATTTTAATCATTTTCTTAAAATATAAACTAAAAATAATCAAATATTAAAGATTATTTTACAAGTATTACTATTATTAAGTAAATGGCCTGTTTTTAACTTTAGTTTTAAGGAATTGACCTGGGTTTGTTATAATTAAGTTATTAGCCTTTAGACAATATGTATTGACTTTTTTGTCATTTGATACATGAGGTTGGAAGAAGAGTGGTGAGGGATAAAAATGAGATTTTATAAGGATTTGAGGCTAATAATTTAATATTTGAATTCTTAGGCCATTTTCTTGAAACATAGACTTTCAAGTGACTATTTAATAAATGAGCCAAAAAATGAAATGTCACAATGGAAAATTAAAAAAAAAAAATTTGGGGAAACAGTGTAAACGGAAATAGCGCATATCCTTCGGTGGGAATAAAAATGCAGAGAAAGAGAAGGGAAAGAGAAAAAAATGCTCATTCATTTCCCGTCATATCATCATAATAACTAATAAGTGAAACTGTAAAAGAGACACACACACACAGACGAAGAAGAAGAAGAAAAAGAGAAGAGAAATTGTTTTGGAATTGAAGCCGAGAAATGGAAGAGGTCAAGCCCAAGGATAACAGCCATTCGACGCCCGATCCGATGTCGTCTCGGGACGACCGTCCGGTCAGAGTCTACGCCGATGGGATCTACGATCTCTTCCATTTCGGACACGCTCGCTCTCTCGAGCAAGCCAAGAAATCGTATTTACTCCTTTCCCTCTTCGCTATTCGGGCTTTTCTTGGAGTGTTTTGATTTGGGTTTTGTTCAGTTTTTTTTTTTTTTTTTTTTTATCCGACTCTCTTCGATTGTCTTTTGGGTGATTATTTTTTTTTGGTGAAAAATATTTGTTTGCTTTATTTGTCTCCAAAATTTGTGTGTTCTCTGGATTTGATACATTGATCAATAATTCTTGGTATTTTGTTTTGCCCACTTCAGCTTATTGGGGAGATTTGGATTCAAAATTGCTGATTTTGAGTTTTGGGCTGTGGAATTTTTAAGAATTGTGATTCCTATTTTGGACTTTTCGATGTTTTTATCTTGAGGGAAAACAAAGTTCACAAATTTTCTGGCATTTTTTGTTAAGCTACTTTGTTTTTTATTTGCGTGTAATCTTCTAAGTTGTCACTGAATTACAATAGCGATTAGCCGGTGACTATGCTTATTTGGTTTGGCTAATCTTTCATAATTTGGTTTGTGAATTCAGGTTCCCAAACACATATCTGCTTGTTGGATGTTGTAATGATGAGACCACCCACAAGTACAAAGGCAAAACTGTTATGACTGAGTCCGAGCGCTACGAATCTCTCCGACATTGCAAGTACGATCCTTTTCATTATTGTTGATGTCTAGTGTTAGATTTTGTAGAAGCAGGGCATTTTATTATTAATCAGTTTTGTTACAATTGTGATTTGTTATTACTATGAGCATTTTGTTCAAATTCAATTTCCATTACTTTGTATCAACCATTCATGATTTCCTGAATGAAAGAATCGACTTTGTGAGTGATGGATGTAATGAAAAGTTGATCTTGATTGTTCACGTTGTGGCAGGTGGGTAGATGAAGTCATTCCCGATGCGCCTTGGGTGATAAATCAAGAGTTTCTCGATAAGCACAATATTGACTTTGTGGCTCATGATTCGCTTCCGTAAGGATAATCAACTCAGCCTCTCTTAATTGGTTGCAATGATTCATTATTTACTTTTGGTGAATATTAGTTTGGAGATGATGATAGAATGCTCAGTTCTTAACTTCTTATGTTGTTTAGCGAACCTTAGAAAAGATACTATTAACTCATATGTGTATATGCATATAAGAAAGAATTTTTGATGTGCTAGTTATTGCATTTGTTATTTAAGTTCCTCTATTAATAGAGGGAATGGTTCGTGGATTATTGTTAAATCTTTTACTCTTTGTGATGAACCTTCTACAGTTATGCTGATGCAAGTGGAGCTGGGAACGATGTTTATGAATTTGTAGGTTTTTTTGTAGATTTTGTTCTTTTTCCATTTTCCTTTGCTTTATATTCTTTCTCAAATTGCAGAATTATTTACAGAAGCAATTGTTGTAGGTTAAAAAAGTTGGGAGGTTTAAGGAAACAAAGCGAACTGAGGGGATTTCTACTTCAGATATTATAATGAGGATTGTGAAAGATTATAACCAGTATGTGATGCGGAACTTGGATCGTGGATATACAAGGAAAGAGCTTGGTGTTAGCTATGTCAAGGCATGACTTGCTATTGCCTTTTTCTGGGCTTTTTTTTTTTAGTTAGAGTCTCTGATGTTGGTTCTTTTTTTTTTACTTTACTTTACTTTAGGGAAGGAACTTATTTGGGTTTCTTTTGATACTTATAGGAAAAGAGACTAAGGGTAAACATGAGATTGAAGAAATTGCAGGAGAAAGTTAAGGAACAACAAGAGAAAGTGGGGGAAAAGGTATGTTTGCTTTTAGTAATGACTATGTGATACATATAATTAGTTTGTTAACATTGATGGTATCCTATACGATACCTGGTTCGGTTATATGTTGAGTAGTTGTTATTCGACAAAATTGTTGGATCTTATACCAGTTCAGATCAATGATATGCCATGAGAAAGAATTTTGGTTATGTGTTTCA
This sequence comes from Boehmeria nivea var. tenacissima, assembly GCA_018132145.1. NCBI lineage: Eukaryota > Viridiplantae > Streptophyta > Magnoliopsida > Rosales > Urticaceae > Boehmeria > Boehmeria nivea. The sequence goes on along the minus strand of CM030876.1, from coordinate 14,349,613 downwards.
TTGATGAGTCACAATTTCTGCATCATTCACTTTATAAATGCTTAAAATGGTGAGGTAAGCTTTAGAATTGTAGATTGACAAAATGTTATCTGGCCCTATTGTTGGCCAAAGCATTCGTGCAAGATGGACTTTTTATATCGCTAACCATGTGGGAGCAAAAAACATGCTTGACCACTCAACCAACACTTTAGTTAATCAGATAGGTATAGTCATAACTTGAGAACTCTTGGGGCATATATGGATTATTTTAGAAGATCTTGGTAAAGTCGGAGTATTTATTTACTTTTTGATGCTGCTTTTCCTAGAATTTCATTGAATATCAAACAAGGCTGATAGGTTTACTCGTACCTTGAGGATATTCTTGTTTTGGAATTACTGATCTCGTTCTTTATGTGGGTAGGATATAAGATGATGTTCATTGAGAAAGGTTGTCAATGTTGCTATTGCAATCTACAGGCCTTCAGAACAAGGCTGTTTAGTAATATTGGGAATGGGAAATTGACGATTTAGTTGAGCACTTAAAGTCTTGCAGCATGATTTCTAGGTTGCCATGATAATTACTCGCACAGTGCTAAGGATCGCTTCCTTTTATGATATATCATTGCTTTAGTTTCTGAACTTGGACATATTGATACGCTGTTACTGTAGATAACTGTTTCTGCAGGCTTCATGGTGTTGTCCTGTTTGCTACCAATACAAATAAACTGAAACAAGATTGTATATTGGAACCAAATAATTGTCAAAGGAAGTTAAAGTTTTCTTATGTATGTATAGAGATAGGAGTTATGTGTTTTTGAGTTTTTTATAGCACCATAATTCTAAATTTTTTGAAAGAACGTGTTGGTGCGCATAATTTTCTTAAGCATGATACTTGTTAGAAAAGTTATAGGACTTTTCATCTGTTTGTGACTGGTTCTCTATGCATTTGAATGGAGGTCATTATTTCAGTAGAGGGCATTACCCATAGAAGTAGTTGTGTTGGATCATATTGAAATGGGTCGATATCATATGATGAAAAATTCTTCTTTTGTTGCCTTCGTCTTTCAGGTTAACATAAAAGCATACTTTTCACTGTTATACTTTGTGTGATAAACTTGATTTTTTGAGCAAAGGGAAAAATGGGGGGAAAAAAAAATACAACCATATAGCTTCCAACCCCAACCCCCCCCCCCCCCCCCCCCCCCCCCCCGCAAAACCACACCCAACCCCCCTCCTCTCTCTCTCTCTCTCTCTCTCTCTCTCTCTCTCTCTCTCTCTCTCTCTCTCAACTGTTGAATTAACTATATACTTCTTTTACGTCCACACTCTGCTAAGTGTAAAAATCGTATTAGCTTTAAATCTTGTACGTAGTTTGATTCGCGATGTTCTTGCCTTTTATTTTAGATTCAAACCGTCGCAAAGACTGCGGGTATGCATCGGAACGAGTGGGTGGAAAACGCTGATCGCTTGGTCGCTGGTTTTCTAGAGATGTTTGAAGAACGCTGCCATAAAATGGTATACCATGTCAATAACAATAAATCAATTTACTAGTTTATACTCGTCTGATTTCTCAGTGTCCTAATCCTCGGATTTGCATGTCTCAGGGAACGGCCATCAGGGAACGCATCCAAGAGAGCTTAAGGGGGCAGCAATCGAGAGACTGGAAGTATCTCCTGCAAAATGGAAAGGGTGACATCGACGACGACGAGGAATATTACTATGATGATGATGAAACCGATGACGAAGAAGAATATTACGACGAGGAAGAATACTATGACGAGGAAGAAGAGGAAGAGAAAGGGGATGAAAAAGATAAGAAAGAAAAGAAGTAGTCCGTTGACCTTGGGTTGCGAAGAAAAAGCTTTTATTGGTTTGGGCACTAGGGAATTCGTTTTGGAGTTTTAAGATTTTTTTTTTTTTGGGTGTAATTTATTATGTTGTGATTCATCTCTAGTGTGGTTGAAATATCTTCACACCTGATAACAAAGGTATACCATGTACATGCGAAGTTCTATTTTGTGTACGTGTTTTGCCAGCAAAGTTAGGACTGCTTTGAGCTTGTGTTGTTTTGATTAGTTTGCTATGTAAAGAGAGCTATTAGAACAAACTTAATAGCATTACAATTTATAGCTTAAATTCTAGAAGTGTTAGTGTTCAGAATTTCAAGTTATTGGGTTGAGTAAATTCCTTTTTTTTTTTTAACTATTGTCCTTCGGTTTATTTGTCTGTATAGTATTTCAAATTATAATGCTACTAATCTTTTATGTGCTTTAGAAAATCCTTATTTACCCATTATTTTATCGGATCCATTATAGCCAGAGGGATATGAGGATATTTTTTAATATGGGCACGAAGATGGGGATAGAAGTTATAGTATTAATTAATCGGGTAAGAGATGAGTAATGCATTTATGATTGTGCGAAACGCGTTTCCATATGTCAGTGGTGGATGCGAAGCAAGTAAATAGCCACTGAAAAGGGTTTAAAAAAACAAAGTCTCTTTGTATTTAGTTATTCTTTTATCTATGTTTTAAGAAAATAATTAAAGTTTCAAAAAATTATAAAATTAAATTAGCTAATCCAAAATTAAGAGTGTCAGTTAAGGATTTAACCATTTTACGGTCTATGTTTTAAAGATATAGCCCACGTTTTGAAAAATTAGCAAAATAGCCATCATGTCAACATCTAAAAATCTATGACTAAAGAAATAAAATTTATGACTAAATAAATAAAATACACAGTCATAAAATTTGTGACTATAGTCACAAAATTTCAGAAAATTTGAAATAAACACAATAAAAAATTTAAACATCCATTAACAAAATAACTAACTCACAAATAAATGATTGCCTATACAACCAATTTCATAAATTTTATTATTAAATAAAAAATATCTTATAAATAGTAAAAAAATATGCAACCAAAGAAGTCACAAATTTCATGACTAGAGACACAAAATTTTAGACAATATTGTCTGTAACAAAAAACAAAAACAGAATTCAAAAAATTAGTGACTGCAGTCTCAAAAATCTAGACGCGAATGTATGGCTACTTTGCTAACAAACATAGGCTAATTGTTAAAAACATATATAAAAATATGGCTATTTATTTAAAAAACCGTAAAATCAATGCATCATGTAATTAAAAAGATGATTATTTTCTTAACTAATTAAAATGTTGATCATTTTCTTAAAACATATATACCTAATAATTAATAAATAATTGTTTATTATAATTTCTAATGTAAATAGTTCCAAAGACATTTTGAGTCTAATAAACAATAACTCCCACCCATTAAATCCAAGACTTTTGGCTTTATATTCGAACATATAGATTTTATCTATCCAATAGTTTGAATTCCCAGTTTAGATTTAATAAAAAAAAATTATTTTTATCATAATGGATGGTATGATATCGAAAGGACCATACCACCTATAGAGTGTTATAATTAGTTTCATAACTAGTCTAACATAAATTCGTAATTCTTCATATCCATAGTGAGAGTCATTTATAGATTTAAATATATTTGGGTCACGAGTAAACACAAGCTGTGGTGTTGGACCAACACTGTTGGTTATGGTTGGTGGTTCAATCTTTTTTTTTTTTTTTTTTCTTTTTTTAATTTGGTCAAAAGTCAAAACTATCTGCATCAACAGGTTATCCTCAAGACTAGATCATCGCTTGAGTGGGTATGACTCACTCGTCTGAGTTCTTCTCAATCATTTTATCTCTTTTCTCAAATCTTGTTGCTTTTAAACTAAATTATATAATGTTTTTAGTTAATATAAAGTAATATGATCTTCATTGACTTTATTTTTAAAGAGAAAAAATTAAATATATTTTTGTATTAAATACTTTGCTAAAAAGAAAGTGCAAGCCATGTTTAATTATTCCAATATAATATTGTATGCTCTTTCACGTAGATGATTTTATTCACTTGCAATTAAAATGATTTGATTTTGTTGGACTCTCAGAGTTTTAAGTAGCGTAGTATATGATGTTCATGATTGCACGTTTTGATCATGATATACTTAATTATAGAGATTTTTAAGGATTTAGTCAAATTTTTTTAATTTTTTTAAGAATTAGCCATAGTTTCACGAATTTAAGGAATTAACCATTTTCGTTATGTAACAATTTTTGTTACATGTAATAAATTTTGTTACACTCAGCAACAATTTTTGTTACACGTGTAATAAAAATTGTTACACAACGAAAATGACTAATTCCTTAAATTCGTGAATCTATGACTAAATTTTTGAAGCATGAGCTTAAAAATGACTAAAACCCAAATCTTCTCCTTAATTATATATCATTATTATCTTAAATATATATGGTTTTCTTTCAATGTTTTCTTTGATGCTTGAATACAATATACTACTTATAGTATTATTTAAGTAACTATGCTTGGCATTCTAATTAGTGCGCCGTAAAAGCTTACTTTCTGTGCTGCTCTCTATCTTATTCGAATTCGTATTTAAAAAAATAAAAAATAAATAAAAAAACCAGTATTAATTAATCACAATCTAAGTGATTAATTAATTAGGCCGAAATATTAAATTAATATCTTAATAATAGGGCAATAAACTATAGCAATCCTTACACAATTAAGCTTTGAATTTACTAGGTCTTACGCGAGTCTTACATATGCCTGGTTAGAACATAAATATAGATATACCAACAAAAATTATTTCAACAACAACCAATAATTAAGTCGCATAAGAAGGAGATTATTTTTCTGATTTCAAGTTCTGAAGTAGTATTGGATCAAAATGAATTTATATATATATGTGTGTGTGTGTGTGTGGAAACTTGAAAAACACAATGTTCAACCATCTTTGACAATTGCAATTTAAGATTAGTGTTAAATTCAGAAAGTCAAAAAGCAGCTTGTTAGTCTCAATTAGAACTATATTGCAACTTGCAATTTGTCCAGCTAGCTTTTGGCATTACCTTGCTTGTTTCAATAAATGTGAAGTACTTGTTTGTTTCTCAGGAAAAAAAGAAGGATGATAAAATAGAAACCATGTGCTGATCAGAATAATTATACACTCAGAATCCAAATCCATAGTGGCATACAATTCTTTCCGGGTCAACTAATTAAGTGAAAAAAAGAAAGAAAAAAAAAAAACTCTGAAAGTCTACGGTCTAATTCAAATATTGGAAGAATATAAATCCAAGGAAATTAATAAAAAAATAAAGATATGATACAAAATAGAGAGATTCAAAGTTTGATTATTCAACTTCGGATTCAACAATGTGGTGCTGATATCTAGCCCTTTACACATTGCGTAGAGCCACTTTTTGATCTCTTTTCATATTCTTAATAAACAAATTCTGATCTTGAACACCCTTAAAGATCATGCATCATAGTCACATCAACTTGAATTTATAAGCTCTCAAGTTTGATATCTCAAAACGGATGTTATTCTTCAGTTGTACATAAGTTATTCACTAAGTGCTAAGTTAATATATTGGACCACGATATTCAGGTGGGACCAACAAGTAAGCGCGTACGTAATATAGAGTCAACATTAATTGTCCATCATTATATAATAATTAAACCATATTATATATATATAAGCATAAGCATGCTATGTTTATAATGATAAGAGCTAACTATTAATTAGTTTAATTGGTAATATATATCTGTATCAAACCATGACAAAGAAGGCACTATAAAATAGCGCGCTGTTCTAATATCCTTAGTAATTGCATGGTAACATTTATATATTAATTATTAAGTAAAGAAAAAACTGCAAAAAAGGGTCCTAATTTCTTGATTCTTTTTTTTTTTAAGTGAACAAATTAGTTATCGACACATAGTCGTAGATTCGTAGTAGAGAAGAATGCGTGACTATGATATCAACCTTGGAATAATATATATATATATATATATATATATATTTTTTTTTTTTCACTTTAGCCATAAGCTCTTTAAGTCTTCATTCAATTGATGTCAATTACAAACTGTCACATGTTAATTGTCATAATCGATCCCTTGAGTCGAAAAGAGGACAAGACAGGGTAAACTGTGCAATCCTGCACCGCCTGGGTAAGATGATGGTCTAATGTAAAGGTTCCGATGCCGTGCTGGCATGAGACGGAACGGTTGAAGAGATGCTTAAAAGATATGATGTTACTACCTATGTCAATAAGATGCATCTTCTTTTCGGGAGCCCATCTCTTAAGAACTCCGAAGTAAAGCGTGCTTGACCCGGAGCAATTTCAGGATGGGTGACCTCCTGAGAAGTTTCTTGAGAAGCATGCGACTGAGGACAAAGCATGCTAGAAAGACTCGTGTTGGCATGTAGGGACAGTCATTGATCCGCAAAGTAGCCGTTACATTCACCTTGTCCGTAATAATGCCGATTTACTCCTTATAAAGTTTTATTTGCCATGCATACTTTTTTACTTAACAATTGTACATGACTAAAAAATTATGATAATGCATTAGTTTTATTTAAAATAATTAATAGTTAAGTCTTTTTATTGTTACTCTTAATCACTCGTTATTTGTCATAAATGATATATAACTCATAAGATTCATCAGGTCAATGCTTATGGTCAAATAACATTATTCAATTTTTTAAAACTATTTTTTACTTGTTAAAACTATTGCAACAAAATTCCCTCCTTTTGATAACAATGTGGCATGTGGGTCACTGCTTTTTTTTTTTCTTCCTTTCTTCTAGGGAATTTAATGTGGTGGGGCTTGGATTTGGAAAACCTATAATGTCTTCTTCTTCTAGCCTGGTAGAAGGGCATTGCCATTTGTTTGGTATCGAATCTTCTCTTGGCTATTCACTTTCAGTCAATTCTCTAATTAATTGCAAGTCTTTCTCGTTTTTCTTTTGTTTTTTGTTTTTTTGTTTTTTGAAAATTACAAGTCTTTCATTTCGACGTAAATGTAACGAAGGCCAAAGCGAATCATCTTTGTTCACCTCTCAAAAAAAGGCCTATAGCTATATATATTTAGTCCCACCACAAGGAAAAGATACAAAACCATGAGAACGAGATGCGAGAGAATAATGATATTAACATTAAGATATAGCCTGACAATGAAATAAGCATTTCACATGGTTAAAAACCTCTACATACACCATTATTGGTTTGTGATACCAAATTTCGTAGCATTTAATTTGACAATTAATTGACATGGCATCTTCTTGACTATTACTTTATGTGTGATCTCAAAGGATGCGAAGGTCAATAAATCAGTTGATATTCCAATTCCAAATCTTGTTTAGAAATTTGTGAACACATATTGTAGGGTGTACTATTTTCTTTTCAACGTCAAGTTACATATAAAATCCTTTAAACGGGGGATATGTGATTTTCGTAAATGTAATTTTACTACAACTTGAACATTAAGAAACCAAAAATAAATAAATAAATTACAAAATAGAATAATAAAAGATACTCTTATAGACATGCCAAGTGTATGGATCGTGAAATTAGCCCAAAAAACAATTCATTGACCAATTCAAAGGTTACATATATACAAATGCAACGACCAGAAGACATGACAACAGAATATATATATTCGAGAAATTAATAACCTAATTAAATAATATTTTTAATTAGTTCAAAGTCATGTCCAGTGTGTATTAAATTACTAATTCGATAAACTTATTAGATAATACATTATATAAAATATTCTTATTCCATTTATATATGTACCTAGTACTATTTTTAAAAAAATAAATATCGCTACATGGATTATTTAATGAGATTATTAAGTAAATGGCCTGTTTTTAACTTTAGTTTTAAGGAATTAACCTGTGTTTGTTATAATTAAGTTATTAGCCTTTAGACAATATGTATTGACTTTTTTGCCCTTTGATACATGAGGTTGGAAGAAGAGTGATGAGGGATAAAAATGAGATTTCATAAGGATTTGAGGCTAATAACTTAATATTTGAATTCTTAGGCCATTTTCTTAAAACATAGACTTTCAAGTGGCTAGTTAACAAATGAGCCCTTATTCAATTAACATATTTGTGAAATTATAATAATAATTTGTAATATGATCTTAAATAGTAAGATTTATATTACTATATTTGAATAACTGAGAAAAAAATATTTTGATAAATTAATATACTTTGTCATTTATCGATTAATTAATAATTTGATTTTTTTGTGTTTCAAAAGTTATGTAAGTTCAAAAAGGTTCTACCGGCCGTAGTTTGTTCTTTTTATGTTGTAGGCTTTTTCTTCGAGCTTTAATCTGTTAGTAACTTGTATGGACTATATGGTAGGTCTCTTAGTATTTCCTTTTTATTTTTTATTTTTTATTTTTTGTAGTCTCTTTCTGTGCATCAATTATTATATATTGTCATATTGATACATGAACAAAAATAGTTAATTTTTTAACCAATTTATACTTTAACATAAATTATGTTACATGTAACATATATACATGTAAAAAATATAACATTAAATGTAACGTTACATGTAATATAAAATGTAACACATATAATATTTGCACGTATATATGTTACATGTAACATTTTATATTTCATGTTATGGCTAAATCCTTAATTTTGACATTTTAGGGCTAAACCCTAATAAATTACCCAAATATTTAATTAAATGCCTAAAAAACTCTTAAAATAATTATTACTTATGTGTAAAAAATTAATAAGAGGCAGAGCAAGGGGATGTAGATTCTTTTCCTAAGGACTTAAATGACCAGAAGGGGAAAAAAAATTTCTTGTAAACCTGCGACATATGAACATCAAAATTATCCAAAAAGTTTAAATGCAAAGAAGGTATTTTTCTTTTTTCTAGATCCACGGTTCAAGAAAAACTAATGCAAATCTAAATGAATATAGCTTTTTTTTTTTTTTTTTGAAAGGATGAGTATAGCTTTTTAGGACATAATATTGTCATTTTGGCGTCAAATTTTGCTGTTTAGGCATTGACTTTAAAGCGAACTACTTTTAACTTCGAGTAATTATTTTCATATATGTCGACATTTCTTGACACTCTACAAGAAACTATTTATAGCATATTGAATTTTTCACAACTGGCTTATGAGATCGAAATTTAGCAATAAATATGGGAATACGTCCATGTACTTATTCCTCAAAAACTAACTAATAATATCCTCCAAGAGACGCGATTTTGGGATTTTCTCAACAATAAACGTATTATTGAAAAAGCCAAACATACCCTTTCAAGAGATCAAGAAGAAAAGAAAAGAAAAACAACGAATAATGAACGAGCAATTTAGAAATTACCTTTTGTTTGCCTTACCCATTTTTCCAATTCCATTCCATTCCTATTTTTTATTTTTTTCAACTTTTTAAATCCTTCAAACTATTCCATTCCATTTTATTTTTTTTCAACCATTTTTTTCAACTTTCCAAATCCCTATACAATATCTTTAAATCTCAACCATTCATATCACCTCGAAATTAACAAAGTCAAACCATTCTTACATCATTTTTACAAATCATTTTCAAACTATTACAAACCATTTTCAAACCACTTTTTCTATCCCTATAAATAGTCAAAGATGGCCAAAATGGCCAAACCAAACAAAAGGTTAGTCATTAATGGATGGTGAATTTTTTTTTTCCCTTGAGATAAAAATGATGCACGGTGAATTAAAAAATAAGAGGGAAATTGTAATACATAAATGAAAATCAAATATGACTAATTATGAATTGAATTCAAAATTAGAAAACCAAAGCACCAAACAATTAATGTCATGATCATGAGCAAGTTAATGGTGGGAAATCCGTGGTAATGGCATTAACTAATATAGTACACAATGTCATCATAGTTTTTCACTTTATTTCCTTGTATGTTAATTTCACAAAGGTTAATCAAAATCCCAAAAGCAAAAATGAAAACATTAACCCATTAATGTGACACACTTGTCCTCATATTTTGTTTTGCGTCTCAATCACTCTCCAAAGTCTAAAGTCTAAACCATAGCATTACTTCGTCCTATAAAAACTCCATTTCCATAGTATCCTTATTCCTTCCAAAACTCATCCCCCCCAAAAAAAAAAAAAAATCTCTCTCTCTCTCTCACCATGAAGACCTCACATTATAAGCTTGTCCTATTCCTCAACTTCCTAATTGCCATGACACTCCTCCCCTCGCACGTGCTCGGCGAGTGCACGTGCGAGCCGGACGATGGCGAGGGGCGCGACAAGACGGAGGCGCTCAAGTACAAGTTGGCGGCCATCGCGTCGATACTGGTGGCGGGGGCGATAGGCGTGTGCCTGCCGATGGCGGGGAAGGCGGTGCCGGCGCTGAGCCCCGAGCGGAGCGTGTTCTTCATTGTGAAGGCCTTCGCGGCGGGGGTGATCCTCTCCACCGGCTTCATCCACGTCCTGCCCGACGCCTTCGAGCACCTCTCGTCGCCGCGCCTCAGCGCGCCGTGGAACGACTTCCCCTTCACCGGCTTCGTCGCCATGATGGCCGCCATCGCCACGCTCATGATCGACGCCTTCGCCACGTCGTACTTCCGGAAGTCGCACTTCGCCGGCGACGGGAAGGCTCCGGCGACGGCCAGCGTCGGCGACGAGGAGAGGAGCGGCGAGCACGCCGAGCACGTGCATGTCCACACGCACGCCACGCATGGCCACTCCCATGGCTCAGTTCTTGCTAATGGCCATGACAATCCGGGCTCTTCGGAGCTTCTTAGACACCGGGTTATTTCTCAGGTAACGTTACTTAATTGTTTGTGTTTATTATTCATTTAATGATTTTTAATCATCAGAATATCCGATTTTTTCGGCTTTCAATAAGCATTTTGTGTGGAAATTGGAATGGCCTTTTTTGTTATTATTAACCTTAAAGCTTGAATCTGAGATATTATTCGGCACATTTGTGGTGCAGTTTTTTTTTTTTTTTTTTTTGGAAAAATGATAAAAAGAAGAAAACAAAGTGATCTATTGTCTTTATTATGAACTGATTAATTTATATGTAAAGTTTTTAGACTTTTACAGAAAGGAAAGACTTTATGTGGAAAGGCAAAGTTTTGATTTTTATAATTGGCAGGTATTGGAGTTGGGGATTGTTGTTCATTCAGTAATCATAGGGATTTCTTTGGGAGCTTCTGACAGTCCCAAAACAATAAGGCCTTTGGTAGCTGCTTTGACCTTTCATCAATTTTTTGAGGGTATGGGACTTGGTGGTTGCATAGCTCAGGTAAATTTTTTTTTTATATACATATATAAATATTATTTTGAGAACACCTTTAAATTGTTTTTTTTTTTCAGTAGAAGATTGAGTTTCAAACTGATTTTCCCACAATTGTTTGTTTATTTTGAGTAATTTTTTTTCCCATTTCACAATGAGTATTCCTAGCCGTTTACTTTGACACTATTATAAATGAAGTCAATATTTCTAGGAGTTGCTAGTCAATAATATCAGCTAAAAAACTAATCTGTTTCGTAGTACCCTTAAACATTTTTATTCGCTGCTGACGGTACTAATATATGTATATGTGTGTGTGTGTGTATATATATATATATATATATTAGGTAGACAATATTAATAAAATGCCATTGACTTGTTGATTAACCTGTAAATTGTTTTGTAAGAATTTTTGAGATGTGGAATAAACAATCCCACAACTATGTCAGCAACTAACTGAATAATATATTTAGGGTACTTCTCTGCATCCGAAACAGAGAAAAAATAAAAATAAATAAATAAACGTATCACACTATGACTATGTGTAATCACGTTAAAGTCAAAAGCAACATGCACATAGATCAGATCCTGTCTTCATGTCTACAAATAACGTTCACAATATTATTTTCAGCCAAAAAAAAAAAAAAAAGAAAGAAAGCACAGAATTTCATATTTTCAACAATGATTTTTACTAGAATTTGTTACCAGCCCAGATATGTCTTAAAATCAACGTAAAACTGTCACGTTTCTGATTAATGTTTCTTTTACCATATAGTATTATAATTTTCATTTTCACAGATTCAATCAAGAGTTGACAATTGTATGACCCACCACGTTAATAGTGTATATACGACAATACATTTAAAAAAATAAATAAATGACGAATAAAATTCAATGGCCTGAAAAGAAACTAGAAAGTAGCCCAATAACAACCAATAATAGAAGCTTGATTTGTTTTATAGCCAACACTTCCTGTTTTTGTTGTCTTTTTGTAGGCCAAATTCAAGCTGAGAGCTGTGACAATAATGGCACTTTTCTTCTCTCTCACAACCCCAGTTGGGATTGCCATTGGGATTGGCATATCAAAAGGGTACGACGAGAATAGCCCAACAGCTCTGATCGTGGAAGGCATTTTCAACGCAGCTTCGGCGGGGATATTGATCTATATGTCGCTTGTTGATTTATTGGCAGCAGATTTTATGAGTCCAAAGTTGCAGAGCAATGGCAGGCTCCAAATAGGAGCAAATGTGTCTCTTCTTCTAGGGGCTGGTTGTATGTCTCTTTTGGCCAAATGGGCTTGATTTTTTTTTCTTTTCTTTTCTTTTTTTTTTTTTTTTTTTTTTTTTTTTTTTTTTTTTTTTTTTAAGTTTGTGCTTTGTATAGTACATGAATTAGAATATAAAAGTTTTGAGTGGAAGGTAATAGTTGGCCAACACATATGAACCAACGTTCCACAATATATAGATAGGTTTGGTCCTTTAGTTTTGTCGTTTTGTCCTACGATATTTGTCTCTTTTGTTGATCAAGTGGGCTTAGTTTGATATTGGGAATCGTAAATTCGCTGTCTTTTGTCCCTCCTCTTTAGGGTAAACGCAATTCTTATTAGGGAAGAGCTGAAGGATTGAACTTCGGCGACCACATTTTCGTTGCTGAAGATTGATGGTCATGATGTCCCTGAAAGGTCCGTTAAGTTCATCGATGACTAAGTAATTGATGATATAATTACAAATGATTCGTGTAAATAACAAGGTGAAAATAAATAAAATATAAAAGGTATAAAATCGTTTTGTAGTTTGTACTAGCATACTAGTTTACCATTTGTTTGGGTAAGTCATTTAAGTCATCCCATTCCATTCCATTCCCATTTTTCATTTTTTTCAACTATTCCATTCCATTTCATTTTTTTCAAACTATTCCATTCCATTTCATTTTTTTTCAACTTTCCAAATCCCTATACAATATCTTTAAATCTCAACCATTCATATCACCTCGAAATTAGCAAAGTCAAACAATTCTTACATCATTTTTACAAATCATTTTCAAACTATTCCAAACCATTTTTAAAACCATTTTTTCCATCCCATTTCCATCCCAATAAATGGGATGGAATGGCCAAAATGGCCAAACCAAACACATGGTTAGTGTATACTATAGTAAATGAACATTTCAGCTGAAAAACAAAACAAAAAACAAACAGTGAAACCAAGTTAAACAAAGCAAAGCCTAGCCCTACTCTCCTCAACTGGTCTGCTTTTTTTGTTTAGGGAATTTGATGTGGTGGGGCTCGGATTTGGAAAAACATATTGTCGTTGTAGTTAAATACAAGGGTATTGTCATTTGTTTGGTATCGAATTTCTCATAACTATTCATTTTCACGTCAATTCTCGCATAGTCTTTCATTTTGACGTAAAGTAAATGTAACACTGGAATCGTCTTTCATGTGGTCATGGCCCGATCAGGTAGACCTCTCAAAGTTGGCCTTTAATTTCATTAAATTTTATTTATATTTATTGATGGTTCAAAATTTTATTCAACTTAAGAATTTTATAATTGCTAGTTACTGATTATTTTAGAGATAATTGAGTAAATGACTATTTTTCCAAAAGAAAAATTTCAGTAACACCCCTTAAGTTTTGCTGAAATGCCATTGACACCCCCTTGACTAAAATTAATATCATTAACACCCCCTAAATTTTATTAAAATACCGCTAACACCCCCTCCGTCAAAGTTCCGTTATAAGGCTTTTAAAAAAAACCGTTAATTATTTCAAAATGACAAAAATACCTTTTAAATTGCCAAAAAAGTAAAAAGTACACCATATATTTATTTTTTAATATTTTATTTTAAACTCAAATCATTATTTGTATCATTTTTGTTTAAAATATATCATTTATTAAAATAAAAATAAAAAAATAAAATTCAAAATTAATGTATTATAAATTTTAAAAAAATTTATTTCATTTATTTGTTATGTTGGTAGGTAAGGTGAGAAATAAGAGAATATATCTTAGTCTAATTTTTTCCATATTCCTAATAGCCTAACCCATGATATTATATCTATTTCTATTCTAAATTTAGTTATTAATAATGTATGATCTCCAATAGGGATATAAATTAATTTTAACATAAAATAAAGATTGAATAGATTTATGGGCATTTAGGTCTTTATAGATAGTTAACTAATGGAATCTGTTAAAGGGGATGTTGCTACCATTAATTTCGGTCAAAGGGGTGTCAGTGACATTTTAATAAAACTAAGAGGTTGTGTATAAAATTTTTCTTTTTCTAAATGATGTTTTAAGAAAATAATCAACGTTTCGATTAATTAAAAAAATAATCATTTTTTAACTACATGATGATGTGCATTGACCATTATGCATTTAGTTCTCTTATATATTAATGAGTAATAACTTAATTTTTAGAAATGTTAGTCATTTCTTTAAGAGTTTTTTCGGTGTTTAGCCTTTTTTTTTATCTATGTTTCAAGAAACTAGTCATTAATCAATACAAAATTAAGGGTATAATGGTAAAATCAATGCACTATATAGTTATAAAAATGATTATTTCCTTAATTAATTAAAACGCTGACTATTTTCTTAAAATATCCTTCAAAAAATGGGTTTTTATTTAATAATCTGTTTACGTTAAAACATAAACTAAGAAATGGTTGAATACTAAATATATCTTGTATTTTATTTGTTATATTATCTACTCCTTAATTCATCTTCATAGTTTAATTTTCATTATAAATATTATATTGAATTTCTGTTTGATTATTTTTTTAAAATTTTATTTGCACTATTATTTTGTTGTTTACCAAGTAATTTTTGTTGCATGGCGTTTTCTGTGATCACATCTCGTTTATGAACAAGCTGTCGTTTTTCATTTTTCTGTCGTTTAAACCGGTTCATGTCGTTTTTATTATTGTAGGTGTCGTTCTCTGCAATATTAGCATCGTTTTCAGAATTGTTGCATTTTTTAGATTTGTGTTATTTTGGCTAGGAAATTCACGGTATAGTAAACTATCGCTATTCATTTTATTGTCTTTTTACAGGTTCTTGTCGTTTTTACAAGTCATTGCCTTTATCCAATAATATTGTCATTTTAAGTTGCTTTGAAACATACATACATACATATATATATATAAATTATAACATAGTTCTTGAATTTTATCTTAATTCTAGTTATGACTTTATATTTTTTGTAATTTCAAAATGATCATTTGGTTGTTTAAATTAGTTTAAAAAAATATTGGGAGTTTTAAGAAAATAGTCACTGTTTACAAAATGATTTTAAAAAACTAAAATTTTGTAATAGAAATCGAATTAAAAAACTCACTGGTGGAAATTAATTCAAGAGTTATTATTAGTTTTTATTGATGTTGCATATTAACCAATGTGTTTCTCATCACACTTAATATTTATCTACCTTTATTACTCTTTTGTTTTTTTCTGTTCTCCTCTGAGGCTCTGACTCTCTCTCTCTCTCTCTATCTGCACAAATCTAAAGCTATTGTCTTGTTCGTCCTGAGCGTAGCAGTGGACGTGCCGATGAGGAAGGGGGAAAGTTGAGAGGGGGGCCAAAAAATGAATATGACCCATTTATTCATAAAAGAAAATAATTTAAAAAGAACATCTTTAATGTTTTCCTTCAAGAATTTCAAAACATTATGTAAAGAAAAGTTTGCTCAACATACTTCTATCATAGTCATATGAGTTTCTCTCTTTAATGGTTTATTAGGCTCCTATGTTTCTTCATTACAATTGTGTCAAATATAACAAAATTATGGGCACCAAAAATTCGATGAGAGTACCAAGAGAAAATGAACTGTGGGCATATGACTTTTTTTTTTTTGGAAATAATGTTGTTCTTTCTTACGAAGATTGTTGTTTAGTTTGATATGTGGACGAAGAGACGACCGAGCACGCGGCAGAGAGTCCTCCTCACCGGTTGGTCCGCTAGCGACGTTCGGTGCTTCTAAGGGTTCATGGCTAGCGAAGGTTGCACCAAGACGTTTATGACGGTTCGTGAGAAGAAGATAATGAGAGTAGTTTTTTTTTTAATTTTTTTTAAAATTTTTGTTATAAAATTGTAAACAATAATCGAGTGAAACAAGATGCACATTATTTCTCATTCACTTTCAATAAACATCCAATCAAAATTAGTTCCCATGTTTTTTTTTTTTTCCGGTTCCCAGGGTAGAAATACCCTTAAAAAATACTCACAGTTTCAAAAAATTTAAAAAATAGCACCGTTAGAAAATTTCTGACAAAATTTCTAACATGTGTCAGAAATTTCTGACAGCAATTTTATGTGTATTTTTGTTATTTCAGAAATTTCTTACATGTTTTATGGCTAGTTTTTAAATTTTTTTTAAACTATGGTCATTTTTTAAAAACACTCAGTTCAAAATGGCTATTTACATAACTGACCCAAAAATGTTATCGGACTTAATTTTGCATTGGCTAATAAACAACAAATTTATTTTTTCTCAAAAAACCAAATTCCTTCAATACAAATATACAACCCAGATTCACACGCGTATATATATATATATATATATATATATATATATATATATGCATATATATATAAACCGTTCATACATTTAAAAAACACAAAAACTAAAAGGATAGACAAATACAAGTCATATATACCAATAGTATTAGCCATATGATTAAAACAAGAAATATAAAACAATTGAAAGATATATGCAAGCACACATTGAACAGTTAGTCCTTTTCCAAATAAGTGACTTGTGTTGTCACTTGTTGTTTCTGCAATTAATTGTTGTCTTCAATTTCAGAATAAATAAAGAAATAAATAAATTAGATGTTGTTTCTCATGTCACTTTCATTTTTACCAGTTCTTGTCGTTTTAATAAATTATCAGTTTTTTTAGTAAAGATTGTGTCGTTTTCCACGTAATTCACATGTTAACAAATACTGACGTTTTACCAGTTCTTGTCGTTTTTCTAATTTAGTGTAGTTGTCTAGAAATACTGTCGTTTTCCCTTCAAAATGTATTTATTTAACATATACTGCTGTTCTCATTTCATCGTCATTTTTACGTTGTCGTTTTTCTATTTTCTTGTCGTTTCTAATGCTGTGTCGCTTTCTTCGCTTTCCGAAAATACTATCGTTTCTTTTTCCTATATTTGTGTCGTTTTTCCTACAAAATTCACATTTTCCGAACTATAGCTAACTTTTATCCCCAGCAATGGAGGTACCAATATTCAATTTATATACAACTTATTAACACACAAAAAGCACAAACTTTGAGAATAAAAACACCACAACAAATCATGAGTCACAGTAAAACTCAAGATAAGTGGTCAAACAGATCATTCACAAAACGTTCAACCTCAAAGTATGAAGACCCACCTTCCGTCACAGCCTTGCGACTCTTCTCACTCATTTCTCTCACTCTCTTCCTAACCTCACAGCTCTCGCCAGCCATAACCCTCCTTATCCCTTCTTCTATCTCCTCCGCGCCCACCACCGCCGCCTCATCGCGATCTCCGCTCCGACGACCCTTTTCGAGGGCACGGATCTCCGTGGCCAGCCCCAACTCCCTAGCCATCAGGAACGCGTTCAGGCCATGGTCGGACATGGCCACAGTCGGCCACGCCGCGATCGGCACGCCGAACCACAGGCTCTCCAGCAGGGAATTCCACCCGCAGTGCGACACGAACGCGCCGATGGCCCGGTGGGACAGCGCGGCGGTCTGAGGCGCCCAGCTGATGACTCGTCCCACCTCGGCCGTCCGGTCCATGAACCCTTCCGGAAGAACTCTCTCCGGATCAACTTGATCGCTCGAGAAAGTTATGTTACTGTCCTTGGTTGGTGAGGAAAACCTTAGGGTCCACAAGAACCTGAACCCGGTTCGCTCCAGGGCCGAGGCGATCTCTCTTATCTGGTCTTTTCCGAAGCTTCCTATGCTGCCGAAGCATAGGAATATCACGGACGAAGGAGGCTGTTCGTCAAGCCACTCGATGACGCTCGTCGAGCAGTGCTCGGAGCCAGAAAAGGCCTTCTGGCTGATCTCGTCGCGGGCGGTCAGGTTTAGGACTGGTCCCACTGTGTATAACGGCGGCAGTTGTCTGGTTATACCATCACCGGAGATCATCGGACCGAGCACGCGGTGTTCGAGCTCCGCGAAAGTATTTGCGATAACGCCTCTGGTCTCTCTCATCCTTCTCGCGTAGCGAAGAAGCACCCCGGCCTTGTCGAACACTGCAGGGGGCAGAATGCTAGCCGGGACACTGTTGCCAAAGCCTGGAACGGTTATCTCTCCATTCAGGTCGAGGCTTTCGTCGTCGTTAACAGCTTCGACATGGTAGAATACCGCAAGCCAGGCAGCGGACGACACCCAGAAGACGTATGTTGGAGCCTCGAACTCGGCAGCCACGTCTTTCATCGCGATGCACACAGTGTCGACGACGAAGCCGGCGATACGACGGCGGATATCTGGCGTACCGCGCGGACGGATGATCCTCTCAACGGCGTTCCGGACGGCGGGCTTATGGTTTTCGAGGTACGAGTCGGTGAATTGGAGGGGGCGGGTTGGTGTATGGCCCGGGGAGGCGAGAGCGTCGTCGGTAATGTCGACGAACTTGATGCGCTGCGACGGGGCGGAGGAGGCCGCGAGAGCGTCGGCGTAGGCAGCGAGGTTGGCGTCCCGAGGGAGCTTGATGAGGAGCACCGTGGCGGAGAGACGGCGGTCTCTGGCGACGAGAAGTTTTGCAAACTCTATCATGGGTGTAATGTGGCCTTTGGCCGTGAGAGGAATAAAAATCAGCTCTACTTGTTCATTCATTTTTTTTTTTTTTGGTTATTATTAGATGAGGTCAACGATCAAGCTTAGGTTCAAAATGTTCGCTAACCAAGTTTATAAGCTTATCAATCACTTAGTTTTGTGGTAGTTGCACTTGCACATTTCTTAATCCAAACACCAATTTTAAAATTAAGAGAGTATTAAGAAAATAGCTATTTTTAATGATGATTTAAGAAATGGAGCTTCTATTGCCACCCCCATTTTTACTCTCCGCACCCCCCTAAATAAAAATTAGTTTTTTTAAATATTTTTAATCATTTATTTATATTTGTGTTGTTTCAAAAATACCTTTAAAAGTGTAAAAATTTAGTTTTTGTTAACCATTCCTTATTATGATCCTATTTTTTTAGGATACAATTTTTTTTTCTATTATCATTTGAGTATGAACCTCGTTGTAGTGCACACCCTCTTTTCCTAAAACCAAACTTGCAGAGCCGCACACACCATTTTTTATACACACCAACAAAAATTGAAAATTATTTTCGAAAAAATGGTGTGTGCGGCTCTGCAAGTTTGATTTTGGGGAAAGAGGGTGTGCACTACAACGAAGTTTATACTCAAATGATAATAGAAAAAGAAAACCAAATTTTAAAGAATGGTTAACCGTGATTAAGAAACCAAATTTTTATACTTTTAAAGGTATTTTTTAAACAACACAAATACAAATAAATAATTAAAAATATAAAAAAATTAATTTTTATTTAGGAGGTGTGGTAAGCAGAAATGAGGGTGGCAATAGAAGTCCCCTTTAAGAAAATGACAACATTTTCATTGATTAAAGAAATTTAAACAATCCTATAGGATCATCTATAAGATGGTGCCTTATTATTATTATTATTATTTTCTTTTTCAAAAAATTCTAATAAGAAAAATTCAAAAAGAAGAAAACAAAGAAAAATAGTGCATGACATAAAACTATGTATGAATCTGTAAAAAAGAAGAAGATAGCTGATATGACCTTTATGAGCAATCAAGACCAAATCTCTAATTGACGTCCACCTGAAATATACTTGCAAAGTGGTGCAAATGCAAATTAGTTCAATTATTATAGGAGAATTATAAAAAAAAAATCAATTTGTTTAGATTATTTAAAAGTATAGCCAATATTTTAAATTATTAAAACAATAACCATAAAGTAGTACAAAAGATGTTCATCGATGCATCTTGCAATTAGAGTATGGTTACACCTATTAAGTTTTGCCCATTTTTACAACTCACTCGCTATTATACATGCTAATTATTTAGTTATGGCTACATGATTGATGTGAATAAGAGAAGAGGGAAGGAAATATAAAGATATCGAAGTACACTCTTCTCGTTAATCATGTGGGAATATTTTTTTAGTATTAGGTGGTGAATTTGTAGTTAACGATTAAAATAAGGGATTTAGGAGGGAAGCAAATCCTGTGTGTGATGCTCTCTGTCTATGCCAAATCAAATTGTGACATCTTTTCTATAAGTTTAAGGAAGAATATGCTTTATACAGTCAACATTTTTGTTAGAAAATTAGTAGGAATGAGATTTGGACTCAATATGCTTGCTTGGCTGTGCCCCTTTTTATGCCACCAATTATAATATGGCCACATCACTTAACCACTCGTTTAATTTTCAAAATACAAAAAATTCATTAACGCCGTTAATCCCTTACCGTCATCGACTACATCTTCAATCCTGCTCTTTAATAAGCCGAGTGTTGGTCATTGATTTTGTTTTTAAATTTTACGACGATGGTCACGAGTGTTGTTGATTCCATTTGTTGTAATTTTAGAGCAATGAATTATATTTTTTCAAATAAAGATTAAAAGAAAAAAAAAGTAGAGTTTGAAGGTGTTAAAAATAATATTCGGAGTTCCTCACAAAGCGGCTTGAATCACGCACGAAACACTTTTTTTAAACGTTATTTGCACCCTCTTGAATGCTTTGTGGGTACGAATGCAAATACGTTGCAGGATACGACAAGCCTAAAATCAAATCTGCACCAAAGCACTAGTGAGAATTCGATCGTAGACAAGATTTGGTGTTTTGAAGTGTTTTATTTTGTTCTTATGTTAGTTAAACGTTAAAAACGTTTAATCATATTTTATTGCAGAGAAAATGACGTTTTTCCAAGTGAAGAGACACTTCTCTTCGCTAAAAAATGGTCAGAAAAACGGTTATTATTAGATGAGGTCAACGATCAAGCTTAGGTTCAAAATGTCCGCTAACCAAGTTTATAAGCTTATCAATCACTTAGTTTTGGGGTAGTTGCACTTGCACATTTCTTAATCCAAACACCAATTTTAAAATTAATAGATTAGTAAGAAAATAGCCGTTTTTAATTATGTTTTAAGAAAATGGCAACATTTTCATTGATTAAAGAAATTTAAACAATCCTATAGGATCATCTATAAGATGGTGCTTTATTATTATTTTTTTTTCTTTTTAAAAAAATTCTAATAAGAAAAATTCAAAAAGAAGAAAACAAAGAAAAATAGTGCATGACATAAAACTATGTATGAATCTGTAAAAAAGAAGAAGATAGCTGATATGACCTTTATGAGCAATCAAGACCAAATCTCTAATTGACGTCCACCTGAAATATACTTGCAAAGTGGTGCAAATGCAAATTAGTTCAATTATTATAGGAGAATTATAAAAAAAAAATCAATTTCTTTAGATTATTTAAAAATATAGCCAATATTTTAAATTATTAAAACAATAACCATAAAGTAATACAAATAATGTTCATCAATGCATCTTGCAATTAGAGTATGGTTACACCTATTAAGTTTTGCCCATTTTTACAACTCACTCGCTATTATACATGCTAATTATTTAGTTATGGCTACATGATTGATGTGAATAAGAGAAGAGGGAAGGAAATATAAAGATATCGAATTACGCTCTTCTCGTTAATCATGTGGGAATATTTTGTTAGTATTAGGTGGTGAATTTGTAGTTTAACGATTAAAATAAGGGATTTAGGAGGGAAGCAAATCCTGTGTGTGATGCTCTCTGTCTATGCCAAATCAAATTGTGACATCTTTTCTATAAGGAAGAATATGCTTTATACAGTCAACATTTTTGTTAGAAAATTAGTAGGAATGAGATTTGGACTCAATATGCTTGCTTGGCTGTGCCCCTTTTTATGCCACCAACTATAATATGGCCACATCACTTAACCACTTATTTAATTTTCAAAATACAAAAAATTCATTAACGCCGTTAATCCCTTACCGTCTTCGACTACATCTTCAATCCTGCTCTTTAATAAGCCTGAGTGTTGGTCATTGATTTTGTTTTTAAATTTTACGACGATGGTCACGAGTGTTGTTGATTCCATTTGTTGTAATTTTAGAGCAATGAATTATTATTTTTTCAAATAAAGATTAAAAGAAAAAAAAAAGTAGAGTTTGAAGGATTAGTTGGAGATTGAGTCTTGCACTCTAAGAAACACCACGTCTGGATGTGAGAAATTTATTCATTAATCATAAAATACATTTTATCAATACCACACTTTTTACATCCCCATCGTTTCTGAAAATTTGAAGTCGTGCACCAAGCTTGTCAATGAAGAAGAAGATTGTCAAACACATGGCTCACAAAACGATCCAAGGAAGAGTAGGACGACCCACCTTCCATCAAAGCCATCCTACACTTTTGGCTCATCTCCTTAACCCTTTTCCTCATCTCACTCTCACCGTCCATCACCCTTCTCATCCCACCCTCAATCTCTTCCGCGCTCAGGAAACTGCTCGCCTCCGCCGCATTGTCGAAACCCGACCTGTAATCCATCTTGATCTCCGCCGCCAGCCCCAGCTCCCGCACCATCTCGAACGCGTTCAGCTGCTGCTCGATGAACAGCGGCCAGGCCGCCACCGGCACGCCGAACCACAGGCTCTCCAGCAGAGAGTTCCACCCGCAGTGCGACACGAACCCCCCCACCGCAGGGTGCGCCAGGACAGCCGCCTGCGGGGCCCAGCCGATGACCCTCCCCACCGCCGCTGTCCGGTTCAGGAACCCTTCCGGGAGAACTTCCTTCGGGTCCACGCGGCCGCTCGCGAAGGCGAGCTGTGTGTCGCTCCCGAGGGAGTGCTGCCG
This sequence comes from Boehmeria nivea var. tenacissima, assembly GCA_018132145.1. Taxonomy (NCBI): domain Eukaryota; kingdom Viridiplantae; phylum Streptophyta; class Magnoliopsida; order Rosales; family Urticaceae; genus Boehmeria; species Boehmeria nivea. The sequence goes on along the minus strand of CM030876.1, from coordinate 14,326,558 downwards.
TAAGGACCACAGGAACCGAAACCCGGTCCTCTCTAGAGCGACGGCGATCTCCTTCACCTGATCGTCTCCGAAACTTCCTAAGCTTCCGAAGCATAAATATATCACCGACGACGGAGGCTGGTCGTCAAGCCACTCGATGATCGCTGTGGTCTCGGCGCTCCACGATCCGTCTGAAAAAGCATGGCTTCCTTCTCCTGTCAGGTTCAAAATCGGTCCCACGGCGTAAACCGGCGGGGATTTCCCGCCTTCGGCGTCGGAGACTAGACGGCGGAGCGCGTGAGGCTCGAGATCCGACAGAGTGTTTACGACGATTCCCTTTGTCCTCATCGTCCTTCTGGTGTTGCGGATAACCAAGGCCAAAGACGCCTCGTCGAACACCGTACCCGGCAAGACGCTGACTGGGACCGGGTTCCGAAACACCGGGACAGCTAACTCGGCGCTGTTCGAGAGCTCAGCGTGAGGATCGAGGCCTTGCTCGTCTCGGAGAGCTCGGAGATGGAAGTTGAGGCCGATCCACCCCGCGGTCGATATCCAGAAAACGTAGGACGGGACCGCGAACTCGTCCGCCACGTCCACCATCGTCGTGCACAGCATGTCGACAACGAATCCGGCGAGCCGCGGCGCAGGATCGGGCCGACCGACGAGCTCCGCGACGGCGGCCCTGACGCGGGGCTTGTGGCTCTCGACGAACGAGTCCAAGAACGCAAGAGGGCTGCTGTCGGCGTTGCTGGCTGCTCCGTCGGCGGCGGAGATGTCGAGGAACTTGAGGCGGTCGGAGCCGGCGGCGGCGGCGAGAGAGTCGGCGTAGGCGGCGAGGTTAGGGTCGAGAGGAAGCTTTATGATTAGGACAGTGATGGAGAGATTAGTGTCCCTTGCGACAAGGAGCTTTGCGAATTCTATCGTAGAGGTAATGTGACCTCTACCTGAGCAGGGAATGAAGACTACTAGCTCTGCTAATTTCTTCATCTTGACAACTAATTTAGATTGTCGATGACATTTAGGGCTCGTTTGGCAAACGGGTTCAAACTGTGGCCATTTGAATTTTTTTATTTGAATTGGAAAATTTGAATTGGGTAATTTAAACGAAAAATTTTAATTGTTGTTTGGGTCAAATAATCTTATTTGAAAATATTATTTGGATTGTTGTTTGGGTAGATGTGAAATGTGTGATGTTGAGTAATAAAAAGAGTAGTTGAAATGTCAAATCAAAAAATACTATTCAAAATGGATTCAAACTGTTGAAATTTGAGGGGGGGGAAGAATTTGATTTTGAAGGGTTTGAATGACTTTTTCTCATTTGGATTTTATCCAAAAAAAAGTTACCAAACGACGATTCAGATTGACAAAGTCGTTTGAATTGTCCAAGATGGGTTCAAACCCATTTGCCAAACATACCCTTACTTATGCTAATCGACCTGATTTGAGTATATATGTATGTCAAGCATATATATATTAGAGATACATGGATGTGAATGGATGGTACACATTATTTATATCGCCAGACAGTACTATAAAGATATATGGGTCCCAATTCCCAAGATATATGATACGCATTTATCATATATGTTAGGTTAAAAAAAAAGTGTTTGGATTTTATGGGCAATTCTTTAATTTGTTTTTTTAGAAAATTTGATTTCATTCTAAATTTGACATTCAAATTTATAACTTATGTCACTATTACATGTTATATTATTTTTTTTTCATCCGCAAGTTACTAAGTTCTCCCTTTCTCCTATCTTATTTTCCTTATTTGTAAAAAAAGGAAAAAAAAAATAATTCGGTCAAATTCACTACTAAAAAGTGACACAAATTGTAAATCTTCTTTTAAATTTAACATAAAATTTTTCAAAACAAATTGTCAAGAAGTGGCTTTCTTTAAAAAAAAATTCAATATTTTTTTGGTATCAATATTTTAGATTTGATATTTATTTATATTTTTCAGTAGACCCATATCTTAAAAAGACAACTTTGACCATCTAAAATTATTTCCCATTAAAAAAAAATCGTTGGAGAAGTTCTCAGATTTTATAGCATGATGTGACAATTTACTTATAAAGAAAATACTAAAAAATATATAGAGGTCATTAATGTAAATTGATAAATTGTCATAACAGGTGATACAGAGGAAGATAAAAAATCTAGTAAGTATTTGGGTTCCCCTAATGTCCAAAGAAAAGGAATCGCTATTGCCTCCAGAAACTTTAGCGAAACATGCATGGCAGTAAAAGCAGAGGTGTAGAATCAACGCCAAGCATCAATTGGAGCTGAAATTTGCAAACATATCACTCAAAAAACGACCCAACGAAGAGTGAGAGGACCCACCTTCCACCACACCCATCTTGCACTTCTCACTCATCTCTTTCACCCTCTTCCTCACCTCACTATCACCCTCCATCACCCTCCTCATCCCACTCTCAATCTCCTCCGACCTCACCAGCACGGCTTCGTCGACATCGATCCCGGTGTCGAAACCCGCCTTGTAGTCCATCTTAACCTCCACGGCCAGCCCCAGCTCCGCCACCATCTCGAACGCATTCAACTGCTGCTCCGCGTACAGAGGCCAGGCCGCCACCGGCACGCCGAACCACAGGCTCTCCAGCAGGGAATTCCACCCGCAGTGCGAAACGAACCCCCCGACGGCCCTGTGGGACAGCACGGCTGCCTGCGGCGCCCAGCCGATGACCCGTCCCACCTCGGCCGTCCTGTCCAGGAACCCTTCGGGGAGAACCGCCGCGGGGTCTGCGCAGACATCGCTTGAGAAGGCCAGCTTGTCCTTCGGCGGGGATTTCCGCAACGTCCACAAGAACCGGAACCCGGTTTTCTCAAGAGCCGAGGCGATCTCCCTCACTTGGGCTCCGCCCAAGCTTCCGAAGCTCCCGAAGCATAAGAAAAGGACGGACGAGGGAGGCTGGCCGTCGAGCCATCCCATGACGCTCGCGCCGCTGGCCTCGCCTCCTGTCATGCTCACTATGGGCCCCACGGAGTACACGGGCGGAGAGCTACCGCCGGAGATTAAAGCGCCGAGCGCTTGAGGCTCGAGCTCGGCCGAGGTGTTCAAGATAACGCCCTTGGTTTCTCTGATCCTTCTTATGTTGCTGACGAACACGGCGTCAAACACCGCTGGAGGCAACACCGCCGCGGGGACCCGGTTTGCGAAACAAGGCAAGATCAAGCTGTTGGACTGGCAATCACTACTTCGGTCGGTCCGATTGCCTCCCAGGAGGTGAAAGTTGAGGCCGAGACACCCCGCGCTCGAAGCCCAGAACACGTAATTCGGAACCCCAAGCTCGTCGGCCACATCCGCCATCGGCACGCACGCCATGTCGAGGACGAACCCAGCGAGCCGGGCCGCCACAACGTTGTCCTCGACGGCGCTTTTGGCGCGCGGCTTCAGGCTCGTGACGAATCGGTGCAAGAAAAGGTGGGGCCCGCCTTCCATGGCCGCGTCGATGCCCTGAGAGATGTCGATGAACTTGAGGCGTCCCGACGCTGGAGCGAAAGACGCGACGAGAGAGTCAACGTAGGCGGCGAAGTGCGGGTCGGTCGGAAGCTTCATAATGAGGACTGTGATGGAAAGATTGTCGCTGCGAGCGACTGCGAGTTTTGCAAACTCCAGCGCCGGCGCGAGATGGCCTCTTCCGGGGCCAGGGATCAGAACCAGCTCTGCTAATTTTGTCATTGTAGCTAATTGAAGAGTCTGTGTCTATGTAATAGGAGCGTGGAATAATCTGTGGATTGATTGTTGTAAACATCAATGTATATATAGCATCGTCGGCGTAGATATTTCCTGCTACCATTAGAGCTTCTTCGAGGCACATGCATATCACGTGCTAATGCTATAATTTGGTATATATGCGAAATCTTGTCTCCAATGGTTATGTAAAATTTAATGTCAAAATTTATTTCATGCTATTTTTTTGAGTGTCTAGATTTAACATTATGCCATTAAGGGCATATTTTAAGCATATTCTTGTAATTATAAAATGCTACTATAAAACCATAATTCGGTCACTACGTAATCACAAAATTATCACTAATTTAAAATTTTAAAACAGTCAAATTTCAAAATATGAGATTTTTAGTTAAATGGTCTATTTTTAACTTTAGTTTTAAGGAATTGACCTGAGTTTGTCATAATTAAGTTATTAGCCACCAGGCTCATTCACATATATCTAGACTGCCTAAAATACCTCTGTTCATCCAAATTTTGTTACAATCAGTAACAAATAACAATTTTGTTACAATAGGTAACAACTTTTGATACACATATATAATAAAATATCTAATTTTTATCACACATTTGTCTGTTACGATTTATATCAACATTTGTTACATGTCGTAACAAATATTGTTACAATTCGTAACAATATTTATTACAGATTGTAACAAAATTTGGATGAAATATCTAATTTTTATCACACATTTGTTTGTTACGATTTGTATCAATATTTGTTACATGTCGTAACAAATACTGTTACAATCCGTAACGATATTTGTTACAGATTATAACAAAATTTGGATGAATAAGAGTATTTTGGACAGTCCGCATGGGTCTGGTGGCTAATAACTTAATTTTTGAATAATTAAGTTATTTTCTTAAAAGATGTTATTTTAACCGATTATTTTGCTAATGAGCTCAATATTATTTGTATCCTCATATTTAAACTAATATTATTGTATTTTAAAAATACAATTATGTGTACAAGTCTAAAATAGTATTCGATTTAGCATGAAGCAATACATGAAATAATATGTATACTAAATTTAACATTTTGTCAGTGTTGTTAAAATATAACATCCACATGTCATTTATTAGAAAAATAAAATAAAACTAATGATCAAAGTGAAAAGTATATTACATACGTGTCATTTATTGTTATTGTTATAAAATTGAAAAACAATAGTTGTTTATAATCCTTTGTTGAAAAAAAAAAAGGCCATTAATGATGTATGGCACTTAGTAATAAGATAAAATCTTCGAGATTAAAATATTTTTCGGAAAATATGTTTATACAATTCATAAAAAGAATCGACATCATTTTCACTAATTTATTGGGTATGCACTTAATTTAATTTATTGTACATAATAAGAAAAATTATAGTGAATACTCAATTTTTAGGGAAGATTTGGATTTTAGCCAATTTAAGCTCATATTTCAAGAATTTAGTCATAGTTTCAGAAAATTAAAGAATTTCATTGTGCAATAAATTTTGATACAACCTGTAACAAAATTTTGTTACACGTGTAACAAAATTTATTACACAATGAAAATGACTAATTTTTTAATTTCGTGAAACTATAGCTAATCCTTAAAAAATTAATAAAAAAATTTGGCTAAATCCTTAAAAATCTCCTATTTTTAACACTTAATTTATATTGTGGTCAATCTCTTAAGGGAAATTAGAGGAATTCTATTATGAAAAGTTTGGAAAATAAGCTATAAAGAGCTTTTCATGAAACTTGAATTGGGATTTCAATGGAAATTAACAAAGGAAAACTCATGATGAGAAAAAAAAAATTAAATATTTATATAAGTGGAATTGAGTAGAACAATGTTAAATACCAATAGAGACCTTGTTTGGTAAGCGGGTTTGAACCCGTTTTGGGCAATTCAAACGAGTTTGTCAGTTTAAATCGTCATTTGGTAACGTTTTTTTTAGAAAAATAATAGAATGGCCAAATCTCATTCAAACTATTAAAATTTAAATAATGCCCACTCTCAAATTTCAACAGTTAAGATCTATTTTAAATAATTATTTTTGGTTTGACATTTCAACCACTTTTTTCATAACTCAAATAACATATATCTATATCTACCCAAATAACAATTCAATAAATTTTTGAATTAAATTATTTGAGCCAAATATTAATTTAAATTTTTCGTTCAAATTACACGATTCAAAATTTTCAATTTAAATGAAAAAAGTTCAACGTGTCATAATTTAAACCCGTTTGTTAAACGAACCCAGAGTATATATTTCAAAAGGGATTGGGACTCAAAATATGATCAAGGGAAACCAGAACATAAAAACAATAAAGTTAAAACCGAAGGGTACTTAGAAAATTCAACTGGTGCTCAAGCTAATTAAAAAATGTGATGCTTTGCTATGTAATAAGTTATTCCTTAAGCTAAAACGACGCTTCAAGCGTACTTATTGACTTAATACATAGCATCTAGTGCAGTGCAAATGGTTCATGACAATTTATAAAGTCAAAGCAAAGCAATACATGTTTTGCTCTAAGCAAATTAAGCAATATATAGGAGTAGTTCTAAACACTACCTAAAACATCATTTGAGCTCATGAAATGTGCAAACACATCACTCACAAAACAATCCAACGCAGTCCGGGAGGACCCACCTTCCATCACAGCCTTTCTGCACTTCTCACTCGTCTCTTTCACTCTCTTCCTCACTTCACACTCACCCTCCATCACCCTCCTCATCCCAGCCTCGATCTCTTCCGCACTCACCAGCATGGCTTCGTCGTTGTCGGTCCCGGTGTCGAAGCCCGCCCTATAGTCCATCCTAATCTCCACGGCCAGCCCCAGCTCCACCACCATCTCGAACGCATTCAGCTGCTGCTCGGCATACAGCGGCCAGGCCGCCACCGGCACGCCGAACCACAGGCTCTCCAGCAGTGAATTCCACCCGCAGTGCGACACGAACCCCCCCACGGCCCTGTGGGACAGCACGGCGGCCTGCGGCGCCCAGCTGATGATCCGTCCCACCTCGGCAGTCCGGTCCAGAAACCCTTCGGGGAGAACCGCCGCGGGGTCTGCGCAGACATCGCTCGCGAAGGCGAGCTTGTCCTTCGGCGGGGAGTTCCGCAACGTCCACAAGAACCGGAACCCTGTTCTCTCGAGAGCCGAGGCGATCTCCTTGATTTGGGCTCTGCTGAAGCTTCCGAAGCTCCCAAAGCATAAGAAAAGGACGGACGAGGGAGGCTGGCGGTCGAGCCACTCCATGATATTTACGCCGTCGACGCAACCTGAGAAGGCATCGCTGCCGCTATCGCTCAGATTGAGTACCGGGCCCACGGGGTACAACGGCGGAGATTGGCTGCCGGAGGACATCAAAGTGCTCACCGCATGAGGTTCGATCTCCGCGCACGTGTTGAGGACAACCCCTTTGGCTTTCCTTATCCTTACCATGATATCGAACACTGCGGCCGCCGAGGCCTTGTCGAACGGCGCGGCAGGCAGGGCGTGGGCCGGGACCGGTTTGACAAAAACCGGCACGTCCAAGCTCTCGGAACGAGCGCAGTCTTCGATAGCTTTCTCGCCACGCTCCCAGACTGGCAAAAGGTGCAGCTTGAGGCCCAAAAACCCGGCGCAGCCCGTCCAGAAAAAGTACGTCGGCACGCCGAACTCGTCGGCCACGTCCGCCATCGTCGCGAACATCATGTCGACGACGAAGCCGACCAGCCGGCTCCCCGAGTCGAGAACCATCTTTTTGACGGCGTCTTTGACGTGAAGCATGCGGCTCTCGTTGAACTGGCTCAAGTAGACGATGGGGTTGGCGGTTCCTTCGGCGGGCACGTAATCGTTCGAGATGAGGACGAACTTGATGCGCTGCGACGGTGAAAAAGAGGCCACGAGAGAATCAGCGTAGGCCGCGAGGTTGGGGTCCAGAGGAAGCTTCGTGATCAGCACCGTGACGGAAAGACGGTGGTCTCGGCCGACGACGAGCTTCGCGAACTCCAGCGCCGGCGCCAGATGGCCTCTGGCGGCGCAGGGGATCAAAACCAGCTCTGCTAATTCCGTCATAATATCAATAAATATATTGCTGTCTATATATATTTGTACCGGAGCGTAAGAAGCTGAGAGGAAAGAGTTGCTCAAGCTTCAAAGGCTTCGGGTTCTACATAAACTAAAGATGAATATAATAAAGAAAAGAGAAAAGTAAACGAAAACGTAATCGGCGTGATCAAGGACGTACTCCTTGGTGAATGGCGTATTTAATTAGAGAAATATTATATATATATATATACATATATATATATATATATATATATATATGCACATTTCTCCCTCTGTATATATATATATTTATTTATTTATAAACATCTACTGATGATGTGTGACTCAACCTCATGATTTTAAATAATACTAAATCGTCTAAATAACTTAACAAAACAATTCATTAATATAACAATGGGCGAGTTGTAAAAATATATTAAAATTAAATGTATTTTTTAAATGATAGCTTATGTTTCAAAAAATTAAAAAAAAATAGCCATTGTAAAGAATTTCGTAACAAAAAGTGTCAAACAATTATTTACACATTTGTAATATATTGTTTAACACTTAAAAAATAATGAGTAAAAATTAAAGTGTTACAAAATATCTTACAAATTTTTACAAATACGTAATATTTTGTATGACATTTTTTTGTTATATAATTCATAACATAGTTATTTTTTTTAATTTTTTGAAATATAAACTATCATTTAAAATTATAATTTTTTTTTTTACTATTTACTACGATTTCCCTATAACAATGAGTAAAGACATAATAATCAGTCAATTTTAAGCTGATAGACATGATTCTCTACCAGAGCGTTTGAAGTCAATGAAGCCAATTATTAAGGACCTTCATTAAGGATAAATTGCAGAAATAAGTTCGAAGTATAACGCATATTTCAAAATATTTAAAAATAATTTTGGTAAAGAATTTTACAACAAAAAAGTCTATATTTATTGAAAAATTTATAACATGTAACAAAATTCAAATTTTATACCAAAAATTTTTACTATCTATACTAAGGCGTGAAAGAAACGCCTTCAAAGAAACATCTCACCAAGGGAAAACACGTAGCGTCCTTGCCGACGACACATAGTATCCCCTATATATATATTAATTTTTTCATTAAAAAAATGCATTTAAAGGCCTATTTTAGGGGTTTTTGAAAAAAAAAAATCTCAAATATAATGGATTTTTTTTTTTTTGCAAATTTGTAAAATTTGGAAGACTTTTTTTTGCAAATTCTCTCTTTCTTTTTTACTTTTTTGTTTCAATCGTTTCAACATGTTTTTTTTTTTATGTAATGATCTCAAAAAAAAAATTCTTGGCACAGTCGGATTCTGTTGACACCCATTGTCATATACTTTTTTTTTGCCGTAACTATTTTTTATTTGTTTTATTTGTTCTAAGCTTTTATTTTTATTTTTTAATTAAGTTTAAAAAATTAAAAAAAAACCCTTGTATTTATATTAAATGATAAATTTGACCCCTTAATTATATTCAAAATAACAAGAATATTAAAATTTTTAAAAAATTTAACAAAAATATACTTTATTATTTTTTTCGTCGTGTCATATATTTTATCGATTATATTGTTTTACACGTTCCGCGCGTGTATAAAGACTAGTTAGCTAATAAAAATTCTTCTGGCAACGAGCTTTTGTTAGCACTGTTATGAAAATAATGGCAAAGAAACGAAAATTAAAACACGAAAAGTACAAAAACACGTAGATTTAAAGTGAAAATTCAAGACGGGAAAAAATTACTCGTAGAGTAGCGAATTAACTATATGAAAAAATCTATTGGCCTAAACTTCTCGCTGCCGCAATAAATTTTTAATTTTCATTAAATCGCACCGCGGGTAATCGGGTCAGTCCAAAACAGAATTTGAGTCACAAACTCTAAGAAAGCATCAACGTTCTACCACATTCTTGTCGAAGACCAAATGAAGATTCTCAACTTTACTCTTATATATATATATATATATATATATATATAGTTCGTATATATATATATATATGTATATAGTTCGTGTATATATATATATATATATATCTGCATGTATAGTCTGGAGCGTTGAGGCCGAGGAAAGAGTTGCTCAAGCTTCAATGGCTACACAAACTAGCATTAATAAAGAAATTAAGAGAAAAGTAAACCACAACGTTGATCGACTTGATCAACGACGTACTCGTTGGTGTATGGCGTATCTAAGAGAGAAATATTATATGTATATTTTCACAGATTTTTCATCGATCGAATACGCGCCTTAATTTGTGATCATCGTTCACATGTTCTATTGATCATGTGGCCTCTGGTCTACCTTCATGACATAATTTATAAAACAATTTAATTTATACTTGTGTCAGCGTGGTGGTTGCATTACATAAATAAATAAGGGTAGGACTTGGAAGTAGCGTGCTTTCATGCCATGCAATCAATGTTATGACTCCAAATTAAAATAAACTATGGAAATTAATTGATGGGCATGTGATCTTAATAAAATATTGCACTACACCTCAAAATATATAAATAAATAATTTGACCCCATTGGTTCTTGATTTGGTTTTTCTTTGTTTTTTTAATGTTTTGAAGAATTTTACATATTTGACTATTTGTTGGGTATTCTCGTAATTGATCAGAAAGTTTAAGATATTAGATCCAGAAGCACTTAATTTGGGCTATCATAAAATAATTTGATATTTATAACTTATACTTCGTAAAATCATTCTATAGGGTTTAGGTCATAAAGCATCAACGGCTATTTTTTAAGGAGCTTTCTTTGATTGGGGCCCCAATAAAGAAGGGGGAGACTCTTCAATTTTTTATTGTTTATTTTTCTACTTTCTTAAAAAACCAAAGAATTCTCCTTGCTTTATTGAGATATAATCAGCATATTTTTGGTGCTTTATATTCCTTGTAGACAATCAGACATTCGTTGGAGTAAAAATGCATAATACTAATACTATGAACACATATCTTTTCTCCCTTTTGTGCATCTCCTTCTTTAATCTCCCAAATAAAAATTTGACACATAAGCAAAATTATTTAAATTTTCTTAACTTCCTTGTATTTTAATTTGTTTTATAATAATTATTTTTACTTATTTGTCAAAATCTTATTGAATTCAGACAAGGAGACTAACAAAGAGTATAGAAAGTCTGGATTCTAATACTAGATAGATGAAAGAGTGTACCCACCAACTACTAGCTTAACCTAAAAAGTTTGGCTTCAAAAAATTGAGTTCCTTTCCCAAAATTGAGAAGATAAAAACTTTGAGATAGGAATTTTTTAAGAATGATGAGGAAATTAGTAAAATACTATGCTCAGAAAGATCATTTCTATGTTAAATCATACATTTTGTGAACAATAGATAATTGCACATTTTTTCTATTTTAAAACATAAATTATGATGGCTTGAAAAAAAAAACATAAATTATATTATGGTCAATCTCTTAAGGGAAATTAGAGGAAGTTTGTTATGAAAAGGTTGAAAAATAAGCTACAAAGAACTTTTCCTGATGAAACTTGAATTGGGATTTCAAAGGAAATTAACAAAGGAAAACTCATGATGAGAAAAAAAAAATTAAATATTTATATAAGTGGAATTGAGTAGAACAATGTTAAATAGCAATAGAGTTTTTCAAAAGGGATTGGGACTCAAAATCTGATCAAGAGAAACCAGAACATAAAAACAATAAAGTTAAAACCGAAGGGTACTTAGAAAATTCAACTGGTGCTCAAGCTAATTAAAAGATGTGATGCTTTGATATGTAATAAGTTATTCCTAAAGCTAAAACGACGCTTCAAGCGTACTTCTTGACTTGACACATAGCATCTAGTGCAGTACAAATGGTTCATGACAATTTATAAAGTCAAAGCAAAGCAATACATGTTTTGCTCTAAGCAAAATAAGCAATATATAGGAGTACTAAACACTATCTAAAACATCATCATTTGAGCTCATGAAATGTTCAAACACATCACTCACAAACCAATCCAACGCAGTCCGAGAGGACCCACCTTCCAACATAGCCTTTCTACACTTCTCTCTCACCTCTTTCACTCTCCTCCTCACTTCACACTCACCCTCCATCACCCTCCTCATCCCAGCCTCAATCTCATCCGAGCTCACCAGCACGGCTTCGTCGGTGTTGAAACCCGCCCTGTAGTCCATCCTAAGCCCCACGGCCAGCCCCAGCTCCACCACCATCTCGAACGCATTCAGCTGCTGCTCGGCGTACAGCGGCCAGGCCGCCACCGGCACGCCGAACCACAGGCTCTCCAGCAGGGAATTCCACCCGCAGTGCGACACGAACCCCACGACTGCCTTGTGGGACAGCACGGCGGCCTGCGGCGCCCAGCTGATGACCCGTCCCACCTCGGCCGTCCGGTCCAGGAATCTTTCGGGGAGAACCGCCCCGTGGTCTGCGCAGACATCGCTCGAGAAGACGAGCTTGTCCTTCGGCGGGAATGTCCACAAGAACCGGAACCCTGTTCTCTCGAGAGCCGAGGCGATCTCCTTGATTTGGGCTCTGCTGAAGCTTCCTAAGCTCCCAAAGCATAAGAGAAGGACGGACGAGGGAGGCTGGCGGTCGAGCCACTCAATGATATTTACGCCGTCGACGCAACCTGAGAAGGCATCGCTGCCGCTATCACTTAGATTCAGTACCGGGCCCACGGGGTACACCGGCGGCGATTGGCTGCCGGAGGACATCAAAGAGCTGACCGCATGAGGTTCGATCTCCGCGCACGTGTTGAGGACAACGCCTTTGGCTTTCCTTATCCTCACCATGATATCGAACACTACGGCCGCTGAGGCCTTGTCGAACGGCGTGGCGGGCAAGGCGTGGGCCGGGACCGGTTAGACGAAAACGGGCACATGCAAGCTCTTGGAGCGGCCGCAGTCTTCGATAGCGTTCTCGCCGCGCTCCCAGACTGGCAAAAGGTGCAGCTTGAGGCCCAAAAACCCGGCGCGAGATGGCCTCTGCCGGCGCAGGGGATCAAAACCAGCTCCGCTAATTCCGTCATAATATATCTATCACACGAACGTGTTCTAGAATACTTATCTATCACACTGCTGGAATAAGAATTTTTAGTGGCTTCACTTAAAAAAAAATACTAGTTTCTAAAACGAACACAGAAAAAATGCCTAAAGAAAAACCTCTAATTAAATTTTAAAACCAATCTGCTCAATTTTTATTCACTAGCTGATGGAAAAATTTTCACAGATATGCAAGCCACTTTGTCTTCAGTTTTCTTTCTAGTATAGGTTTATTGAAAAAATGCATTTTTTTTTTCTTGTGTGACTCTTATGATAAGGAGAATAGATAGATTTTCTTCATCTCCTTTATTTGATGATTTTTGGCTAGCAAGATTACAAACATGAAAGGAATCCAGATCTTTTGCTTTTTTTTTTTTTTTTTTTTTTTCTCTATGTCATCTCAAGTAGACAAAAGTAGTTATTATAATATAATTTTATGTAAAATAGTTGAGAAACCCCATGTTTGGACAAACCATTCCACTCATTTCATTCTATTCCATTTCATATTATTCTAAACCATTCAATTTTCTAATCCTACAAATCATTCTATTTTTTTCAACCATTTTTTTAACTTTCCAAATCCCTATACAAGATCTTTAAATCTCAACCATTTATACCACCTCGAAATTCGCAAAGTCAAACCATTCAACATTATTTTTTTCAAACCATTCTAAATTATTTTCAAACCATTTTTTCCATCCCAAGGAATGGGATGGGATGGGCAAAATACACTTCTTAAACATAAGCATATGTGTCAAAATTTTATCAGAGTGACATAGAAAAAGACCGACAAAGTAAACAAAAAATATGGACTCGCATGAAAGGGTAGGTGACGGTTCAAAAAAAATGAAGATAGTGACCATGTCGGGTGCTTTAATATCTTGAGTGGTAGAGACGTGTGGTAGTTCGCCCAAGACTAACGCTTTATTGAAAAAAAAAAAAAAAAAAAAAAGCTCAATCCTTTAAACTAGGAATTTTCACGTAGTTTTTTTTTTATAGAAATTATAGTGAATACCCAATTTTTAAAACTTAATGTAAGTTATTACCCAATCTTTTGAAAAATGTAACCAACTACCCAAAAAATATAATTACTTACACAGTGTTAAATGGTGGTAATTCACTTTGTTACCAAAAGCATGTGCAAGTAATTCACAAATTGACTAGAAACTCAATTACTTTAAAAGTTTGGGTATTTATTTTTATTGTTATATAAATTATGGGTATTTACCTACTTTACCCTTGTTTTTATGATAAATAATATCAGATCGTTAGATTTATATTTTCAATGAGTCTTACAACTTAAAAAAAAAAATTTGACGATTCAGAATTATTTTTCGTTAAAAAAAATAATAATAAATACACACACTAGAGAAACACCGCTTTAAACAACTTAAATTTTGACACGTTACACAAAAAACTAAAGCTACCAAAAAGCTTACTTGACGCCTTCTACCTTCTGTTAATCGTGAAGCTTTCTATTTTACTAATACTAGTTTAAAGGCACGCGCGCTGCGCGTGTCCATGTATTTTTTTAACAAATGATATTTTCGTTAAACTTTTAAAAAATAAGTGCACTTTTATAATTTTAAAAAGTAATGGGAATAAAATTTATAAAAAAGCTAAAAAAATTTGCTAAAAAGCCCCAAAAAGAACCCCACCTTTGACCCAAAAAAAAGCACTTTGGAAACTGAAAAAAAAAAAAAAGGGTTTGGTGACGCGCGCATGGGGAGCACGCGCGCGCCCACGTGGCGCGTGCAATGTACGCGCGCGGACTGAAAAAAAAAAGAAAGAAAAAAAAGTGAACAGTGTTTGAAAAGGGGTCTGGTGACGCGCGCGTGGGGAGACGGAGCGTGCTATGCACGCGCGCGAAAAAAAAAAAAAAAAAAAAAAAAAAAAAAAAAAAAAAAAGAACAGTGTTTTTTGACCAAAACGCACGTTTTAGTCGACGAGCACTGTTCAAACCAAGCCCATTCGCACTTTATATTATAAAGGAAAAGGATAAAAAGAAAAGTAATTCTTATTTACCAAAAAAAAAAAAAAAGTAAATACTGTCTCTCTTTTCTCCCCAATTTTTCGTGGGTCTTCTCTCTCTGGTTCTTTCATCACCATCTATTCAGAACCTCATTGTAGATCTATGATACCAACAATTCCATTGCTGAGCCTGTTGATAGACATCTTCGACGCCCACTCCGATCTTGTCTGCTCGACGGAGCCTTGCGACTTGTTTTGCATCCGCGGCACTGACTAAAACAAGTGCATCTCTTTCCTTCCTTACAACAAATATCTCATTTCCTTGCATCCGCAGAACCATCTATGAATGCTAACCTAAATTAATAGTAAAGTAATCAACCCTTGAAAAGAGTTCAGTCAAACTCGCATGTGTACATATGCATGAACTTGTTATTCGGTACAACAATATTATAGAATTCACTTGCAAATCTTAAGGCACGTTGTTTAGAACATCATTGATCAAACGGTCCAAATACAAATGTGAGGACCCACCAAAAGAAACTGCCTTCCTGCTCTTCTCACTCATCTCTCTCACCCGCTTCCTCACATCACTATCATGCTCCATCAACCTCCTCATCCCTCCCTCTATCACCTCAGCACTTAGAACGCTCATCTTGTTGCCGTCGCAATAGAAATCAGTGGGGTAATCAAGCGTAATCTTCTCCGCCAACCCCAACTCTAACAGCTGGAACGCATTCATGTGTTGCTCCGCGTACAGCGGCCACGTGGCGATCGGCACCCCGAACCACAGGCTCTCCAGTATCGAGTTCCAACCGCAGTGCGACACGAACCCTCCCACGGCCTCGTGGGCCAGGACGTCAACCTGCGGGGCCCAGCCTATGACTTTTCCCCTCGCGGCGGTCCGACCGAGGAACCCCTCGGGCAGGACCACCGCGGGGTCTGCGTAGTCGCTCGGCAGGTGGGTGCGTTTGTGGCACCTAGGCCGAGGCTGGCGCAGGGACCACAGGAACCTGAGCCCGCTCTGCTCGAGCGCGCGCGCGATTTCTCTCACCTGATCCTCATAGAAGCTTCCCATGCTCCCGAAGCACAGGAACACTACCGACGACCGAGGCTGATCATCGAGCCACTTAATGATGTCTTCGTAGATCACCGAATCGGTGCCACTTGTCGAAGCGCCCTTGCCGTCGCCGAAGTCGAATATCGGCCCCACGGGGTACACCGGTGGCGAGTTCGCGCCCGGAAGCGCGAGGAGCGCGTGGGACTCGAGCTCGTCGAAGGAGTTTACCATGATGCCCTTGGTCTCTCTCGTCCTTCTGGTGTGCTCGATCAGCAAGTCAGCCCAGCCTTGCTCCAGCATTATGACAGGCAACGCGTAAGCCGGCATCGGCCCGAAGAAGCCCGGCACGACCAGCTCGGCGTCGCGGTGGTCCTTGAACGCGGTGGGGTCCACGCCGCGCTCGTCGCGGAGGGTCTGGAGGTGGAACATGAGGCCGAGGAACCCGGCGCCCGACGTGTAGAACATGTACGTCGGGACGCCGAAGTCGTTGGCCACGTCGATCATGGTCGTGCAGAACATGTCGATGACGAACCCGGCGAGGCGGGGCGAGCCGGGGCCGGAGAGCGACCCGGCGAGCTCGGCCACGGCGTTCTTGACGTGAGGCTTGAGGCTCTCTATGAAACGGTGCTTCAAGAGGCCGGGGTTGGCCTCCGTGACGGGGTCGTTGTGCGGCGAGAGGTCAACGTACTTGATCCGCTGCGGGGCAGCGGCAGAGGCGACGAGGGTTTGGATGTAGGCGGCGACCTTGGAGAGGGAAGGGATGTTCATGATGAGCACCGTGACGGAGAGACGGTCGTCGCGGCTGACGAGGAGCTTCGCCATCTCCACCGCCGCCACAAGGTGGCCCATCCCCGGCGACGGTATGAAGACCAGCTCGGCTAGTTTCTTCATTTTTTGAGTGATCTATGGATCGATAGAGAGTGTTAGTCTTTAATATCAAAGATGATGATCATTGGTGAATATTGTTATATCATGTGGTTGGTAATATATCACGCATGTGATGATATCATCGTTTGTAGGGACGTGGTTTGTATTATATTATACATGTGGGTACCAATAGTAGTGGAGCTTTAGTTAAAGTGATGTCAATCTGGCCGGCATTGGCGAGCATCAAGGGATATGCTCGATGATATTGATATATCACTCGAAAAAGTTAATCATGTCGAGAGGAAGAAAACAAAAAGAAAAAAGAAAAAAAAAAAAGAAATATCCTATTTGATATTGCCGTATTTTATATGTCAATTTACAACGACTATTGATGTAGATCTGCCCTTTTATTTTGTGGGATTCACTTAAAGTAGGAAAGATTCTTTGTTTCCTTTGCCATTTTTACTAGTTTTCTGCGCTAGTTTTAAATTGGGCAAATGCATTTGATACAAATGTATTATCAGAAAAAGGTAGTAGATACAATGATGAGACGCATCTACTTTTAGATATGATCACATAGAAAAACTTCTAGCTAGTATATGCACTTGTTTTCTCAAAATAGCATTATGGGAAAAAAATTCCTTGGTAATTAAATGGATATCTTGAAATAGTTGTTTTTTTTTATTTTTTATTTATTTTAAAGTGATTTGAATGTAAAATTAAAAACCAGCTTGATGAGGAGCACGTGGCGGAGAGACGGCGGTCTCTGGTTACGAGAAGTTTTGCAAATTTTTTTTTTTTTTTTTTTGGTTATTAGATGAGGTCAACGATCAAGCTTAGGTTCAAAATGTCCGCTAACCAAGTTTAAGCTTATCAATCACTTAGTTTTGGTGTAGTTGCACATTTTTTAATCCAATCACCAATTATTAAAAATAAGAGATTAGTAAGAAAATATTCATTTTTAATGATGGTTTAAGAAAATGGCAACATTTTCATTGATTAAAGAAATTTAAACAATCCTATAGGGTAATCTATAAGATGGTGCCTTATTAATTTTTTTTTTCTTTTTCAAAGATTCTATAAGAAAAATTCAAAAAGAGGAAAACAAAGAAAAATAGTCCATGACATAAAACTATGCATGAATCTGTCAAACAGAAGAGAGCTGATATGACCTTTGTCAGCAATCAAGACCAAATTGCTAATTGACGTGCACCTGAAGTATACTTGCAAAGTGGTGCAAATGCAAATTAGTTCAATTATTATAGGAAAATTATAAAAAAAATAATCAATTTTTTTAGGTTATTCAAAAATATAGCCAATATTTTACATTATTAAAATAATAGAAGTATGGTTTTTTTTTTTTTTGAAGAAAAGAGAGCTTAGATTGAATCATGGAATAAGGTGTTCCCAACAGGGGTGGGAAGTTCCCCAATAACTAGAAAACCAACAAAATTGGACGTTGCTGCCCATTTGGCTAAAATATGAGCTGCTATATTCCTATTCCTATTAATCCAAGCAAAAGAAACAGAAAAAGTAGTAGCAATCGAACTAATTTCCTCTAAAATCGGTGTAAGCTTCCAATCTGGACTTGAATTTCCCTCTGAGAGGGTCTCCATGATTGGTTTGCAATCACCCTCAACTATGATTCGTTGCCACTTTTTGATTTTCGCTATGCAGATCCCTCTTCTAACAGCAAGAGTTTCTGCTTCCATAGGTGAGAAAGCATTGACTCTCCCTGTCCACACAAGAAGAGGGATTCCTTTGAAATTCCTTGCTACTAAACCAACAAAAGCTCCTCTATCGCTAAATGATGCATCTACATTGATTTTAATTGTTCCTTCATCCGGCGGCTGCCATTTTGTTTGAGGAAGCAGAGATCGTTGTAGTATACTTTGTGGAGTTGTTGAAGTTGAGATTGCTGATTGGTCTTCTTTCACCATGGTCCATTCTCTACATCTCTGAGATATTCGTTGCAAAGACTCCACCGGGTTGGCTGCTTGGTCTGAGAAAATCTTGGCATTCCTGGAGATCCAAATTTCATCAAGAGCAAAGCAAATCCAGGCCATACTTGCGTTGTTGTCTTCCTTTTGATTTTTGCAAAAGCGTTGAGATGAGGATTTTACCATCTCCCATACTGGATGTACTTCGATTAAAATATGGGATTTAGGAGGGAAGCAAATCGTGTGTGTGATGTTCTCTGTCTATGCCAAATCAAATTGTGACATCTTTTCTGTGAAAGTTAAGGAAGAATATGCTATATACAGTCAACATTTTTGTTAGAAAATTAGTAGGAATGGAATTTGGACTCAATATGCTTGCTTGGCTGTCCCTTTTTATGCCACCAATTATAACATGGCCACATCACTTAACCACTAATCTAATTTTCAAAATACAAAAAATTCATTAACGCCGTTAATCCCTTACCATCTTCGACAACATCTTCAATCCTGCTCTTTAATACGCCGTCGACGCAACCTGAGAAGGCATCGCTGCCACTATCACTCAGATTCAGTACCGGGCCCACGGGATACACCGGCGGAGATTGGCTGCCGGAGGACATCAAAGAGCTCACCGCATGAGGTTCGATCTCCGCGCACGTGTTGAGGACAACGCCTCTGGCTTTCCTTATCCTCACCATGGTATCGAACACTACGGCCACCGAGGCCTTGTCGAACGGCGTGGCGGGCAAGGCGTGGGGCCGGGACCGGTTTGACGAAAACTGGAACGACCAAGCTCTCGGAACGAGCGCAGTCTTCGATAGCTTTCTCGCCGCGCTCCCAGACTCGAAAAAGGTGCAGCTTGAGGCCCAAAAACCCGGCGCCGCCCTTCCAGTCGGCCACGTCCGCCATCGTCTAGAAGACCATGTCGACGACGAAGCCGGCGAGCCAGATCCCCGAGCCGAGAACCATCTTTTTGACGGCGTCTTTGACGTGAAGCTTGCGGCTTTCGTTGAACTGGCTCAAGTAGACGATGGGGTTGGCGGTTCCAGCGCCGGCGCGAGATGGCCTCTGCCGGCGCAGGGGATCAAAACCAGCTCCGATAATTCCGTCATAATATATCTATCACACGAACGTGTTCTAGAATACTTATCTATCACACTGCTGGAATAAGAATTTTTAGTGGCTTCAATTAAAAAAAGTACTAGTTTCTCAAACGAACACAGAAAAAATGCCAAAAGAAAAACCTCTAAATTTTAAAACCAAGCTGCTCAATTTTTATTCACTAGCAGATGAAAATCTTGTCACAGATATGCAAGCCACTTTATCTTCATTTTTCTTTCTAGTATAGGTTTATTGAAAAATTGCACTTTTTTTTTTTTTTGTGCGACTGTTATGAAAAGGAGAATAGCTTTATTTCTTCATCTCCTTTATTTGATGATTTTTGGCTAGCAAGATTACAAACATGAAAGGATAGGTGACGGTTCCAAAAAAAGAAGAGAGTGACTGTGTTGGGTTCTTGGATATCTTGTGTGGTAGTTAGCCCAAGACTGACCCTTTTTTGAAAAAAAAAAAAAAAAAAAAAAAGCAGCTAAAATCTTTAAACAGCGTTTATTAAAAATTTCCATTAGTTTCTTTTCACAACACTAGTTTTTTGCGCGTGTAGAATAAGTGTAAAATTTTCAAGCAAAAAATTATAAAGAAAAGATAATAAGGTATTGATATTTTTTTCCTCAAAATTTTTTCAAAAACCCCTAAAATATGTCTTAAAATATAATTTTTAAAAATTTCACGAAACTTCTAAAATAAGCCCTTAATTACAATTAAAAAAAAAGATACCACGTGTCGAAACGTGGGGAATAAGGGTTTTAGAAACTAAAAATCTTAGCATGTTTCATTTTTTCCTCAAAATTTTTTCAAAAACCCCTAAAATAAGTCTTTAAATGCAATTTTTAAAAATTTAACAAAACTTCTAAAGTAAGCCCTTAAATACAATTTAAAAAAGAAAAAAAGACGTCACGTGTCGAAACATAATGAATCAAGATTTAAAAAACTAAGAATCTTAGTATGTTTAGTTAGATAAATGATGTGGCACCATGTCATAATGACACAATAAACAGGAATAGCCCATAGGCACAATATATTTGAGTTCCTCATCGGTGAATGACATATCTAATTATAGAAATATTATTTATAGATTTTTTATGGGCTACATAGCTAAGCTAAGAACCCAAATCATCGAACCCAAATATTTTGTCCTTTTTTTGTCTCCTTCTTGTCCCTCGACTGAAATTTGATGCCTAAGCAGAAATAATTTTTATAAAATATAACAAAATATAAAGTAATTAAAGTTTTAACTATCTATGTTTAGGTGTCAAAATTTTATTCAAAGGACATAGAAATAAAAAAAAAAAACTTGAATTCCAAATGGAACAGAAATCTGCTATCCACTTGGCTATCCTCATAGCTGTTCATTCCAATAAAAATTTAACAGCTCATCTATATTTATCTAAAATATTTTTTAAAAACTCAAAGAATTAATAATTAAATATGTGAGAGGGACAATCAATGTGACAGGCAAATGAGACAGCATATTTTTTTTTCTTCCAGAGGATTGTCTAATTTCTATCTTTTTTCCTGTCTTTCCACTTAAATTTTGACACGCTACTTAAAAAACTAAAGCCAAAAAGCCTAATGATTTCTTTTAATTGTAAAGCTTTCTATTTTACTTTTTTTTTTTAAGTAATTCTTATTGAAAAAAAAAAAAGAAAGTAAATGCTGTGTTTCTTTCTCCCTAATTTTTATGGGTCTTCTCTCTTTCGTACTTTCATCACTATCTATGAGTTTATATCAGAGAATTTGACATCATATTTAGAATCTCATTGTAGATCTATGTTAGAACTTCAGTGATGCAACACTATTAGGGAACACTAGAAATAACTAAAACCGAGATGGAAAATATAATGATTGAATAGTAACAAAAATGCAACAGATAGAGAGAATGACAAACGGAAATTGGTAATGCAGTTCGGCTTCGCCTACATCTGCGGGGCCACGCCCAGATAAAAAGATCCACTAGAACTTCAAACGACAACACCCGAACTTATACAAGAATAGACTCCCTCTTATTCTCTTCCGCCGTCACTCCCGTCAAACTAGTGATCTACCTGACATCAAACCTAAACGAGATCCCCTCACTTTACAAGTCACACATCTCGTGTAGACTCTTACCAATTCCCGTTACAAGTTCACTGACCAACACTCAAACTCGCAGTGCAGTATCATGACACTGTAAGGAAACACCTCACAATAGTGTATATAAAACCCAAGAACACAAACCCAGATTTTGTGTTTAGCACTTAAAAACCTTCTCTGAATGTCTATCTCACCAAGTGCTGCTTCACACCTTCAATCCTTGGAATAAAAGAAATTCAACATCAAAGCCATTAAGACCTCTTTCCATAATGAGTACAACCAATATTGCCTCATAAAGCATGGTCAACAGCCATAAAGACCAAATGATTAGCTAGAAGATTATCACTATTAATCAGACCAAGAAATACTCGTGGATAGGAGAATGCGATGTCAACCAAATATGATAAAAAACAATCAATAAGAATCCAAAACTTGCCAAATATATATAAGGTGTCGTAATACCTCGTGAAACATTTAAGGAAACTCCTAGATTTATTTGACAAGAAAACACTACAAATCTTTAACTTTCCAAAGAAAGAAAATCACACCATAAAATTTGTTCAACAACCATTAATTTTTTAACTTTTCAAAGAAAGAAAATCACACCATAAAACTTGTTCAACAACCATTAATTGTAAATTTTTTTAACAATGATGAGGAAATTAGTAAAATACTTTGCTCAAAAAGATCATTTCTAAAAGTGATAGGCCCAAAATTTTATAATGTGGCTCACCAATCTTTGTAAAAGTGTTGACCATGCCCTAATTTGTGTACCTTAAAAACTTGGAAGAAATTTGACATGTCAGCGGAACTATTATCAACACCTTTTTTAACTAACCTAGAAGAACCATGTATGAATGCTAACCTAAATGAATAATAATCTATGTATTGATCATGTGGATTCGCCCACTCGAAGAAGAAAAACAGATCTAGCCTTGAGAAGCGTTTAGTCAACATGCATGTGTACGAACACAAATAGTAAAACTCGAATTACATAATTTACATTATTCGCTACAATACAATATTATAGAATTCGCAGCTATGATTATCAATCAAAGTCAAAATCACTTGCAAATTTTATTAGGGCACGTTGTTTAGAACATCATCGATCAAACGGTCCAAATGCAAGTGCGAGGACCCACCACCAGACACTGCCTTCCTGCTCTTCTCAGTACTCATCTCTCTCACCCGCTTCCTCACATCCCTATCATGCTCCATCAACCTCCTGATCCCTCCCTCTCGCCCCTCAGCTCTTAGAACGCTCATTTTGTTGTCCTCACAATAGAAATCAGTGGGGTTAATTCGTACAAACGGAAGAGCATGCACACAAAATCTAAACTAATCAGGGTTATATCTATGTCCCGAAAAAATTGCAAAATGTCATGCCAAAATGAGTTACATTCATAAGCATAACCAAAAGAAAACTTTTATTACTTCCAACTTTGAATTGACATTAAAAAAAGGTACTCCATGGATCAAGTACTTGACATAGAAAAAGCAAACTAGATTCTAGAATGATAATTAATTAATGTAGTCAAGCCAAACCGCCTACAACATCATTTATGAAATGGGACAGTGAAGTGTGTGACGACCCACCATCATCAAGTAACGCTTTCCTACTCTTCTCACTCATCTCTTTGACCCTTTTCCTTACCTCACTATCTTGCTCCATCACCCTCTCTATGCCTCTCTTTATTTCTTCAGCTTTTACTATCACATCTTCCGAGTACTGCTCATTCTCATCAACCTTATTAAATGGCGCTTTTCTGTAGTCCAGCGTAATCTCCACCGCCAGTCCGAGCTCCTTCACCATCTCGAAAGCGTTGAATTGTTGCTCCGCGTACATCGGCCATGTGGCGATGGGCACGCCATACCACAGGCTCTCTAATATAGAGTTCCAACCGCAGTGCGACATGAACCCTCCGATCGCAGGGTGGGCCAGGACCGCCACCTGCGGGGCCCACCCTACAATCTTCCCTCTCCCAGCGGTCCGATCGAGGAATCCCGCGGGAAGGATTCCCGCGGGATTCGCGTAGTCGCTGGGAAAGGGGTTTTCTCTTTTCTGAGGAGGCTGCCGTAGGGACCACAGGAACCGGACCCCACTCTGCTCTAGCGCCAACGCGATCTCTCTCACCTGATCCCCACCGAAACTTCCCATGCTCCCGAAACACAGGAACACCACAGAGGAGTGAGGCTGCTCATCCAGCCACGTGATAATCTCGGCCGTCCGATCGGCGGTCCCGCCGGGTCCCACATGGCAATGATTTACTATCGGCCCCACTGGGTAGACCGGTGGGAATTCATGACAGCTATATAAGGAATTGATTATGTTAGGTTCTAACTCCATGAACGTATTCACCAAAATACCTTTGGTCCTTCTGATCCTTCTAGAGTGCTTGAAGAACAGTTGAGCCATGACCTTATCCAGTACAAAATCGGGCAAGACCTTGGCCGAGACCCGGTTGACAAAACCCGGCACGGCAAGATCCGAACCCGGCTCGTTCTTGAACTGCTCACAGATATCAATCCCTTGCTCGTCAATGAGGCCTTGGAAGTGAAAGATGAAGCTGAGAGACCCGGCGCCGGACGGTAGATACGTGTAGGAGGGAGCCCCGAACTCGTCGGCCACGTCGACCATCGTCGAGCAGAACATGTCGAGCACGAACCCAGCAAGCCGAGGCGCTCCTGGCGCCGCCACTATCACCTCGACGGCGTCTCGCACGCGGGGCTTCTGGCTCTCGAAGAAGTCGCCGAGGAAGGCGAGGGGGTTGAAGCCCGCGGGGTCGACCGCGTCCCGTGGGAGCTCGACGAACTTGATACGTTCCGACACAGAATCAGAATCAGAATCAGAAGAAGAAGAAGAAGAAAGAGATTTGGCGGTGGCATCTTCAACTGGAAATTTGAGGATGAGGACGGTGACGGAGAGGCGAAGGTCTCGGGCCACGAGGAGCTTCGCCATCTCCACCGCCGACGCCAAGTGCCCGGCTCCCGGAGCCGGGACGAACACCAGCTCTGCTAAATCTTTCATTTTCTTTTTCTTTTTCTTTTTGTTCCTTCTTCCTTTTTATATTGTATTGGCTATTATGCCATTTATAAGCTCAATATCAAGAGAACACATCAAGACTTTTCTACTCCCTGTTTTGGTCCTTTACGTTTCTCTAAATGCTTCGATACCTATAACTACTGGCTAGTGAAAAGTCTTGATATAGATATTAAAATTATCCCAATTTGAAAGAGACAATATACCAGCTGTATACAAGTCTTCTTGAAGTCCACTCTGTATACGTCATTGCTTTGCTGTCATATCTATTACCTCGCAAATAATATATATTATCACGACTCAGATAGACGTAGATGACATGCGGGTCTGGTTGTTCGCTCTCTCATAAATTAACGCATATCCATAAGTATAACTTCAAAGTCTTATCTTCTTTTTCCTATTTTCTTTTCGCTTATTTCTCGTCGTTTTGTTTCCTCTATGTTGTTTGAGATTTGTAGACACATGTTACCGCGTTCTTCTCTTGGATCAGTTGGCACCGTAGTCGAAGTGTTGGTATCGACTATCGAGGTCGGTTCTCCAGCTTCTTATCCATTATTGTTACGGAATCAATATTGTCTTGTTTTGGGGGAGCTTGTCAAATGTTATGGAATTGGAACCAAATATTTTCTTGGACCGTCCTCTAGATCTCGCGTGGAGGTGGTGGTTGGCGTAGGGACCACATGATCAATCAGAGTCCTTTACATATCTCTCACTTGCTCCTCACCGCACGCTCCTATGCTCCCGAAGCAGATCAGGATTAACACTACCGACGACGTACTATCATCAAGCAGCCACGTTAATGATATGCCACTATAGATGGCTAGTTCGGTGCCATGCCACTTGACGCGTCGCCGCCGCCGCGGATGAAGTCCACGGCCGGTGGTGGGTGGTGATTTCTCGCCCGAAAGCGCGTGCGTGAGACTGGAGCTCCTCCAACGAGTTTACCATATGATGGATTTAGTCTCTCTCGTCCTTCTGTTGGGATCGGTCAGCGAGCGAGCCAATCCAACTGCTCCAACAAAAGAACTTTCTAACTATGTTAGCGCTTTCTTGTCGTTTCGTTTTCTTTTTAGTGGTTTGAGATTTAAGAAAATTTACACAATATTAAGAAAAGATGGAACAGCAGTTGAATGTCTCCGACTTTTTGTCCATGGCTTTTCTTTTCTTTTCTTTTTTTTTTTTTCCCTTTTTTTGTGAAGGTGCTTTTATGATTAGTTTTTATTTTTGCTAAAAGCTTCTATGATTAGGTTGGTTTAGGGACGAGATTGAATTGTCCATAAAGTTGATGTGGTCTACAAGTACTACAAGTAAGTGTTCTAGACAACATATTTCTTGAACCGTTCTTTAGATTATTATTATTTTTTTAAGGATAATATCCAAACAATCAATCACCACTAGTTATTCTTTGCAAAAAAGAAAAAAAATCACCACTAGTTATCGTTATGTAATAATATTATGAATTTGAGTATTTTGATATATTTTTTAAAAATTAAATATTTATTTAAATTAATTTGATTTTAAAATTAAATATTCATTATAATTTATTTTTTGCCTACATTTATCTTTTAGAATTTGATTCACATACTTAAATAATAATTTTATCTAAAAATGCAACTTTTATTCGATATAACCATTTAAATATAATATTTAATTAATCGATTTGTCTAATTTTAAGATTGAACATTTAACCATATGATGTAGTATAGGAAAAATTAAAATAATCCATAACCATTAATTAAATGACGTATCAAACGGGGAATGTTTTCTTTTAAGGAACTATAATATATTCTGAGCAAAACAAACGAACTATACTATATTATTAACTAGTATACTATCCTTTTTCAGCGGTGATATCCTGAACTTTTACTTGCAATATTTTAGACGAACACGACTCTTAAGACCTAACCTCCGTTTGGGCCAATTATTTTGACCATTTTTAGCTATTATTAAATGGTTTGAAAAGAATTTGAAAAAAAATTTTAAAAAAATTATTAAAATAATTTAATTTTAAAAATGGTGAGTTGTAAAAATAGATAAAATTAAATATTTATTTTAAATAATATTTTGTATTTCAAAAAATTAAAAAAATAATCATATTACGAATTATATAACAGAAAAGTGTGTCACACAAAATATAATGCATTTATAAATATTTATAAAATATTATTTAACACTTCAAAAAATAATGATTAAAACTTGAAGTATTACGAAATATTTTACAAATATTTACAAATGTGTTATATTTTGTGTGACACTTTTCTGATATATAATTCGTAATATGATTATTTTTTTAATTTTTTGAAACATAGACTGGACTTTAAAAACATAAATTTTTTTGGCTATTTCCTACTATTTCCCTTTTAAAAATTTTAAAATAATATAAATAATTAAAATTTAAAAACATTATATAATGATTTAAAAATTCAAAAAAATAATTAAAAAAATAAAATAAAATAAAATAATTTATAAAATTAAAAAAATTTTAAAAAATAAAAACATAAAATAAAATAGAATTATTATATAAAAATGACACTAGAGAAGTCTAGAATATCTAGAGCTTTTTGAGCAGTCCTTATCTATAAATACATAGTACTCATTGATCATTTTTATAATGAATATAAACAAGAACTTATATTAATTATTATTTGTACCCGACATTAATAATAAAAGTCGTAATAATTTCCTTTCATTTATAATTAATTAAATCACATCATTTATGAAACGGGACAGTGAAGTGTATGAGGACCCACCAGGAAGCAAGGCTTTCCGGCTCTTCTCACTTATCTCTTTTACCCTTTTCCTTATCGCACTATCTTGCTCCATAAGCCTCTCTATGCCTCTCTCAATCTCTTCAGCTTTCACAAACGACTCACTCCCCTTACTAACAGTCCCGCTGCTGAGGTCCGGCTTCCTGTAGTCCAAACTGATCTCCACGGCCAACCCGAACTCTTTGACCATCTTGAAGGCGTTGACTTGTTGCTCCGCGTAGAGTGGCCACGTGGCCACGGGCACGCCGAACCACAGGCTTTCTAATATAGAGTTCCAACCGCAGTGCGACACGAACCCTCCCACCGCGGGGTGGGCCAGGACGGCCACCTGTGGGGCCCACCCCACGACCTTCCCCACCCCGGCCGTCCGATCGAGGAACCCTTCCGGCAGGACTTCGTTCGGATCCGAGTAGTCGCTGGGGACATGAGCCTTGCCCTTCGGCGGGGGCTTCCGTAGGGACCACAGGAAACGGACCCCACTCTGCTCCAGCCCGCACGCGATCTCTCTCACCTGATCCTCACCGAAGCTTCCCATGCTCCCGAAGCACAGGAACACTACCGACGAAGGAGGCTGTTCGTCGAGCCACCCAAGAATCTCCGCCTTCCGGTCCGTCCCGCCTAATCCGACGTGGCTGTTGCCCGGTTCCAGACTTATGATGGGCCCCACTGGGTACACCGGCGGGAATCCAGTGCTGCTCGAGCCAGATAAGTACTCGATCATGGTGGATTCTAGATCGGCGAACGTATTGACCAAAATACCCTTCGTCTTTGACCTAATCCTCCTGATGTGGTTGTAAAACAACGAAGCCACGGTCCTGTCTGACAGCACAGAAGGCAAAACCCTAGTCGGGACCGGGTTCGTGAACCCGGGCACGGAAAGGTCCGAACCCGGCTCGACGTCGACCCCTCCGTCGCTGTTGCCCTGGAGGTGCGAGACGAGGCCGAAGAATCCGGCGCCGGAGGTGTAGAACACGTACGACGGGACGCCGAACTCGTCGGCCACGTCGATCATCGCCGTGCAGAACATGTCAACGACCAGCCCGGCCAGCCGGGTCGGCCCGGCGACGATCCTCTCCACGGCGGCTAGTACGTGCGGTTTCTTGCGCTCGAAGAAGGAGTTGAGGAACTCGGCGAGAGATAAACCGGCGGGGCCACCGGGCTCGTCCCGCGGGAGGTCGACGAACTTGATACGCTCCGACTCCGACGAAGAAGAAAGAGTTTGAGCGGTCGGTTTGTCGCTTTCGTGTTCGGAGGGAAACTTGATGATGATGACGGAGATGGAGAGGCGAGAGTCTCGGGCCACGAGGAGCTTCGCGATCTCCACCGTCGACACCACGTGGCCGGCTCCCGGAGCCGGGACGAACACCAGCTCTGCTAAGTCGTCCATTTTTTTTTTTTAAATTCTTGTAGTGAAGGTTGATATTTGGGAAGTGCGTTACTCAAGCTTGCTATAACCGCTTTTCATACACATACGTGTATGTTTGTCACTGTTTCACACTAGCCACACATTTATGTATGTATTTTAGCGTAGTATTTAGATAATGGTAGGCAAGTTGTTCAACGCTTTGCAATTAATAGAGCTACATGATATTGGTAACCGTGAGACGTGCATGTAAATCAGAATAAGTGTGACGTCCTTGCTTTGCTGGCATATTCTGGGCCCGGTTGATATTGCGTTGTCGTATAGTAATTAAACTCGAATATATGTGATTCAGTGATTGCTAGTTTAACGATAAGAAGAGGTGTAATTCGCTGTTATCGAGATAGCCATGTACTATATTAACTATACGACAACGCAAGAAAAAAAGAAAGGCAATATATAATTATATATGGCATCTTCTCACGCTTGTGTGTGGTTGAGATGAAAACGTTAGGGACCACAAAATACTTGGCGTGAATGTCGAATAGGACAGCAAAATGCTAAGTTTGTTCCGAAATAAATAATCCATATGTTTGGGAAAACCATTCTACTCATTCCATTCCATTTTATTTTTTCACTTTTTTCAATCCTCTAAATCATTTCATTTCATTTTAATTTTTTCAATCATTTTTTTTAACTTTCCAAATCCCTATACAATATCTTTAAATCTCAACTATTTATATCACCTCAAAATTTATAAAGTCAAACTATTTTTCAAATCATTTTCAAACCATTTAGAATGATCAAAAATGACCAAAATGATTTCCCCAAACGGGGGGTAAATTTTTGGGATTTATTGAAAATATATAGAGGGGATAAGCATTTGGCGTTCGTCCGATGCACCTCTATAGTAGCTAGATCAAGAGAGTTTTAATGCGCTGCAGATTCTTATCGAAGATCAGTATATAATGCATTAATGCTATATAAATTTTAGAAATTCAAAAATTGTCTTTTAAGTTGTGTCAATGAAAATTTGTCTTACTAAAATTTTTAAAAAGGGAAATAAGTAATTATACATGAATTAAGCAGTTAATAGTTAGTGTTTATAATCATCTTTTTTTGGGTTCAGCCTCAAGTAAACGAAAAATGATTTAGGCCTTATTTGTCTTTTTATTTTTACGAAAAAAAAAATTACAAAAAGACAATTTTAAGCACTTAATAATTTATGTCTACTCTATATAAATTAAAAATACAAAATAAAAAATATATATAAATGTGTCAAAAAAAGGCATTTTGTGAGATTTTTTAATAAATATTTGAAACTTGTTAGTTTTATTATGTCTCACTTTTTTTTACAGTTTTTGTGACAATAAAATTTTAGATGTTCTCGTAAGTAAAATATCAAATCCAATACGAACTCAGATCCTCTATTTCCATTCTGAACGACAAAAATAGAGGATCCGGGTTCATCCTATACTTACAAAAGATGTAGCGCAGTAATTAATGTTGTACGAAAGTTGATGGAAGCTATATATGCACGTCATGCACATGTGACATGTGCAAGATATATATATATTTATATATATGATTATAACTTTATATATATGGATCGAATTCAAATAAAAAAAAATGTTCAGATCCTCTATTGTAAATCTCTGATACTGGCTGATTTTGTTTATTTATTTATAATATTCATCAATCAAAGTACAAATATAATTAAAATTGCTTAAAAATTGCTTATTAATTTATGATGGACGTGTAGAACACGTATTATCGGACATTGAGCTCGTAGGCCACGTCGATCTTTGCAGTGCAAAACAAGTTGACGACGATCCCAGAAATTGAGTTGGGACATGTTGTGGTCACCTTCTACCGGACGATGTCTCAGACAAGCCTCTCTCGATGAATGGAACTATGAAACCGCCGGGGTTGGCTTCCAACAAAAAGCGGTAGCTGTCAAGCTTCGAGGGTCAATATGAACTCGATCCACTCTGCGGTGGAGGAGGTTAGGAGGCCGTCGATTTTGGCAGTGGTGGCAATTTGGGAGGGCAGCTTTATGATAAGGACAGTGACGGAGAGCGGTCGTTCGGGCTGATGAGGAGCTTCGCAAACTCCACCATCGACGCCATGTGGTGTTAGGATTGACGTCTCAATCCGACCTATCAGAAAATGAATAATAATGCGAAGAACAGAAAAGAAAATTGCACACGCAGATTTATAGTGGTTCACCCTCAATGTGAGAGCTGCGTCCACTTTCAGCCACTGTAGATTTCACTAATTCAAATTAGAAGAATACAAAACAGAGTTCTCAAACCCTTACCACACTAGGTCGATCCGCGTAAATTCTCTGCGTAAGGTCTTTATTCCGTAGGCGACAAAATTAGGCTCCATAACTCAACATGTGGCCCATCTCCGGAGAGGACACAAAAACTAGCTTTGCTATTAATTGCTTCATAGTGAAGTGATGACTATTAGAGTGTGGTTGTGTGATAGTATTATAGTTTTTGTGGCTCTCTAGATCTCAAGTATATTGTCCTCTTTTAGAGGTGTGAACTGTGGATTCTGTGAAATGTAGTCGTTTTGCTGGGACGTTGCATTGAATTGGCTAGCTCTCCACGTACGTCCTGGGATGAGAATTGAGAAGTGCTTTTCATTAACTTTAGATGCGTGAGAGATTGGGTCTTTAATTTATCCGGGACGTTGCGTATATATGGCTTTGGATCTGCTTCTATATATAGCGCTCCATATAGAATGCGTGAGAGAATATCGTGCTACGTTTGATTTAAGTAACAATTGGAAACATAGATATGTAGAGCTGGTTAAATGCTCATTGATCATTAGTCTCTTCATTGTTTCACTAGCATACGATAAACTAATTAGCTGGAAAATAGGCTTGAATGAGAAGTAATTTCATAACTTCGATACTTTTAGTGGGGTTAATTTATATCATATATTTATCATGTCATAACAGTTAAAATCAATGTTGAGAATTAATTCAAGATTCACGTCTTCGCTCGTAACCGAATTCGATCCACACAACAGGTTATTGAACGCGATCGTTGGAAAAGAAAAGACGAACAAACACACAGCGATTTATACTTGGTTCGGATTGAAATCCTACGTCCAAGTCCGAGGCGATTAACCCCGAGTTTATCCACTATTCACGAGTTTGTGTACACTCTCAAAGATCCACAGACTTCAAGCTCTCTCACACAAGCTTTTGTTCTTAACCTCTAATGGTTTCTCAAGAACACAATGAGAAAATCTAAATCACTCTACAAGATTTCTCTCAAGTCCTCTCTTTGATTACAAGTGTTTTCGCTCTCTTTGATTCACTCAAATTACAGAGAATATTTGTTTGCTCTAATTCTTGTTGTGTTAAAATAAGCCCCGTCGAGTCTATTTATAATAAACGAGCCAAACAGCCTCGCCGACTTTGCCGATCGGTCGCCCCATTCTTTGCGATCGATCGGCTCGATCCCACGTTCGCAAGTTTGCTTCAGCCGAACGTTCGCCCAAGAGTTCGCGAACGACCGGCGATGAATCTGTGATTCGCGACAATGTTGGCTCAAGACTTCCCCGATCGTTCGGCGCTCACTCACGATCGATCGGCGCTTGTTATGGGAATATCGTGCCAAAGCTCGCGATCGATCGGCTAACTCCCACGATCGATCGGCGATGAATCTGTCCGAATTTCGCATAACACAAATTTGAGACAATCTTCACAATTCTCCACCTTGTATCTAATTTGGGCTTCCTAATGGATAATCTCGGGACCTCGAATTCTTCACCGTCACTCGTCGAGAAGGTTGAGCAAGTTCAATGCTTCTTCGAACTTACTCACCGGAATGACTTTGGTAAACATATCAGCCGGATTCACATCGGTAGATATCTTCTTCACTTCAACTTGGTTACTAGCAATTACATCCCTCACGAAATGCAACTTGACATCAATGTGCTTCGTCCTCTCATGAAACACGCTATTCTTTGACAAATGAATTGCGCTTTGAGAGTCACAATGAATTTCAACCTTTTCTTGATTGAACCCAAGTTCAGTAACGAACCCTTTAAGCCACAATCCTTCCTTAATAGCTTCGGTCAAGGATATGTACTCGGCTTCGGTCGTCGAAAGAGCTACTACATGTTGGAGACTCGATTTCCAACTCACCGTGTTCCCGCCAAAATTGAAGACATAGCCAGAAATCGATCTTCGCTTATCCAAATCCGTGGCATAATCAGAATCACAATAGCCAACGACCTTTGGACCTCTTGTAGCACTTTGAGAATAGACCAACTTCATTTCTGAGGTTCCTTTCAAGTATCTCAAAAGCCATTTCGCTGCTTGCCAATGGTCACGACTTGGTTTGCTCATGAATCTACTCACAAGACCCACACCATAAGCCAAATCCGGCCTCGTACTAACCATTGCATACATCAAGCTACCAACACAATTAGAATAAGGCACATCCTTCATGTGTTTAGCTTCGGAGATTACCTCATGCTCCTTCAAAGTACTCAATTTGAAGTGTGCACCAATCGGAGTACTTGTCGCCTTTGCATTTTCCATGGAAAAACTTCTCAGCACTTTCTCAAAATAACTTTTCTGAGATAGTGTGAGAACCTTCATCTTCCTATCCCTTTGAATGTCGATACCAAGTATCCTTGTTGCTGCCCCCAAATCCTTCATGCTAAACTCAGCATTTAGTTGTCTCTTCATGGCTTGAATTTCCTCTTTGCTTGAGGAAACTATAAGCATGTCATC
The DNA here is from genome assembly GCA_018132145.1 of Boehmeria nivea var. tenacissima. Taxonomy (NCBI): domain Eukaryota; kingdom Viridiplantae; phylum Streptophyta; class Magnoliopsida; order Rosales; family Urticaceae; genus Boehmeria; species Boehmeria nivea. The sequence goes on along the minus strand of CM030876.1, from coordinate 14,292,815 downwards.
CACATAAATGAGAAGGTACATCAAGGATTGATCCTTGAGTTTCGTGAAGTAAACGCAGCTGTCAAATCTACTTCTTGAGAATCCTTGTTGCATCATAAAATCATCAAACCTCCTATACCATTGCCTAGGAGATTGCTTCAACCCATACAAAGATTTCTTGAGTAGACACACTTTGTTTTCTTCACCATTCTTGATAAAACCTTCCGGTTGACTCATGTACAACTCCTCATCTAATGTTCCATGAAGAAAAGCCGTCTTAACGTCCAATTGCTCAAGTTCTAAATCGAACATCGCTGCAATGGACAAGATGACTCTAATGGAGGTGTGTTTTACCACCGGGGAGAACACCTCATGATAGTCAACTCCTTCTACTTGGGAGTAGCCTTTGGCGACAAGGCAGACTTTGAATCTAGGAAGTTCCACACCGGGAATGCCGGGCTTCCTCTTGTAGATCCACTTACTCCCAATAACCCGCTTTCCTTTTGGTTTGTTCACAAGAACCCATGTATTGTTCTTTTTCAGCGAATCCATCTCCTCAACCATCGCTTTCTTCCAATTCTTCCAATCAGGACTCCTTTTGGCTTCTCTATAGCACAACGGCTCATCTAGCTCTATCACATCACTAGCGTTGAGCGCAAAAGCAATAAGATCAGCTTGGGCAAATCGAGAAGGTGGCTTGATTTGCCTTCTTACTCTATCTCTAGTGAGCACATAATCCCTCAAGTCTTCATTTGTCGAGTCTTCGCCTTGTTCATCAATTTCTCCACCCAAGTTTGATGAAGGCCCCTCTTCAACCTCATGATTAGGAGCTTCACCTAAGCTTGGATCTTCAACTTGATACTCGCTTGAAGTAGACTCGTTCTCTTTCTCTAAAACTTGAGAACCTGAAAAATTGTCACTCAAAGTAGAGCTAGAGCTCTCTTGTTGCTCTTGGACCTGCACGTTAGTCTTATAGAACACATATTCATTGAAAACAGCATCCCTACTAATGATAGCTTTCTTATCATCCATGAGCCACACCTTATACCCTTTAACACCTAAGGGATAACTTAAGAAATACCCCTTCTTTGCTCTAGGTTCCAATTTACCTTGACTTACATGAACATATGCAAGACAACCAAAGGGTTTTAGATGATCATAGCTAGGGGAAGTGTCCGACCAGATTTGGTTTGGTACTTTAAAATCTAAAGCAACCGACGGTGATCTATTTATGACATAACATGCGGTAGACGCTGCCTCGGCCCAAAATATTTTGGGCATTCCCGACTCACTTAACATGCATCTAACTTTATTCATAATAGTCCTATTCATGCGCTCGGCTAGACCATTTTGTTGTGGTGTAATTATGCATGTACGATGTCTAAATATACCATTTTCAGCACAATATGAGTCAAAAACATTATTGCAAAACTCAAGCCCATTATCCGTTCTCAACCTTTTAATTTTCCTATTCGTTTGATTTTCAATTAATGATTTCCATTCCAAGAACTTAGAAAAAGCTTCATCTTTTGTTCTAATGAAATATAACCATACTTTTCTAGAATAATCATCAATCAAAGAAAGGAAATATTGAGCTTTACCAAGTGAGAAAGGTACCTTAGGAGACCCCCATAGGTCCGAATGAACGTAGTCGAGGATTCCCTTGGTTGTGTGCTTGCCCTTTGGGAATTTCAGCCTATGAGACTTTCCCATAATGCAGTGTTCGCATTGTTGGAGTTCGGTTGCCTTAATGTCTTTGAGCAGCCCTGGTTTGTGTAACTCCACCAGCCCCTTCAAACTCATATGTCCCAACCTTCTATGCCACAAATCCGTAGTAGAAGGTTTGTGTTCGGAGATAGCATTTTCTCCCGTAATTGTTTCGCCTTGGAGAATGTACAAACCTTGGTTCAAGGTTCCCTTCATGGCTACCATGATTCCTTTGAGCACCTTGAGAACTCCACCTCGAAGCTTTATCTCATATCCGCTTGTGTCGAGAATGCCGAGGGATATCAAGTTCCTTTTGAGCTCCGGGATGTAGCGCACATCCTTGAGAATCTTCATGGTTCCATCGGCCATTTTCAACTTGACCGATCCGATGCCTTTGACATCACATGGGGTATTATCTCCCATCAAGACTTTGCTTCCTTCGGTGTCTTTAAGGTCGAACAACCAATCCTTCCTCGATGTCATGTGGAAGGTCGCACCGGAATCAAGAACCCATTCATCTCTTGGGTCGTTGCTGGAAATAGAGAGCACATCCGCGCTATCGTAGCCTTCGGAGACGTTCGCCGTGTCATTGGCTTCGACATTTTCAGCGCCCACGGGTTTCTTGCCTTTCTTCTTGCTGAGATCTTTCTTCCTTTTGTTGCAATCTCTTCGCATATGACCCGTCTTCTTGCAATACCAGCACTCTATTTCCCTTGGTCTCGAGTTGGACCTTGATTTGTCTCTTCCTTTGTCGTTGGAGTTTCGCTTGTCGGGCCTCCCACGAACATTGAGTCCTTCCGCACTCGACTTGGACACCTTCGAGCTTGTCTTCAAGTCCAATTCCTTCGAGTAAACAGCGGAGACAACTTCTTCAAGAGACAAAGTCTCTCTTCCATACTTGAGCGTGTCCTTCAATTGTTCGTATGGTCTCGGGAGAGAGTTTAACAAGAATATAGCTTGATCTTCATCATCAATCTCAACATCAAGATTAGCAAGATCAACTACAAGCTTAGTGAATTCATCAATATTCTCATCGATTGATTTTGTCTCTTCCATTCTAAACCCATAGAACCGTTGCTTAAGATAGATCCTATTCGGTAAGGTCTTAGTCATGAAAAGTTGTTCTAATTTTAGCCACATTTCAGCAGCGGTTTTCTCCTTTACAACTTTTCTCAAGATTTGATCACTTAGACTAAGAACAATGGTGTTTCTTGCCTTTTTCAGTATATCAGATTTTTCTTTTTCACTCAAAGAACTAGGCATTTTCGATTCACCCTTAAGAGCCTCGTCTAGACCAAGATTACCTAAATGTGCTATCATTTTCTCACGCCACAAATTGAAATCATTCTTCCCGTCAAATTTCTCCATATCGATCTTAAACGAAGTCATGTTCAAACCCTAGGAATCTTGGCCAGAGATTACTAAGAAGAACACGAAGGAGAAATACTCACAGCGAGAGAAGAACGAGGATGATCTTTGGCGACTTGGTCGACGAATCAGAGACGATCTTGAATCCAAACAGCCACCGAACCTGGCTCTGATACCACTTGTTGAGAATTAATTCAAGATTCACGTCTTCGCTCGTAACCGAATTCGATCCACACAACAGGTTATTGAACGCGATCGTTGGAAAAGAAAAGACGAACAAACACACAGCGATTTATACTTGGTTCGGATTGAAATCCTACGTCCAAGTCCGAGGCGATTAACCCCGAGTTTATCCACTATTCACGAGTTTGTGTACACTCTCAAAGATCCACAGACTTCAAGCTCTCTCACACAAGCTTTTGTTCTTAACCTCTAATGGTTTCTCAAGAACACAATGAGAAAATCTAAATCACTCTACAAGATTTCTCTCAAGTCCTCTCTTTGATTACAAGTGTTTTCGCTCTCTTTGATTCACTCAAATTACAGAGAATATTTGTTTGCTCTAATTCTTGTTGTGTTAAAATAAGCCCCGTCGAGCCTATTTATAATAAACGAGCCAAACAGCCTCGCCGACTTTGCCGATCGGTCGCCCCATTCTTTGCGATCGATCGGCTCGATCCCACGTTCGCAAGTTTGCTTCAGCCGAACGTTCGCCCAAGAGTTCGCGAACGACCGGCGATGAATCTGTGATTCGCGACAATGTTGGCTCAAGACTTCCCGATCGTTCGGCGCTCACTCACGATCGATCGGCGCTTGTTCTAGGAATCTCGTGCCAAAGCTCGCGATCGATCGGCTAACTCCCACGATCGATCGGCGATGAATCTGTCCGAATTTCGCATAACACAAATTTGAGACAATCTTCACAATCAAGTTATGTTCTCGAATTGGTTAAAAAAATATTAATTACGCACGAGATTAAACTTACTTTAATCAGTAAAATACAACATTGACTCTTCAGTCTGAAAAATTATAATATTAGTCTTGAAGAACCGAGATGGAGCGATAGCTAAGAAACCAGCTTGCTAGCCATCACGTCTCAGCTACGTGATATCTATCCTCCAATTTGGTGGATTTGTATTCATTTTAAGGAATTATGGCAATAATTAGCACACATATATATACATCAATCAAGGTATTGGGGGATCATCTATTCTCTCACACACACCACTATATATATATATATATATATATATATATATATATAATATATATATATATATATATATATATATATATAAGTTTTAAGGCATCAATTCCTTCTCGGTCGCTTTTCTCAACGTCAACATCACATATCACCTATTCATTTGCACTATATCCCATTACTAACACCTTCAAATCTTAATATTCTCCACCTAATTAATACTACCAAAAATTGCTATAGCTATTATTATTTATTATTATGATTATTATAAACGTAGAAAATGGGCTAATGCTGAATTTATATTCTTCTATACTATTTTCTTCAAAATCGAACTTGTGCAAACATTACGTACACTTCTTGTAATTATAATTCGTTTGACGTGTATCAAACCTCTACTTATTCAGTCTCGTTGAACAAATTATAGCCCACTAAAAATTAAGAAGTTCCAAAATTCGTTTGGAGATGGAATATATCCAAAGCTAAATTGGGTAATAAAATACCATCCTTCATAAACAGCCTTACATCTTTATCTACTATTTAAACAGACAAAAACACAGCCTCGTTAACTTGTAGTAAAAAGAACAATAATCTAGTATGCTACACCATGAAGAAAACAGAGCTTGTGTTTGTGGCCATGCCAGGACTCGGTCACGTGGTCTCCGTGGTAGAGTTTGCAAACAACTTACCGAGCCGAGATGACCGGTTCTCGGTGACGATTCTCGTCACAAAATCGCCGTTCTCTTTCGAGCCGAGCGTTGGAAGTGGCGCTAGTTTTCACTCACTCAACATCTTGATCGGAGTCGAACATCTTGATCATTGCCGTGCAAAACAAGTTGACGACAATCCCAGAAATTGAGTTGGGGGACATGTTGTGGTCACCTTCAACCGGACTATATGTCAGACGGGCAGTTTTTGGCTCTCTCAATGAACGGAACCATGAAAGCGCCGGGGTTGGCCCACAAAGAGCGGTAGCTATAGCTGTCAAGCTTCGAGGGTCGATGAACTCGATTCACTCAGCGGTGGAGGAGGTGAGGAGGCCGTCGACGGAGAGCGGTCGTTCCGGCTGATGAGGAGCTTCGCAAACTCCACCACCGACGCCATGTGGCCCATCTCTGGTGAGGACACAAAAACTAGTTTCGCTAATTGCTTCTTAGTGAAGTGACTAGATTGTGGTTGTGTGATAGTATTAGAGTTTTGTTGGCTCTCTAGATCTCAAGTATTGTCCTCTTTTAGAGGTGTGAACTGTGGATTCTGTGAAATGTAGTCGTTTTGCTGGGACGTTGCATTGCATTGGCTCTCCGTACGTACGTCACTAAGATGAGAATTGAGAAGTGCTTTTCATAAAGTTTAGATGCGTGAGAGATTGGGTCGTTCTTCCGGGACATTAGTATATGGCTTTGAATCTGCTTCTAATAAGAATGTGCGAGAGAATATCGTGTTACGTATGATTTAAGTAACAATTGGAAACATAGATTTGTAGAGCTGGCTAAATGCTCATTCATCATTAGTCTCTTCATTGTTTCACTAGTATACGATAAATTAATTAATTAGATGGAAAATAGGCTGGGAATGAGAAGTAATTTCCATAACCTCGATACTTTTAGTGGAGTTGACTCTAGATGACACAAAAATGATTATATCATATATTTATCACGTCTTAAGAATTAAAATCAAGCTGTTCTCTAATTGGTTCTGAATTTCTAATTTACTTTGCTCAGTAAAATACAATATTGACTCTTCAGCTAAAAAAATTGTAATATTATTCTTGAATAACGGAGATGAAGATAGCATAAAGACTAATGTCTCAGCTGCATGATCTCTATCCTTCAATTTTGGGTGGATTTATAAGGACTAATGTCTTCCATTTTGAGGAATTATAGCATTAACTAGCACATACAAACACATACACACACACACACACATATATATATATATATATCAATCAATGGATATTGGGGGATCATATACTCTCCGATCACATCACACACCACTAAATATAAGTTTTGAGGCATCAATTCCTTCTCGGTCTCTTTTCTCAACGTCAACATCACCTCTTCATTTGCACTTTCCCATTATTAATTAGTACTACCAAAAATCGCTATTATTAATTATTATTATTATCATAAACGTAGAAGATGGGCTAGTGCGGAAATTATATTCTTTTGTACTATTTTCTTCAAAATTGAACCTAAAACGTGTCCCACTACTAATTATAATTCATTTGACGTGTACCAAACCTCTACTTATTCAGTCTCGTTGAACAAATTATAGCCCACTAAAAATTAAGAAATTCCAAAATTCGCTTGGAGATGGAATATATCCAAAGCCAAATTGGGTAATAAAATACCATCCTTACACCTTTATCTACTATTTAAACACACAAAAACACAACCTCGTTAACTTGTAGTAAAAAGAACAATAATCTAGTATACCACACCATGAAGAAAACAGAGCTTGTGTTTGTGCCCATGCCGGGACTCGGTCACGTGGTCTCCGTGGTAGAGTTTGCAAACAAGTTACTGACCCGAGATGACCGGTTCTCGGTGACGATTCTCGTCACAAAATCGCCGTTCTCTTTCGAGCCGAGCGTCGGAAGTGGCGGTAGTTTTCACTCACTCAACGCTCACCATGACATTCAGTTCGTCGACGTCCTAACGCCGCAGCAAGTCCCTCCTCAACAGCTTCTGTCCCAGTCCTTGGAGGACTACATCGGTGACTACATGGCGAGTCACAAGTCCTGCGTCAAGGACATCATAACCGAGCGCTTCGAAAAGGCGTCGGTGAAGCTCTCCGGGCTGATCCTCGACCTCTTCTGCTCCGCCATGATCGGGTTGGCCGAGGAACTCAAGGTCCCCTCCTACGTGTTCTACACGTCCGGCGCCGCCACCCTCGGCTTCATGCTCTTCCTCCATTCCCACAACGCTCGCGGCGGCGAAGTTTTCGAGGAATCGGAGCCCGACTTGGACGTGCCAAGTTACGCCAACCCGGTTCCGCCCAGGGTTTTGCCAGCGTTCGCGCTGAGCAAGGCCCGCGGGTACGAGGCGTTTGTGAAGCGCGGCGGAGAGTTCAAGCGCGTAAAGGGTATTATCGTCAACACAGCTCTCGAGTTGGAACCGCATGCTATTGGCTCATTCGCCGACGGTGTAACCCCTCCGGTCTACCCCGTCGGGCCTCTGATTGACCTTGATGGAAGGGCACACCGACGGTCCGATCGGACGCAAGATGACAAGATCATGAGATGGCTCGATGATCAACCGGACAAGTCGGTCGTGTTCCTCTGCTTTGGAAGCCTCGGGGCGTTCCGAGCGCCCCAGCTAAGGCAGATTGCCACCGGGCTCGAGCAGAGCGGCCAGCGGTTCTTGTGGTCCGTGAGCAGAGCTCCGCCGGAGGAGAATGCCGCGCCCGCGGAGGAGTTTCTACCGCAGGGATTCTTGGAGAGGACGGAAGGGCTGGGCATGCTCTGCGGCTGGGCCCCGCAAGTGGCGGTCTTGTCCCACAGAGCGGTGGGAGGGTTCGTGTCGCACTGCGGTTGGAACTCGATACTGGAGAGTCTATGGTTTGGGGTACCGATAGCTGCGTGGCCGTTGTACGCGGAGCAGAACTTTAATGCCTTCCAATTGGTGAGGGATTTGGGGCTGGCCGTGGAGCTGAGCGTGGACTACCGGATGGACGGGGGTAAAGTGGTGACGGCGGATGAGGTGGAGAGGGCCGTCCGGTGCTTGATGGACGGCGATGGCGCGGTGAAGAAGAGGGCGGAGGAGGCGAGTGAGAAGTGCCGGAAGGCTGTTGTGGATGGTGGCTCTTCGTTTGAGTCACTAGGACGCTTGATTGACGATATATTGGCCAATGCAACGTGAATGAAGTGTTGGTCAAAACTTGTGCTTATAATCAATCAAATTAAGAAAAACGATGGTTTTGTGGCACTCCTTGTGGGGCAGTCTTTTTCAAATAAATACACTACTTGCTCGGCCATTATATTTCCGTATGACTGTGAAATCTCTATGGTCTCATATGTTGCTTTTCAACACTATATAAAAGTTTTCGTCAAGGCGAAACTAGAAGCCTGGCCATGACTCCTTGTTCCATTTCAGATCTTACAGTGGGAAAATAACTAGTCTAAATGCTGAAGGATAATTGTTCTAAGTGCATGAAAATTGGTAGAGAACGCAAGAAGAGGAAGTATTCTAGGCCTTTTGAATCTTTTCTTATACCATGAATAATTGAATATATGATATGGAACAGAAAGCTCAACTCGAGATTTGAGACGAATAACAAGGCTCATTAACATATTGTGAATGATTTTAAGATAACAAAACAGATTTTAAAGCTATGAATACCACAAGTACAATATCGTTGTTGTTAATACACTTGGCCAACAAAACAATTGGGACTAATAAAAATGAAACAAATTTAGTAAAAACAGAGTGACCTAAAAACTACCAAATGTCCTCCTTTGCCATGGCGTTGGAAAGCCTCACATGGGCTGTGGAGTCTCTCTTCTTTCTCTTGAAGTGTTTTGTGGCAGCTTTGAGCACCTTATTCCACACCTGTGTGAAAAATGATAATAAATCAATAATCAAATAACACACGACATTGGCTCTATAAATGAAAAAAATAATAATAATAATTATAAAAACATAGTAGTCATTTTCCAAGCAATATTTGGAACGGTAGAGAGGCAAAATGTACCTTTTTAGTAAGAGGATTACAAGCGCCTTTAAAGGAATTCGAGCTCGGAGACAAATCCGAAACCAAATGCTTCTTGCTCTTCTTGTTGGCCCTCTTTTTGATCTTCAAAGCACTCAGATTCAGAGCAAAACCAGTACTTGCGTTGGTGATACCAATCTTCCTCTTCGTCTTCTTCTTCTTCTCAATGATGCTAAGACCTTCACAACCCGTCTCGTAATCGAGCTTCTTCGGAGTCAGAAAATCCAAATCCAAATCCAAATTTGGATGAGTGTTGGTGTAAGCGCGAGTGACCAGAGGGGACCAAATGGAGCTCTGCGAGTAGTCGAAATCGAAAGCCGAGTTGTCCGGGAACTTGCAGAGAAGCTCCTTGGACATCAACGGTTCCAAATACTCCACAACCTTAGCGCTTCCAAAGCTCGCCATGGCTTTTTCTCTTTGGAGTTTGGTCTGGTTTTTGTGCTGGTGTTTTTTAGCAGCAAAAGTGAGTGTTAATTGAGAAGACAAAAGGTAGGAACAAGATGCGAGGAAAAAAGTAACCGTTGGAATTAGGTTGGTTGGTGTGCGTGTCTGTGTGTTTTTTTTTTCTTTGATTATTAAAGTCCTTTGACTAGTTTTTTTTTTTTTTGGGTATGAGTATGAAATGCCGGATTTGTCCTTGGTCTCTGATGTGTGGCTTCTGTTTTCTTCCGGTTTTATCCTTTGTTTTTCACGTTGTTAATTGTCGATTAAATTAAAGTATTCAACAATGCAATTGACTAGCTCTAAATTTTGTTTCTCCTTTTAATGATTGTGGTTGAGTTCTGACCGAAGCTATTACAATTTATAAGTGATAATAGAAGATGGGAAATAGCACTGTGTATCTGACACACTACAACGTATAATTAGTTGAAATCTAATAGTTATGTCTGAAAAAAAAAAAAGTTGTGCCACAAGTGTACGAAAAAGGTTACCGTTGGAGGTGCGTGGCATTTAGTGTGTAATTGGCACTATAGCCGCCAAATGGACTTTGTTTTTGTCGCGAGAATATTCATAAGTTGCTGATTTGTAAGGAAAACATTAACACTAGAGGGAAAGAAAATTGAATGACCAAAGGAAATAAAATGTTTTTTATCTTTCTTGTTTGGTATAGTAAGAGTGAAAGAAAATTTTGATCTATACATATATCATTTTATCTATTTAATTAATATCGGATTCCACTAAAAAAATATAGAATTTGTATACTCCACACCTAAATATATTTATTAAAAAAAAGGCAAAAAAAAAAAGAAAGGAAGATTAAAGCGTTGTGAAAGATAAACGATAGCCTTCAATGCCTATAAAGCTATAATTTGTAAATAAACCGAGTATTGAAGGCGAAACAAATAAAAAAGGAGAGTAGATGAGCTTTAGAGGTACGTCTACTAAGGAATTTTATAAATACAATACATAAATGACAATCGGTGTTCAAGATTAGATAGGAATATATCTTGGAATAGGATTGGATTATATTGGACTGAGTTGAGTATATTGGAATTGATTATACATAGTACTACTTTGTGTTACAATACAAAAGTGACAATCGGTGCTCAAGATTAGGTAGGAATATATCACGGTGCATACATTTCCTCTCTCTCTCTCTCACATCACAACACACACATATATATAGACTGTGGTTAAGTTCTCTTAATAGATATTGAGGTATGTATATATTTAATTATTAAAAATATAATAATATCTTGTTTTTGATTGTTGATGTAATTACGTGAAATTGTTAAAATAATAATAATAATAAAAGACCCGTCAGATAATACTAAAGTTCGAGACTAGAAAAACCATATAATTTAGGCATCGAACATTTCTTGGTCAATTCAAACTGCCTCAGGTCATGCCGTGATCATTGACAGCATTGTAGCATGGTTGAACAATGCCTATTGCGCTGGTGTGTCTCAAAACCAGGCTAAACACATTCGACTAATTTTTGTGCTCCGTTTAATCGTGTTGTCCTCGTGCCAACCCACGAAACATCTCTAGATGTGAAAAGGGTAAACATCAATGCTTTTTTTTTTTTGTTTGTTTTACCAAATGCACTGCATGAAACGAAAAGACATTGACAAAGGAAAATTTTGAGCTTTGGAAACTTATAAAATGAATGGGAAAGTAGTCGTTTTTGAAAGAGCAGAGAAAAGATTGACATCTAAAACAATTCAGCACAAAGAAGAAAGAAAGGAAAGCTAAAACAACTTACTTTCAGGTATTAACAATTAGAAGAAGAAAAAAAAAGGTAATGGATTTGCAAAAGGTAATGGATTTGCAAACTTACTATAGGATAGTCCCTGAGATAATCGTCAAAATTAAAAGTTAGACCAAGGCAGATAGTTTTTTAGCACTTCCTTTTCCTTTTGGTTTTAGTTAGAAAATGGTACAAAACAGAGTTGGATTTCATTAGTGAACATAGCAAGAACAACAAGACAAGACAAAGGTGTATCTACTATCTACTGTGTTGAGACCACACCTTGGACATACTGGAGATCATGGCAGAATAGAGAGCTAATGTCCTGGTCATTTGTCAAGTATACGGTTAAACTCAAAATAACAACTTATAAAAGCAATTTCATTCAACTAAGAAACGGGACCAAATACATAACTTCAAGATTAAAAGGAAAAAAGATAGATTTGGACAATCTTCAAACACTAACTGCAAATATTTGGTTCCAAACGATAGGGAACAATTCAAGGTCTGGTTATGAATCAGATAAAATTCGGAAACACACCACTCACTAGTCACTTTCTAACCGCTAAGAAAAAAGGCTAGCATACAGATTTATTCGAGCATTGAAACAAAACCTGACTCAGATGTCAGTTATAGGCAACCAGCGGCCAATCACGTCTTCAATGAGCATTCCCAATATTGCATTTGGAGGCTTTGACCAGTAAGAAGGCTCGCGCTCCCACACTGCTAAGATAGCCAACATGTTTGCAGCCTGGTTGCTAATGATTTTCACACGGTGGAACTTCACAGATCGAAATCCTTGAAGGAGCTTGAGACAATTGTCAACAAGATCCTTCATCACAGGTGACGATGCTGGAACCAGACCATCAAGCAGATGGAAGAGAAAGTTACAGTCCCCCTCTATTTCCAGACACTCAATTCCTAAGCTCACAGAAATTTCGAGGCCATTAATCAAAGCCACCAGTTCCGCTAGAACAATGCTCTTGACGTACTTCAACGGTGTTGCGCAGCAAGCTTTAAAAATGGCATCTTCATCACGAATAACGCACGCGGCGCCTGCAATCCCCAAATCCTGATCTGTGACATGACCAGCAAAATTGAGCTTCCACGAATGATCTGGGGGTGGCGACCATGCGATATGATGGAGGAAAGTGCCGTGGCTCGTAAATATGAGCCGCTGGGAAGAGGGGCCCGGGGGAAGATCCATTGCTTGGGTCGGCGCTGTTTAGCAGTAAACTATACGGGCTTGACAGCTAATTGGAACACTAAACCCTAATTTATAGACCGAGAGAACCAACATTTATTGTTTTTTATTTTTCATTTTCTATATGAAGACTTCTGTCTCGGAACGCAGTGGGAAAACTATTCCTCTTGAGGCTAAAGATGGCATGAAAAAATCGCAACGGTAACAACAATTTATTGTAGGAATAACTCTAGTTTGTTTTCTTTTCCATTATGACAAGAGGTATAAATTGCAATCCAAATTAAGATAGATTGCATGTATGATTTCTCATTTAAAAAATTTAATTGTGAAGCACAGAAATCTATGCATTGAAATTGTATATGGCAAGAAGAAGCCGTTACAACATAAAAACAAAAACAAAAATGGAGAAAAAACACAGTAGTATCATTTGAAGTCCAAGAGATACTCTTATGATTAAAAGAGTATAGTTTGGGAAATGTCATCGTTGGCTCAAAAGAAGAGCACCCAGAAAATGCGCCTTTAGTTTGTTAGGCTCCAGAAAACTAAAAGGCACCGTTCTTTACTAATATAGTTCATGTTAGAGCTGAAGTTTCTTAAGACTCGACAGCCGTTATAACATAATTAAGAAATACTTTTTGGACAAAACTTTTTTCTTTTTTATGTGATTTCTATACTCTGGTTAGATTAAATCAGACTAGGTAGTGTATAAATTCTTGTGCAAGACATGAGTTGTAAGAATGAACAATAAGAGAGAGCAATAACATAACTCTGATGGAAAATGATTTTGGCTGATCAAACATGAATAATCTGCCATCAAAGAATTAGAAGGCACAAACAAGAAGCAGGAAAGCGAAAAACAACTGAAACATGACATTAAAGATGAGTAAAGCAAAAATTCCGGTCTACAAATAAACGATCGCAAGTTGAGAAATTTGCATTAAAAGAAAAAGAAAACAGATAAAGCATCATTGAACAACCCCCCCCTCCCCCCCTTATTACTACGAAATGCATAAACTAAATATCCAATATACATGCCAATTTCCTAGGCACATCACTGTAACATCAAGCCAAAAAATTCTCATAGTAACCTTCACATCTTGTTTAGTCATCTACAAAACCTTTCAATCAAAATATAAATTGCAATCAGGTATGAACAATTATAGCATCACACGTACGTATTAGTAAATCTGCATTACATTAGAAGTGAAATTGCTTAAACCTTGAACACTGTCCCTTACGGTGAATATAAAACAGCTAATATGTTTACCATTATGATCTTAAAAACAAAAAAAAAACACCATTAACCAGATCACTGTTAATTACACTACAGATTAACTTCACTGTTCTGAGAAAGAGTTCTCAGTAAGGTTCTGGGAATACAAAAGTCTCTTTGAGTAGAAATCAAGCCAAAAAAAGAAGTGCATAGAGACTTTTTTTTTTTTTCCTACAAATTTCTCTTCTAACAAGTAAGAACATATTCCCCCGTACTGAGAAAGATATTTCATCTCTATATCTCTCACACACAAATCTTTATATTCTTCATATTAAATAAATCCCACATATGTATCGCAATGTTTCAATACTAATAAAATATACCAAAAAACAAAAAAAAAAAAAAAAAAAACAAGAATCTCCTTTAGTTTCACTTGTGAGATCACTCTCCTTTATCAGTCACTTGCCTTGCTTATCTTCCTATATATGCAAACAATCTATACACTCTTCAAGTGCCGAAACAAAGTAACAAACCATATGAGCAAAACCCAAAATCCACAAAAAAGGAAATTTAACACTTATCACGTTGTTGTCCTATTCGAACTTGCTCTTCGTATTAAATGGATTCAAAAAGAAGAATAATCCACTACACCACACTATTGCTCTTTTACATCTCCATTTCTTCAACAACTCTGCTCGCTCAATGTGGTAAGTAACACCATTTTACTTATAGACTACAAGTTCAGAACTTCTTTTTTATTATTATTATTTTTTCTCTTTTCAACAGATGCGACAACATATGCAGAGAAATTCAGACCCCAAAACCAGAAACTGCCCAAAATTCCCATAGAGAGAGAAAATAATCACCTCATAACCGGCCAGCCTTCGGAGTTGATAAGCCCTCCATTTTCACAACCACCTTCTGAATCCATTTCTCTCTCACCCCAAAACTCTCCTCCACGGTTCTGTGTGTACCCACCAATTGTACCACCTCGTTATGGGCCTGGGAATGGGCTTAGGCCCAGCCCACCCCCTCCAGAGCCCAAGAGGCCCAAGTTCGCCGTGTGGTGCGTGGCCAAGCCCACGGTGCCGGGCCCGGAGCTGCAGCAGGCCCTGGACTACGCGTGCGGGACTAGAGCGGACTGCAAGCCCATTGGGCTCAATGGGCATTGCTATCAGCCCAACACGCTCCTGGCCCACGCCTCGTACGCCTTCAACAGCTACTTCCAGAGGACAAAGCTCTCCGGTGGGACTTGTGACTTTGGAGGAACAGCCATGCTTGTTACGGAAGACCCAAGTAAGACCAATATATTACGTATACATACATATATATATATATATATATTTGAATAGTAATTGATCTAAATTAATGATTTTTTTTTTATATAGAATCAATAATGTTAAAATATTAATTTCTGTTGATCATAATATTAGAGGAGTCCCAATATTGAGTAGGCAACATTAAAGAAAAACTTCATCAACACATGAAATAAACTTAAGACTTTAAAAAATTTAGTAGGTTACCCTGGAAAAAAAAAAACAATCTTTGACATATGAGTTAAATTCATGAATGTGAATGCAATACAATATGATGATAGTTGCATAATAGTTCCAATTTGTGTGTCCTCGTTTTGTGAGATATTTAGATTCCCTGAGAGAAATATATATACTAACAAGTGAGATTAATGTGGGAATTGTCTGGAACGATATGACATTTGAAGGGAAAAATGACAAAGTTGATGCAAAAACAAATATGCATGGTGAAGGTTTGATGGTATATAGTAAGTGTAAATGGATAGATATAAACATGGTAGATAAAGTTGTTCTTGATGTTTCCAAGGAATGGACACATGTACGTACCTTTTGGTTCTTTGAAGCTGTTGACAAAATTGTCCTCTTTCATGAGGGAAACTACAATAATTTTTTGGGTTATCTATACAAATGCCCCCAATGTTGTGCTATTGTTGCAGTTTGCACCCTAATGTTTAAAAACTGTCATTTTTACCCCCTAAAGTATTAAAAACTTATAGATTTGCCCCCTCTGTCATAATCTGTAACAAAAATGGGTTAAATTAATTACGTAATATTAATCTGTTAGTGCCTGTACAATTTTTTAAGGGTATGAATACAAAATTTTAAAAGATCGAGGTGCATTTTGAGAAGAAAAGACGACATAAGGGGGTGTTTGTGAAAATAAATATAGAATTAATTACTATAATTTTCTTAATTTGAAAGCAGTTGATCTTTAAAAATTATACAGGTGCCAACAGAATAATATTATGCTATTAATTTAATCTATTTTTTTTACAAATTGTAACAGAGGGGGCATATCTATAAGTTTTTAATACTTTAAGGGGCAAAAATGATAGTTTTTAAACATTAGGGTGCAAACTGCAACAATAGCACAACATTGGGGGTGTTTATGTAGATAACCCTAATTTTTTTTCAAGTATAATTTGTGGGCATAGCATGGGCCAATATTGGTATTGCAGCAATTGAAAAAAAATATATATATATATATATATATATACATATATATATCAAAATTAATTTGACAACTTAAAGTATTTTAAAAACTGGGTTGATAGATAGGCTTTTCCAATGCACTAATATATATAGGTTTGTTTGTAAACTTGTATATGTAATTTTTCTTAGTTTTTATTTTTTATTTTTTTTATTTTTTTGCCCACTCAACGTTGTAACCTGAGACATGTTAATTGCCAAACGACATTCCTATATCTAATTGCCAAATTAACTTTGGTGAAAAAGAAAGAAAAAAAGATTTTGTGGGCCAATGAGTGCAAAGAAAGCAATGATTTTGAGACATTCATAGCTTTTATCAGCATAGATTGATTACTTCACGCTTTGTAAATACCAATGCAAAACTTTAACGGAAGGAGAAAAAAAGAAACGAAAATAAAATGAAGAAAAATTAGGTATGGTTGAGCCAATACCAAGCAACATATTTGGATTAAGGTGGCTATATAATTCAGGTTGGTCCCCTCAAAAAGAAAAAAAAATTAAAAGAAAAAAAATCCGTACACTTAGCACTTACGGGACAATAAAGTCACTCAAGCTTGATACTCTTGGCCCTACATTTGACAAAAAAGACTGGCTTTCTCACTCTCTCTCTAAACTCCTCATATTTTTTATCGTGATAATTATATTTTGCTACACACACACACACACACACATATATATATATATATATATATATATATATTATCTTCGCCTTGTGATCCCGTAAAATTGAAGGGTTGTTTTCGCAATTTCTCATGAGTACTACTATACATTGTCAATGGCAGGTTTTGATGAATGCACTTTCCTCTTCACCTAAAGACCAATGAGAGAAATATACTTTATATAGCTAGGTTGGGAAAAAGAAGCTAATTATTGCAAAGTAGATTGGCATTATTTTCCTTTATTTCATTTTTTAGGTTGGACAATAGAAGTGGCAAATATAAATGTTCTCTCTCTCTTTCTCAAATATATGACATCAAGGTGTTACAATCTGGTTGGATGCGAACCATTTGTACAATTGTGGTAATCCTGGGTTATGGAGATTATGGAACGTTAGGTTTGTTCAAAATTGTTGCATTGCACTAGGTAGATATTTTCTTCTTTTTTCTTTTCTTTTCTTTTAATTTATTTTTTTTATTTCTTTCAGTTTGAGCCGGATGAAATTTCTAACACTCGCATATATAGTTCAATAAAATGGTAACCATTCGGCAAATATTCAACAATACCTGCGCATTTTGCTTTTATTTTAGTTGTTTTTTTGCGGCGAAAAAATTTTGAAAGTCACATCATCACTCTAAGAAAAATCTACTTAGCATATAAAGACTCGAGGACTATATATATATATATATATATATATATATATATATATATTTTTTTTTTTTCCATGCTCAAAACTATTTTTTTCTGATTAGTTGCAGATTATAAGAAATATAACGACACGCTATATATTTTCTATACTTTCAAATGATTCAATGTTTGATGTTTAGCATTGTTGGTACGTACCAGATATATTTGTTTTCATTCGTGAAAAGAAACGTAATGATATTATAGTTCGAATTCTCCACTAAACCAATAATGTAACAAAGGGATACCACCAATAATTATCTAGTGAAGGAGATTTTTCAATACACTTTTTAGAGTTTTTTAGGCATTTAATTAAATTTTTGGGTAATTTTTTAGGATTTAGCGTAAAATGTTAAAATTAAGGATTTAGCAACACATGTAACATTACATTAAATGTTACATTTTTTACACGTATATATGTTACATGTAACATAAAATGTTACATGTTATGGCTAAATCCTTAATTTCGTGAAACTATAGCTAAATTCTTCAAACTTTAACCTTTAAAATGGCTAATTGCTTAACTGATCCTAATTTTTATTGTAACTTGTTTAATTAAAAAGCTTATGGTCAACAAACTATATTCACTGAATAGAATCCAGATCTGATGTTTTTAGAATATTGGCGTTGCTGTGTACTCATAGTAAGAATGCATTGTGTATAAATAATAAAGTGCATTGTATGTATATAAAAAGTTAAGGGAGGCGATCGAAGTCACAATTACCAACTAGCTAATTGCCCAAGAACTTATTTACTTGCCATGTGAATTTTTTGTCATCTAGTAAATTAAAATAGAAAAATGCTATTTGGATTGTAATATCGATACCTCTATTAATTATAGTATTGACTAGATTTTATTACGAATCTATATATGACAGACCTGTTATCTCGTCTTATAAGTATATGCCTCCAAGTTATAAATGATAATTATTTATAATCTGCAAAAAGATAAAAAAGGATAACTAATTAACGTGTCCTATGGCAATATATATAATTTGTCAACGGTGAAAAGTAGCTACGTGCATATATTTGTTGATTAGCAGAATAGCAGCCCTTTTTTACTTCTAGTGTTAATTAAAAGCATTGCTGTTTGCACTAAGCACCATTTATAAATTGATTTAGTAGATGTTGCAAGTCAACCTAGATATTCCGTAATTTTCGAATTAAACAATTAAGACAAAAGTTATAATCCTAAAAATTTGTACTTTTTAAGGCCAAACATTCAGATTTCCCATGCACGTGGTACTCATTATCTATCAATTTTCTAACAGCTCAAAATCAAGAATGCTTAATAATGTTTTCGGACAGTATTTCCATGCCAAATTATGAATAGTTTTAGGGACACTGAAAAGTTTAATGAATTAACGTTCAAATTAGGCTAATTAAAGTAATTAACGTCAAGAATCATATTGATTATGTAAAGTAATAAAATCTTCTCTCTCTCAATTGGAATGTCCTTGTCTACTATTAGTTATTTGGATGAATATTGGATCCTATTAAAATTTCTATGATCACTTTTCTTTTTTCTTTTTTTTTTCTTTTTTTTTTTTCTATATAGGCTAATTAGGAAGAAAATTACAATGAAGACCAAAGCTAATTATGGTGTAGGCAAAGCAGTAAGTAGCCTTTTGCTCAAACCCGGCCATCTGTGTTGGAAAAATTTTCCTGGCTTGGCTGTTTCATCTCAAATTTCTTGCTTAGCAAACTTGTTAGTCAATAAGGCAAACTTTGCCCCAACACGAAATCGTCGTGTCCGATGTACTAAAATAGAGTAATGTTATTTGGTTTAATCCTGAACAATTAGACTGTCTAATAAAAGTGGGCCCCAAGTGAAACTCATTAGCTATTATCATTTTTAACTAAAATAACATATGAATTAATACACCACACCATTTTTTTCCAGTCTAGCAAACCATAATGACAGTCAGCCCCACTTAAATACTCATGAGATTATCAAAAAATTAAAAAAAAAAAAAGAAAAGAAAAGAAAAATACTCATAAGGAACCATTGAGTTTACTTGTGTTTGCTTGAGCTAGCGAGCTAGGGCAACTTTTCCAAAATGTGATTATTAAAAGGGGGAAAACAAAAAAAAAAAAGAAGAAAATGAAACGAAGTGCTAGAGAATAATTGTCAATTCAAATTGATCTTTTACTTAAAAGCAAATGACTAGGGACTGGCCGACATGAACTATATTTAAAATAATAATAATAATAATAATAATTAGGTTTACCTATTGTCCATATCTAGATATAGCTAGGTTTGTAATGTTATAATCAAAATCAAGATCTTGAATTTACGCGCTTATTCTAAGCATTCAATAATGACATTAATGGATTTATCACCACTTCCATTGGCTTAGAGTGATACAACTAATTGGTGGTCATGATTTCCCAAATGTGAAAAAGGGTTCAGGAGTGAGAATTTTTACATGTCACTCTCAAGTTAATCTTTTAGTACACAAATACAAATTTTTGTAGGGACAGTTCTCAGCGTATGCTTTACTCTTAAAGATGTACATGAAATGCCAAAACATTAATGTCATTTCAACACAGCTGTTGTCTAATTACAATAGTGCTCGTACACATGCTAAAGTTAACTAAATTTTAAATTAATAAATGTTTACTATGTATCATATAGTAATTAATATATAGTATAGCGATTTATAAGTAAAGTAATTATTTCTTTACCAAAAGGTTAAATAGTGTCATCAATGATTTGAAATTTTGGATTATAATTTCTGAAGTTATAGTTTACATTTAATCATTTAAATGATTGTTGGCTTTTCAAA
This sequence comes from Boehmeria nivea var. tenacissima, assembly GCA_018132145.1. NCBI lineage: Eukaryota > Viridiplantae > Streptophyta > Magnoliopsida > Rosales > Urticaceae > Boehmeria > Boehmeria nivea. The sequence goes on along the minus strand of CM030876.1, from coordinate 14,272,593 downwards.
ATTTGAAGTTATTTAAATAGTTGAGATTAATTAAGCATTTCACGTTGAAATTGAGAAAGTAGAAAATTAAATAGTTTGTTAGCTTTTTCTCATTCAAAAGTTAAATGTTTAAGCTAAAAATGATGATCCAAACGGGCTATTAATTATAGTGTTTTAATTGGACCTAATCCATAAATTACAGATAATCCTGAAGAGTATAATGAGTCTGTTCCTTGCAGTAATTCATACAGCTCTTGAGCTAGAAATGGTTAATTACGTGCTTCTAGAAATAAAGTTATATATAATTGAATATTTATTCTTGATCATAGAGAGTATAGAGAGAGAGAGATTATAAAATAAATGAAGCAGTAGTCAGTAGCATATGTTGGCAAGATCTCCGACATGGCCACGGCAATGATCACAGAGTATGACTAAAATTATTTGTAGGGACTAAATGAGTAATTTATACTGCGAGAAGACAGATAAAAAATTATTAAGGACTGAAATTATAAAGAATCTCTGAATTATAAAGAAAATGTAGCTCTGTTGTGAAAATAATATTTAAATAATAATAAAGCCAACTATTAGAACAAGAAATAAATTAATAGAGAGAAAGAGAAATTTTATTAATCACTCTCTATTTATTTCTATACACACTTTCTTTTCTCTCCTCTCTATTTTTCTCTCTTTTCCTTCCACAATTATTTCCACGAGTTTGCCTTCAAATGGCTGTGTGATACAATGAAGGCAGATGGTGGTATTTATAGGCCTTGTGTGAGAGAAGAAATCTATTTGTCTAAAACTTGCCCAAAGCATATTCTATTTGCACTTTAGATTTTTGATAACAATGGGCAGTGCAAATATGCTCAAGTAGCATATAATTCTAGAATTTATGGTGGCATCTATTATATTTCCAACACTCCCCCTTAGATGTCCACCACATAAGAATATGCATCGTTAAAACCTTATTAGGAAAAACAACCCTGTGGGAAAAAAAATTCCTAATGAAGGAAAAAGAGTACACCATTCTTATTCGCTCTACGCTTTAAAATTACTGCCTCATTAAAAACCTTGCCAGGAAAACCCAGTGGGACAAAACCTTGGCCAAGGGAAAAAGAGTGCAGTGCGTAGACAACTCCCCCTCATGCAACCATGATTAGCGTCACTCAGACACTAGTAATAGATTTTTCAGACGCCGCATCCCGATCTTGTGTGCCAGTTTCTCAAATGTTGAAGTAGGGAGTGCTTTAGTGAATAAGTCTGCTAAGTTGTCACTTGAGGGAATCTGTTGGACATCTATATCACCCTTCTTTTGTAGTTCGTGAGTGAAAAAGAACTTGGGTGAGATGTGTTTTGTTCTGTCGCCTTTAATATACCCTCCTTTGACTTGAGCAATGCACGCAGTATTATCTTCGTATAATATTGTTGGGCTTCCATGATCAAAAGATAACCTGCATGTCTCTTTGATGTGATGAACCATAGATCTTAGCCAGACACATTCTCTACTTGCTTCATGCAACGCAAGTATTTCAGCATGGTTTGAGGAGGTGGCAACAATAGTTTGCTTTCGGGAGCGCCATGATATTGCAGTATCACCACATGTGAATAAATAACCACTTTGTGATCGGGCTTTGTGCGGATCAGATAAATATCCTGCATCTGCAAAACCAATCAAGGGTGATTTTGAACTTTTTGAATAAAATAACCCCAGATCAGTGGTTCCTCGAAGATAACGAAATATATGCTTTATTCCCTTCCAGTGCCTTTTTGTTGGTTCAGAGCTGTATCTTGCAAGTAAATTAACAGCAAAGGCAATATCTGGGCGAGTGCAATTTGCAAGATACATTAGAGCACCAATTGCGCTCAAATATGGTACTTCAGGACCAAGTATTTCTTCGTTATCTTCTCGAGGTCGGAAAGGATCCTTTTTAACATCAAGAGACCGTACGATCATGGGGGTACTCAATGGGTGTGCTTTATCCATGTAAAATCTATTAAGGATCTTTTCTGTATATGTTGATTGATGGACAAATATTCCATCTAATAGATGCTCAATCTGCAAGCCAAGACAGAATTTTGTTTTTCCGAGATCTTTCATCTCAAATTCTTTCTTTAGATAAGAAATTGTTTTATTGAGCTCTTCAGGAGTCCCAATAATATTCAAATCATCAACATATATAGCAATAATAGCAAACCCAGAGTCTGATCTCTTAATAAAAACACAAGGGCAAATTGTGTTATTCACATAGCCTTCTTTCAACAGATATTCACTAAGGCGATTATACCACATGCGCCCTGATTGTTTTAAACCATACAAAGATCTTTGTAATTTTATTGAACACATATCCTGGGATATAGAATTATATGCTTCAGGCATTTTAAATCCTTCAGGGATTTTCATATAAATATCACTATCTAGTGATCCATACAAATATGCGGTTACCACATCCATTAGACGCATATCAAGTCCTTCAGAGACTGCCAGGCTAATTAAATATCGAAAAGTAATTGCATCCACCACGGGAGAATACGTCTCCTCATAATCAACACCTGGTCTCTGTGAGAAACCTTGTGCAACGAGCCTTGCTTTATATCTCATTATTTCATTTTTCTCGTTGCGTTTTCGTACAAAAACCCATTTGTACCCTACAGGTTTCACCCCTTCAGGTGTTTGGACTACAGGTCCAAATACTTCTCGCTTTGCGAGACAATTTAATTCTGCCTGGATAGCGTCTTTCCATTTTGGCCAATCATTTCTACGTCGACATTCTTCGACGGATTTAGGCTCAAGATCCTCGCTTTCTTCCATAATTTCAAGCGCTATAGCATATGCAAATATATTGTCGACATTAATTTCATCACGGTTCCAAAGTTTTCCAGTACTGACATAATTTATCGAGATCTCGTGATTATCAACATTTTCAGGTACCTGGACCTCATCAAGGGTCTTTGTTGTGTCAGTTATTTGTTCTGGAAATATGGTCTCTTCAGGAGCACCAAACTCTTCAGGAGTTTTAACATGTTCCTTTCTCTTCCGAGGAACTTTATCTTTGGAACCGATAGGTCTACCACGCTTCAGGCGTGCTTTAGATTCATTTGCTATTACATCTCCAGATTGTCCTTCAGGGACAATAATTCGAGCTGGAGTATTTGCAGCTGGTATATGTGACCTAGTCACTTTCTTTGTATCAATGAATGCATCTGGTAATTGATTTGCTATATTTTGCAAATGAATCATTCTTTGAACTTCCAGTTCACATTGATTTGTGCGAGGATCATAATGAGATAATGATGATGCATTCCATGAAAATTCAATTTTTCTTTTCAGCTGCTTTTCTCCCCCTAATTCTGGGAAAATTGATTCATCAAATTGACAATCAGCAAATCTTGCTGTAAAAATATCTCCCGTCAAGGGTTCAAGATATTTGATGATCGAAGGGGACTCAAATCCCACATAAATTCCCAGCCTCCTTTGAGGACCCATCTTGGTGCGCTGTGGTGGAGCAATTGGAACATATACTGCGCAACCAAAGATTCTTAGATGGGTAATGTTTGGTTCTTGACCAAAAACAAGTTGTGATGGGGAGTACTTTTGATAACTTGTGGGTCTGATGCGCACAAGTGCTGCAGCATGCATTATTGCATGTCCCCAAGCCGAAATCGGCAATTTTGTTCTCATTAGTATTGGTCTAGCAATTAGCTGCAAGCGTTTAATAAACGATTCCGCTAGACCATTCTGTGTATGAACATGAGCAACAGGATGTTCAACATTAATCCCAATTGACATACAATAGTCATTAAAAGCTTGGGAAGTAAATTCACCAGCATTATCAAGACGAACAGTCTTGACTGTATAATCCGGAAACTGTGCTCTTAATCGGATTATTTGAGCAAGAAATCTCGCAAATGCAACATTGCGAGTAGATAATAAACAAACGTGCGACCATCGTGTTGATGCATCTATCAACACCATAAAATATCTAAATGGTCCACATGCTGGTTGAATAGGCCCACATATATCCCCTTGAATTCTTTCTAAAAATGCAGGAGACTCAACTGCAACTTTTAATGGGGATGGCCTTATAATTAATTTTCCCTGAGAACAGGCAGCACAGAAAAATTCATTGGACAAAAGAATCTTCTGGTTCTTTAACGGATGTCCACATGAATTCTCAATAATTCTTCGCATCATTATTGACCCAGGATGACCCAAACGGTCATGCCAAAGAGTAAAACATTTTGGATCGGAAGCTTTCTGGGCCATCACAATATGTGATTCAATTTCATGAATAAATGTATAATATAGCCCAGAAGAGAAAGCTGGCAATTTTTCCAGTATTTGCTTCCGTCCTGAGACGACATTAGTAATATAAAGATATTCATTATTATCTTCATCTTTCGTCTCAATATGATATCCATTACGACGTATATCTTTGAAACTTAGTAGATTTCTTCTGGATCTACTAGAGAACAAAGCGTCGTTAATCATAAATGTTGTTCCTCCAGACAACATAATATTTGCTCTTCCAGAGCCTTCAATCAAGTCTGCAGGACCTGATATTGTATTGACATTAGCCTCGACTAATGTCAACTGTGAAAAATATTTCTTATCTTTAAGAATTGTGTGCGTTGTCGCACTGTCTGCCAGACATAGCTCTTTGCAATTGACCTTGGAGTAATAATTAGTGAAAGCCATGTTTCTTCAAGAAAATAAAATAAAATAAGTATTTGCTCATTAATATTGAAAAAGTTATTTTCATTACTTCAATAGAAAAATACTCAAATCATCATATTGAAATTTAAGGGTTACATAAAAGAGTTATTTAGAGCAAATACAACATTAAATAAGAAACATGGACATTTCAATTGCCAAACATATTCTTGTAGCTTTCTTCATGATTCTCAAGGAAATCTGAAATATCTAACTGCGTAGTGTCTATCCGATCATTATGATTGACAAAGTTTGTTTCTACGCCTTTTTCTTTTTCCTTTAAGGAAGCTTGGTAAAGATCAACAAAATGCTTGGGTGTACGACAGGTACGCACCCAATGTCCTTTCATGCCACACCTATAGCAAATATTCTCTTTGCTCTTGGAAGGTTTCTTCTGGAAACCTTTCCCTTTTTCCTCACTATTTTCCCACTTCTGGTGGTAAGGTGCGGCTTTCTTAAACCGTGAGGAGTTAGTATTTTGACCACTACGATGCCAAGTGTTCCAGCCACGGCCATTTTTACGGCCACGACCACGGTTACGACCGCGGTTGTTGAGTGATGTAGCATTCGCTTCAGGGAATGCTAGTGGCTCATTTTCAGTGGATGTGGCATTCACTTCAGGGAATGCCACAGAACCAGTTGGGCGAGATTGATGATTTTTCATCAATAATTCATTATTTTGCTCAGCAACTAGCAGACAGGATATCAACTCAGAATACCTTTGAAACCCACGCTCTCGATACTGCTGTTGCAGTACGAGATTCGAGGCATGAAAGGTAGAGAATGATTTCTCTAACATGTCTGCATCAGTAATATTTTCTCCGCATAATTTCAACTGAGAAGTTATTCTAAACATTGCGGAGTTATACTCGCCAACTGTTCTAAAATCCTGCAATCGCAGGTGTATCCACTCATATCTGGCTTGTGGCAGTATCACCGTTTTTTGGTGATCATATCTTTCTTTTAAATTTTTCCAAAGGACATATGGATCTTTTACCGTTAGATATTCAGCCTTTAAAGATTCATGAAGATGATGGCGAAGGAATATCATGGCTTTTGCGCGATCCTGCAGGGATGCGCTATTTCCTTCTATAATTGTATTTCCAAGGTTCATGGCATCAAGGTGGATCTCAGCATCAAGGATCCACTCCAAATAGTTCTTGCCCGAAATATCAAGGGCAACGAACTCAAGCTTTGTAATATTTGACATTATGAAACTATAACAGTACAAATAAATATTTCACAATCAGAAAATAAATATTTTATAATATATCAACAATGTCAAATTATGGTAATTAATTTGGCAGTGATATATAACGATTATAATTATAAAATATGGAATTAATTAATCAAATGAGATACAAGCATAATAACGACTATTATGATGTGTATTTAAATATGTAAGTAAATGACATTAATATTAAATGTGATAACTTTATTTTGTGAGCCAAATAATATAATATATAAAATAATATTTGATCTATTAGAATTAAGAAAAAAAATAATATATAAGTAGCGAAGTTTACCTGAGCACCGGGACAGTGGTTAGAGACTCGTGCTGATAACGTGTTGTGAAAATAATATTTAAATAATAATAAAGCCAACTATTAGAACAAGAAATAAATTAATAGAGAGAAAGAGAAATTTTATTAATCACTCTCTATTTATTTCTATACACACTTTCTTTTCTCTCCTCTCTATTTTTCTCTCTTTTCCTTCCACAATTATTTCCACGAGTTTGCCTTCAAATGGCTGTGTGATACAATGAAGGCAGATGGTGGTATTTATAGGCCTTGTGTGAGAGAAGAAATCTATTTGTCTAAAACTTGCCCAAAGCATATTCTATTTGCACTTTAGATTTTTGATAACAATGGGCAGTGCAAATATGCTCAAGTAGCATATAATTCTAGAATTTATGGTGGCATCTATTATATTTCCAACAAGCTCCTTGTAATAAGCGTTTTGGGGCATGAAATTATAAACAGAGATAGACGTGGGATCTCATGTTTGGTGTATAGTAAATCTAAAAGAATTAGTAAATCTTTATCTCCAAAATAGTCTAATGAATTAATCCAATACTAGTAATATTATATATCATAATCCGATTCCACGTGTAATTTTTTTCAAGACTATGCATAATATCTTTTGAGATTTTTAAGGATTTAACAAATTTTTGACTAATTTTTTAGGATTTAACCATAATTTCATGAAATTAAAGATTTAGCCCTAACATAATATGTTACACGTAACATACGTATAATATTTTATATTATGCGTGTATCATATTTATGTTACAATATGGTACATGTATAACATAATATGTTATACGTATTTTAAGGCTAAACCCTTAATTTCATAAAAATATGACTAAATCTTTCAAATTTTTAAAATGACTAATTTCTTAACTGATCCTATATCTTTAATCATATTTAAATAATAAAAAAATACAATAACGTTCTTGTGAATGTCATAGCCTGGTCATCTGAAAATGAAGCACCTTCCCATGCAGGATATGTTCCAATCGATCTGTCCCCACATGATCTGATCTCAATATATAAAGGGACTACTTTCAATTATATATATATACATATAATATATATATATATTTATTAATTTATTGCATTAAGCAAATGGCAAAGTATAATCAAAACAACTAGTGTTCGTAATATTATTATAATTTCAAATTATAGAAAAAAATTTCCAAAAATTTGAGTGGCCGACACCCAAGAAAGCACAGTAGAAAGAAGAAATTGATTGACAAGTCAATTTTCACATTTTATATATAGCGGAAAAAAATCTCGAGGGAAATTTGTCATATTATAAGGTTTTTCAAGATATAAAACGATAAAGAAGCTTATATTGTGTTAGTGAAAGCTTCACATGTTGAGTTTTGAGGCAGATTCTTCATTACCCTCTTGTCACGGACTCAACAGCTAGCTCGCTACATGTCAAAACAAATTATTAACTATAAACCGCGTTTTTCTTCTTTTTTTTTTTTCTTTTTTCTTCTTTTAATATTTTTCCTAGATATAGAAATTAGAAAACACTTACTAAGCCTAAAAAGATTTTCATTTTGTAGCGCCTATTATGCCAAATCGCCAAGTTGTGCTATTGTCGCCCCCGGTTTGCCAGAAAATTGGCCCTTTGGGTCTTCTTTGAAAGAGTCTTTAATTTTTTTATTTGCTAGAAAACCTTCTTTAAGTATTTCGAAGTATTTCGTCTCTAAAATCATAAACAAACCCTTTTTGTAAAAACTATATATCTTCAAGTAGCTGTATTGATGAGAAAAATTGTAAACTTATATCAAAATTTGTTCGCATGACATTCTATCATTTAAATAATATTATTAAGCTCTTTTTAGAGATAATGCAAAAACAATTCATTTAGAAGAAGAAATAGAAACTCTGTGAAATATATATTAGGATATCTCTCAAGTAAGAAAGAGCTGGAGAGAGGACTCCAGTGAACGTGTGGTGTCCCTTAAGTCAATGATTAACGACAATTTTATAATAAAATAAGGATTTGTTTTTTTTTTTTTTTTTTTTGCTACTATTAAGGATTCGTTAGTACTACCAACAAGACAAAAACTAACATTATTGATCAGTACTACTGCAAGTGTTACGCGGGACATGATATTCATGAACATAATTCGCATGTAATTAAGCACTTTGATTTAAACTAATGCTATAAATTACATTATCCTCCAACATAGATACATTATATAGGCTCGTAATTAATTAGCAATTCACCACGTTCATGCTACGCTGATTTACTAGAGATGCACATGAAAGCATGTGAACTAATTTGATACGACTCTTTCCCGTGCAAAAAAATGTGATAATTGTACTAGCTACTCATAATAATTACCATCACGTATTTTCTATTATGTCACTCGAAGTCATGATGCTTTTAAGTTTTTTAGACTTGTTTATATGCTATTTTCTTTTCACTGTTTCTAATTTTACCCAAGACAGCCTTGACTGTCCGTTTCGTTTGTTGAAAATTTTAAGCTCATAAATCAAATAGTATTCGATTAGATTATTAAAGTAACTTGTTTTTTATATAGACGCTAGTACATGAAAAATTTTAATCAACGAACAAGATAGAATCACATCCGCTATTCTCTCAATCAATCTAAAACCATTACATAACATATGGACGTCTTATTATTTTGCTTTCTTAATTTTTGCTCTTTTTTTTTTTTTTTTTTGGTTTTCGCATCAAACGTAGTTTTCAATCGCCACGTACGTATAACACAATATCCCCTCTCTCTCTCTCTCTCTCTCTCTCTCTCACTGATCACCACTCCATCTCTCTACCCATCTATCTATCTATAAAAAGGACTCCCCGTGACACAATCCCTCTACACTCACTCAAAACCACCCTTCTCCACCACCAACACCAAAACACACACACAATGGGCAACATGGGCGTTGCCACAACTCTGGTCCTCCTCTTGAACTTAAGCACATTAATGCTCACTTCCCTCGCTCACAAATCCAACTGCCCAACCCCCGAATACCCCCCTAAATTCCCCCCCAAACACCCCCCTAAAGTCAAGCCCCCCTTCCACCCCAAACCCCCCCAATACCCTCCCCACCCCAAACCCCCCAAGCCCCCCCACGTGATCCCCAAGCCCCCCGTCGTCCAGCCACCGCAGCCGCCATACGTCCCCAAACCCCCCGTCGTCCACCCGCCGCTGCCGCCATACGTCCCCAAACCCCCCGTCGTCCAACCTCCGCTGCCGCCATATGTCCCCAAACCCCCCCACGTCCCCAAACCCCCCAAACCTCCCCACGTCCCTAAACCCCCCGTCGTCCAACCTCCGCTGCCGCCATATGTCCCCAAGCCCCCCCACGTCCCCAAACCCCCCAAACCTCCCCACGTCCCCAAACCCCCCGTCGTCCAGCCGCCGCTGCCGCCATACGTCCCCAAACCCCCCGTCGTGCAGCCGCCACCATACGTGCCAAAGCCGCCAGTGGTGCAGCCGCCGCCATACGTGCCAAAGCCGCCAGTGGTGCAGCCCCCGCCTTACGTGCCGAAGCCGCCCGTAGTGCAGCCCCCGCCATACGTGCCGAAGCCGCCAGTGGTGCAGCCGCCGCCATACGTGCCAAAGCCGCCAGTGGTGCAGCCCCCGCCTTACGTGCCGAAGCCGCCCGTAGTGCAGCCCCCGCCATACGTGCCGAAGCCGCCGCCGACGACGCCGGCGCCGGTGGTGCCGGGGCCGCCGGGGGAGACTCCGTGCCCGCCGCCGCCGCCGAAGGAGACGTGCCCGATCGACACGCTGAAGCTGGGGGCGTGCGTGGACGTGCTGGGGGGGCTGGTGCACGTCGGCATCGGCAGCAGCGCCAAGGACACGTGCTGCCCCGTGCTGCAGGGGCTGGTGGACCTGGACGCCGCGCTCTGCCTCTGCACCACCATCAAGGCCAAGCTCCTCAACATCAACGTCGTCATTCCCATCGCCCTTCAGGTCCTCATCGACTGTGGCAAGCACCCTCCTTCTGGCTTCCAATGCCCCGCCTAAAACCCCCCCACACACACTCAACTTAATGCACACACACATATATATATGTATATCTATATTATATGACTCGCTCAAACTCGACGTACGTACGTATAGAAGGAATTGTTATATTTATGTAGTTCTTGACATTTGCTTGTGTATGCATGCAATGTGTCTTCGTGTTGTTTTTCCATTTCCAAAGAAGAATAAGCAATAAAGTGATGCTCAGGGAGTGTCTGGGCTTAGAGCTATAGGGTTTGGGTTGGGGTTTTGGTTTTGGTTTTTGTTTAATTGTTATATGTGTTCGGGTTTAATTAATTGTATGAATGTTGTGTCATTGGATATCGGAACTTGCCGATATGCCTTTGGGACAATAAGTGATGTGTAATGATGGAGAGCTAGTAACTAGCTCTCTAAATCAAATGTACGTGATCAATTGTCAATATATGTTTTCTCCAATATTTGTAATGGTATCTTTGGAGTATAATATCTCTCTCTCTCTCTCTCTCCTCTGTCCATTACACGTGAACTATGAATATCTGTCTGTCTAAGATCTTTTGGCCGCATATGTTTGTAGGTTCTCTCAAAGGAATAAACAATAAAGTAGCTAAGTAGGACCATATATTCGGATATATATCCCATATTATTATAAATTACGTACACCACATCGAGCCCTTTAAATAACCTACCTATATATACATTCACACATGTATGATGTATCTATTTAAATTAATATTCAATATCAGCAAAATGTCAAATTAAACAAAGAAATTACGGTTGCAATATGTTAATAATATTTTTAAGAAAATAGCATTTAATGTACTGTAATTCACCAGGTTAAATTAATTAATTTAAGAGGTCAAGAACTATCAATGTAGTAGGTGAATATTACCAACCCCCATATGTGAGGATCAATTACTTTTGAAGATCAGTTGTCTAAAAAAAAGTAACATGGCAAATAACAATGGCATACAAAACTAATTAAAAAGTTCAGGTTATATTGCTTAATTTGGTGCTGCGACATGTGTGAGAGAGCTTTTCATGCACATTAATTATTATTGGTAAAGTTGCGTAGGTGGTTTTGATAAATCCAAATGGGATAATAATTGACACTGAACTCGTCATAAAGCAATTACATGTAAAACTTAAAAAGAGACCAAAACGAAAAATCAAGCATACCCCCATAATTTTGTCTTTTCTGTTCATGTAAATCACATCATATAGCATTAACTCTTTTACTAACATAATATAGTAATTAGAGTGTTATATTTTTTTTGGTTGAATATCAAATTTTTTTAAAAAAAATGATGAACATTCATTAATAATAATATAACACATAAGTTAATATTAAAAAAATTAGTATGTCTAGCAAGCACTGTTTGTAGCAATAAGAAATGCACTTAGACGCTCTTTTTTCTTTCTTTCTTTCTTCTTCTTCTTCTTCTTTTTTTTTTTTGGCTATCCTTTTTCCAGACGTTTTGGGTAGAAGAATATAGGCGTGTACAAGTAAAATGACGTGACTGAGAATTAGATCTCCATCCTATTCCGTTCTCGTCTCTGTCAATTATATTACAACAATTCATTGAAATGTTTTAAAAGAAAATATAAAAGTATCAATTATCAAATACACGTAGAATTTAAAAATAATTTTCTAAATTATCATAATATTATTAGAAGAGTAGAGAAGGGGTGAAAAAAAGTAGAGGTTCTGGATTATCAGTACAAAGTGAAAATTTTAAGATTTCACGTACGTGGCGAGATTGACAACCGGATTTGGATTCCATGCCTAATGTGACAATGCCCATGGATAACCATGGCAATAAATTTTGGCTTTTTTAGGGGTTTTTTTTTTTTTGGGCTAAGTGCATCTTGTTAGGCTTAGAAAATAAAATGAGAAATTGCATTACTTGACAATTGTGACTTTTAAGACATGAATGCAGGGCACTATATATATTTTACTGAGCTAAATTTAATGGTTGATGGAGGGCTTAGGTACTGGTGCTCTAATTTTTAGGTGCTTAACTTTTAGGAAAATTTATGATTTGTTTGCGCCTCCTATATGTTAATCTTTAGATGTAATAATAAACAAATAAATAGTGACATTAAATGCAAAATTAACACTTTATTTGGAGCATTTCCATCTTATTTTTTTGAGATAGAAAAAATGATTTGAAAATAATTTAAAAAAATGATGTAGAATTATTTGATTTTGTGAATTTTAAGGTGGTATAAATGGTAGAGATTTTAGATATTTTATAGGAATTTGGAAAGTTAAAAAAAATGGTTGAAAAAAAATGAAATAGAATAGTTTGGAGGATTAGAAAAGTTGAAAAAAAAATGAAAAAATGAAATGGGATGGGATGGGATGGGTGAAATTGGAAGGCCAAACATGGGGTAAATTTGTGTGGCAAAACTCAAACAGGAGTCTAAACAATGGCATGAGTTTCTCCAGGAAATGTCAAGCTTTCAAATGAGCTAGGCCCTCAAATTCATAATAAAGAACTAAAAAAGCAAATGAAAAGAAATTTGGCAAATAAGCCTAGATATGGCATGACATGAGTTATGAGGATGATAGAGCCTAGCAACCTATCCATCACATTTCTCTGCCACTAAAATGTTTTTCCCTATAAACAGATAAATTAATGAACAAAGAGGAACTGGAAAAGTAGAGAGGTTCAAGCTTAAGCTACCCATTAACCCCTTTGTCCACATAATTAAGGAATATCACGAACCTCTGCATTGAGATTTTACTAAATAAATATAAAGTCATCAACAATCTTAATACTTCTTAACTTGCATCTTTCTTTCCTGGCAGTCTAATGTCAACTTCCAAAATGATTATCACCATATCTATTAGACCCAATTTGAGCTCTGCCACAAAATAGCGCTCAAGGAAGAAACTGGGCATGGATTATTTCATTAGAAGATCATTCGGATGATCTCGATACTAAGCAAATGGTATGGCAAGCACCAACTGAGGCCGACAGCACTTTATGGGGTCCCAACCCGTCGTCTTCTGTTAAGAAATTGACCATAACCGGACTCTGCTGAACATCTGGCAGCCCCGGAACTCCCAGTTGTGAATCTCTTCCATTTCCCCACATAAACAACTTTCCATCATCTGTCAAAATGGAAACAGATTCAATACGCCTCAATGAACTACAAACAACGTCAAAGATTATAATGGCAATAGTTCGTTAAGTTCCTCTTGAGTGCTCAGCAATTATTCGAGGATTTCTGTGCACATTTGTCAAAGGCTGATAAGAAAACGCTATTGAAGAAATATAAACAGTCTCACCTGTTACAGCTGCAGAAGTGGAACCACCACAAGCAACGTAGACAACACGCTTGTCGGCTAACGCCTCGATCTCTGTAGGTACTTTCGTATCATCAAGAGAAGAATGGCCCAATTGGCCATTTGCACCGTGACCCCATGACAATACCTTTCCGTCATCTAAAAGTTTATATAATGACCAAAAAAATGTTAAGGATCAGAATTTTCAGAATAATACGAGAATACTAAAAACATGAATTGTTGTGGTTCATTAATCATAGATTCCGAGTCATATACCAGTTAGAGCAAGAGTGTGGTATCCACCGCATGCTACTTGGACGATATGAACATCTTCAAGACTAGTTAGTGGCTTTGGCTCCCAACCACCAACCGTATCACCTCTTCCAAGTTCATAGTTGACATTATCTGAGGAAAAAGACAATGAATGCTATTAATACCTTCTTCCTTATGAAATTTAAGCCAAATTCTAATCAAATTAAAAGTTTGGTCCGATGACCAATTGATTAGTGACTAAAATCATTTAATTCCCTTTTGTTTTCCCTCTGCAAAGTAAAGATTGCATTCTAAAACCAATGTAATCAATATCACTTCAACGATGTCCAATAGCTATTATTTGCATTACAATTATGTCCAATATACTAGTTTTATCTTTTTCAGTTTGTATGAGATTTCTCTTGTCTATTCCAGATCGCTTTTCCTAGCAAACCCATATATTTTCCTTAATTTGCATCAAATAAGTTTAAATAAATTTTAAAAAATTATAAATAACTGATGACCTTACCTCCAAAATTCCAAACTTTTCCATCTTCCGTTAGAGCCGTAGTGAAGAAACCTCCACAAGAAACAGCCGCCACAGGAACAGGTAATGCTTCCACTTTAGTGGGGATGGCAAGTCCACCAACCTCCTCATCTGGGCCACGATCAGGACCAAGCCCCAATCTGCCTTGGTGTTCGTCTCGGCCCCAAGTATAAAGTTCACCTATATACAATTTAAGCAGCCAGATATGTCAAAGAATCAACACATGACATGGTAACGAGAACAATTCCCGTCATCTGTAAGTTCCGCTAGACAAACTCATTCATTTGTCTTACGCGCCTCTTTCTTAAAACAGACTAAACCATAAAGTAATTTTCCATGTTGTATGGACAATTGAACTAACTACATTATCAGAGAATTTGATTCTATCTGCACCTGTCTCGGTAATGGCAGCAGTATGAGTGGGACCAGTTGCAAAATGCCGTATCTTTTTCCCTCTCCACGAACCGTCGACAAATCTAGGAAACAACTCTCTACGAAACAAAAAGTGTCCAAGTGATCCAAAGCCACCATAACCCCTGCAAACTCAGTCGTAAATGATCCAAAATCCACGAAGCTACCAAACCAAAAGAAGAACAACAACAACAAAAACAACAACAAACATAACATATATATACTCGAAGATACCCCACACCATCAAAGTTTCAAACTTTTTGTTTAACCACACAACCTAACAAATTAGAAAATATATAAACATTGTCACATATATACTAATACGAACTCTATCATCAAAGATACCCTACCCCATCAAAGTTCAAAATTTTGATTCGACAACACAGCCTAACCAATTGGCATATATACACGCATTGCTGCATATAGACTAATACGACCTATATCCTCAAGAATACCCTGCATCATCAAAGTTTCAAAATTTTGATTTAACAATACAATCTACCAAATTGGCACATATATGTATAAACAATTACATATCGCCACAGAAACTACCAATGCGAATTGATCCTCATTGATAATGATGACAAATAAAACCATCTATCAAACAATCCTAAACTCATCAACGCCATGAAAATGAAACAGAACTCGCAAAACCAACAAATCAACAAACAAACAAACGCAAAAAAGGGGGGGTTTTGGGCTCTTGTCTGACCAAGAAAAGAGCTGGCCTTGGCGGGTGAGCACGACGGAGTGAAGCGCGCCCATGTTCACGATCCGCACGCCGTCCACATTGGGGTTCAGCGCCGGCTCGAACACCGATTTCTCGTGCCCGAAGCCGAGGCGCCCATTGTCGCCTTTCCCCCACATCCAGAGCTTCCCGTCGACGGCGACCGCCGAGTGGAAGAGCCCGCACGAGAGCCCCACCTCGACCACGCCCTCGCTGGCATCAGCGAAGGCCGATAGCCGGCCCGCCACGGGGGCGAGGGCGAAGGAGGCGGCGGAGGGGACGAGGATGTCGGCGACGGGGGCCGGGTAGAGGCGGGTCTCATCTGCGGCGCCGCCGCCGAGCTGGCCGGAGGCGCCGTTGCCCCACGAGAAGACCTGGAGGGTGTGCGGTGGGTCCGAGGAGGGTTTGGGTTTGTGGAGGATTGGGAGCTTGCGGGTGGCAGTGGTGGTGGAGAATGCGCGGCGGAGGAGGGCGGCGGAGCGGCTGCGGCACATGGAGAGGAGAGGCATCGTTGCGGGTCGGGGATTTTGGGTTTTTGGGGTTTTAGTGAACAAAGGGAAGTGACAAGAAAATGTGAAATCTTTTTTTGGAAAACGACAATAATAATACTAAAAATGCAACAAAATGCTCGTCTTTTATATTTGGAGGAAATTTGGATGAAAGCTTTTTTGCTTTTTTGTTTTGTTTTTTGTTTTTATTATTATTATTATTATTTTATAGATTTAGACTTTTAGGTTTATATTTTAAAAATTTAGTCATTGTTTTATGAAATTAAAAAATTAGTAATTTTCATATACGTTATTATCTTAATGGCTATTTTCTTAATTTTGACATTTTAGGGCTAAATCCTTTAAACTTTCCTTTTAAAAGTGCTAATTTCTTAATTGGCTTAAAAAATATGTCCAACAATAATATTAATATTCTGTCATCTACTTAAAAAGAAAATTCTTTGAACTCAAAATTATTTAATAATCTTTTCAAAAACTTAACTTGATTACATGGACGGTTCTAGGTAAGGGCTTGTGGGGTACAATACAAGCCCCTTCAACTTTTGAGGAATTGCAATTTTGCCCCTTACTAGTGAAGACAAATATTAAATAAATTTTACATGGTCCCGTTTCAACTTTCTATTTTTATACCTTTACCTATATATTTTTATGAATTATCTCAATTTCACCCGATAAATTTTTGAATATTATTTCATATAATTTTGTAAACATATTAAAACTTTTTTATTTATATTTTTACCTATACTTTTTATAAAAATATTTCATTTTCACCCAATAAAAGTTGTAAATACTATTTTATATAATTTTGTGTCCATAGCGAAAGAAAATCCTAGATCTGATACATACCTACTTTCGAGTAACGTTAATTAACGAAAGTGCAATTTGAACTCTGCAGACCATTACAATCAAAGCATATCCGGCACCAATGACCTTGATATCATTAACATGCTTATCAGGAACTTTAATCTCAACAATCCTCTCAGCAATAATGGATCACAAAGCTTCCTCTTGGAGGTTGTCATGGAACATCACACTTCTTGCTCCTTTATATAATGTAAGAATTTTATTTTTTATTTTTTATGGCTTGACATATATTGATGAGTTCAATATTATTAGAAACAAGAAGGCAATGGCTTGAGATAATATTGTGTCACATGCAGGGAATTGTGATCTTTGGTGTCACAGTTTATCTTCAAACTTTGGTAATCCGCAAAAAAGGCCCGGTTTTCGTGACCGCATTTAGGCCGCTTTGCACTTTAGTTGTAGCTATCATGGCACTACCGAGTCTTGGGGAAGCTTTACATTTGGGAAGGTGTGTAAATTTATGCATGCTTAAAAGTTAAATCTACTCTTGATCAAAAGCACTTTTGTATTATTATTTATATTTTTTGGGTTTCTTGGTTTTGAATTTTTTCAGTATTGTTGGAGCTTTGTTGATAATTGTTGGATTGTATACTACTCTATGGGGGAAAAAGAAAGAGAAGGGCAAAATTTCCTTGGAGCAGAGTATTGTAGATTCTGGGCAAGATATCCAGAGAAGCAACCTTAGCAGTTAGGGTTTTTTTTAAAATTATTTTATTTTTATTTATCGCTAATAGGAGTGTTATATTAATCACTAGAAGTTTTGCAGCCTGAAAATTTTTGTGTCATTTAACTTATGAATTGGATTTGAATCTATGATAGTTAGGTGGATTTGTGTATTGTCTCTAATATCTATACATATTTATGGGTGTGTCTGAGGTGTGGGATAAGTAGGGGATTGGATTGGATAGGACTAAAATTAGTCCCAATCCATTGTTTGATGTATGCCAAGGGTTGTATTAATTTTTGTGGGGCCTATTATATAATCTTATTCACTTGGGATAACTAATCCCATGTAAAAGTGTGGGATAAAAATTATCCAACACTCAAACTAATATGGAACTCATTATAAAAATATGTTTTTGCTTTAACCTTTAATTTAAATATATAAAAATACATTTATTTAAATATTTTAATATTTTCACATGTCTTGTCTTTAATTTTTTTAAATATTTTAATGATGATAATAATAAAATCCAATACTACACCAAACATGTAATATCATTAAATATAATCCAATCATATTTAATTCAGTCCAATCTAAATTTATAACTCATATCCAATCCAATCTGATATACCAAACGCACCTATTAACAAGTTTAGTAATTGATTGAGTTAGTGGTTTGTATTGGTTTTTAGTATTTAGTTAAGATAAAACATTCAAAACTTAGTCAATGTATCTTTTTATGTTAAGCTGTCGTTTTTCTCTGAAATTGTGTTGTCACACGTACTGGTTTTCTTCATTTATATGTTGTTAATTACCTATATTTGCTCTTGTTTCTCTATTATTGTTGTCTTTCATCTCTTAAGTTGTGGTTCCCATCTACGATGTCGTTTTATACTCGCTAGCGTGTTAAATTTTCCATCGTTTTCAATTAGATATGGTTTTTTTGTTGAAATGTCGTTTTCATCTTTACTGTCGTTTTTCTGATAAAAAGTCGCTTTTCCATTCTTCTGTCGTTTTCAAATTTGCCATGTTTATGTTATCTGTCGTTTTCTCCAGAAATGTCGTTTTCCAATTTTTTTTTGTCGTTTTGGAAATTGTTGTTTTCTATTTTTCATCTTGTCGTTTAAAATGTTAGTAATCGTTTTCTGGTTATGTTGTTTTTTAAGAAGGTGTCATTTCCAGCTTGGACGCCTAAATCTGTCATTTTTCCACAAGCGATGTCGTTTTTATGTTAGCTGTCGTTTTGTTCGTTTTCTTTTATCTACTTGATTGACATTTTTTAATTATATATAGCTTTGTTATTTCTGGCGTCTTTTTTTACAATTTCAGACTTTCAGTCTTCTGACTTTTATGCTGTCGTTTTCAAGATATATGTTGTTTTAAACTTTGTCGTTTTATGTTAGGTGTCGTTTTTCAGAATTACTGTTGTTTACCAATGAAAATTCGTTTTCATATTGTTTTCCCGATTTATAGAGGATGTCATATTCATTTTATTTGTCGTTTTCCCACACTGATGCCATTTTACCCTTTTTGTGTCGTTTTTTAATTTTATTACCGTTATTGATATTTAGTAGTACGCATTTGAGTAAACGACAAAATAAAAGATAGATAACTGAAATTGTAGAAAAACGATGCAAAGCATAAGAATCTATATATAATGAAAAAAAAAGGTCAACTAAGTTGATTAAAAAAAAAAATTTCAGTAAACATCATTAAAACGACATAAATTAGAAAAACGACATCAAAGGGGAAAAACGACAACATGAAATGTCCATACTGAAAAAAAACAACATTTTCTTAAAGAACAGCATAAACAGAAAAAACAACAGCTAACATAAAAAAAAATGACAAGATGAAAAACATAAAATAACGTTCATAAAACAACAAAAAAATGAAATTTGAGTGGAAAATGACATTTCAGAGAAAAACGACAAGTAACATGAGAAACGACAGAAAATGATAAAGTTGAAAACGACAGAAAACAGAAAAACGTCTTTACACTGAAAAGCAAAGGTAAATTTGGAAACGACATTTCAACAAAAGATGATAGAAATTTATAAGTTCTAGCCATTCCTGCACAAACTGACATGAGATATGATACTTATAGTATCATTTTGATGTCCTTTCTTGTTAAAACGACATGTAGTTTAAAATTTGAAAACGTTTCCACAGGCCATGTACCAAAGCAGATGTTTATTCTTGTAGAAAATCGCCGTCCTTGATCCTAACTAAAGTGTGTATATTTGGTCGTTTCAACACTTCAAAGCAATGTTTTTGCTAACTTGCTAATCATCGAGAATGGTTATTTGGTTAAAATACAAGGTTAATAATTAAAATGACAATTTAAAATGTAAAAGTGTTATAAAAAATATACACTCCAAATTGGGTGAGGGCGGGCGAGCATCATGAGAAGTGGGGCTTTTCCAAACAAATAACTTCCCATTAATCACCTCATTCACGTCAATAATCAAAACGAATTCAAAGAAAAGAAATATTGGCTTTTCTAAACGTTTTATCATCTATTCCTAATCACATTTTTATACTATATCTTCTTCTAGCAAGTTGTAGAAAAAGCCACATCAATATACACCAAAATGCTCGGAGTCAATAAGTCACTAAATTGGCCTTGGAATCTCAAGGGAACATTGTTGGCCACCTCTTCTAGTGGCGATGTGCGTGGCTAGTAAGAATGTATCCATTTTGTTGGACACACATATACAAGCACTCCTATATATTCTATATATTATTCTTAGCATTAGGTGGTAAATATTTTATGCCACTTAAAGCTCCACTTGTGTATATACAAGAGTGATGAAAAATTGGAAGAGCAAGAGAGAAATGTTTATTGAAGAGTCCACGCCATATATATTGTGTATACTTGGTATTATATGCGATGCAGGGTTTAACATAGTCTCCAAGGTGGCTCTAGACAATGGCATGAGTTACTATGTACTTGTGGCCTATGGACAAGCCTTTGGAACTGTAGCTACTGCTCTTCTTGCGTTTATCTTTGAAAGGTTTTGTCTTGCTTGTTTATTAGCTAGTCTTCTTTTTTCAAATTATAGAAACTCTATCTCTTGATCTCCATATTATATTGCTTTTATTACTTAAAAATCTTTTTTCCAATTTTTTTTTTTCACAAGCAGGAATAATGAGAGCAAAATCAACATTCTCATCTGGAGAAATATCTTCTTCTTGGGTGTGCTAGGGTGAGTAACTAATTGCACCATCGATTTAATTGTTTGTTTTATCAGAACAAATTAGTTTTTGCATTATCTTTCACTTTTTTTTTTTTTCTTTCAGAGCATTGTTGGGAAGGACTTTGTATTATGTGGGATTGGAATATACCTCTGCAGTTTTTGCTTCTTCGCTGGCCAACACCATCCCATCCATTACCTTTATATTAGCAGTTTTATGCAGGTTTGCGTTTGGTATTGGCTAGATCTTTTTACTCTTTTACATTGTATTTTTGGATTTTCTCCTATATAAATATGTTGATTACTAGGAAAAAAAAAAAGGTGTGGATATTGATTTCGCTCACTGAATTTCACCATGATTTGGTGTAATTAGGATGGAAAAATTCGATATCTCGAACCGGATAACGCAAGCCAAGATTGCCGGGACAGTTATTGCTTTTGGTGGTGCAACAATTATGACTCTCTACAAGGGTGTTCTTGTGCTGTCAGTAAATTTAACTCACTATTCACACCAAACTGCTTCTTCAACACTGGACAAGAGCTGGATAAAGGGTTCCCTCTTGCTCGTAATTTCTTACATTTCATTTTCAATGCTCTTCATTCTTCAGGTACGCCTCCGCATATCTAGCTAGTGCTTTATGGTTGAGACAATATAATTGAGACTAAATTCGAACTAATAAAAAATATGTCCAACAACAATATTAATATTCTGTCATCTACTTAAAAAGAAAAGGCTTTGAACTCAAAATTATTTAATAATCTTTTCAAAAACTTAAGTTGATGGCACAGACAGATCTAGGTAGGGGCTTGTGGGGGTATAAGTACAAGCTCCCTTAACTTTAGAGGAATTGCAATTTACCCCATACGAGATTACCAGTGAAGAAAAATATTAAATAAATTTCACATGTGTCCCGATTCAACTTCTTATTTTTATACCTTTCCCTATATATTTTTATGAAATATCTCAATTTCACCCGATAAATTTTTTTACAATTATTTCATATAATTTTTTTAAACATATTTTTACTTGTTTATTTATATTTTTAACTATACTTTTTATAAAAATATTTCAATTTCACCCAATAAAAGTTGTGAACACTATTTTATATGATTTGTACCCATACTGAACGAAAATCGCAGATCTGATACATACCTACTCTCGACTAACATTAATTAACGAAAGTTTGATTTGAACTTTGCAGACAATTACAATCAAAGCATATCCGGCACCAATGACCCTGACATCATTATCATGCTTATCAGGAACTTTACTCTCAACAATCCTCTCAGCAATAATGGATCACAAAGCTTCCTCTTGGAGGTTGTCATGGAACATCACACTTCTTGCTCCTTTATATAATGTAAGATTTTTTTTTTATGGCTTGACATATATTGATGAGTTCAATATTATTAGAAACAAGAAGCCAATGGCTTGAGATAATATTGTGTCACATGCAGGGAATTGTGATCTTTGGTGTCACAGTTTATCTTCAAACTTTGGTAATCCGCAAAAAAGGTCCGGTTTTCGTGACCGCATTTAGGCCGCTTTGCACTCTTGTTGTAGCTATCATGGCACTACCGATTCTTGGGGAAGCTTTACATTTGGGAAGGTGTGTAAATTTATGCATGCTTAAAAGTTAAATCTAGTCTTGATCAAAAGCACTTTTGTATTATTATTTATATTTTTTGGGTTTTTTGGTTTTGAATTTTTTCAGTATTGTTGGAGCTTTGTTGATAATTGTTGGATTGTATACTACTCTATGGGGAAAAAACAAAGAGAAGGGCAAAATTTCCTTGGAGCAGAGTATTGTAGATTCTGGGCAAGATATCCAGAGAAGCAACATTAGCAGTTAGGGTTTTTTTTTTAATTATTTTATTTTTATGTATCGCTAATAGGAGTGTTATATTAATCACTAGAAGTATGGTTTGCAGCCTGAAAATTTTTGTATCATTTAACTTATCAATTAGATATGATAGTTAGGTGGATTTGTGTTTTGTCCCTAATATATATACATATTAATGGGTGTGTCTGGGACGAGATAAGTGGGGATTGGATTGGATAGGACTAAAATTAGTCTCAATCTATTGTTTGATGTATGCCAAGAATTGTATTAATTTTTTAGGAGCCCATCACATAATCCCATTCACTTGAGATAACTAATCTCATATAAAAGTGTGGGAACTTATATGAAACTCATTATAAAAATAATATATTTTTGCTTTAAACTTTCATTTAAATATATATAAATACATTTATTTAAATATTTTAATATTTTCACATGTCTTTTCTTTAATTTTTTTAAATATTTTAATGATGATAATAATCAAATCCAATACTACACCAAACATGTAATAATATTAAATATAATCCAATCATATCTAATTCAATCCAATCCAATCTTATAACTCATATCCAATCTAATGTAATCCAATTCAATCAAATCCGACATACCGAACGCACCGATTAACAAGTTTAGTAATTGATTGAGTTAGTGGTTTGTATTGGTTTTTAGTATTTAGTTAAGATAAAACATTCAACACTGTGTCAATTTGTACTACTTACTATCAATAACGGTAATAAAATTAAAAAAAAAAAACGACACAAAAAAGGTAAAATGGCATCAGTGTGGGAAAACGACAAAAAAAAAATGAATATGACATTCTCTAAAAATCGGGAAAACAATATGAAAACGAATTTTCATTGGTAAACAACAGTAATTCTGAAAAACGACACCCAACATAAAACGACAAAGTTTAAAACGACATGTATCTTGAAAACGACAACATAAAAGGCAGAAGACTGAAAGTCTGAATTTGTAAAAAAAGACGCCAGAAAATTCAGAGAAGTAACCTTAGCAGTTAGGTTATTATTATTATTATTATTATTATTATGGATCACTAATTGGAGTGTTATAATAACTTGGTTTGCAGCCTGAAAAATTAATGTTATCATGTCTTGACATAATACTGTTAATTTTTGTGTGATTAAACTTATGAGTTGGAAATGATTATTTAGGCGGATTTGTTTATTGTATGTAATATTAATTCATATTAGTAAATTTAGTAATTGATTAAGTTAATGGTTTGAGATATTAGTTTTTAGTATTAGTTGTGATAGAACATAGAAAACTGTTAGTTAATTTGTACTACCAATGGAAAACGGCAATAAAATTTAAAAAAAAACGACACAAAAAAATAAACGACATCAATGTGGGAAAACGACAAATAAAACGACATCAGTGTCGGAAAACGACAAATAAAATGAATATGACATCCTCTAAAAGTCGGAAAGAAAAACATGAAAATGAATTTTTATCAGTAAACAACTGTAATTCTGAAAAACGACAACAAAAATAAACGAGAAAATTTAAACGACATTATATCTAGAAAACGACAACATAAAAGGTACAAGACTGAAATTGTAGAAAAACGAGGCGAAAAATAGCAAAATCATATATTATAAAAAATTTCAACCAAGTAGATCAAAGAAAACGAACAAAACGACAGCTAACTTAAAAACGACATTGCATGTGGAAAAACGACAGATTTAAGTGTCCAAACTGAAAACGACATCTTCTCGAAAAACAACATAACCAGTAAAAAGACTGCTAACATTTACAACGACGAGCTGAAAACTAGAAAATAACAATTTCTAAAACGACAAAAATGAATTTAAATTGGAAAACGACAGATAACGTAAACATGACAAAATCGAAAACGATCTAGGGCAAAGCGGCGTTTTATGAGAAAAACGACAGTAAAGATGAAAACGACATTTTAACAAAAAATCATGGCTACACGAAAACGATAAATATAGTATCACGCTAGTTAATATTAAACGACATCATAGATGGGAAACCACAAATTAAGAGATGAAAGACGACAATAGTAAAGAAACAACACCGAATATATGTAAACATCTTATAAATGAAGAAAACCAGTACACAACAACATTTCAGTGAAAAACGACAGGTTAACATAAGAAGATGAACATTGCATTGGGGTAAACGACAAAATAAAAGATAGAAAACTTCAATTGTAGAAAAACGACGCCAAACAAAAGAATCTATATATAATTAGAAAAAAAAATGCCAAATAAGTAGGCAAAATAAAATGAAATTTCAGTAAACAACATGTAAACGACAGAAATAGGAAAAACGACAATATAGGTGAAAAACGACAAGATAAAAAGTCCGAACTGAAAACGACGTTTTCTTTAAAAAATAACATAAGCTGAAAAACAGCAGCTAACATAAAAAAACGACAAGATGAAAAACATAAAATAACGTTTATAAAACAACATAAAATTGAAATTTAATTGGGAAATGACGTTGATGAGAAAAAAGACAGTTAACAGAGAAACGACAGAAAATCACAGTTGAAAAAGACAGAAACAGAAAAACAGCTTTTCACTATAAAGCGACAGTAAATTTGGAAACGACATTTCAACCAAAGACAATACAAATTTGAAAAACCACACTACCATGAAAACGACGGAAAATGTGAATGACAACATCTTGTATAAAACGACATCCTAGGTTGCAAAACGACATGTCAGAAGATAAAAGACTGCAATCGCAGAAAAACAACCCCAAACATAGGAAAACCACATACAACTAAGTGTATACACAAAGTTCTCAAACTCAACCCACCAATTAATTATTTGGCATAACTTTTGCCCAAACCAATTAGCGTTCACACAAGACAAAACATCTCCTGATTGATGTGTAGGACTTCCATTTAGTCTCTTGATCCAAGGAAAAAAGTTATATAAACAAATAATAAATATAACACATGTGTATGTACAAAAATGAACCACCTATAGGTACAGTCAAGAAGCACTTAAATCATGTACTAATTAAGTAGAAACAAGAGGATTATCTTATATATAGTATTAGTATGGTGATGTATTTCTTGGTAGCTAGAGATCATGGAAGAGCAAGCAGAGAGATCAGGGAGAGGAATAACTAGAGTGATGAGAGGGAAAATAATTGAGGAGTCTAAACCATATCTGCTTTGTGTATTTGCCAATATATGCTTTGGAGGGTTCAACATAGTCTCAAAGGTGTCTCTGGACCAAGGCATGAGCTGTTATGTGCTTGTCTTCTATGGAAATGCTTTTGGGACTCTTGCTTCTGCTCCTCTTGCACTCATCTTGGAAAGGTTTTTTCTTTCCTTTTTTTTTTATTTTTTATTTTATTTTTTAACTATAATTGGAATATGTAATTATTCGACGAATATCGACCAGATTTCGTTTCCCTTCCATTTTTCACTTGTTAGTTCTGTTATTTTTTCAAATTAATCACACTTCTAGAGACAGCTCGAGCTATGCTGGGATACATTCCTTATATCTTGCTATTTATTATGGACAAAAAAAAAAAAAATCCTTCTCCGAGATTCAATAACATATTTGATAGGATCCCAATTTATAGAAACAAAAAACAAAATTTTGATAAGACCCTAGTTGCAGCAACAAAAATTTATTTCATACTAGATTTATTACGAATGTGTATTTCATACTAATTTGTTATATTCATAGCTAAGAATCTCGTTTATTTCCGAATATTTAATTTGTGTTGTTTAATATGGTTGACTAGTCAAGGATTCTCAATTAAGTTGATCATGCATGATATTAAATATCACCCCCCAAATCAGGTTACTATATATACAGATAATATGCCTCGTCAATAATAATATATGTATGGAGCAGGAAAATTAAGAGAAAAATCACATTGCTAGTTCTGCGAGATATTTTCCTCTTCGGACTGCTGGGGTGAGTATTAATGAATTAACCACCCATGCATACTAAAATTGTTTTTCCATGACAAACAACCATATAATATTATACTAAATAAAATTTTAATTTTTCTATTGAAAATATATATACTTCAGAGCCGTGCTAGGAAGAACACTTTATTACGTTGGATTAGAAAAGACGTCACCAACGTTCGCCTCAGCAATGGCCAACTTAATGCCCTCCATTACCTTTGTCTTAGCAGTTGTTTGCAGGTAATTCTCATATGTTTTAGTCCTCCTTGTAACGATATGTTTAAGAACTAATAAATAAAAAATAAAAATACACGTGATAATTAAATTGTTAGTACGGATTTCTAATATTCCGTATTTCTTTATATTACTTTTTGATAGATTGATGTCATATTTTAACATTAAATTAAGTGCTGATTTTGTGAGTTTTTTGTTGTTGTTTTGTTTTGTTTATATATATTATTGATAGGGACTAGTCTACTGAGATAAACTAATTTCAAGACGTATAAAAAGTAAAATTGGATTGATTGTACTTTAATGAGAGAAATTCAATTAAACTTATTATTGTTTTTTTTTTTGTTGCTAGTAAACTATAGTTGTTAAATTACATTTTTTTTCTGCAATGTACTTTATAATTGTTTAATCTAAGGCCAATTATTACGGTGATAATGAAGGTACCACTAACTCCAAGCTTTTATATATATACACGAACAATATTATCCGAATTATATTATACATCTAATTAAGTTTTTGAAAGTCATGATAATTAATTGGGATGATGATCAGGATGGAGAAATTAGACATGTCAAAGCATGATTCTATAGCAAAGGTTGTAGGGACTGCTGTTGCCTTTGGTGGGGCAGCACTAATGACCCTTTACAAGGGCATTAAACTCATATCAATCGGTGCATTGGTACATATTAAACATTCCCACCAAATTAATACTACTACGACTTCCAAACTGAGCTTGGTCGACAAAGACTGGATTAAAGGCTCGCTTTTGCTGTTCCTTTCATACTTTTCATTATCAGCCTACTACATTTTACAGGTATATATTAATTTATATAAACATGCGATTATATATAGTATAACATGAATTTATATTTCGCATATAATAATAACAATAACAATAATAATTATGATATAGTTATGAAATGATTGGACGGATAATGAAGATAAAGGTTTGAGTTTTATAATTAGTGTGTGTATGTCTATACATTTTTTGAAATGATATAAGAAGACAACCAACATTATTAGCAGAATTTGGCATTGCCCTTCCATTGACACTTAGAGTTCTATATATCTATTGTCAAGTCTTACTCTAATATTCAAAAAATTATATGTGCTTAATTAGGACTAGAGGCGTAGCTAGATGGAACGAGTAACTCAACATTTTAAAAATTAGTTCTTGTATACTACATTTTTTTTTACAAACAAAATAATGATTTTAAGCCATTAGAAATCATAATTCAAAGTCTTACATTAATGAAAATCTAGTGTTTTTTTTTCTTCTTAAAGGCAAAAAGCTAAGAACGTATCTCAACTAAGTTGATACATTTTTTAAAGTAAAACAACTTATCAACTAAGTTATCCTCTGCTAACCTCTCCTCTAACTTGACCCTGATTTTATTAAATAGAAAAGAAAAATACAAAACTCAAATACAATTCATAGACAATAAACTGAAAAGATCAAACAGTAACTACAAAATAGAGAAAACAATCAATCTTATAGGATCTACCCGAATTACAATAGGTCATAGTTAAAACTCTAGAAAATAAAAAAAAATAAAATAAAAAAGTGGAGGAAAATTAAGTGTGCATGATTCAAGAAAGACTAAGCATTCCTATCCCTATAAAGAGGTAAAATAGTAATGTATCTATAATAAGACAACTGCTACTTTCAAGAGAACTAAACCACCAATTCTTCATTCTCGGGGACATAGACGTAGGAGCTAATTTATCCACAGCTAATTGAAGAGTCTTCAACCATCTATAAATAAACTGAGAGTAGGCTTTAACAAATCCACATCAAGGGCGAAAAATATAACCATAACCTTTGTCCTGGAGTACCTTTTGCTGCACCATCAATGTTAACTGTAACCCAACCCCAACCGATAAGAGTCATGTTTTATGAGACCTGGAAATAGAAGGGCTTTATAGAGGTTTGACCTAAGTGCAGATTTTGTGTAGAATTAAAGGATCTTTAATAGAGTTATTCATACAACCCAAATTAATTTTGTCTGTATCCCTCCACGAATAGCAAGGACCCACTCCAAATGACCCAACAAATTATCTCCTTTATGCCAAAGCGTTTGAATTTGAGAGCTAAATTTCTCCTTCGATCATTGTGCCAAGGAAGAGAGCTAGCCTCAAATCTAGCATATTTTTATGTCTTTTCATAGATATTTAATTTTTAGGTCTAAAGTTTTATTTTTTCTAAAGGTTTGTAATTACTTAAAATTTTTTTTTTTCGTAAATATGCCTTTGCCCTCGCTAAAACAAATTTCTGGCTCCGCTACTGCTTACGACTTTGCTAATTTGTTTGAAATAAAAATGACATGCTCTTGGTCATGTGCAGGCAAAGACAATAAAAATGTATCCAGCTCCTATTACACTCACATCATTGACATGCTTATCAGGAACTTTGCTCTCAGCAATAATGGCTGCAATTTTTTACCATAAAGCCTCCTCTTGGAAGTTGTCATGGGATATTACACTTCTTGCTCCTCTTTATAGTGTAAGAATAAAACTAATTATAATTAATCATGACATTAAAAATAATAATAATTAATACCATCCAGATAGATCAATACTATACTTACACTAATCTTTGTTGTACAATTGTAGGGGATTGTGATATTTGCTATTACAGTCTATGTTCAAACTTTAGTAACGCGAAAAAGAGGTCCAGTTTTCATGACTGCATTTAGGCCCTTTGCCACCTTAATAGTCGCTCTTATGGGATTCATCTTGGGTGAAGATTTACACTTGGGAAGGTAAAATAATTAGTCATAGTACAACAAATTAAAGTGATATAATAATTCTGTTTGATTGTAGACAAAGATCTGTGTTTGAATCTTTTTCAGTATTCTGGGGGCTTTGTTGATAATTGTTGGACTATATACGATGCTGTGGGGAAAGGAAAAAGAGATGGCCAAGAACGTTATGGAGCGCAGCGATAGTATACCAATAGCTCATCACCAGGAAGATATTGAAATTGTGAAGCAAGAAAAATAATTAATTGAAAATGGGAACATAATTTTGATCTTGTTTGGAAAAGTAGGTTAATAAAGTAGTGCTGTACCTATAATATATTATATCTATATAGATCTGGACATCTGGTTATTGTCCTGTTGTTGTAATAATAATAATCATAATAATTGTTTTTTTTTTTCATCCGGAAGTTGTAATTCTCATAAATCTCTGACCATTTATATACATTCTTAATTAGGTCCTTTATTTATTTCCCGCTTTTTCAGTATTAACAGTTTTACTACTTTGCATTTAATTATAGTCATGAATTTGTCAACAATTTATTTTTTAATTTCCATCTATTTGGTTAGGATTAATCAAAACTTTAATTGCTTAATTAGTTGATAATACATATTGCCAATTGTTTATAAATGGCAACATTTGAAATGCTATAATTTTGTATGAGACGTTTTATTACTTTTATATATTAAAGATCAACTTGAATTAAGAATAAATATTTTTCGTTTATTTTTAATTACATGTTTTACAATGCACAGTACAACATTGAATGAGTATCTTATTAATTTACCAGATGCATTTTAACTTGCATTGCAAGAGTTATACATATATATACACCCATTATTACAACTTAATTATTACAACGCAAAACACACAAGAGAAATAACTATATATACCTTGTATTGGTGTCCAATAATTACACCCCACCCTAGTCATTAAAGCACAAGCTTTTTAATTATTTTAGTCCTTGTCACGTGTCATCTGGCACGTGTTATAAAGGATACATATCTTTTGATTTTGCATAAAAACTAATTTATTGTAATTAGTAACAAATTGGTCATTTATGATAGATTAAGTATGAGAAAAACAATCTTTCCACAATCTGAGCAATTAGTAAATAATTAAATTTCAAAGTAAACCTGAAATAGCAAATTATCTATTTAACATTTAAATCATCTAAGTGATCTTAAATCTATTTCGTATTGTTTTCAATTTTCACGTTCAATATTAATTTTCTTTTGCTATATATTTTGTCTGCTATTCAAATATTAGATGTTCAATAATTTGGTTTATCTATAGAATTAATCTTTAATTAGCTTTAGATTTTTAGTTAAAAGTTATAGTATGTATAAAATTAAAATCTATTTGCTAGATATAATAAAGGAAAATTCCTAATTAATCCCCGAGCATATTTTGATGTTGTGAAGATTTTGGCACGGTGATCCACGAGATGATCTAGTAGATGTTCCACATCGGCAGATTTTATAGAAGTGGTTGTAATTTCCGTGATTTGGGATTTTTTTATGGAAGATTCGATGGTGATTATGTTTGACTTCAAGAATATAGAATTTGGCCAAATTTCGTCCACGACTTGCCATGAATCAAAGGATTTAAAGATCACTCGCAAATGAAGATGGACATCACTGGAATTAGAGTAGTTTCCTTATTCCTTGTTTTTCTTGTACCTTGAGCGTGTGTATAAACTCTCTGCAAGGGTTGTTGATGTATGTATTCCTCATAATGTGAGTGAGAGTCTAATTTGCAAAGAGTGGTTCATGTTTTATTGTTATTTGATTTTTTTTAAATTGTAGGAGCAATACATAAATTTAATTAATTTAGGGGAGCCTATAGAGGAATTTTTG
Source organism: Boehmeria nivea var. tenacissima (assembly GCA_018132145.1). NCBI lineage: Eukaryota > Viridiplantae > Streptophyta > Magnoliopsida > Rosales > Urticaceae > Boehmeria > Boehmeria nivea. Next base: position 14,241,315 of record CM030876.1, on the reverse strand, counting down.
AAATTTTTCTTAAATTGTAAGACTAAAATATAAATTTTTAAAAATTTGGGGGGACCTGTGCCCCTACATGCCCCATGTAAATCCATGCTTGCGTATATATAGCAGGTGTAATATAAGTTTACAAGTTTACGTGTTTACATGACAATATATATATATATGTATATCTTTATCATATATATTTATTACGGCCTTTTAAGTATGGTGGACTAACTTTATAGAATGATATAATGATCTTCTATCTCTTTTGAACGTCTCTTTATCCATTCCTTTAATAAGATTTTAACATATAAGCAAAAGTAATTACTATAAAATAAAATATGATTGAATACAAAGTGGTTAAAAATTTTAAATGATTTTACTTACGTGTCAAATTTTATTGAGTGGACAAAAAGGTAGACAAATAAATGAAACAAAAGATTTGAGTTCGAAAAAATGGTCAAAAGTTCAAACCCCGGACAGGGTTTTCATTCTAATCCAATATGCAATGTAGGTTTTGGATGAAAATTTGCTATCTCAAAATCATCTTAGTAGTTATCTCTCAAATCATAATTTGACTACTCATCTTAATGAGTGATAATTGTTGACAAAGTTAATGAGATTTTAAAACAAAATATTAAAAGATTAAATGAGTTATCAATGTGTGAATAGTAAGGATAAATTTGGTAAGAACATATTTTTATACCTAGATTTGGGATTATAGCTACTACATATCTTTTACCATTGGAACATTTTGTTATGGCCATGAGACTAGAGTTACCAGTCTTTGAATGAATAATAGTATATACGACCTGTTGTTAAGATTAAAGAGTATATTAATGCTAATAGTCATTTTCCGGACTTTATAATTTTCAAATAATAATTATTGATTCTTATTCTTATTCCTTGAAAATGATTATTGATCTTCAATTATGATCATTCTTTTGAAAAATATTACTGCAGTGTTGTGGGAGCTATTTTTGTCATTCTTGGATTATATGCAACTCTATGGGGAAAGGAAAACGAGATCAACGAACATAGTGCGTTGGAGCATAGCAAAGTTGATCATCAAAGTATTGAAATCAAACAATAAAAGTAACAATTGCAAGTATAATTACTTAATTCGGGCAAAAAAAGAAAAGAAAAAAAAAAAACCCAACTTGCTTGTACCAGAAGTATCGTCGGTTTTATGTTGTGTTTATCATCTGATGTTGTTGCATGGCAAAGATGAGACACCGAGTTGTATCTCAAGTGCATTTTATTGCGTGACAGCATATCGACATTCAATATATGTAAAAATTAGTATATGATTTTGGTTGGATTCTATGTGATGTTCGTCAATTTCATCAAAGATTTTGGAAAAAAGTTTGGCCTCGTTTCTCTATTATAAGGCCCTAAAAGATTAAATACTAGGAGTGTGTTTGTTGCATTGGATTATGGGAGATTGGTTTAGATTGGACTAATATTAGTCTTAATCCTATATTTGATGTATGGTAGGACTGGATAATTAAAAGTGAGACCCATAAAAATAATTCCTCCCATGTGAGATAAATAATCTCATGAAAAATGGTGGGATTATTAATCCTATGCAAAAACGTGCGGGTATCACAAAATTTTTTTATTTACTTTTTAATTAAATTTAAATATAAATTATATATGTCTAATTATTTTAAATATGTTATAGTATTAACTACAATCCAATCCAGTCAAGTCCAACAAAATTTATGCAATCTAATCTTATCTAGTCCGAAATATAAAACGCACCTGTAGTAGAATAATATAAATTTTAGTCAATTATTGACTACGTTTTTTAGCTATTTAAGACTGTAATTGTTTCTTTTAATCTCTCCTCAAATTGACCTATTTATTTAATTTACTACCAACATATTTTCAGTCCTAAAAGATCAGCAAATGATTTCTGAATGATATTTATTGATTCAATGGGATAATGGCTAATATTTCATAAACTATAAAGTTCCAATTTAATAATTACAAAAAAGCGGTGCCAAATTGTAATAAAAAACAACTGTCGTTCTCTTACGACAAGCAAAAAGATTATTATGGATAAAACGACAGGGAAAAAAAAATAATACATGCCGTTCTCCTCCTCTTAAACCTCGCAAACGAAAAAAGTGTAGATAAAAAATAAAAATAAAAATAAACCGCTGTTTCTTCCTAAAACACGTGAAATCGATATTTTATTTTTATTTATTTTTTTTCGTTTTTCTGCTACTACTGAAATCGATGATTTTACCGAAAGGTTTTTCTTTGGCGTCTCTTAGGCAAAAAAAAAAAAAAAATTTCTGATACCACAAACGTTTCGCCGCCGGAGAACCGAGCAAAGTCGCCGGCTTGACACCGCCGGAGAACACGATGACGGAATGCGGCGGCGGCGGCGGAGAGAGTCAGGCGAGCGGCAACGCGGAGGAGTTGAGCATTCCGAGAGGTGGGCCCATATACGTGCCCAATCTGGTCACCTCGCTCACCAGCGTCCCTCTCTTCCAGTCTTCTCTTCTTCTCGCTCTTCAGGTTCTTCTCTCTCCTTTCTTCCCCTTTATTTTATTTTATTTTTTTAATTTCGTCTGGTTTTTGGTTGATGTGGTTGGTTCGGTTTTCTCTGTGTTTCCTTTGAAAGGATTTGGAGGTTGAACTTTCTTCAGATGCTTTAACCGGGCTTGTTGATGAAGAAGAAGATATTTCGTACGTGGGTTTTTTTTTTTTTTTGGTCAAGTTTAGAACTGTATTTGAGGAATCAATTTGATGGAATTGTGTCTGTGCAGAGTCGATGAGCTTAAAATCTTTACCGATGAAGAATTGGTGGATATGGCCATGAAAGAAGCATTCAAGGTTTTTCTTTAATTTTTAATTTTTTTTTTCATTACAATAAGAAGTCTATGGTCTATGGATTGATTATTTATTTTGGTTTTTGGATTATTTGCAGAAAGAAGAAGATACAGAGAAGGGGTTAACACTAGCAGAGAGTATCAATGAAGAGTGAGTGTCTTATGTAAAATCTAACATACTTTATTGCCTTATACATTGAAATTTAAACCCTGCATTAGTTAGCTCTTGTCCATTGTTTACGGTTTTCGTCGCATTTTCTGTTTTAGCTGTGGGGTACTAAGCTTTTTAATGAGTTAGTTTCTTATGAATCTCTCGGTGTTATTTTTTAATGTATCAAATTAAGGAAAGGAAGTGATCAAGGAGCGGAAACCAGTAGAGATCGATTTCTAGAAATCACTGAGAAAGAAACAAATGCTTCAACTGAAAGTGGTTGCCTCAGAATAATAGAGCAAAGCAGTTCAAGCAAAAAAAGAAGAAGGAGAGCACATAATCTCACTAGTGAGGTACGGTTCCGTCGAGATAAATAAGGGACCATCTGTTAGATGAAATTTTTCATTTTGCCTCGAATTTTGAAACTAGACATTGGGGTCTTTGTGGATTTGAGGCTTGTTCTAATTTTTAATTAAGTTTCATATTTCGTTATCACACCAATGCTATTGTCACATGTTGATCATCCTTTCAACTGCGTTTGATGGTTACTAAATCATGAGCCTCTTCCTACAGATTTTGAAGTTACAGCAGTAGTCACCATCTTTTACGATTACTTTTTATATGTGTTTGTTTGTTTATTGCCGTTGTTTGAAATTTCACTTTGGTTGGTTTTGTTTTGTTTGTTAAATTAATGACCAACTTGTTGGTCTGGTTTGTTTAGGAAATTGCTAAAGTGGAGGAAATTGCCAAAATTAAAAAGAAGCAGGATGAAGATAAAGCGGCAGTGAGACTGCATTCATTCAAGTGTGTGTAATTATTGAACTCCTCAATTCAATTATCTACATGTTTCTTTTATCACTAACAATTTTCTTTTAAATTGCTATAGCCCCAGTTGCAGAGCGGTTGAGTGTGCAATATCATCCTCGGAGAGAATTCAAAGGATGAAACCCCTCAGGGCTGCAACCGCCGGAACTAAGGTTTGCTTGAAGACCCTACACTGAAAATGATTTTTTTTTTCTTTCTTCACTAGAAGGGTATATAAGTTTGCTTATGGTGGTTTAAGATTTTTTTTTTTTTAAATCCTAAAGCCACGCTTTTGTTAAATTTAGGCTTTATTCGCACCCATAGAGTTCACATAAGCAAGATTATCTCTTTTTATTTAATTTCCCTGGCTTCGTCTTTGGTTCCTCTAAAATTCTCGGAGACCACCGCTTGAGTACTTTTAGTGTAACCATGTTTGTTCTTACAGTTTGTTTAGTTTGTTGCTGGCAGTTTACCAGGTTGGACTTCATACTTACTCGCTGTTTATTTTTATGCAAAGCAGGTGAAGTCATCAAGCATTCATGAATATGTTAGTGTGGCACATCCAGAAGTTGCTCTTACCATCGAGGTTTACCATAACGTCCGGAGATGGGTAAAGGTATATAGCATCTTGATATGTTAAGATAGTAATTTTACACTGCTTCATTCGTTCAACACATTGTTCAGATTATCCTCCAAAGGGAAAAGATCATTTTCATACGTTATGGGTTTTTCATCACCTAGTAAGCTAGGAGCTCATTTCATAAGCTGGGAATCATATTCTAATCGATTATAAAGAATTGTCTCGTAGTTTTCCTTATATTAAAGAACTGCTTGGAGGATGTGGAATTGCTTTCTCTTTCTGTAGTAGGCAAAAGATATACGTACTCCACAAATTTTTGCTCTTTATCTTGCATTGCTTTCTCTGTTTGTCCTTGTGAACTTCTTACCAAATTTTAGCTTTTATTGACATTTCTTTTGGAATGTGTGAAGACCCAAGAATTCTTGGTCCTAGGACGACAACGCTTGACTGAACTGAGGGACAAGATCTACTGCCTAGCAGACCAGGTGATGCAAAAGGCTGGCCAGGATGATCCTTCTGGTTATTTCCTTATAGAGGTGAGGAGCTCCATCGATATCTTGAGTTCTCCTTCACAATGAAGTGCTTTATTTCACGACTTTAACCTAGTAGTAAAACACTCCTTGGACAGGATGTATTTTGCAATGATTTGAGGGATCCATCTGCAATAGATTACAGCGAACCAATATTTGATTGGCTTAGAAACAGCAAGGACGAAGCTATTAAGAAATGGGAATGTATAAATACTGGAGAATTGCAGCAAAAGCAGAAGGCAATTATTGGTGGTGTTGCCTCGCAATTGCCTCAGTTTAAAGCAGTTGAAATGCAAAAGACGCTGTTCTGTGACTTGAAATTTCGCCTTGGTGCCGGGTATCTATATTGTCACCAGGTGCGTATACAAGACATCTATACACTGGTTGGTTAATGAGTTGAATGTTGCTTCACTTGCTAGTTGTTCGGAGAGGAATTGCCTCATCCAATATCTTATATTACACGTCTTTCACTGGTTTTTTGTTTTATGCTCATGCTTGTTTTTTGTTCTTAAACTTGGTTATTGTTATTAACTCGTTCAGGGAAACTGCAAGCACACGATAGTCATACGAGATATGAGGCTTCTTCATCCAGAAGATGTGCAGAATCGGGCAGCCTATCCGATTGTTGTATTTCAGATGAAACCACGCGTGCAAAAATGTTATGTCTGTAGGATCTATAGAGCTACCAAGGTGACCGTTGATGATAAGTGGGCTAAGGGAAATCCTGCTACTTCTGTGATGACTGTTATTACCTCCTGCACTACAAGGATGGTTCTCTGTTATATAGTGACTTCTCTGTATATGATTATCTCCATGATTGATTGCTGTGTGTATATACTGAATCTCTTCTCTCTGCATTTTGGGTTCAAAGTTGTTTGAAACTTAATACTGGTGGTTAAAAGATTGGATAGCAATTTTGGTATATCTCAGAGCACTTAAGATTAAGTAATATCTGATGTGAATTAGAGTGACGGAAAATAAGATCACTCCAACCAAACTAGTGGGAACGGTTTGAGCCAAAACCAAAATATTGAGAAATCTTGGGCAATCTAGAAGTATGAAACTTTATGTCAAGTCAATTTAATGCTCTAATCTTCTTTATCATCAATTGTCCATTGTTGATGTGCTTTTCACGAATCGAACAGCAATGAATAACAGTTAGATTGTTAGCCGAAGCAAGATGGTAATTATTCACCGGAAGATGTATGAAACACACTTGTAGCAATTACAACAATACATCTAATGAAATCGAATTACTCACAGCAAGATATGAATCCCTAACTTCTAAGCCTCAACTTCACGTGCTACAGAAAAACAATCCTTGGAATGGTAAAGGATAAAGAGAAGGAAAAGCAACTCTATGGTACAAAATCATTAGTTTGAGCACACACTTGAGTCTAGAGCCATTCCTTCGGGTTGATGCAAGCATCCAATAATTTCCACTCTTCACTTCCCTCTTCTGGTTTCTGCAAATCAGAACACCCAAAAAAAAAAAAAAACAAAACAAACACTGTCAATTGCAATGAGCACCGAACTTGAATTACCCATTCACATAGAGAAACCAAAGTTCTTACGTGGTCATATTCCCATCGAGCAGTTAGTGGAAGAGAAACAAGAATACTCTCGATTCTACCTCCAGTCTTTAGTCCGAATGTCGTGCCACGATCATAAACCTTTCAATTGAGAGAGAAAACATAAGGTCGCAATTTGAACTTGTGCTTCTGTGAGCGTTTGTGTTTGTTTGAATTTCTTTCAAAACTGTTTAGAGTTATATTTCCATACCAAATTGAATTCAACATAACGCCCCCTCCGCAGTTGCTGCCACGCCTTGTGCCTGTCAGTAAATGGCGTATCCTTTCTTTTCTCTATAATGGGTATGTATGCAGGAATTACAGAATTTGCACATTCTGCAAGTTCAAAGTATATTATTTGAGGGAAATTGAGCTGAGATGGACTGTTTTACTCTGAAAGCAAATCCGAAATGTTCAAATGTTACAGAGCAATTACCAGTTGCAAAAGAAAGAAGCATCTCCTGATCATAATCGTTTAGATCATCAAAAAATATTCCTCCCAGCCCACGCCTCTCATCCCGATGCTGCGCACAGAAATTAAGTCAACTACAACAAAATGACATCATAATGCCTGTCACAGGTTATACTACCCTGCAACTCTCACAAAGGATACAATTTTTCGATAAGTACTCTTTATTGTTCGAAAAGGTTTACTTCAAAACAGTAAGAGCTAGGCAAGAGTACCAGTTTCGCTAAACAATCAACAACAGACAACAAGTAATACCTTGATATAGAAATAATCATCACACCATTTCTTGAAACGTGGGTAGAACGAGGGATCAAACTTGTCACAAGCCTTTTTTTGAACCTACAAAAGAAAGACAGCACCGATGTGAAGTTTATTAATCTAGTGGAGCAATCCCATCTATTCTAAAATTTCATCCTGCTACCATTTCAATTACTCATAACAAGCTCAACAATCTATTATCTATTCATTGAAAGCAGGATGAGCACTATATGTAATAGGTAATGTTATCTGTTCAAGACATACCGAATGGAAGTGCTTGACATCCTCCTCAAAGATATAAGCAGGAGTTAAATCAGTTCCGCCACCAAACCACCATTGCCTAGGTGCTCCAGCAGCATCTGCAGAATTTAATGTCACCAAACGAGAGTAACTGCTTTAGTTATCTAATGCTTGAACATAGCTCAGGCTAGAGATTGCAAGTTTTTAGCATAGAGTGAAAGCTAAAAGAAATAATTGACCGATCATACATTTTTCAATCTTATCCATTTTAATTGAGTCAAGAATCAAGTTTACGCCCGATCAGCCACTCTAACTGACACTCTTCAGGGAATCTCAGCACTTAACCATTACAATTCGAACCACTCTTGTCTTCCATTTCTAGTTGGTCAATATCTGTCATGATATCGGATTTACATTTCTACTAGCTAAGATTATAACATATCTTGCATTTATTTCTTTTGTTTAAGTCTTTCAACTTTCGGACAAATTGTTGAAAAATCATGTCATAAACATCTTCCATACCAAAGTCTAAAAGTACACCACATTGTAACACTGCCTCAAAATGGAGTCTTGAAATCAACTCATCATTGAAAACGTAACTTAAAATCCAAACAATGATGCTAACAAAGGCCTACCTTGCGGAGCGTCGGTCTCGAAATACCGGTAATTGAAGTGCAAAGTTGGCGCAAACGGATTCTTTGGATGCAAAACCTGAAAAAAAAAATTCCACAAAATCAACCAACTCTTTCGCCAAATTCACACCTAACTCACAACCAGAAACCAAAAAACACTCACTCACCGAGCTAATCCCGGCGGCGAAGAACGGAACGGGACCGGGCTTATGATCCCCGGCAGCGGCCTTGGCGGCCCTGTAAGCCTCCGGCGGCATGACGCCATAGACGACGGAGACGTTGACGCCGGCCTTCTCCCACACCGCGCCATCCTGGAGCACCCTACTGATGCCGCCGCCGCCGCCGGGCCTCGACCACACGTCCTCCTTGAACTTCCCGCCGCCGTCCGCCGCCTCGATGGCGGCGCACACGCTGTCCTGCGCCTCCCGTATCATCCTCTCGAAGCGCGCCCTCACCGACGACGCCATCTCCTCCCGGAGGAACGTCTCCGGCCGCTCCGCCTCCGGCGTCTCCTTCTCGATCACCGCCGCCCGGATCATCGAGCTCCGCCGCGACAGCGATCGGACTCCGCTCGGGAGAGCGGCCGCGCGCCGGGAGGGAAATGCAGAGGCTGTGGCCTTGGGCTTTGCTCGAGAAGATGAAGAGGACGAGGCTATCAGAGAGAACGATGACGAAGGAGCTGAGAGAGCTATTGGGTTTGGCATTTTGAGGAGCTTTTTTTCCCTTCAGAGAGAGCGAAGTGTTTTAGGATTTTGGTTCGGACATGGAAATCTCAATCCGATGGACCAAGGCACCAAGCCAATAGCCAAACTCTATCTATTTATATATCTTGATAAGGCTCGCACGGTAATATACACAAATATATATTATATTTTCAAAAGCAAAAATTATGTTTTGCACCCTATTCTTTTGTTACTTTTCTTAAATGTATCATATTCGTTGATACGTTATATTTTTGCTTCACGATTTATTAAAACTCTACCAATTTGCACTTTTTGTTGAAGTCTAATTAGTTTTTGCCCTCCGATATTTATTAAAACTATACCAACTTACACCATTGGTTCAAATATCTTGAATCACTTTATATAAAATTAACTTTAAATACCCTCCATCGACAAATATTTTGATTTTGCAATTGGGATTTTTAGTTTTTAAGTGAGCTAAAATTACGAATTAAAGAGAGAAATGAACCCTAATTCGACCAAATCATTTCCGAATTAGATTTTGCCTTTTGGCAGTACTTTGACTAATTTATCCTTTTTATTGCTCAATAATTACTTAACGTCATTGAATCATACGAAAAACTAAACAGACTCGAATAGAGGTGCAAATTAGTACAGTTTTAATAAATTAGGGGCAAAATATAGCACATTAAAAAATAGAATACAATTAAGAAAAAATAATACAAAAATGAGGTTCAAAAGAGTAATTTATCCTTTTCAAAAGTCATCAAAAAAATAAAAAATAAATAAAACCACGCGCGTCCAAAACCAGGGACTTCTTTGATAGAAAAGAGAAACATTCAACACACTGATTTTCAGTCACGCCTATTGTTTGAGATTTCTCTGAAAGTTGAAATCTTCAGAGTCGAAAATCTTTTTTAACCTTTTAAAGGTAAAAAAATGTAATCTTGCTTTGGCTGAAAGCGTGATTAAGATCTTAATTAGTCTCTAATTCGCTCTAAACCTCAAAAATTCTCTTTTTGCTTTTTGGGTTAGGATTTGAGCACTGTTGTAATGGAAGTCGCCGGAGAGCCGATCAGAGTCCAAACCCTATTCCAATCCGGTCTGACCCGAGTCCCGGCCCAGTACATCCAACCGCCTGAGCTCCGACCCAAGTCCAGCTCTCCATCCTCGGAATCGCCGAGCGGTATTCCGACGATCGACCTCTTCGGGCTCGACCCGGCCCGGAAAGTATCCGTCGGGGAGGCGATCGGGCGGGCGTGCTCCGACTGGGGAGCGTTCCACGTCACCAACCACGGCGTCCCCGGCGAGCTCATAAGCGCCGTCAAGCGCGTGGGGCGCAACTTCTTCGCCGAGACTTCTGCCGAGGAGAAGCTCCGCTACGCCTCCGACCCGACTTCCTCGGTCTCGGAGGGTTACGGCAGCCGGATGTTGGAGCGTGACGACACCGTTTTGGACTGGCGGGACTACTTCAATCACCACACGCTCCCCCTGGCCCGCCGTGACCCCACGCGCTGGCCCTGCCCCGGGGATCACCGCCGCGTGATGGCCGAATACGCCGATTGCGCTGCCGCATTGGCGCGGGAGCTCCTCGGGCTGGTTTCGGAGAGCCTCGGGCTGCCCACGGGCTGTGTGGAGGAGTGTGTTGGGGAGTTTTATCAGAACATCACAATTAGCTACTACCCGCCGTGCCCGCAGCCCGAGCTCACGCTGGGGCTGCAGGCGCATTCGGACATGGGTGCGATCACGCTGCTGGTGCAGGACGATGTTGGGGGGCTCGAGGTGGCGAAGGACGGAGAGTGGGTGAGAGTTGCGGCGGAGGAGGAGGACGCCATTGTGGTTCTCTTGGCTGATCAAACCGAGGTATTGGTGTTTAAGTCGTTTCTGTGGTTGGCATAGTGATTGTTGTGAATTCATTTCAATTTATTAAGAGGATTGTTGATGGAGAGACAATTATCGAAAGGATGATTTAGCTTTTCAAGGGCTAGAGTTGTCCGAATTAGTTATCTTGAATCTCGATTTCTTTGTCTAGGTTTAGGAGATTGGTATTGAGTGCGAATTAGGCAAGGTTGATTCCTTAAGCTCTTGTGGAATCCATAGTATTTTCTTACTGCTACAAGTAGTGTGCTTTAGGATACTTGGCTCTTTGGTCGTCGCCATAGAGATCGAAAGTAAATTAGTCGATAGCTTTTCTATCAAGTATTTTTGGGTTATCTATTCGGTCTATTGGAGCCCGGGAGATAGGGATTAAGCCTTAGTTTTCTAGCAGAACTTGCGGTAAGGATTCATGGATAAACCGTTTCGAGCATATATTAAGAGCCATTTCTGATTTTGCTGGCAATGATTTCTGATCCAAATTAGTAACTGTGTAGCATCTCAACGCATATTTGTTTTAATTTTGTGATAAATTACTCCGACTAAGTTCTGTCAATTCTATGGATTGTTTGGCTTAAAGTCCCAAAACACAATTCAACTTTGTTGTACTAAAAAACTCAAACTAAGCAACATTTTTGGTCTCTAGCTTACTCAACGGGTAGACCAACAAAGTTTATAGTTAATTGGTGCTTTAATCCATGAATTGGTTACAGGAATTCAGTTTTTTTATGTTTCACCTCTGACCTATTCTTGGGCCTGTATTTTATTTGAAAAGGGAATTGTTCCCTGCCCTTTCTTTTCTGGTCATGTCAAGTTAAACTAAGGTGATATAAGCTTTTAACAGACTACAATCTGGTACTGGAAGAACAACCATAATCTTCATTGGGTTCTTTATCATTGTCTAGGTGCACTTTTCTGTTACTTTCCACCCCAAAAAATTGTTTCTTAGACAAGTTATGTCAAAGCAAATGAAGAGTATGAGATAGTCTTAGTTCCTGACACCAGACTACCTTGCCTGCAGATTATAACGAATGGAAAGTACAGAAGTGCAGAGCATAGGGCCGTTACAAATCCCTCTCGAGCACGGCTGTCTGTGGCTACATTCCATGATCCTGCCAAGACAAAGAAGATATCCCCTGCTCCTCAACTCATCAACAAGTCCTTTCCTCCTCGGTTTCGGGAAGTCGTTTATGGAGACTATGTGTCGTCATGGTATACAAAGGGCCCAGAAGGGAAGCGGAACATTGATGCACTTCTGCTGGATTGTTAGGTTTGGAGTTGCCTTGTGTTGTTCGCTCTCTCGTTTTGTTGTCTTAACGCAGAATAATGTGGCTGTTGCAGGAAAATAAATGAAATTCCTTGCACTTGCCCATGCTCTTACTTCGACAATAAAATTTCTCTCTTGTTCATACACTTGCCCATTTCCAAGTTGATGGAGAGAGAAAATTTCATTCTTTTACCATTTCTTTCACAATGCATGATGCCAAATGAAGAGGGTATTTGAATATTTGGACTAAAATGAGCTATTTAATGATTTTCGGGTTTACAGACGAGAATGTCATGTTGCTTCATCATTAGCAGCAGAGTTAACATTGCTCAAGGGCATATGCTTGTTCTTGGGCTTTCGCTAGATTCACTTTGTGAAAGACTTGGAAATTGATTCAACAGAGATGAACTCATAGCCTTTTAAGCTAAATATTAGACTAGAAGATTGATCAAGAAAAAACTTTGAAATGATTCAGCAGAATGAATTATTCTAGTGAAATGTTTTAATTTCCAGTCGTTTCTTTTCTCATGTGATGGGGATTTTTGTTTTTTGTTTTTGGCTGCGAATGTGATGAGGATGAGAGAGCATAGAGGATATAATACTGAAATTAAAATTATAGCAGTGCAATACTATGCTGTAAAATATGAATTAGTTCTGTTCTGTTTTATTTGTCTGCAATGTCATGTTCTTTTCATTATGGGAATCTAACATTCAAAACTCATGCAATTGTAATAAATTATTTGAATGGTTTGCCTTATTAAAAGGGATTCCCTTTTGTTATTTTGGTTAAATATGGAATTTAATAGTTGATGACTTGATGTTGCCAACCTATTATGATAAAAAATAAAAAATAAATGTTGTTTTCGCAGTAATAAAATCAATATTAATTTCGTTGGGTAATTTGGAATTTCTCACGAAAGCAAATAGTCACACTCATTTTGTTTGCGTTATTTCAGATGAATGGATAAATATTGTGTTGAGACTGAAGACAAAACACCTAGTTGTCGTTTGTCTATTATCTTCTCTACTTGTAGCTATCTACTCCTACCTTATCCCCTATATTAAATTACCCCGTTCATTAACAAGCTTGAACTCTTGCTGACGTATAATCTTTGAGCCCAAATCATAATAATACGTTGAAAAGTAGGCTCACGTGTCATGTCAATTTGGAAATAACAACCATTAAAATTAGAAAAGTTTACTTATGGGAACTTTTTTCAGCCTGCCTTTGTATTGTATGAGTTTCTGGGTCATAAGGACAAAGTTTATGTTTGGTACTAATAAGTCTTTAAAACTAAGTAGACAAGACAATCCAATGTTGTTGCTAAACTAATTGCAGCCTTTGGGACTCTTTTTTATTGTTTTTACATGGTTTGTCTTTTGGGAATCTTTTAAATGCAAGTTAAATGTGAACAAGGCCTAGACATAGTAGCTCCTAGCATGACAAGTGTCAATTTATGGCTAAGGAACTGTCAAGTTTCAATGTTATGCCTTATTATTGTTTGGCCAAATTAACTAATTCCTAGTTTCATGCTTTTGCTTATTTGCAGCTTTTTAACACTAAAGTAATATATTTTTCCTATTTGGTTCTCTAGAGTTCTGAAATAGTCTTGATGAATCATCATGTGACAGTAAAAAGAATGATCTTGCTTTACCAATAGCTTTTTTAATCAAGTTGCAACTTGCAACGAATATATATTAAAAAAAATACCAACAACGTGACAATATTTAGCTCTATAATCTTGAAACTAAGAAACACAAGTTAATTGCCAAAATAAGAAAATAAGTTGGATTAAAATATGTTCATCAAGATGTTCTCATAAGGGATTTCCAAGAACAAGTTGAAAAGTTAAAACTCAAGTTTTGTCAACATTTATTCAAATTACCAATCACCTTCTATGACATCTTCAAATTTTTTGTTTTTGTTTTTGTTTTTTTAAATATTTTTTTGGTTGAATAAACAAGATAAACAATTGAAATAAAAAAACAATAAAACTACAAAGAATACATATATATACCAAACTCATGGTCTAAGCCAAACCTACAAAGAAAAATAATCAAAGACTTCGTTTTCCACATTTCTTTCATATTAAATTCCCATGCTTAATCAATCAATCAATTAATTAAACATTTTGCAGTACATACTTGTATCTTAGTGAAAAAAAAAGCAAAAAAAAAAAAAAAGCAAAGGGAGTCATAAGTTCAACCACAAAGCATTTGGCCGATTAGCCCGTCCGAATTCTAATAAACTATAACCAAATCCAATTAACGTTATATTAATGCCATCGCTAATCTAATCAAAACCAACCCAAAAACTCAAAAAGAGTCAAAAGCTGTGTTGTGTGTGAATGTGTGATTGAGCGAGCGAGCGAGAGTGAGAGTGATGAAGAAGAGGAACAGAAACAGAGAAATATGGGAATTCGAGCATGAAATGGGACTGGGAGTGGGACCCAGTGACGTCATCCTGGGTCTAGACGGTGGGACCACTTCCACTGTCTGCATTTGCATGCCCATCTCCGAGCCTCTCCCCGGCTCTGCTCCGCCGGTCCTCGCCCGCGCCGTCGCCGGCTGCTCCAACCACAACTCCGTCGGCGGTGACACCCCTCTCTCTTATTAGTTCTCTGTGTTTGTTATTGGTTCGAGACTGGCTATGGTAGTTTGGCTTACTCGTTTTCATTTTATTTGTTTGTTTGTTTGACTTTGCTTGATTTGGCTTAATAGAGTTCTTGTTCTGCATAAAGTTTGGATTTTTTTTATTTTTATTTTTGATACGCGAAGTGTGTGTTGTTGCTCGCTGAACTGATTTTAGACCCAAATGAATCGTCTAGAGAAAGTGAATTATTACTTGCATGGAAAAAAAAGATTGGATTTTTTTTTTTACTTTGTTTTTGGATTTTGCAATTGGGTGGCCTTTTTTTTGCTTCAGTTTGCCTGTATGTATTGGTTTGTTGGACTTGGACTACATATCGATCATGATCAAAGTTCCGAGCTTGGTATATAACACTAAATCACAGTATATATATCGTCGATTTTTAGCATTTTAGACTTGTTCGAATTGTAGAAGCTGCTAACTCATGTTTTACTGAATGAAGCACATAATTAACTCCTTTTCTTGAAATTCGGCTTTGTGTGAGTTGTGAATATGTAAGATGTAATAAGATGTTTGTGTAATAATAGTGACATTTCGTATCTCATCCTGTTTCTAGAAGCCGCTGCCAGGGAAACATTGGAGCAAGTTATGGCAGATGCGCTTTCGAAGTCGGGTTCAAACCGGTCTGCAGTTCGAGCTGTTTGTCTAGCGGTATCTGGCGTTAATCATCCAACGGATCAGGAAAGAATATTAGATTGGCTTAGGTACTTTCTTTTCCCTTTTCTTTCTTTTTTTCCTCCAATGTTGTGTGTTTAACTACAGAAGTGTTTTGCCCATTCTTTGTGTCCTTCTATGGCTCTAAACCATATAATGCCCGTAATTAACTATGTCAAAGAAGAGTTACCTTACTTTTCCCTGTGGAAGTTTGATTCGTTTTTTTTATTCACTCACTAGGATAAAGGAAATACATATTTAGCCTTTGTTATATTCCCTAACAAAACTCTTTGCTTGGTGGAAGATTCTATTTCAGAGGTGTTAAATCATCTTACCTCTATTGCTTCCTTGTTTCAAATTCAATTTTCTGCTTTCTTCGGCGTCCGAGAAAATTTGAATTTGACAATTGGTCATTATCTCTTCCACAACAGATTTTTAGGTGTATTCAATAGACGACTTTGATTTTAAAGACAATAAATGAAAGCAGAAAAAAAAAAAAACCAAATAAACATAAGTAAAAAGGAGACAAAGCTTTGATTAATTAGTGAAATCTGATGCTTGGTTATGTTAAAAAATTTTCATCTTTGATGTTAATAGGGAGATATTCCCAAGCCACGTAGGGCTATATGTTCAAAATGATGCCGTGGCAGCTCTGGCAAGCGGAACTATGGGCAAACTCCATGGATGTGTTTTAATTGCTGGCACAGGGACTATTGCGTATGGATTCACAGAAGACGGACGGGACGCTAGGGCTGCTGGTGCAGGGCCTGTATTAGGTGATTGGGGAAGGTATATATGTATATTATAACTTTGACCCTCGTTTTATAGTTTCACTTTTGTGTAAGGATAGTATTTTTCCTTTAGACCCGAGCTCTCATTTTATAGCTCAGCTGAATAAGACTTGTATTTCCATATGCAGAAGAATAGAACTGTTGAAGCTTTATCATTTATCAACCATATCGAGCATTACATGTTGCGGCTTTATGCATTATTCATTTTCCATTTTTTCACCTTCTGTTATTTTGGTTCAGAGGATATCGTATTATCATTTATTTGCAGTGGCTACGGAATAGCTGCACAGGCATTGACTGCGGTGGTAAAGGCACATGATGGTCGTGGCTCACATACAATGCTCACATCAAGTATATTACAAAGTCTTGATCTTTCTTCTCCTGATGAACTAATTGGGTATATATCCAAAAATACTCGCATTTGTGTGTGTTTTATATTTTATGTGATGAGGTTGTTAGTGTTCATTTCTGTACTTTTACTCTGCTGCAAACTTTTATGCAATTTTTCAGAAATAGACTGTTAGGTTTATCCCATCAATCTCTAAATTTGAATTAGCAACCCTTGGATGGCCTTGTCAAGAAACATTATGCATGAAAACCATAAGTTCTATGAGCAAAATCTTCAATGGTAATAACCTTCTAGATGTTGGTTTAATTCCCGAAATAGTTCTTCTAATCTTGTCTGATGTGTGAGAGTATGCTGTGTATATATTTTCGGACCTCCTCGAAGACCAAGAATTTGACAGCCTGGTCATTTTGCACATTTTGAATATAGTTTACTTGGAAAATTGAAGAAAGTGCATGATATTTTATTATGATTATGGAATTACTACATCTCACAACGGGTTTTTTTTTTTTTTTTTTTTTACTTTGGAATACAGGTGGACCTATGCAGATCCATCTTGGGCTCGCATTGCAGCACTTGTCCCAGTCGTCGTGTCTTGTGCAGAGGCTGGTGATGAAGTTGCTAATAGAATTTTGTACGACTCGGTCGAGGAGTTGGCATCAAGTGTGAAAGCTGTGGTCCAAAGACTTGGCCTTTGCGGTGAAGGTGTGGAATACATATCTAACATGAGAGCAATGGGATATCTTTCTTGAATTTTAATGTTATTCAATACATATGCTTTAGATCATGTGTCTAATAACATATGGATTCAGATGATCTAATGAAAAGAGTGTTTAGATTCCATAGTATTTGCAGATTTTGTATGTGCGTGTACTTGCATGGTACAAATCGGAAACTTTATTTAATGGCGTTTACATTTTTAAGTCCACGGCCTTGGATTATGTCATAATGCTAATATTTTAACCTCATAATTATGCTTTTCTTGTACTCATGAATTACAGTTATTTTGGTACTTCAACTATGTTAGTCGGAAGTACTAATTGAGTCATTCCCGGTCATTCCTGTAACTAGGACTGGGTTCTGCGTCCACTGATTCATTTCGTGAAAAATACCATTTCAGATGGAAAAAACTCCTTTCCCCTTGTCATGGTTGGTGGTGTTCTTGATGCCAATAAGAGGTGGGATATCGGAAAAGAAGTCATAAAGTGCATCTCCAAGGACTATCCGGGCACAGTTGCAATTAGACCTAAGGTTAGCATGTTTTATTGTTCGTGTCATGTGAACTTAGAACTATTTGTATGTATGTGTAGTGGACACTGTTGCTTCTCTCTCCAACTTTGTTTCCACTTTCAAGTATTTGGGCCTGCATTTATAGGATGGTCTATTTACGCCTCTCAACACATGGTAGGGTTACTCTAAATGTGGGTCGGGCCGATTTCGGGTCATAACCTCCAAAGAATGAACTAGCAGAGTGATCATAAATTTACATGAAAATTGTAAATATGGCTCAAATAGAATATGCATGTGTAGATGGAAACGCCGCGGTGGTTAGTCGTCGGATAAACACGTTGTAACACACGTTATTCTTCTGCGATATAAAATGATATCATATAACTTTTGACATTTGTTTTTATGAAATCATAACCAGGTGGAGCCGGCAGTTGGTGCGGCATTATTAGCTTGGAATTTTCTCATGAAAGAATCATTCAGAGGAAGCTTTAAAGGTTGATAATTGAAGATTTGTAGAACTCATCAGTTGTATAGTGGACCAAACAAGCAAGAAACAAGCAGATGATTACAAAGATTTATCCATTTAGTTTAGAGACTTGTTCTGCCCAAGTGTTTGGTATAGGCAGTTTTCTTTTTTCCCCTTTTTTCAGCGGAGCTTCAAAGTTCATATCAAATCATTGGATGATCTTAACATGTAACAGTATTGTTGTTCATTGTTATGTGAAATAGGTGTTGCTTTGATTTAAGCTCAACACCATTTGATGCCACTGTGTTGCCTTGTAGCTGTATTAAAATGTCTTTTTCTTTGGTGAGGTTTGAGAGGATAGACTTGGCATGGTTTCAAATTGTAATTTGGCAAACGGTTTTTTTTTTTCCCTTTGTTATTATTGGATTTTTCTTTAATACCAAACTCTCTTTATGACTTATCAATGAACTAACACAGTTACATAGATAGTCATAGAACCTTTACTTAAAATTAATTTGAGATGGCTCGCCATATCTCTCATTTATGGACGTCTATTTACTAATAATCTTTTATAGCCCACTTTCAAAACAAAGTGTTAATGAACTTGAAACTTAAAAATGGTCCCTAACAATCTATACCTCTGATAATTATTATAGGCATTTATGGTAACATAAACCTGCTAAATAGAGGACACTTTCTATTGAAAATTAATGTTGTTGTAATGTCAAGGTACCAAATAATCCCATAAAGCACTTTAGGTATTGGTCTAACACAAAACAACTCAATCAAATTGAATCAATAGAAGGAAAGAAAAAAGGCCAAAAAAACAAAAAACGCACACACACATTATAAATCATAAAAATGTTCATGGCATAAATTATGATGGTACAAATTTCTGCTTCTCTCACGGTTCTTGCTACAAGTGGCTGCTCTTTGCCAGCCTCCAAAACGCCACAGTTTGAGGCATTATTTGCCTCTTTACTTTGCAAAGATCACAAAAACCACGCATTCAACAACTTCTCTCTTCTTCCGAGGAAAGGCACTTCCAACACAAAACGCCCTTTACATGCATCAGAAAACAAGAAACAAGAACAGACCCCAAGTCATCACAAAAACAACTGCAACACACAAAAGGCAGATAAGCCGTTACACATTTCTATTCTTGGCTTCTGCCAAATGACATTTGAGCCTTCACAATTGTAACCAAATTTATTCCCATATTCACACTAATAATCACTACCCTCACTCGTTGTACACACCCCATATTTGCCAACTATAAATAACCCCTCCAAGCTTCCCACAAAACCACACAAATTAACCAAAACGTACACAACTAAAAACACTCTCCAAAAACACACACAACAAACCTCTCAACCACTTAAAAAGCAAACCAATAGGCATCATCATGGCGAAGTTCACTTCAGTCGCTGTGCTCGCCCTGTTGGCCGCAGTGGTGGTGCTGGTGATGGCCGAGGCAGGACAGGCTGCCATCGACTGCAGCAAGGCGAGGGGGCAGCTGGCTCCCTGCGCTCCCTACCTAACGGGAAACGCGGCCGACCCATCGGAGATATGCTGCAAAGGGGTGGAGTACATCAAGGACAACGCCAACACAAAGGCAGACAGGCAGGCGGCGTGCCAGTGCCTCAAGGATACGGCCGCCGCAATGACCAACTTGAAGGACAGCGCCGCCCAGCAGCTCCCCACTAAATGCAACGTCCCCATCAGCGTTCCCATCTCCAAGACCGTCGACTGCAGCACGTAAGTTGTTGTTACTGGCACTACTGTTTTATACTCATATGATCTGATATATATATGTATATATATATATTTTTTAATTTGTTTGGATTTTTTTTTTTTTTTGGGAGCAGTCTCGGGTGAAGAAATGCAATGAAGTGAAGAATAAAAGATGTTGGCTATAAATCTCTCTGGTTTTGAAGGTTTCTTTGTGTACGACTATCGTTAGTTGAAAAGATTGATCATAACATTGTTGTATTTGCTCAATATATATTCAGATACGTACACTAATATGTATCTTGTTATGCATTGCTTAATAAAGTAAGTTTAATTCCTCCATCTTAATTAAAAGAATTGTTCAATTGTTTTTCCCAAACTAACCAAGTTACACACCTGAGAGATATTATCAATCATCATGTTTTAGCAAACAAACCATGCGTCTGTTTGTTATTGATGAATACAAACATAGAGATCATCCTATTATACGAAGAGAAAAAGATAAAAGTTAAAAGGTAAAACTAGCAATTTCTACTTGTATTTGTATGAACTTAGAGAAATAAAAAATGTAGAACTATTGTACGGGACTAAATAATTAATCACAAGATCAATGATCCAACAAAATTTGATATTTTCCTGCGATATGGATAATATGTATTAATTACATCTATGAATAATTGTAAATACAGTATGTACAATTATTGATAGACGATAAAAGTGTCTTATATAGACCTCAACATATATCGACGATTCAAATTATGGACTCTATGTTGGCAAGTGTTAACTATGTCTATAGCAAATAAGCATCTCATGTCACGTTAACAAAATGTGTATACCTTGTACAATAATAATAATAATATTTTAGGCTTTTAAGGTCCATGTTTTAAGAATATAATCCTAGTTTCATGAACTTAAAGAATTAGTCATTTTTATATTTGATACGCATGTATTAAAAATATGATACACGTGTATCAAATATGAAAATGGCTAATTCCTTAATTTTATGAAACTAGGGTTAATCCCTAAAAAATTAACAAAAAATTTGGTTAAATCCTTAAAAATCTCTAATAATAATAATAATAATAGTGTATACATGTCAGGCGGTAGTTTGCTTAATTATATCATGGTAATGACTAATGAAGTTGCAATTCACCCAATACTAAAAAAATTTAGTATTTTAATGAAATAATCATTTTTAGATTTTCTAAAAATAGCCAATGTTTAAAATTTTAACAAAATAATCATTTATAAATTGTATTACACTAGTAACAAATTTATCACAGTAAATTTTATGTATAATTTACTATGGTAATAAACCTCTTATATATATTGGGGTTTTTTTTTTTTTTTTTTTGCACGGCTATTTTTTTTTCTTGAAATTTTGGCCAATATTTAGAAATATACTCTCCAAAATGACTATTTACCGAAAGAACCCTAAAATAATTGAGTAAGTTGCAGCATACATATATATAACAAAAGTAGTACAATCATAAAAATAACTTTTTAAAGTATAAGAATAGTTGAGTAAATAGTTATTTTCTGAAGGACGTTTTAAGAAAATAGCTAACATTTAGATTAATTAAAAAATTAGTCATTTTCTTAAATACATAAAGATTATATGCTTTTACTTTTATACCCTTAATTAATTTTCTTATGTGTTAATGACTGATAACTTAATTTGTATAAAAGTTGGTCATTTTTTTAAATAAGGACTAACAAAGGGCCAAATATCAAAAAGATCATAAAATAAAAAAATTATAATTATAGACATTTTCTTAAATAAGATGAAACCATATATATCAACAAGTGAGACACTAGCTAATTTTAGCATTAAAACTTCTCAAAGTAAGGAGAAAAACAATTTAAAAAACTCTTTGTTTTAAAATATAATTAGATTTATAAAAATAGGTCATAAATATGCCTCTATTTTTTATTATACCAAAAGAAATCTTACATTTTCTAAAAGGGTCATTTTGGTTTTTAGCTATTTTTTTTTCTATGTGTCAAGAAAATAGTCAAAATTTCAAAACGTTAAGAAACTAGAAATTAGTCAATACGAAATTAAGGGTATAAAGGTAAAATCAATCCATCATGTACTTAAAAAATGACTATTTTTTTAATTAATTGAAACGTTGGCTATTTTCTTAAAATATCCTTGAAAAAATGGTTATTTATGTAATAATTTCTTTCTATAAAATAGGCTGTAAATACACCTCTTATGAAAATTTTATGGCCTAAAAAAGTAATTTTATACATAAAAAAAGACCTATTTTTTTTTAGCTGGGTCATCAATAAATCAGTTCTTTTTAATTAAAAAATTTAGCGGAAATGAAACCATCTAAATTTGAAATATTAAAATGTTTTACACGTTAATGGACCAAAATACTGATTTTTCTTTTACATCATAGAAAACACGAATTTTATTGTGTTAGTGCAGTAATTAAAAAAATTATGGTATTTTCTCCATCATAAATTAAAGACTAAATTATCTCTAACAGACTCGGGGCATTCACAACAAAAAATATCATTTAAAGTTCTTAGCTCAAAGAAAACATTATCTTAGATAGGTTCTCATTCACACTAAAAGTTGCAACACCCAAAAGGGAGATAAGCCGTTACACTTTTCTATTCTTGGTTTCTGCCAAGTGACATTTGAGCCTATCACAAGTTGAAGCAAACACTAATCATCATACCCTCACCCTTTTGGACACATCCCACATTGGCCAACTATAAATAACCCCTCCAATCTTCCCATAAAACCACACAAATTAACCAAAACACAACTCAAAACACTCTCCAAAAACACACACAACCTCTCAAGCCATCCCAATTCTCAACCACCTATAAGCAAGCCAAAAGGCATCATGGCAAAGGGTACTAAATCGGTCGCTGTGCTCGCCCTGTTGGCCGCGGTGGTGGTGCTGGTGATGGCTGAGGCAGGACAGGCTGCCATCGACTGCACCAAGGCGAGGGGGCAGCTGGCTCCCTGCGCTCCCTACCTGACGGGGAACGCAGCCGACCCCTCGGCGATATGCTGCAAAGGGGTGGAGTACATCAAGGACAACGCCGACACGAAGGCCGACAGGCAGGCAGCGTGCCAGTGCCTCAAGGACACGGCCGCCGCAATGGCCAACTTGAAGGACAGCGCCGCCCAGCAGCTCCCCACAAAATGCAACGTCCCCATCAGCGTCCCCATCTCAAAGACCGTCGACTGCAACAAGTAAGCTCTTGCTACTATACTGGTTGTATTGTTTTGATTCTTATATATTTTTTGCAGATTGTTCTATGGCCTTAATATTTGTTCGTTTATTTCTTTATTTTTTTTTTTGGAGCAGTATCGAGTGAACAAGTGCAATGGATTAATGAAGAATAAAAGGTGTTGGCTGCACAACTCTCTGGTTTTGAAGGTTGCTTTGCGTGTGAGTGTGACTTTCCTTGTGAAAGAGAGTCTATGTTGTTGTATTTGGTCTGTTCAGATACATTGATGTGTACCTTGTTATGTTTTCTTGAATAAAATGAGTTTCTTCTTGATTATGAATTATATAGTTTTACGGTCTTCTAAACCCAATTACTTAGTTTTACCTTTTGAGAAAAGTTCTCTCCATGTTTAATTCAGCAAACAAACAAGGGATGTGAGTGTAATATTTATTGTTGATCACGTAGAAGATTATACAATCATAGCAAGAGAAAGACAAAGATTAAAGGAATAAAAATGATTTACTAGTATTGATATGTGACTGAATAGTCACCAGAACGCGGTAAGTACAAGTTTTTTAATATCTATATCTATATCAGAATCAAAACAATACAACCAGTATAGTAGCAAGAGCTTACTTGTTGCAGTCGACGGTCTTTGAGATGGGGACGCTGATGGAAATTTTAAGAAAATATCCGCTTTTTAGAGAATTATAAAAAAAAAATAGCCAAAGTTTTAAAACTTTAAAGAAATAGTCATTTAAAAAATTTATTGACTTGTTAAGAAATTTCTTACAGCAAATTTTATATAAGTACTTTTATTATGGTAAGAAATTTCTTATTTTTTGTATAAAAAAAATTATGTTTACTTTTTAAATTTTTTGAAATTATGATTATTTTTTCAAAACACACCATCCAAAATGACTTTATCCACGTATACAATACGAACTCTAAGTAATTGGCAAGTGTTATAGCTATGTGATTTGAATAGCAAATTAGCATGTCATGGTATGTTTAACGAACAATGTACTAAAGCCAGGCGATTCAAATTGTTGGGAAAGAAATGACTATTAGAAAATTTATATATATATATAATAATTATGAAATTATAGTTTTTATATTTGTTGTTATTTTGTATAATTGATTTACTTAGAATCTAAGAGTTTGATAGAAAAAAAAAAAAAAGAAGAAACTTATTCAATTATGCATTTTTACCTTGTATAAGATTGGTATAAATATTAAAGACAATTTATCATTCAAAATTCTCTAATGATAGTGAGGACTGTGTGCTCTATCGAACGAAAATTATGGTCCAATAATTTTTCAAATTCTACCCCAATTTTTTTTTTTTCTTTCCATCCTTTCTTTCCTTTTCTTTTTATTTTTTTTCCCCCTCAAATTCAAGATAATTTACGTATCTTCACTATCCATCAATTAAAATCCACCCAAAGTACGTACCTCCCTCAAACCCCTCTTTTATTTTTCTTTTCTAAACAAGATTGAAAAAAAAGGACAAGTAAATATTATATATTTTATTATATCTTTAGCGATCGATGTCTTAAAACCTTAATTAGGACTTAGGACCAACATGCACGTCTTCTCCTTTCGCATCTACTTAAATTTATTTTTCTCTTTGATGATTTTGGCCTAATTACATAATATTGTCGACGATTAATTACCATCAACGAAAAGTTTTCGTCGTGACAATCAAATTGTTCTTTTCACATATATATGGGCCCTTTTGTATTCCATATATATTGCTTCTTCCGCTATGAATCTTAACGCCTTAATCTGCAGCTCTTCGCAAACATTATATCTCATAGTTTCTTCTTAATATTTTCTACTCGTGCACGTGCTTTGTGTTTTTCTTGTTCTTTGGCCTAAGCTTAAATTTTCTTTTGTAGCTCTATATTGAATGGGCATATAAATAAAAGGGAAGATTTGGCTTTTAGCCATTTTCAGTTTCAAAAATTTAGTCATAATTTCACAAAATTAAGGAATTAGTCATTTTCATCGTGTAACAAAATTTGATATACGTGTAACAAATTTTGATACTCATATAATAAAATTTGATACACGTGTAATAATTTTTTATACTCGTGTAATAAATTTCGATACATGTGTAACAAATTTTGTTACAAGATAAAAATGACTAATTTTTTAATTTCGTGAAACTATGGCCAATCTTTAAAAAATTAACAAAAAATTTGCCTAAATCCTTAAAAATCTCTAAATGGAATTTTGTATAACTAAGAAATTTGTATCTTTTATATTTTATACTTTTACTAATTTGACCGTTGATATTTAACTTGATTTTAGGAATTTACGGAGATTAAGGAGCCCAGTGTCTCATTTCAGTGTTTATGTCTCTATCCTCCAAATAGGTCAAAATCTTATTAAAGTGACAAAGAAAATTAGCGGAAGACGTGGATTCAAAATTAGGGAAAAAAAAACCCTCAAAATTGTGTATTCTTAAGTACTTGTATAGCATCCATTGCTGATCAATGTGAAAACTGAAAACACCATTCTTTCAGAACATGCTATAAAAACAAACATTGCATAGTGGTTATAGACCGAATGTAACGATAATTCACACCCGACTCCAAAAAATGTATGAATCTCCCAAATCTCATTTATAATAAAAAACAATGCGGAAGAATGTCTTTTTCCTTTCTCCCAAGCAAAATTGGATCAATAATTATATATATGCTAACAAAACAATGGCAACCAAATGATCAAGAGAAAATCATCCGAAAGTGAGACGCACGTTAAAAAGAATAATTTTATATATATATATATATATATGCTAACAAAATCAATCAACTAATTAAGCAACCAAGTGATCAAGAGAAAATCATCCGAAAGTGAGACGCACGTTAAAAAGTCAAAGATATAGTAAAGAATCACGGTTTATAATATACACAAAATTCTCTTAAAAAAAAAAAACTCACAACAATAAAGATCGTAATGAGTAAAATTCTTGGATAGGACACAACCACACAAAAACTGCATTACACAAAAAGCAGATAAGCCGTTACACTTTTCTATTCTCGGCTTCTGCTAAGTGACATTTGAGCCCATCAAAAGTTGAAGCAAATCCAAAAGTTCCCATTCACATTAATAACATCAACATCCTCACTCTTTGGACACACCCCATATTGGCCAACTATAAATAACCCACTCTAAAGCTTCCCATAAAACCACACAAACAAAAACACAACTCAAACACTCTCCAAAAACACACACAACAAACCTCTCAAGCCATCTCATTTCTCAACCACTTAGCAAACCGAAAGGCATCATGGCGAAGGGTACTAATTCGGTCGCTGTGCTCGCCCTGTTGGCCGCGGTGGTGGTGCTGGTGATGGCGGAGGCAGGACAGGCTGCCATCGACTGCGCCAAGGCGAGGGGGCAGCTGGCTCCCTGCGCTCCCTACCTGACGGGGAACGCGGCCGACCCCTCGGCCATATGCTGCAAAGGGGTGGAGTACATCAAGGACAACGCCAACACGAAGGCTGACAGGCAGGCAGCATGCCAGTGCCTCAAGGACACGGCCGCCGCAATGGCCAACTTGAAGGACAGCGCCGCCCAGCAGCTCCCCACCAAATGCAACGTCCCCATCAGCGTCCCCATCTCCAAGACCGTCGACTGCAACAAGTAAGCTCTTGCTAGTTGCTACTATACCGGTTGAACTGTTTTGATTCTGATATATTTTTTTGCAGATTGTTCTATGTCCTTAATATTTGTGTGTTTATTTCTTTATTTTTTGGAGCAGTATCGAGTGAACAAGTACAATGGAATGAAGAATAAATTAATGGTGTTGGCTACACAGCCCTCTGGTTTTGAAGGTTCCTTTGTGTGTGACCCTCACCCTCCTTGTGAAAGAGACTAGTCTATAATATTGTTGTATTTGGTCTATTCAGATTATGCATTGATGTGTGTCTTGTTATGTTTTCTTGAATAAAATGAGTTTTCTTTTAAATGAAGTATTCAGTTACGATCTACTCAAACAAAGCACAATTTAACCTTTTGAGATATACTAAAAGTTGCATTCAAGCGCTCCGCGCGAGCGAATTTCATCGCCTATTATTGTAAAAAAAAAAAAAAAAACCATAGTCAAAAAGTTAATAATAAAAAGAAAATTTTAAGAAAATAGCCACGGTTTACAAAATATTTTTAAAAAATAGCCACTGTTTAAAAATTTTAAAAACTAACTATTTTTGAAATTTTTGACAAAATATCTAATACGTGTCAGAAATTTCTGACATCAATTTAATGTATAATTTTGTTATTGTCAGAAATTTTTTACATGTGTTATGGCTAGTTTTTAAATTTTTTGAAAAGGTGACTATTTTTTAAAAATACACAGTCCAACATGGCTATTTACCTAACTGACCTTAATATATATATATATTTATATATATATTTTGTGAAAAGAATCTTTAAAATAAAACCCGTAGTGGAAACTTTTTTCTTTTTCAAAAGAAAAAAAAGTATTTAAGATGTAAGAGTAATATATATAAGGCCATTTGATATTTAACTATTTTTTAATTCATGTTTTAAGTAATAATCAGCGTTTTAAAAAATTAAAAAATCAGCCATTAGCCCCTTAAAAAACTAAAGGCATAAAGGTAACATATCACGCCTTCATGTAGTTGAGAAAATGACTATTTTTTTAATTAATAAAAAGTTGATTATTTCTTAAAACAACATCTAAAAAATAGTTATTTACTCATTAATCTCTATATATAATAGTTTTGGAAGTAGAAATTCTATCTCAGAGCGAGGCAAAGGTCTGTGGAGCACTTGATGAAAACCGAGGAAAAAAATTAGAGATTTATCATGGTAGTGAAATAATCAAGTCGATAGAAAAAAAAAATACAGCCAACACAAAACAAAATAGCCATTAAAAATGATACGGTGCGAAAAATTCAAAAAAAAAAGTGAGAGAAATGGAAAAAAAAAAACATAAAAGAAAAAACTTTGAAAAAAGAGAGAGAAAGGAGGCAGGCTCGTGTCATTTTGCGCGTGCCCAGCACGCACTTGTTTGGTGTGTTCGGGCAAGGGTGGGGCTGACACTTTGTCAACTCGCGTCAATCCCCTTTTTAAGTACCCTTTGTTTTGCGGCACCCATTTAAATGTAAACATTTCATTTTTTTCATTCAGAATGGTTTGACTAAAACATTTGTATTTGGAGGGGTAAAACAATGGTTTGAGTTGTTTAGTAAGGAAGATACTAACCCCCTGTTTGTCTTTCCCATTCAAATGTTTCCATTCTCTCTCTCTCTTTTTTTTTAATCTCAATATAATATACTTAAATCTCAACTATTTAATTATCCTCAAAATTTAAAAAGTCAACAACCATTAAGAGTACGTTTGATAATAAGCTAGAAAAATGAAAGGAAGGAACTGGGTGGAGAGAAATTTGGATAGAAATGAACAAATGCTCTTGTTTGGTAGGAAGGAAAATAAGAAGTGAAGGAAAAGGAGAGGAAAAAAAATGCATGTGGGGCCCACCTTTTTCAACTCATTTATGTGTAAAATTATTATGTTATTCATATTTTAAAATTCTAATAATAAAATACATGGATAAAATGGTAGTTGTCTAATCAAATATTTTCTTTCCTTCATAATAATATATCAAACACTATAAAGGAAAATTATTTTCTTTTCTTTCTCTTTTATTTTCTATCACTTCTTATTTTTCCTTCCATTCACTTTTCTTTCCTTCATACCAAATGGAATGACTCTTTTGAATGTTTTTCTCAAACAAGGAGTAAGTAGAAATGAAAAAGAGAAAAATAGAAACAAAAAAAAGCGTACAATTTTTTATCCTTCTTATTTTAGAAGAAAATTTGAGTGTAAAAATATTCTTTCCAAACAATATAATTACTCTTTAGTTGATTTTCTAAAATATTATATAATAAATAAATAGTTGTATAGTAAAAAAAAATTACTTTCCCTCTAAACATATCAATACAAGAATTTTTTTTAAATTCTTATTTTCTATCACCTCGTAACCTTTTGTTTGCCTTACCAATTTCTCCCATTCCATTCCATTCCCATTTTTCATTTTTTTCAACTTTTTAAATCCTTCAAACTATTCCATTCCATTCCATTTTTTTTTCAACCATTTTTTTCAACTTTCCAAATCTTTATACAATATCTTTAAATCTCAACCATTCATATCACCTCGAAATTAGCAAAGTCAAATCATTCTTACATCATTTTTACAAATCAATTTCAAACTATTATAAACCATTTTCAAACCACTTTTTCCATCCCTGTATCTCTTAGTTTCTTTGTAGTCACTTTCTACTAGTGCATGTGCTTAGTGTTTTTCTATTCTTTGGCCTAAATAAAATTTATATAAATATGAGCAATGCTACACATACCAACTTTTTTACTAACTTTTCTAATACAAACTCATGTGTCATATTATCATTGGTGAGTGTTTATCACCTTAGTAAAATGATTTGATATTTAGCCAATCAAAACATGACACATCAATTGCCACATAAGTTGTATTAAAAAGTTGGTATGTCTAGCATTTTCCTATAAATATGAAATTTTAATCTTTTATTTAACTACTTGCAGTTATCTAATTTTTGGTTTACCTTGTTTCTAGGAATTAAGAAGATTAAGGGAAAAAAGAAAAAAAGAAAAAAAGGCTCACTCAATTGTGTATTCTTAACTTGTATATATGTATATTTATTTCTAAACAATGTAAAATTTGAAAAACGCCATTCGTTTCTCAAAACACTAAAAACAACTTAAACAACCATTGCACATTTATTACAAAAATAATCTAATGATAATTCACACCCGACTCCGAAAAATGTGGAGTTTAAATCTCTCTAATCTCATTTATTAAAACAAAATTACATGATAATGTCTTTTTCCTTTCTACGAAGCAAAAATGGATCAATAATTAATGAAAAATTTTGAGGAATGCTTTTTTTTTTTTTTAGCACAATGATAATTTATACCTTATGTATATTGCACTTTTAATGTATGCTTCAAAATTTATACTACAAACATAGAGTAAAAACAATAAGAATACACCACTTAAGGTATAAATTATTAATTAGCACTAATTAATAATGACTTGTTTTGCAATTTCCTCTTATTTATATATATGATAACAAATATCAGTCAACTAATTAAGCATCCGCATGATCTAAAGAGAAAATCATCCACAAGTGAAATGCTATTTATTCTCTTAGAGAAATTATAGTGAATACCCAATTTTTAAAACTTAATGTAAGTTATTACCCATTATTTTAAAAAATATAATCAACTATCCAAGTAATTCAATTACTTACATAGTGATAAATGGTGGTAATTCACTTAGTTACCAAAAGCATGTGCAAGAATTCACGAATTGATTAGAAACTCAATTACTTCAAAAATTTGGATATTTATTTTTATTGTTATATAAATTCTGGGTATTTTCCTACTTCACCATTATTCTTAACGTAAAAAACTCAAAAGAGATAGTACGTAAAGAGTCATGGTTTATAATAAATACACCAAAATTCTCTAAAACCATAAAAATGCACAACAACAAACATCGTAAGGAGTGCAATTAAATCATCAAGAATGCATTTCTTGGATATAGGTCCCATCCACACAAAAAACTGCATTACACAAAAAGCAGACAAGCCGTTACACTTTTCTATTCTTGGCTTCTGCCAAGTGACATTTGAGCCCATCACAAGTTGTAGCAAACCCAAACACATTAATAACACCTAAACCCTCACTCTTTGGACACACCCCATATTGGCCAACTATAAATAACCCCTTCAAGCTTCCCACAAAACCACACAAACCAAAACACAACTCAAAACACTCTCCAAGAACACACACAACAAACCTCTCAACCACTTAGCAAACCAAACCAAAAGGCATCATCATCATGGCGAAGTTCACTTCGGTCGCTGTGCTCGCCCTGTTGGCCGCGGTGGTGGTGCTGGTGATGGCGGAGGCAGGACAGGCTGCCATCGACTGCGCCAAGGCGAGGGGGCAGCTGGCTCCCTGCGCTCCCTACCTGACGGGGAACGCGGCCGACCCCTCGGCCATATGCTGCAAAGGGGTGGAGTACATCAAGGACAACGCCAACACGAAGGCAGACAGGCAGGCGGCGTGCCAGTGCCTCAAGGACACGGCCGCCGCAATGGCCAACTTGAAGGACAGCGCCGCCCAGCAGCTCCCCACAAAATGCAACGTCCCCATCAGCGTCCCCATCTCCAAGACCGTCGACTGCAGCAAGTAAGCTCTTGTTACTATACTGGTTGAACTGTTTTGATTCTGATATAGATATATATTTTTTAGTGTATGATGTCTTATATTTTGTTTGTTTACTCTTTTTTTTTTTTTTTTGAGCAGTCTCGAGTGAGCAAAGTGATTGGAGTCGAGAATAAAAGGTGTTGGCTATACACCCTCTGATTTTGAAGGTTGTTATGTGTATGAGACATGACTCTACCTAAGAGTCGTATGCCTATTCAGATACTTGATACGTATCTTGTTATGTTTTTCTTAAATAAAATAGAAGTTTTATCTTAATAATTATTCACTATTGCTCTTGCCATAATAGTAATAATCCTAGAAATCTTCCAATTCTAATAATAGTGAGATAAAAGATAAAGGTAAAACTAATAACAAACTTTCATGTTATCGATAAATAAAAGTAATAAAAAAGTGAGATAATTGAATAAATAGTCATTTTTTTGAATAATTTTTTAAAAAGATAGTTAACGTTTTGATTAATTAAAAAAGATTGACCATTTTATTAACCACATGATAATGTACATTTACATTTATGTCCTTAATTCTGAAATAGTTAAATACGAAATAGAATATTAGCATTAATGTGAGTGAATGTCACTGTCCAACTAATTTTGCTGTTCTTCTGCATGGATAAATGTTGATTTACATGTATGAATTAATTGTGTATATGTACAAGACAAAAAGTAGCTTATACATCTCGATTTAGCGGAACAAAACATAGTTGGCAAGTGTCAAAATTTGGTCTTCGATGTCCTGTGCAAATGCATTTCACGGTGGGTTTAACGAACAACGTGTACAGCTTGCGATACGTATACCAACATCTATAAACACGCGGAATTTTGAAAAAATAAAAAAGGTATATATATATTATTTGTCATTTTTCATGATCATGTATCCCAATTAAAGAAGAACAAATTTATTATAACATATGACGTCTAAAACTCATTATATAATATTGTAATTATAATAATACATGATCATTAATAATGGGCTAGTATATATGGTTCCAATTGGGAGAAATTACAACGTACGTGCACTTAATTAGCTAGAACACTGTAACACAATTTTACAAGTACCGTATCGATATACAAGTGTACATGTGTCAATATTTAATAATATTAGACATATTAATTATTTTACTAATTTTTTAATACTAATTTATTTGGCAATTATAGTGTCATATTCTGATTGATTTAATATCAAATCCTTCTAATTAAGTGATAAATACTCACTAATGATAATATGACACGTAGGTTGGTATAAAAAATATTGATAAAATAGCTTGTATATCTAATACTACTCGTCAATGTTTATAGACATTTATCATCATTTTTATTTCTTTGTTTTCTATATTTATAGGAATCCTCATTTTTAAGGATTTTTATTTTTGATTTGAAATTTTATTTACTTTTATTTCTATAAATGCTCGATTCTTAAATTTTTTTATTTAACTTTTTTTTTTCTAAAAAATTACTCATTTTTTTAATTGCATATTAATTTGTATTTATCTTTATGTCTTTAGTTATCTTAATAACTTATTATTTTAAAAAATATTGATCATTTATTTAAAATATAGAAAAAAAGGCCAAATACTAAATAGACATTTTTTTATTCAATAAACAGTAGACACATCATTCTGGTTAAAATTTTCTTACTCAAATTTTGATCATTTAGCATTTATCAAATGCTAAAAAAAAAAAAAAGCCAACAACAAAACAATCACAAGTAATTACTAAGTCAAAAAGTCAAACTTTTATAATTATTTAACTTCCCTTTTAAGTTCTAACTTCTAACACTTTGAAATCAATATTTGATAAAACCAGATGTTAATTTCTACTAATGACTATGGTTCCTCATGGTTTTAAGGCTCCATGCCATGTCAAGAGCCATTAAGTTTCTTTTAAAATGCAGGCTTTTTACTAAGGAAAAGTTGGGTGACATTAAATTATTTAATGTGAGCACATTTAAGGAAAGGTCAAAGCATCCAAATAGAGGAAATTGCATGGAATTAGACAATCATCATTTGTTTTTTCCCATTTTATTTTTAGTATAAAACTGGTCAGAATATTGCTCACAGTCCACCAAGATACGCATCATGGTATTGCTGAACTAATATCATGACATTGACCTATCAAATAAATAATATATATATATATATATAAGCAATACACACATCATGACATATGTTTCGGAGCAGTGGTGCCAAGTTCAAAGCTAGACAAACTTCCATCATAAAATCCTAAGTTGCATTCCAAAAGTTAAACTAAAATCATAGGGCTTTATGCAAAAGCTATAATTTCACGTTTTTCTAATTTAACTTCAATTTGTTTTCATATTCTCCTCATCCAAAACAAAATTTTTTTTTGCAAAAGCCTAGGTAAAAGCATTTGATAATAGCCAAGTCATTTTCATAACTTTTAACCAAATAATAACCAAAGTTTTTTATTAGCAAAAATGGAAAAGAAAGAACTCGAATAATTATCAGAATCTAAGGGATTAGATCATTAGATCTTCTAACTAGAAAAGAATAAACAAATTGCTTTATAAATTTTCTCTTAAACTATTCACATCACCTACTTGAAAATAACATAATAAAAATTTTTCAACCAACAAAGCCAAAAAGAAAGTCACAAGTTTTGGCAGCCATTTGAAATCTCTTTTAGCAGAAAATGATATACAACAAGATAAGGTTGAAAGAAAAAAAAAAAAACCCCTAATGTCCATAATTTTACCCTCCTCAATTATCCCAGCTCTTTCCCAATCTCTCCCCAGATTCATTCATTTTACAATTTAGTACAAGCAATAATTCAGTGATCCATTTTGCTTAGATGCGAAATTCCCAAAACACTCTCACTTACCGAAAAAATAAAAAATAAAAACAAAAAATAAAAATTCCCAAATGCAAAAGACAATTTTATCCCAAAAAAAATAAGAATGGATAAATTGATAATAGTATGATTGCTAGACTAGATACAGGTAGCTAAGCTAATAAGAGCAAAAATCTAGGGCAAAATATTTAAGTCCTAGATTTTGGTACAGAACTTGCTTTCTTTTTTTTTTTTTTTTTTTTGGTTATTGCTTCTGACAGCCATCCCTATGTTACCCCACAACTCTCACACTTTCTCTGTCCATTTTTCTCTCTCTCGTTTTCTCTCTCATACATTACATAATATAATAAAAAAAAGTGACAGCCAGCAATAATTACCACTGTATTAATTGACGGTAGACCAAAACCATACAAAACCCAAATCAAACCAAAAAATAAAAATAAAAATTAAAAATAAAAACCATAGCAATAAAATAAAAAAGCCCTCTCTTCATCAAACGAAGACCCAATAAAGCTCTCCACCGAAAATCTCTCTCTCTCTCTCTCTCTTACACTCTCACACTCTGAGCTTCTGAAGCAAAGTTTATTTCTTTTTCTTTTTCTTTTTTTTTTCCTACTTCGGTCTCTTCATAGTCAAATCCGTGCCACAGCGAGGAGCGAGCTTCGAAGAATGCGACTTTCTGGTTCAGCTCTCGGAGGAACAAGTAGTGAGCGAGCTTCGGTGATGGTCGGTACTGTTTAGCTGCTGCGGCGAGATCTGGGCGATTTCTAGGGTTTGCGCGAGGTCAAGCTTCGAATTTGAGGGGTTTCGGAGGAGCTTTGGCGAGTTCTAGGGTTTTCTCGTTCCTCTTCTTATTCTCTGGCGATGGCTATGGCGGTTAGGGTTGGGGAGGCGAAGATCTGGCTCGTATGAGGTCGAGAGGGCTCGGGTTCTGTATCGGGACTGGTTTTGGATGATTGTTCGGGAGGGGTTAGGTTTTGGTATCGTCGTTCTGGTTCTGAGCTTGGGGGGGTGGGTGGGTCGGCTTTGCTCTTGGACGCCATTTTCATGGTAAGTGTACGGACGAAGAGTTAGGGAGAGAGAGAGAGGGAAAAATGGGTGTCATATGAATGTGCTTTGAATAGAGAGAAGATTTCATAAGGGTTTGGGATTGAACTGTTTGTGTTGTCCGTTTGTTGCTGGTGAAAGGAAACTAGGAACTCCTTTGTGTTTTGTTTTTAAGTTTTTGTGTTTCGGTTGTTGAAGAATGAGACTGTCTTCTTCGTCGTCCTCGTCGGGGTTTAATCATCAGCCTCCTCAGGAAGGTAAAGCCCCTATCTTTTGTTTTGGTTTCTGAATCATTTCTGACTTGAGAGTTTTGCTCTTTTTTTTTTTTTTTTTTTTTCCATTTTTGGAGGCATTATTGGGAGTTGTCTTTGGCCGTTTGCATTTCAATGAAGTGACTTTAAGCTTGCATGCGTATTTACTCTGTCTAAAAAAAAAAGATTGGCGTTGACTTGATAGTGATTCTTTGTTTGACTCGTTTAGTGACTGTGGGTTGTGCTAATATAGTGAATTTCTTTGTCTATAGTTCGAGGAGCTACTTTGAGATAATTTCTGGGATGTTGCATGCAATTGTTGCTTGCATGCAAGCGCTTGTCTTTTTATGACTAAAGTTTAGGGTGATTGAATTTGATTCAGCTTGGTACCGATTTTTGAGATTCTTTTCTTGTGTGCCCATTTCTTTAGAATTGTATTAAAATGGAAGGGTAAGGTTGAGCGGTCGAATTTTCCAGAGAATAAACACTTGATTTCATTGCTCTTTTTCTTTTCGCCTTTTGCTTGAACTGAGGATGATACACTAAAACTGTTGCTTGTAGTTTGGTCTCCATGATGAATTGTTTTGCTGATTATATGATGTGAACTTAATGATACGGGTGGTACGGTTCATGTGTATATGTGATTACAATGTGGGAATTGTATGCAGGGGAGAAGAAATGTTTGAATTCGGAGCTATGGCATGCGTGTGCTGGTCCCTTGGTGTCTTTGCCTCCAGTTGGAAGCCGCGTAGTCTACTTTCCCCAAGGTCATAGTGAGCAGGTTGGTAGTATTGGACTGTTTTTTTGCAATTATTGTTAAAAATATGGCTTGCGATCACAGTATGTAACATGTCTGAGAGGTTCCAGTTTATATACCAAGTATGTTGATTTTTGTTGTTTACTGGTTCTTTTGTCATCTTCTATCTGTAACAAGAATGTGTGGTCCTCGTGAATTGACCAAGTGCTGAGTTGGTCCTAGAGTAGCTTCGACCTTTCTGCCGAAGGCATCAACTGTTGTATAATCAACACATAACTGAAGATTTTGTTTCTTGTTAGTAGGTTTATGTATGGCAGTGTTCTCAGTAATACAGGTTTTTGGGCGTTTATTGTATGGAAAATTTCTTTTGGAACTATAATTTGCACGGCTGGTTTTTCCTTTTCTGTAAGATTACATCTTAGAACACTTGTTGGCCATTGTATTCAAATTACAATACGTAACGAGTTTGCTCACAAAATCATAAACTCGGTTCCTGCATTATATTTTTTTCTATCAAAGTTCATATTTCCGTTGGCATTTCCTATTGATTTTAAAAGTTCCCTACATAGGTTGCTGCCTCAACCAACAAGGAAGTAGATGCTCATATACCCAATTACCCCAACTTGCCCCCGCAATTGATTTGCCAGCTTCACAATGTGACTATGCATGTGAGTGCAGTTAGTTGTACATGTAATTTGGCTATTTTCTGCAACTGCTTCCATGAACTTGTTGTTTTGTTACGAATAGGCTGATATAGAGACTGATGAAGTATATGCTCAAATGACCCTGCAACCACTGAGTCCGGTACAGTCTTCCCTTTATGGTTGTGCTTTATTGTTTACGTTGTAATTTCTTCCTGTCTTAACGCATATTTCTTCTTTAGCAAGAGCAAAAGGATGTGTACCTTCTGCCTGCTGAATTGGGTACTCCCAGCAAACAGCCAACCAATTATTTCTGCAAGACATTGACTGCAAGTGATACTAGCACTCATGGAGGATTCTCTGTTCCCCGCCGTGCAGCTGAAAAAGTCTTTCCTCCTCTCGTAAGTCACTGTTTAATTGGTCATTTATTCCTTCTATATATTCTTGTGTTTTTACAAACTTGGTTCTTTATCATTTTGTTTTTGATTGTTTCTATAGGATTACTCACAACAGCCCCCAGCTCAAGAGCTGATTGCAAGAGATCTTCATGACAATGAATGGAAATTCAGGCATATATTTCGAGGTGAACTAAAATTTCAAGTTTTCCAGAACTTTGTTTATATCTATTGATTGCTAGAGTTTATGAGTGTGTCAGATTTCTTTAGAAAAAAACAATCATGAAACTTGGTTCTTAGTTTGATGGTGATTAACATCAGTTCTAATGATTTATATATTAAATGCTGCAATTTTCTTGTTATTATTGTCTTATTGTCCTTTGTTAGTGAAGTTTGCCGGTTACTGTCCTTTGTGATTTTCTGTAAATAGTATTACCTAGAATCAAAATGTTTTGTTAGCTTAAAACTCCTTTCTGAAAATAGTGCGGCGAGCGGAATATGCAGCTTTTGTGAAGGAGATGTACCAAAGGAAACATCAGTAATCTCTGTACCGAGAAGCAAGTTCACTAATATTTATATTTTTTATCCTGTCCCATAATATTTTCCTTTTTTGTGTGTTTTACTTTATCTGTTTCTCTTGCCTGCGCTGTATCTATGCATGTGAAGTATGAGGATCTCGTGAAGCAATTGTGTAGTAACTGTAATAGAGATAAGGAGTGCAAATCCCCTGAACCTCATTTCAGAGTTATACGGAGCAGGGGAGATCATCTATTGCATTGCCAAAAGTAAAAAAGTAGGGGAAAAATAAAACAAAAGTAGAGAATAAGCAATTGAAAACCAGATGGGATAATCAACTCTGGTAAAATTAGAAGAGAAATAGTGAACTTTCAAACTTGACCTAAAATTTGTCAAGAATCTTTAAGCCCTTTCACTATTGAGGGAGAAAGAAATGTTTATTTGTTTTGTTTTGTTTTGTTTGTTCTTCTTGTTGTCGTTGCATTTTTTTTTTTTTTTTGGAGTTTCTTCTGGTTATATAAAAGTATTCCACCTCTGATTGAGCCTTAGATATGGGTATTTCATGATGTTCTTTCAGAAATTTTTAGCTGTATTCTTACCTTGTCTTTGATTAGCAATTTCTTCAAAGTTGTATTTCAAGTAAAATGTCAATTAATTCAAGACGCCAGTGTGGCATACTAAATTTGCACGTTCATCTTGTAATTTTATCTTTATGGTTTTGATGAGCAGGTCAGCCTAAAAGGCATCTTCTTACAACCGGATGGAGTGTGTTTGTTAGTGCGAAGAGACTTGTTGCTGGTGATTCAGTTCTTTTTATCTGGTCTGGGTTTTCATATTTCTATTAGTTGTTCCTAGTTCCTTCTACTATGTTCTTTTTTCCCCCTCTTTCTAATTTTATGCAATATGATGAGGCAGGTCAACATGAACTATGACTCAATAATTCCTAGTTATTTATGAATCAATTTTAAGGTCAAATCCATGCTATGAATGAGTCATTAGAGTAACTGAGTTTAGGTTGCAAGTATTTTTGCAGGTGATAGAGAATTTGGCTTACATTTTGTTTGAGATAATAATTGTTGTTTTCATAACCTTGCTGGGTTGACTCTGTGCCATGTCCATCTTGTGTTTAGTGGTGCGATTTGGCCTGCACAGACCATTTACGCTTTATGTAAATTGTTAATTTTACATTTGACATTGTAGTGTAGTAAGTTTTTCAATGCCTTATTTCATCAGGAATGAAAAGAATCAGCTGCTATTGGGTATCCGAAGAGCGAATCGCCCCCAGACTGTTATGCCCTCATCAGTTCTATCTAGTGACAGCATGCACATTGGCCTTCTTGCTGCTGCTGCTCATGCAGCTGCGACAAATAGTCGCTTCACTATTTTTTATAATCCAAGGTGAGGATCTCCCAGGTGTTACACATTTGTCAGCTTCTGATTTGCATGTTTATATTAACTACTTCCTTTGCAGGGCAAGTCCATCAGAATTCGTCATACCTCTGGCAAAATATGTAAAAGCTGTCTATCATACACGGGTTTCTGTGGGTATGCGATTTAGGATGCTGTTTGAGACTGAGGAGTCAAGTGTTCGTCGGTAGGTGTTGATTCTCATTGTGCTTTATTTTTCACCATAATGCATTGTTAACTCAAGTTATAATCCTAAAGAAGCTATAGGAGGTATGGTACTAGCTGTTCTAGTGTAGCATCATAAGCAATATGAAACTTTTCTTAGTTCTTACTACTGATATAGAATCTGGAGTCAGTGGCTGCGACACGGGCTTCCTTGTCTTCAGCTTTGTCAAAGCTTTGTATAACAAATTAGTTTATGTCTATGAAGATTTCTTTACAGTGACTTTTAAGTTTGTAAAATTATTTTCAGTTGGACTATCGTAGGCAAGCAGAATGCCGTGCATGCCTTAGCAAAGTGTTCATGTGTTTCTATGCTAATATAAACTTTCTTGTATATTTTACTCTTGTCGTACTTATCATGTTGTGGACTATGGTAGGCTGCTAGATAGTTTCAGTTCCTATGTTATTTTGAAGTTGTCTTTAAAAATTGGAGTTCTTCTGCGTTCGTGCGCTCGTGCGAATATTAACATCTTGATTAATTGGTCTATGTTTCTATCCTTTTGTGTTTGTCCTCGACATCCACATGCAAATGTGACATTAAAGATATTTTGCTTACTGGGTTTTGTCTCTGGCCAGATACATGGGTACAATAACTGGAATTAGTGACTTAGATCCTGCTCGCTGGCCAAATTCACATTGGCGCTCTGTGAAGGTTTGTAAAGCTGAATGTTACTAATGGCAGTTTTGAAGCAAATGAGTTTTTCTTGGAACTATAGGGCAGTGCCGGTTGAGCTGTCATATAGATTTAGGTTGATGTAGTGTTTTGCATAAATCCAGGTTGGCTGGGATGAATCCACTGCTGGAGAGAGGCAGCCGAGAGTCTCTTTGTGGGAGATTGAACCATTAACGACATTCCCAATGTACCCGTCCCCATTTCCCCTAAGACTGAAGCGGCCATGGCCATCAGGTTTACCGTCTTTCCACGGTATGAATGTTAATACTTCCTCATATTGGGAAGAAAGTTGCTCCGTGACTTTTGGCTTATATTCATTTGTTTTTCTTTGGTTCTTTATTGATGTATGATTCAGCTCTTAAAGATGGTGATATGAGCATCAATTCTCCATTAATGTGGCTCCAAGGAGGAATTGGAGAACAAGGGCTTCAGTCATTGAACTTTCAAGGTCTTGGGATTGCACCCTGGATGCAGCCAAGGCTCGATGCTACCATGGCAGGTCTACAACCTGATGTATACCAAGCAATGGCAGCTGCTGCACTTCAGGAAATGAGAGGAGTTGATCCTTCCAAATCTTCACCACAATCTCTTTTGCAGTTCCAATCGCCAAATCTTCCCAATGGGCCTGCTGCTATGATTCAGAGGCAAATGTTGCCACAAACACACCCCCAAAGTACTTTTCTTCAGAGCTTTCAAGAAAGCCAGGCTCCGGCTCAGGCTCAGGCTCAGGCTCAGGCTCAGCTTATGCAACAACAGTTGCAGCGCTACCACCCGTATAATGATCAGCGGCAGCAGCAGCAGCAGCAACAGCAGCAGCAGCAGCAGCAACAACAACAGCAACAGCAACAGCAACAGCAACAGCAGCCATCACCACAACAGCAGCTTCAACCATCCCAGCAATTGCATCAGTTATCTGTTCAGCAGCATATTCCTAATGTCGTGTCAGCTCTATCTAATTTTTCTTCTGGTAGTCAGTCCCAGTCTCCATCTCTTCAGACCATCCCTCCACAGTGTCAGCCGCCAACCTTTACTGACCCTGTTGGAAATCACATCTCTTCATCCGACGTTTCCCAAATCCATAGCATATTAGGTTCGTTATCCCAGAATGGAGGATCCCAATTGCTTAATTTGAGTGGTTCCAACTCTGTGATCTCTTCTTCGTCCTTGTTAGCGAAGCAAATTGCAGTTGAGCCACAAATTCCATCTAGTGCTGGTCAGAGTGTACTGCCCCAGGTGGAACAGTTGGGACCACCGCAGTCAAGTGTTTCTGACCTCACTGCTTTGCCTCCGTTTCCTGGGAGGGAGTACACTGCATATCAAGGTGCTAATGATCCGCAGAGCAATCTTTTGTTCGGGGTTAACATTGATTCTTCATCTCTTATGCTGCAGAATGGGATGTCAAACCTGAGAAATATGGGTAGTGACAATGATTCACTGTCCATGCCATTTGGTTCTTCGAACTATTCTAGTGCCACAGGCACCGATTTTCCCCTTAATTCAGACATGACTACTTCGAGTTGTGTAGATGAATCGGGTTTCTTGCAGTCTTCTGAGAATGGGGACCAAGGAAATCCACCCACTAGAACCTTTGTGAAGGTAGGATGTTTTTATGTTTTTTATTCTTTATTTTTGTTCGAAAACACAATTGTAATGTGTTTTGACCTATCAGTATCTGCTTTGACTTTTCTACCTCCAACTATCTTTCTCACTTGCAAATTACGGAGGCCTTTCTTTCTTTCTTTCCTGTTGCTCATAGTTGTCATTTTGTTTTGTTTTTTAAACTCTGACAGGTTCATAAGTCAGGGTCCTTTGGGAGGTCACTGGATATATCTAAGTTCAGCAGCTATGATGAACTGCGCAGTGAGCTCGCTCGTATGTTTGGCCTTGAAGGCCAACTGGAGGACCCTCAGAGATCAGGCTGGCAGCTTGTATTTGTTGACCGGGAGAATGATGTTCTTCTCCTTGGTGATGACCCTTGGCAGTAAGTATTATAATCCTTTTCTGGCAAACGTTTTTTGAAATGCATTTCTATAGTTATACATTTTAGAAGATAACCATTTGTATACTACGGTAGACTGATAATTCTGTTCTATGGTGCTCTTTCTCTCTCTATCTTTCACATACATTCCCCTATCAACGTGCACATTATTACCTTTGTTTCTGAGTACAGCTTCTTTCTTAACTAGTAGGTCATTCTTATTAGTCATTTTTTCTTTCCTTAACATAGGTAGTTTGTACTATTAGGTGTCTTTGAACTTTGGTCTGCAAGAAAAGGTTAAGGTGCTCCATCCTTCCGTTCCTCCACACCTAGGCTATTTGTGTGAGAATTTTTCGTGGATTGTGCAATTAAATAACTATATGCCTGTCAAATGCGAGGACATGCTGATGGGAAACTCTCAATTGTTTAGGTTTAGGAGAAAAAAAAAAAAAATCAAGGATCTTGTGTCAACATTTTCTTAGTTTGTGGATGATGGATTTAGAGAGGCAAGAGATTTGTATTTAGAGAAAATCCTTGAGAGGTTTTGTGGGAACCTGCTTGGGCTTGCTTCCATTACACAATGTTCCTAATTTGGCAGCTTGATACATGTCAAAGTTTTCCCTTCAATTGGAAGGTTGTAAAACAGCACCAGAAGTAAACTTAGAAATATAAATAAAATATATTTGATAATTTGGAATGAAAACATTATGGTGCTTTTATGTTGGAAAATACATACTAGAAATCTTCTCATTCTGGGGCTTGATAGCTTATGGTGGCAAAATATTCTTCGGATAGGCCCCTATGATCACATGTAAGATACTTAAGAGTGTGTATGAGAGCCTTGCTGGAGAATGATGAGGGGATTCATTGTCTGTTGTGACAAGGTTTTGCCTTCTTTTACTTTGAAGGGTATACTAGGGAAGTACATTGATGTAGGTTATGAGTTCTATTTGTGTTAATCTTGAGAAAAATATAAAAAAGAATGGGAGAAGAATGAGCTAACAATTTTAGTAACAGCACATCCACCCAAATAACGTTCAAATATGTGTTGGATAGAAGAATAAACTCTCTAGAGCCATGAAACAAACTAATAATTGTCTTTGCCTAGTTTCATGATTTCAAGCTGTGTGGTCTTTCAGAGTGTAAAGGTTCGAGCGATTGTGTGTATCGAGTGATTAGGGTTCCTGTAAGACAGGATAAACTGTTTCTCACTGAAAACTAGATATCTTATGAATCATGATCTTATGCAATCTTTGATTCTTGCTTGGCCTTCGATTAGTGAAGGTCGGATTATATGAAATTGTACAGGTTCTCTTTGGTTTCTTGTGCGTATTCAAGTATTTTTGATCTTTTAGTTGGACAGTCAATAGGCTTACACGAATGTTTGTGAATGTTTGTTCCTTAGTGTCAGTGTCAAAAGACACATGGATTGAATGTCATGCCCCAACAAAAATGATCATAATGAATGATTGGCAAATAGTTGGTTCAGTGATTACATTCATTATGTTGGCCGTGTAAATACTTCTTCTTTATTTTTTTTTTGCAGGGAATTTGTTAACAACGTGTGGTATATCAAGATACTGTCTCCACTTGAAGTGCAGCAGATGGGCAAAGAAGGCCTCAATCCTGCTAATCCCGTCCCGAGCCACAAGCATTCGAACAGCAGCAACGCTTGTGATGACTACATCAATCGACAGGACGTGAGAAACTCGAGCAACGGGATTCCTTCACTGGGAAACCTCGACTACTAGAGGGCGAAAATTCCCTCTAGATTGAA
Organism: Boehmeria nivea var. tenacissima; assembly: GCA_018132145.1. NCBI lineage: Eukaryota > Viridiplantae > Streptophyta > Magnoliopsida > Rosales > Urticaceae > Boehmeria > Boehmeria nivea. The sequence goes on along the minus strand of CM030876.1, from coordinate 14,197,592 downwards.
GGCTTGAAACAGTCTTGTTGCTCGAGTGATGTTTTTAACTATTCTAGTACCTCCTTTTTTAATGAAGGGTCAAAAGCATATTCTTTTTACCCTTTTGTGGTCAGTGAGATGTAGTGCTTGGACAAAGTCTATTTTTAATTTGCATGTCAGCTTAATTACTGTAAATTATAATAGGACACTATGGTTCCTCCAACTATCATCCACTATATAGCTCTTTAGAACAAACAAGTAATCCCTCAAGAGAATGAAATCTTGGTGGCAGTTTGCTTGCTATCCTGTCTTTGTAATTTATAAGAGGAATTTCATTACTTCTCTTTATATTGAACTCCAGACCACTGTATGATGTCTGACTTTGGATTATCTTCTCATTATTTGGCAGCTAAGTTTAAACTTTTCCCATTAAAGTTAGTAAATGCAGTTCTGTTTTGAGGTCAACTTCCAAATGCTTTTCATGTGACATTGCATAGTTCGGCTGTAGTGGCTATAATTGATTAGTGCACCTCATGTTGTTAATGTCATCGTCTTTGCGCGCACTTCAATTCTTGTTTATATATGGGCAAGTCTTAAATGCAACTAGGCAAGAGCTATGTTTTTCCGATTTTTTAAATAAATAGCCATATTTTTATGTATGTTTTTAACAATTAGCCTATGTTTGCTTTTATTAGCAAAATAGCCATACATTCGTGTTTAGATTTTTGAGACTGTAGTCATTAGTTTTTTGAATTCTGTTTTTGTTGTTTGTTGCAGACAATATTGTCTAAAATTTTGTGTCTCTAGTCATGAAATTTGTGACTTATTTGGCTGTATATTTTTTTGCTATTTATAAGATATTTTTTATTTAGTAATAAATTTTATGAAATTGGTTGTATAGGCAATCATTTATTTGTGAGTTGATTATTTTGTTAATGGATGTTTAAATTTTTTATTGTGTTTATTTCAAATTTTCTGAAATTTTGTGACTATAGTCACAAATTTTATGACTGTGTATTTTATTTATTTAGTCACAAATTTTATTTCTTTAGTCATAGATTTTTAGATGGTGACCTGATGGCTATTTTGCTAATTTTTCAAAACGTGGGCTATATCTTTAAAACATGGACTGCAAAATGGCTAAATCCTTAACTGTCCCATGTTTTTCTAAGAAAAATTTATGGGAGAATTTCAAAATAGAGTTATTTTTTATGTCATTTAATAATCAATGCGCAAAGTGATGTGTTTTCTTTATTTATATTATGTTTGTAGTGTAAATTTTAGGCTATAAATAAAAAGTGCAATGCATATGGGTATCGATTATCATTGCGTCAAGAGTGAGGCAGTCCTCAAAAATCTCTCAAAATTTATTAATGGGTGTCTCTATTCACACTCTCTTTAGCTCTCTATACTTCTTTTTTAAATACACTCTTTCTAAATTAAAAATTTTAAAAATTACTAATCTCAGACTTACATAAATTTTGAAATTGTCCATAATTCTACAACTTACTAAAATATATTATTTTATTCTTGAAATATCTTTCTCCACCCACCTACGAGGTTTTTCTATTTTTTTTTTCAAACTCCCTTGCTAATTGTCTAACCCAAAAAAAAAACCAACACCAAAAGAATGACATATTTCAATATAGATCTAAATTACAAATGGAAAAAACACCAAAACCTCTTGATTTATAATTCGATGCAGAATTATCAAATAGTTTTCTAGTAAAATAAAACAATATTCACACACAAAGATAATTAAGCCAAAAAAAAAAAAAACACACACACACACAAACACACACACACACACACATGGAGACAATAATTTGAGAAATTCAATGTAGATGAAGATTATAAAATAATAAAAAAACAATTTATCCAATCTTCTTGATTGATTATTTGGTTGAATGATTGTTTTCACTTAAAATTGTCTTGTGTTTATGGTAAGAGTTGAAAATTTTGTGCATTAGGTTTTTTGTTTTTGTTTTTTGTTTTTTTGAGGTTAAAGAGAGATTTTGAGGGGTTTGTGGTTTCCTTTTTTTTTTTTTTTTTAATTGACTGTACTATTTAATTTCATAATGTCTATTTTAGTCATTATATATAAAGACATTATAGTAATATTAAATTTTAAGTCAAGGGGTGTTTTAAGAGAGAAAATATGTGTGTGAATAGAACCACCCTTTATTAATATATCAAAGATACAAATATTGATACATATGTGATCATCTTCAAATATGAAAACGATTTAGAGGTAAAAGAACGCACCCAGCTCCAACTATGGAAGACCAACGAATAACCTTCAAAATTTGAGCATGTATAGGCTCTTTTAAATATACCTTTTATACCATCTTTAATGTAAATATTAATGCTAAATTTGACACTAGAATTATAAAAATGTTATATTTGATATTCCAATGTATGAATGCCATTTCTAATATTATTTTATTATTTTGTAGTTGTAAAATTCAATAAAAATAGTTAATGCTAAGTTGGTGGGGAAACCGATCGACCAAGACCAAGAAGCTGAATATACTTAGGCTAAACATAATTCTGCATAGAGACAAATCTAACGGAAAATTAACTAAATTGAAGAGTGGAGAAACTACCTTCGTGATTATAACAATAGCACGTAATAATACTAAGCTAAAATATAAATAAATGACGATAACATGCCTTTATTTGAACACTTCAAACATCATGGAGCAACCCCACGAATGAAGCAAACCTCTCCTAGACTGAGAAATTGCATCATCAGTGAACGAGCCACTCGACCATCACTACGATCGAGCACCACCACAAAAATCTCCAACAATCTCAACCAACTAAGCAGTACAAGGAAGCGACAACGCTCTATGAATCCAGCCCCTTTTAGACCCGCAAGACAGTGACGGGTCAAGGGGGAAAAAAACAAAAACTAAAGAGGAAAGGGACATGAAGAAGATCATTCAAGCCCACATATGTCCAAGTTTTTTAAGCCATCAAAATTTTCAATTAAATTTTTTTTTTGGGCCGAATTAGAGAAGTAAAAAATAAGAAAAAAATTTATGCACTCTATCCTTAGTTTCTTTATTAACTTCTACCCCGTTGATTTTATTTACAGTGGAAGTATTAATGAGAGCGTTATTTCTTGATTATACTCAAGGGAAAGCTTTTAAAACAATTTTTGCAGTATCATATGGATAATAAACAACATACTTTATTGCAGTGGAAAAGCTTTTAAAATATTTAGTGCAGTATCACATGTTTTTTTTTTTGGTGTTTTTTTTAAGACAATATTAGAACCGCCCTAGAATTGAGAAAGACATGAAGTATGAAGATGTTAATGGCCTTCATTAATTCCATACAACTTTGTACAATTTTTTTAGCAAGTCATTTGGTTTCGGTGTTGTGGTGCTTTGAGTCTTAGTAAACTCGCGATCAAATATTGATGCAAAAAACAGAGAATTAGCCATGGAAGGCGCGCACCTGTCATGGCTTGTAGGAACGTTAGTGCCGCAAATGAAATTTATAAGCAATGGAGAGCAGAAGTTCATGATGGAACCTTGAATGTGAAGGTAATTAGTTATAGATAAATAAACCTAAATTCTTAATCCTTGATAAGGAATTTTTCTTTTTATCCAAGACTGATGTCTACTAGTAAAACTTGTTATGTATTTTTTTTTTTTTTTTGAGAATCTAAACTCCTCTTTATTTGTGTTATTTTCTTCTTTTTTCTCTTCCAATTATGGTGTGGACATGTGAGCTGCTTTTATTTGGATCTCACTTTTTTCCTTTTTCCCTTTGGGAACACTTCTAGGAGGATTTAGCTCTATTAAGATTTTCTTCTATTATTATTGTTGTTATCAACAACAATATTATACATAAATTGCAGGATTTTTCAAGAAAAAAGAAAAGAAAACTACTACAAATTAACAAACAATATCACAGGTGAAGCACATAAATATCAGAGAACATTGTTCTCTAGTGGGTCCAAATATACATCATCGTTACTTGTATTATAATGTTATTAAAGTTCTGCTCTTCTCAACCACCACCAAGAAGCAAACCATAAAAATGAAGACCAAATTGTCTATTCCAATCTCAATGGAGCCAATTTAGAGTAATGCTAACAATCTCAACTATAATTTTAATTTTTTTTAATATACATGTGACACATGAGTTATCAACCTTTATAAAAAGTGAAGTCTGACCAATCATATATGACATGTATTGATATAAAAATTTATATAAGAAAAATATTGGGATCACATTAATAATTCTTCTATTATTATTATTATTATTATTAACAACAATATATATTAAGCTTTTCAAAAAGACAAAACTACTGGAAAACAAATATATGGAAGGAGAACAGATAACCAAAGAACTTAGGGTCCAGTTAATTGTTTAATGTTATCAAATTCCTGCTCTACTTAATCATCTAAAAAAGAAAAAAGAAAAAAAAAACCTCTATCTATGAGCATAAATGAAGACCAAATTGTCTCTTCACACCGCAATGGAGTCAAAGAACAACGCAATATGTTTCTCGAAACTTTTTAGGGCAGTGAAAAAAACGCAAACAAAATTTTGCAATATTTTTGGCAAAACATTTTTATTATGGCGCCACATCATTAACTTTGGAAGGAAGTTTTGACTATTAAAATTTAATTTCTGGAGAAGATTTCGTAGAATCAACGCTCTTATCACCTAGAAAATCTTGTGGAATTGAGAAGACATGATAAATATTTGATTCGGTACATTTTTATAGCCTTGCCACTTTAAACCTAATATATTTCCAAGTGTCGCAATGATACAATTTCAAATTTTGTGGTGCAAGACTTCCCGCATGTAATTATCGTAACTTGTGAGATTTGATGAGGAGGAAAGTTCGTTGGTTGTTATCTTCACGTAATAATTTCACACACAGTGTAATTTGATGTTTGAGATCATTTTTTGAGGAGTGGAGTTGAATAGACACACTTTTGAGAGAGCTATTCTTGGACAGATTTATTTTGAGAGAATTGTGTGTTCTTAGTCACATACTTCATTTGGCGTCCCTACTCGAAGTCGTGGTGACCTTTTCCTACTCAACATGAAGAAATAATTGGTGGGAGACCTCAGGAGAGGTTTTATTCAAGATGAGGGGATCTTGGCATCGGATCTTGGGAGAGATTCTTTCAAAGTTGAGGGGAGCTCACGAGCAATTTACAGAGGTCTTTCAAGGGAGACGGTAATATAGAGAAAGAGTTTTTTATCGTTTAAATCCGATTGTCTCTTGTAACTTTTGACATCTTTAGTAGATTGCTTTACCATTTGAGCGTAGCCCAACATATGTAGGTGTGCGCACTGAACCACGTTACCAATCTTGTGTATTATTTTATATTTTCGCACTGTTTTATTCAAATACAATATTATCCATAGCATATAACTTGCATTAGGGTTATAGTAGTTAGCATTATCTGATGTTACAACAGTCCTCACTATAATACCAAGTGCCGGTCACAAACCTAACACATTACATTGGATATGCTCTAATACGTGGAATTGTTTTAGTTGAGAAAGACATACATATGTGATGTTGATATTAATGGAACCAGAATCTTACGTATCAGAGGTCTTGATATTTATTTCAAGTACGTGCTAATTATTTGAATCTTGATTACCCATCTGTTACGAAAAAGTATTTATTAGCATGTTCTAATGCAATTAAGCACAAGTTCTTGAAGAATTTGCTAGAGGAATCTTGATGAGTAGTGTTCACCATATTATTATTATTATTATTATTATTATTTTTGTAACACATGTAATTAACTTTGCCAAAAAACGTCTGATCGTTGCTTCGATCTACTGAATCTCCTTCTTGTGAAGGTTGCTAAATTTCTTATTAAGTAGTTGTACGATCGATCGATGTTGATGATGTGGTTAGAATCTTTATTGTATGAACTCATTGTTTATTTGTGTAGTCACGTGTGATTGATGATATAAATAATACCTTGTTGGATATAGACAAAAATAAGCTTTGCAGGTTAGACCCAAGCTCAAAGCAAAATTAATTAGATACCTATATGCCTTAGCTGGGTCATTAGAGGAGCATTCCAGCAGCACAATGATTTTGTTTTTCTTTTTGTCTTTTTTTTTGTTTTTTTTTTTGGTGTTTTTAGTTCTATAATTTTAAGGAAGATTCTTAATTGAATAATGTGGTACAATCAGCTTATAATGCAATGAGACCATGACCGAATTCTATACTCAACCCCATCAAGTAAATTTATTTAAGTCAATGATAATATACTTGACTTTGGTAGGGTTGGAGCCATTACAATGTGACTACTAAAAGGCAAATTGTCAGTTGAGTTTTATTTATAGCAATTAGCAGTTGGAGTATCACATGGATAATAAACCAGGTTTTATTTCAGTGGAAAATCAAACAAGAGTACTAATAATGCAGAACAAGCAACTTATAACCTCTGTCTTATATCTCTCTACGTACAAATTGAACTCTCTGGGAAATTAGAGATTTTGTCCAATTCCTCTATTCATGTTTGATCAGTCCTCATTTGTATTTTTTTCCAAGTTATTTTTCTAAATCATTATATATTGTTTTACCTAATATCTATTATTTTAGCCAACTAATTAATTGTGGCTTTGATTTACTGAATCTCCGCATGTGAAAATTGTTAATTTCTCATGAAGTGGTTGGACGATGTTCACAATATGCTCAGAATCTTTATAACAAGACCTCATTGTTTATTCATGTATTTACGGGTGATTAATAATATATACATATACCTTGTTAGATATAGACAAAAATCAGCTTTGCAGAAAAACAAAATAAATAAGGTAATTATATACTTTGTTACAGAAGTATTCCAGCGACAGTTTTTGTATTTTTTGTATATATTTTTCGGGTTTGATTAGATCTATAATTTTATAGAGAGATTGTTCATTAAAAAAAAAAATTGATCTAATCTTATTATTATGTAACGGTAAGAGCATGCTCGAATTTTATTGAATATTTATCAAATAAATTCGATTAAACTCAATAATAACATACTCGAACAGAACTTAGTCGTGTTAGATCAAAAAAGTCCCACCAAGATCGAGCTGCTACGATGTGACGGCGGTTTTGTAGTAAAAACACAAACCATCCTTACAATATATACGCATAGCAAGTATCACCATAAAATGCGCAAGATATTGAGCCAAAAATAGAGTAAAATATTTATCGCCTCTGTTTAAAACGACAACCAACTTTTATTAAATTGTACAATACTTCACAGCCCCAAATATTATATATATATATATATATATATATATAAAATCATGCGAGAGTTGACCTAGTGTTCCAACTAGTTTTTGTACAATGCCAACTTGGCTGTACGTTTTCTACAATCAAAGAGAGAGGCAAGTTTTGTGGCTGTCATTTTCTTGCTCTTGTTTCAGTTTCAGCGTTGTTTGGACGTTATTCTCATTTTGGCTACTTCGACGAGACACATCATGGGTTGTGATAGTGGACTGCCATTTTTCAAGATTTGATTGATCAATGGTTGCGAGATGGATAGTCTCGTCTCATCATTCGATCGAAATCAAAAGAATATTACTATTTCTTTTGATTCATATTTGGCCATTGTAACTAATATAGTCGGTCCCATATATACAGTCGTCGGCACCAGTTTTGCCAAATAACATTTCGTATTTCATAATCATACGCGTCAAGATGACGATAAATAGTATTTCGACATTGATATGTACCATGCATTAGTAATTTCACAAGCTGTACTATGTTTTTTTTTTTAGCTCCATTATTACTTTACTAAGAAGACTTCACAAATTTTATGGGCTTTTTTTTATTTATTTTAATTTCAATGTTTATCACCCTTAAATTATAGAGGACAACTTTTTTTTTTTAATGTAAATTAGAAAAATATTTACAACTGCTGCCACCTAATGGTGATCTGATTTGATATCTAAGTTTTTGTTATAAAATAAAATGAAAACTTATTTGGACACCATATATTTTATAATCATGATATTTAACTTTGTACCATATAATTGGACATTGCCTAACTAACTAGTACATCATAGTAGATAAAAACCAATGATGTATGTATGATATCATTTTCACTCCATTTATTATTTTTCAGACAGGTGTTAAGCATAGATACTGTACTTCCCAAAGTTTCAACTTAATTTAGAAGGGTCTTTTAGAAAGTGAGAGAATCATAGCAAAAGGTTAATAAAACCAATTGTTATGGTAAACTAAGATACGAAACTTCCATATTACTATTTATTACTTTTCCATATATGCATTGCTTAATTGTTATTCCTATTCTTTAATTGTGAAAACAGAGAGAAAGAGAGAGGGAAAAAATATGAACTTAGAGAGAAGAGCATGCTTGAGGGGTATATGGGAGACTTTGAAGGAAATTCTTCTTCAAAAGCTCTTGACATACCATCTTCGTTCCTCTCCTCTTGTTCTTCCAAACCACTTGGCGGGTCTCAATGTCATCGTCACCGGAGCCACGAGCGGTATCGGTCTCCACACTGCCAGGTTGAGAATTGTTACACTATTGTCCTCTGTTCTCTTTAGTGCTTTTGTGAAGAATCTAAATGGCGCAAACCAAGTTTTGTTTAATAATGTTATCTTATTGTTATGCATATTTGCCTTCACCTTAGAACTACATAAATTATTTTGGTAATTTTTTTAAAAAAATTTCGGCGTGGTGTTTTGAGTCATAGTAATATTGTGATCATTTGATGCAACAAATAGAGAGCTCGCCATTGCCGGCGCGCACCTTGTCATGGCTTGTAGGAAGGTTAGTGCCGCGAACGAAATTTATCAGCAATGGAGAGCAGAAGTTCATGATGGAAGAGCCTTGAATGTGAAGGTAATTAGTGCTAAAGTCTATAGATATATGACACTACACATTCTTAATCCTTTTAAGGATTTTATTTTAAAATCCACCCTATAGATGAAAACTTGTTACTTTTTTTTTTTTTTTTTCCTTCTTGTGTTTTTGGTTGAATCTGAATTTGTCTATATATATATATATGTTTGAAATTAGTACATTCCCTCTTTTTTGTTTGTGTTACTTTATTTTCTTTTTTTCCTCCAATTATGGCTACTCTGAACTGCTTATTGCTTGGTTCTATAATGGGCATGTGGGATGCTTTTATTTGGAACTCACTTTTTGCCTTTTACCCTTTGAGCACATCTTAGAGTATTTAGCTCAATTAAGATTTTCTTTATAATTGTTGTTGTTATCAACAATAGTATAATACATGAAGTTGTGATCCTTTTTTCAGAAAACAAGGCTATACTACAAACGAAAATATCACAGGAGAAGCAGAAAATCAAAGAATAATGCTCTCTAGTGTGGGTCCAAATATTTAACTGCTTGTTATAATTTTATTATTAAAGTCCTACTCTGCTCAACTACTACCTAGAAGCATGCCATATAAATGAAGACCAAATTGTCTCTTCACACCTCAATGGAGTCAAAGAACAACGGAATATGTTTCTTGATAAATAATTGCGTAATCAATTAGTAACAGTGTGGTGTATGATTGAGTAATTAAATATATAGTTGATGAGGCCATGAAAAAATGTGACTTAATATAGATTATTGAACACATAGCATGATATTTTAAGAAAATAGTCAATGTTTCTGTTAATCAAAGAAATATTTATTTTTTTTAACTACATGATGCTTACACGATGTTGTAATTTTACTTTTATGTCCTTAACTCTTCATGAGTTAAAGTCTATTTTTTTTTAATTTTTCGAAATGTTCATTTACTACAAGAAAATGGCCAGATATAAAATAAGTAAGAGTTAATATGGGGTATTGTTTTAGTTGACAAGGACATATATGTAGCAATAAATTAAGACATGTGAATATGTGATGTAGATAATGGAATTGGATTTGCTTTCCCTTAGCTCTGTCCGCCAATTTGCTGATGAGTGGGATCAATATTCCAAGCCTCTCCATATTCTTATCAATAATGCTGGGATCTTACGTATGGGAGGTATATATTCACTTTTTCTTTTATTTATTTCAATTTTTTGTCTCTGTCTTTGGAAGAAAAAAAAAATGATAATTTTTATTTTGTATTAAATGTGGGCCTAGAAGGTTACTTGTTAGTCAGGTAAAATTCTCATGTCAAAGGGTAAGTGCTGTTAGGTTTTGGCGCCGCCTAGTGACCCAACTCTAAAAACATATTGGCATTATACTATAAGTCAAGATATTAATTTCAGCCTTTTTCAATTAGCTGTAATCAAAGCTTAGTTGGTTTACTTTGAGTTTCTTCCAACATGAATTTAATTCTCTCTAGTTGTCTAGAAACGTTGTTGTTGTCTACTAAAAAAAATAAAAATAAATAAATCTTCCAATTATCTCATTCAACAAAAAAAAATTTGGCCCAATTTGGTCTTATATATATATATATATAATTTTTTAGTCTTTATTTGTCAAAAGTTAGCTTAGCATGTTTGTCTTTTATTAAAAAAATAAAATAAAATTGGTGGTAATAATAAAGCAGAGAGACAACAATTTTCAAAGGACGGAATCGAGCAACATTTACATGTGAATCATGTCGCAACGGCGTTACTTTCGCTCTTGCTTCTTCCTTCCATGCTCAAAGCCACCTCTTGGCGTGTTGTCAATGTCAACTCTCTGGTATGTTCCTCTTTTTACCCTGCTAATTAGGCCTGTTATTAATTTCAAAGTTGGATAAATTAAAATGATATATATATATATATATATTGCACCTATTATTACAAGCTACAAAAATGAACTTTTAGTTATGCAATATAACATTAACTTTTCCTATTTGTGACAATAGTCACATCACTGGGGTGTTGTTGAATTGAAAAGTTGGACCAGCAGGATTGAGGAAGATAAATTTAGTGCAATGAAGGCCTATGGATCAAGCAAACTAGTTCATGTACGTACATATATCGGAACAAACCCGTAAAAATTCGAATCCGTGCATTTCATGCCATAATAAATTTATGCTGTATTGTTTAATTTTTCTCAACTAATTTTCATGAACAATATGAGCAGATCATGTTTCTGAAGGCACTAGCTAGCAAGCTGTTAGACCAAGGTCTGACCTCAGTGCAATGCGTTTCTGTTCATCCTGGGATTGTCACCACAAACTTGGTAATAATCAATTTCAATCAAAAACAATAATGCTTAATTTTTATATAACTTTGATTAATTTTGTAAGCATAAGAATAGAATCTTATTGTCTTAGTTTAATCTCATCTAATATTTGCAGTAATGTTTGAATTTTTTTTTCTCGCTAGGTTCCTGGAATCAAGAACAAAGCATTTTGGAGGCTCGATCCATCCGAAGGTACAAGTACTATTTTTTAGCTTGAAGATTTCCAGAACATCTTTCGCCTTTCGTGGCTGCTACATCTCATTTTGATACGAAACATTTTGAGCACTAATTATTTTATTTGAAAACTTTCAAAGGCGCACGAAGCGTGCTCTATTGCGCTACAAGTGATGATGTGGCGAAGAATGTGGTTAAGGGTTTTGCCTACTACTCCAGCAACTGCAAGCCAGCGAAAGTCTCCCCGCAAGCCGAGAAAATGGAGGCTTGTTTGGGCGTCTGGGAAGCTACACTCAATATCTTGGGCTTGAATCTTGATTACATATCCCAAATATCAAAGTTGATCCCAACTGTGACCAGATAGTATGAGCATGTTCTAGTGCAAACAGTATATATAGAGACCATATAATTACTTCTTGTAACGTGTGTATTTCACTCATGATCTTGAAATTATTAGTTTAGACGAAAGTAATTAAGTTGATATCTGAGGAACTATTTCTGTTGTAGTCTCAATATCAATACACACGTATATGATTCAATCCATATATATTTCTGTTCTGCTTAAGTGATCCGATCCATGTCAAAATCAATACAACGATACAACAATAAACATGAATATTAACCGTCTGATGAGCTTTATATTTCACGTATATACGAGTTATCTGATAAAAAATTAATTAGAAGTATATGTTTGATGTACCATCCCCAGCGTAAGACCAAGCAAACTTTGGATATTAAGTAACGTGTATAATTGGAAATTGGAATGATTAACAATCCTAGCAAAGTTGTATCAAGTAGGAGGTAGCTTTCTATTTTTAGAATCAGGATAGACTCTTCCGTTTATTTAGTATTTAGTAGAGTAGACCTCATCATCTCTCTTAAGAGTTAAGACAGCATATATATATATATTTTAATTAGCAAAAAACAAATAGCTGAAAGTAGATATAGTACACAATACGCACCAATCGAAAACATGATCATTGTAACAAGTAGAGCATACAACATACATGTATACACACATGTATAATTGTTTACAGAGACGCATACATATAAACACCCGAAAATTTGTTATGCACAATGCCACCACGCGTGAAGCACAGAAGAAAGCGGCTTATGTTTCATTTTGATTCGAATGACAGTAACGGCAATTCTTGTTGCAAGGAAGCACGAGTTGAACTCTCAAAGGCTAATGACCCTGTCGACATAGAAGCAGCATCCCAAGGCTCAATTAACTCTGTTCTGACGTATTCGATCTCTTCGTAATCTTGCTGAGAAGTATAAGGAGCTTTTCTCTCTGATTTCTGCATCCCCTCCAACTCCATCGCAACTTCTTTCATCGTTGGTCGATTCCTACCACTCAAACTCAAGCATCTAAGAGCGAGACATGCAACGAGTAAGATCTCTTCTCTTGGTCCATCTTCAAGAAGTTTAGCATCAACTATGTCGAAGAGACAGTTTGCCTCCATTGACATGGTGAAATATGTGGCTAAATTTCTACCTTCTTCAGCCCTTGTAGCGCATATTGCTTTTTGTCCGGTTAAGAGCTCAACAAGAACTACTCCAAAGCTGTAGACATCACTCTTCTCTGTAAATTGACTCGACTGAAAATATTCGGGATCCAGGTAACCAAATGTGCCATATACAAGAGTGGTCAAATGAGTTTGCTCTATAGAAATTGTTCTTGATGTGCCAAAGTCTGCAACTTTTGCCTTATACTTTTCATCAAGGAGTACATTTGTAGACTTGATGTCACGGTGGTAAATTGGAAAAGACGCTGCTGAATGCAAGTAGGAAAGAGCTCCCGCGACTTCTGCTGCAATTCGTACCCGCATTTTCCATGTAAAAGAAAACTCCTCCTTCTGCTCATGAATATATTGGGAAAGAGTACCATTTGGTATGAATTCATAAACAAGAAGTGGAACTTCTGTCTCCAAACAGCAGCCCAACAATTGAACGACATTCCTATGGTTGATTTGCGAAAGAATGACAACCTCATTGATGAATTCCGAGAGTTTCTCTTCATCAACCACTTTAGACTTCTTCACTGCAACAATTTTCCCATCTTCAAGCATTCCCTTGTACACAGTGCCCTGCCCTCCCTGGCCTAGAACTCGTTCAATACTAAAGTGGTCAGTGGCCTTCGTCAGCTCGGTCGAAGTGAACAACTTGGTTTTCTTGACATTGCCTTCATCTGAAGATATTTGCTGTTGTAGCAAAAGACCACCATTACGTTTGAAAAACTTCTTCTTACGTTTACTTTCTCTTCTTTTCTTGATGAGCTTGAATAAGCCCCAAGTACTAAAAAGCAGAAACAATGCCCCAAAAGCACTACCAAAACCTGTAATATATATGACTCAAATCAATATATGATGAAATTATAGGAACTGTCCAAATTTTAACTCAGTAAGATAATGCAGAGACGTATCAGCCGAAACACATCGCGAATTAAATTTTATGTTATGAGAAAACTTGTATGTCTACTAGAGTATACGGAGTTCTAGAGGATGTTTTGACGTCTATGCTAAAACTCAGGCAGTTTTACTACTTGAGTTATTATATTAAGTAAAAATTATAGGTTACCAAAGGTTGAAGCAAATTGAAAGAGGACAAGTATTCAAGTTATGATATACCTATTAGGAGTAACTTGCGTCTGCGGCTGCAGTCAAAGCTTCCGTGGGTATTCACACATGTGCCTCCTGGGCTACACATCCCCGGATTCTCTTTGCATTCATTAATATCTGACAAGTAAATAACTGTGATGTAAAATATGACACTTTTTTTTTTCCTAATTATGACATCTATTAATTCTTGAAAAAAAAAAACACTTTAAATGAATTCAAATGCTAGTTTATGTAATAAAATGAACTAATTGAACCATTAGGTACCTTCAACGCATCCGTCAATAAGATATGGATTTCCTCTAAATCCCATGCAGGAACATCTGAGCGGTGGCCCTTTACGGTATGTCGAGTCGCCAGAGCTAAATGAATTCGGGTTAGAACAATAAATGGTCTTACTTTTTGACATATCTGTGTTAAATATGTCGTAATCCGAATAATTTAGGAGCCACTGTAGGGTGAGAGGAACAGAGTCCATATTGCGAATTCTTGTAAAACTCGTTGAATGATTCTTATATTCATACCAATATTCTCTATCTACTATGAATGCAAATTTGCATGGATCATTATCATGAGCTGTACTAGTACTAGTTCTGTTATCAAATGAGATATCGATGGCGTCCATAATAGAACGAGTCGAGGTAACTTCGCAGCAGTCAATACCATTGCAACTAGTTCTATAACCACTAGTACTGATTTTGTCTGCATCAACATTATCACCCGAGGAGCAGGTCGACGCGCACCAAGACTCTGAGAATATCCTACCTGAATTCGAATGTAATTTGGCAAGGACGTCGCAACTCACTGCTACGAAAATATTATCTGAAGAGATATAGAAAGGCGTTCCCGTGAAATTCACTGCTTTTGTGGCGGTCTTGTTCGCGCAATTGTGAAAGCTGATTGGGTTTCTGACCTGTATATATTGGTTGCTTGTCAGATTGATATTGAGCACCTCTATTTTTCCGTCTTTCAGGTATGGCCTAGAATTGTTGACGCACTCTATTTCGAACCACTTGTCAATAGAACAGTTGGAGCCAATTCCGAAAGGGAATGGGATCGTCACGCTCCCGCACTTTGCTTCGCATCCAGGCTTCGCAACAGGCCGATAATTAGTCGCGGATGATGCTAGTAGTAATGTAGGTGAAATTCCCAGCAAGCATGTTATGGCAATAAGTACGAGTACCATTCTTGTCAATGTGGGTTTGAGAACTTCGGGGCATATGATATTTACAAGTCTGTGATGATAGAGTTTAATAGTTGTTTAGTGCGGACTAAAATCATAAGCAATGCATGTTAATTGGCATAGATATACAGAAACATAGAAGGCTATAACACTCAAAATCTTGGATGATAATGTCTGTTTCAAACTGTTAGATTGCCAATCTATACCAAAAAATTTAGGCTCATACATGTGGGCCAACTATAGTATTCATATGTTTCAAGACAGTTTATTGTATGGTAATACAAAAAACGCAGCGGATACAATGCAAATTTTTTATTTTTTTTTTGATAAAAGGGGCAAAAGTTGAAAACATATCTCAATCAGTTGACACACGTTTAGGGAGTGCATGGCTTACCAATATATGTTAGGTCCTCTGAGCACTAGTATTTCAACAAAAGCCCAAACATTAAAAAACTATATATATATATATATAAGTAATTATATAATACATACTTTATTCTACAGTAATTATATATATAACTTTGATCATATTATAAACTCTATTGTCAAAAGCTATTTTGTCACTTATATAAAATATATTGATATGACTCATAATTTGTATACACTTATATAATACAACGCAATACTTAATATAGTGCATCGAAGTCTTACTTGCTGAAAATAATAGGAGTTAATTTGGTGCAAAATTCCACAAGCATACGTGTTCACAACTAATAAAATAGTCTTTGAAACCGGATATCGTAAAGAATTGATTACGTCAAAAATAGAGCGAGGAAAAAAAAAAAAACAGAAGTCTGTCTCAATCTCTCTCTGCCTATCTCATAGACACCATCGTCATCGATGCTAGCTCAAGCACCAGCAATGGTAAAACAGATCCCATAACTTATGTTGTAGCCATGGCTGGTGTGGCAAAAAAATAAAGAAAGTCCACAAATTTTAATGGCTAAGGCATTTCTTTCCACTGCTGGAATTTTTCTTCTCGATGTGAGAATATTTGTTCAATTTCATGAAATTGAAATACCCAGACCTGGATTTTTTTTTTCCTTCCGTAGAAAATACTCAAATTTACAGTTATTCGTATCTTTTTATAAGGTGTCACATTTTTTCTCGTCTGAAAAATGTTTTATTTTATTTATTTATTTATTTTTTGAGTTTTCAAAATTGCAAAAGTTTGACCGGGAAAGTTGAGAACATCAAAGAGTCATTTGAGGGGAAGGAAGGAAATGAATTGATCTTCGAACATGGAAATACTTAATAATATTTTATAATCATTTTTTTTTTTGGTCCAGATGATAAACAATAAGGAGAAGACTTGGGTTTTAGCTATATTAGGCTCATATTTCAAGAATTTAATCATAGTTTTACGAAACGAAAGAATTAGTCATTTTTATTGTATAATAAATTTTGTTACAGATTTGACTAAATCCTTAAAAATCTCAATAGTAAAAATGACCGCTTTATTTGGGTTTAAAATATAAAAATGTAATTATGTTGCAATATATAAGTGTACATTACATGTATATACATATATATAAATGTTTTGAAGATTAAATGGTGATTGACAAAAAGTTCGCAGCAGGGTTTTGGGAGAAACTAATAAGTGAAGAGAGATATTAGCAAAAAATAAATAAAAAATCAGTGAAGAAAGAGAAATATTAGATACTTAACGGGAATATTATTGATGCTAAACGGTTTTTGTGTTGCTTTTAATATCAAAATATTATTCGTCAACAGGGAAACGGACAGAAAAAACCAATTGTGGCGCCTATTTTCTTAAAATTTTGAACATTTATTTCTTAAAATCACACTCTAAAAATGATTAATTATTACAATTTTATTATAGTTTTTAAACAACAGTAAGTTTAACAGCAATTAATTTAAAGAGAAATTATAGTGAATACCCAATTTTTAAAACTTAATGTAAGTTATTACCCAATCTTTTAAAAAATATAACCAACTATCCAAGTGATTCAATTACTTACATAATGATAAGTTGTGGTAATTCACTTAGTTACCAAAAGTATGTGCAAGTAATTCACGAATTGACTAGAGACTCAATTACTTCAAAAATTTAGGTATTTATTTTTATTGTTATATAAATTCTGGGTATTTCACTACTTCACCCTAATTTAAATGGTAATATAATATATTAACAAATAGTTGTAAACAAATAAGAAATTAGATACATATACATATCTCCTCAACAATGCTTTTAAAAAATAAGAGTCTATACTCCCATCTTACAAGAACGCCGACGAACAATTACTGAATTTAGCATAAGCAAACAACAAAGGAACAAAAGAAGCAAGGTTGGTACAATCACAAATATTTTCACAAATTTATTCATTCCAGTGCCTCTGTGAATAAAAAAAAAAAATTATAAAAAAAATACCTCTGTGAATCAGCTTATATATGCAAGTTCCTATCAATTAGCTAGCCACGGTTGCTGCTCAAGCTCTTCAAGTTTCACAGCTCATGATTGAATAATAATCCCACAAAAATCTTAATTGCGGCAATACATACTTATACGTATGTGAAAAGTAGAAGGGTCAATTTAGGTGTGCTTCAAAGAATAGTATTTTACTTATATATGACCCGTGTAGGTCACAATATTATTAATTATTTTTTTGATAAAGTGAATTGTCTTAGGTGCTTCAAAGAATAATATTTTACTTATGTATGACTCGAGTAGTAGGTCACATTTTTTTTTTTTTTTGATAAAGTGCATTGTCTTAAGAACGTATCCCAACAAAGTTGGTACACGCCATCTAAAGATGAATAGACTTACCAACTAAGTTGGTTAGAGAGGATGCTAGGTCCCAATATTCCCAAGACAAGTCATACAGGGAGCCCATACCTGTGCATTGGTAGGTCGCTGGTTATTGGGGTTGAAATCAGGAGACCAAGGCTGCAGACGAATATGACCAGGTTTGATCGTCCATGTTCCCATTGACCAGACCCGTTCCTTGTCTTCTGGGAGCTCAAAGTAGAAGTTATAGAAGCCCTTGCCTAAGGATATCATATGCCAATTCCCAGTAGGTTTCCAGATTTCTTAGCAAAAAAGGACTCTTATTGGAAATGTATCACAATAAAGTTGATACACGATTAAGAAGAAGACGGCATTCCTACTAAGTTGGCCTTCCGAACTCCGCCACTCCAACGAGAGATCAAATATTATAAATAGAAATAAAAAGATTATAATAAGTTCATGACAATCTACAAGAAGATAAAAAGAAACCAAAATACTAAGAACTCCGAGAACAAAGTAAACAGAAAATTATTTGTGATCATTAAAGCAAATTATGTGTAAAAGTAAAATACAAGATTTAATAAATCGAGTTTCCAAGAAAATCTAAGTAGATTTTGAGATCGTTTGATTTAGGATTCAAATTCAAAACTCAAAATCAATTTAATTCAATTATAAATTCAAATCGTCTTTAGATAGGAGCTTGTTTTTCGTATTTGAGTTTAGATTTTAATAGAGATATTATTTTGTATTAAGAATTTAAAAAATTATTTTTTGCGGTAGAAACTAAAAAGAATACTTGAATTTAATTTAATATTTTTTTTATTTTAGTAAAAAAAAAAACATTGGTACTATATTTGAATCCTAAATCAAACGACATATTTCTTTGACTAATTCTTAATCAGCTGTACATTTTCTTCTGCACTATTATTTATGTCACGATCAACAAATATCTCATTTGGGTGTTTTACATGTTACTGCAAAATCAACACTATAAGATTATCTAAAAAACAACACAGCTATTTCACATCAGATTTTGATCGTGATCATAACAATATCTCAAGTAGTGAAACCCTTAAATAAGGTATTTTAATTTTCACATTATTTGTGATCATTAAAGTAAATTACGTGTAAAAGTAAAATACAAGATTTAATTTTTTGTGAATTACACTGACGCGCCTTCTAGGAAATCTCTTTTAGTGCGTGGTGGGGCTATTACTAGCTAGAGTCATTATCTTGACTCTTTCTTCTCTTATCTAGCTAGTTGATCAATTGAAACAATAAAATCATTACATATGCCGTTATACTTTAACATTAATTTCCAGCGCAGAAAGCACGACTTTGATTCCATAAATTCAAAATGATTTAACATCTTGCTAGCCAAATTAAGTCGATCACCATCACATTAAATTGAAGTCGCCATATTCATATACCGGAGTTCACACTCCATGGCTGAGTAACTGTTAGGAGTGGTCCTTCGTGCGCGTGTGTGTGTGTTTCACGTTGCGAATGGTCTGGGAGTAGACGGAGTTCGCGGGACAACAAAGCTGGAAATCGGCGCCATAGTGCAGGCGCTGCAGCCCCGTGGCTCGGGTGCACCGCTGCTTGCCCAGGCTCCGCGGGACCGCGGCGCTGGCGCTGCAGCGCCGTGATCTGGGCTGGGCGTGCTGCGGCCGCTAGAGCTGCAGCGCCATGGCCAGGGTTGGGTTAATTAGTTAGTTCCGTTCCTTCTTGTAACGGGTATAGATATAAACCCAATAAATAGCTTTTGTAACAGACTTGTATGTGAGACATTTGTAGCTTAGAGAAACACTTTTTAATAATCATTCTTGGTTAAATAAAGATTGATTGGATTGGTTTTCTCAGATTTTGCTTTTCCGTGTTTGTTCTTCGTATTGTTCTTCGTGTTATTCGACGTTGGCATATCAGTAACAGAAATGGCTATTATTAGAAATCAATTCAGATTATTTCTAAAAAGCATATGAAAATTGTTATTTTGGGAGCTTAGAACCGAATGGAAAATATTAAATAAGGATCCCCAGGAAAAAAAAAAAAATCATCCCAACAACTTTGAGAGAACATGTTAGTAGACCAAAAAATTTTGTTTGATTAGTCAATTAATAATAATAATAAAATAATAATAATAATAAGGATGAAGTAGATAAATACTCAGAATTAATATAATAATAAAAATAAATACTCAAAATTTTGAAGTAATTGAGTTACTAGTCAATTCGTTAATTACTTGCACATACTTTTGATAACTAAGTTAATTACCACTACTTACCACTGTGTAAACAATTGAATCACTTTGGTAGCTGGTTATATTTTTCAAAAGATTGGATAATAATTTAAATTAAGTGTTAAAAATTTGGTTTTCACTATAATTTCTCTAATAATAATTGGAGAATGATTGATGCATAACACCTTCAAAGAAATTTCTTGGCGAATAATTGAGAACACACACCACCTGCTAGACATTTCAGATTAGATGATATTTTAGCGTATATTACTGACCAATGGATAATAACATTTATCTAAGAACTAGCTCCTTTGACATAGATGACACACATATTGCACTATTCTATACAACTATTAAAAAAATCTAAAGGGCTTGGACGTTTCGTCCAAGCAAAGCCGAAACGTTTCGGCCCCCTGTTTTTTTGGCTTTTTTTTTTTTTTTTTTTTTTGTCGAAACTCCGAAAAACGCATTTTTTAGGAGGTAAGATGATTTTTTTTTTCAAAAATTGGGTTATTATATAATTTAGTAAAATTATATGGACTGGAATGAAATTAAATAGGACTAAAATGAAAAAAAAAAGACTTGTGTGCAAAAAAAAAAAAACAACCCCTGACGGGGGCCAGCGTCCATGGAGCCCGTGTGTCAGGGGCTGATCCCACTCCCTCTTGTTGGGCGTGAATACACGCGCCAGCCATCCTCTCCCCCACCAACTTTTTCTTCTTTTTTTTTTTGTTTTTTTCGTTTCTTTTTTTTTCTTTTTGTTTCTTTCTTTTATTCAATTAGTTTTTCAAACTTTCTTTTTTAATTTTTTTCCTTTTATATTTTTTTCTTCATCTTTTTATCTCTCAATTTTTTTTATTTCTCTTTTAATATCACAATATTTTTATTATTACCTTGTTTTATAATTTTTTTTATTTTGCCTTTCAATTTATAAAATGATTTTTTATTATATTTTTTAAATGATAAAATTTTTATAATATTTTTTCCTTAACTTTCATTTATTTCACAATTTAATAAGTTAAAAAAAAATGCCTTACACGTGCTCTGCACGTACCCAAATCTAGTATGTATACTTAAAAGACCACGCATCGGAAACTTGATACACACTCTCCGATCACAACACACACACAACTTTCAAGTTTTTTTGGTTTGTTTGTTTGTTTGTTTGTTTTTTTTTTTTTTTTTTAATTTGTGCTTTTTTACGGCATATCTCAGAGAAGTAACCACTCCGGGCATCTAGGGCGATGGCCATTATTCGAGCGTTTTGAATACTAGAATAAGATTAAAAGTGCTTTTTTTTTTTTTGATGAAATAATATTAATTAATGGCATACTATAATTTTCTTTCTTTCTTTTTTTCTTCCCGATCATCTAGATAAAATATGGAAGAGTCAACTTATTAAAAGTCCAGAACTAATAGTCCCACCTCGTTATGATAATAGACATTTCCTCGAAGGCGCTCTTTCTTCCATTAACTAGAGTTGCTCAGTACATGATGTCAGTGTTGTGATCTTCATTAGTAAGAAAGCCAGAGAAAGGCGAGATTATTATTTAATTAATAAAGAAGTCAAATTAGTGGAAAACTTTAAACCTAATAATTTACTATAATGACCACAAAAAAGTGTGGAAAATGTATCGAAGTTTCGCTTGAGAACTTTTACTATATATGGTCAAGGTTTGAGGTAAAATATTGATGTGACAAAGTAGTGCTGCACTCTGTAGATTTTTTTTAATCTAAAATTTTACGGTTATTTTCTCAATTAACATGGACCAGAGCCCCAATTGAGATATTCATTGATGAAATTATAGTTGGCTTATAGTAATCCGTTAAATTATATTTTCTCATTTCAACCATAGTAATACAATTGTTGTTTAAGTATAATTTATAAGTGCACGTGCCTGACCTTCTTCGAACCAAAAATAAAATATGTTTCGAGTATAAATAATAAGGGTAAATCTGTCACAGAATCAAAATTTGAGAAAATTTGATAGTTATAAATTTGATCCCGAAGGGGATAAAAATTTTCAATGGTCTAAAATCATCTACCATTGTATTATTTTAATTTTCAGAATATTGGTGGGTCTAACGAATCTTTACAAATTTACTGTATCTTTAATCAATGTCCTAATAAATTTCAAACAGTGACATTCAATATGGATGGCTGAGATTTGTGGTAAATCTATATATCATACAACTTTTGTCATATATTACGACCAGCACTAATTCTTCTCTCTTTGTTTGTCTGTTTTCTTTTTCTCTGATAAAGGCCTTGAACATTTGGACCACTTAGTTTAAAGTTCCGCTGACTAGTCAAAAATCAATTGAATTACTTATTTCCAACGATCCCGAATGTAGACTTCCTTTGGTATTCGAGTTTTTGGTGAGGGTTGAATATTCCTACTTGCGGGATTTATTTATTTTTTTTCCACAAAGGAAAAGAGGACTTAATTCAGGATTAGGAGAAAAGGAGAGAAAAAAAAAATGCATATTGATAAATGAAAAAAATTCAAACAACTTTTAGTACTTTTCTCTCTCCTTGTGTCATCTCTTCAAGTCCAAGGAGATTTTGGAACAATAAAAGTCCGGCCGAGCCTTTTCATTCGTAAACAAGTTTCAAGTAGAAATTCCAAAGTTTATCCAAGATTTGCTGGAGCTTGAGGTCAGGAGAACTATGAGTCTATGATCTTGCCATCTCTCTTTCGTTCTTTATTTAGATGCTTTGCGTTGAAATTTTTTGTTTTAAAGCTTATCTACACATATTATTACATGATAATATTGTCGTTAAAGATTTTAATTTTATTGGTTTGATTCAGATCTTGGTTTCTTATTCTCTCCCTTCCAATATAAAGATATCAATAGACTTTATCTGAGAAACTTAAATGCAAACCAATCATCATACTTTCGAATATCTGTAGTGTTTATTTCCCTTGTATTAGAGCAGTTAATTAGTTTTTAGTTCTTCTAAAACTTTAAGCTGGAAGAAAATGAATATTTAATTTTTGAACGTGAACTCTCTCTTGATGATCATGTGCGAGTAGATAATTAATTCATAGGGGAGAAAAATAAAAAAACAAAAGGGTTTATTTGAGCTTATATAAGAGATGGGCAAGTAATAGTATTTGTATTCACGAGATTAGCTATGCTATTTTTTGAAGTCATGTTTTGATGTATGCCACTCAAAATTTTTTCTCTATATTATAATTATTTTCTGCTATATATATGATATCTAAAGATGACATAAAGCGTAAACAACAAATTGGTGGCACATGCATAATTAACCCTATTTATAAATCCTTGTTAGATTACTTGGCTTTTTCTCTATATGTGTAAATTTCTCATATATTTATTCAAAAAGTAGGAGGTTGGTCATGGTTCAAATAATTTTTTTTTTCTTAATTCTTAAGATCTAAACCAAAGCGTGTAAACCTATTAGCTAATTACAGTTAAATTACACAGTTCCTAGAACATATGTTGGAAAATGGTTGGAAATAACAAATTTTTTTACGCTTTTAAAAAATAGCATATGTTCAAAAAAGTTAAAACAAATGGTCGTTGTCAAGAATATTACAACAAAAAAGTATTTACGCATTTGTAAGAAATTTTTTAACATTTCAACTTTTACTCGTTAAATTTGAAGTGTTAAAAATTTTCTTACAAATGTGTAAATATTTTTTGGGTAAGTTGCAAAAATAAACCAAAATTGAATGGGTCTTTTAAAAAATACCACATGTTTCAAAATATTAAAAGAATAGCAATGTCAATAATTTTATAATAAAAAAATATTTACACTTTTGTAAGAAATTTTTTAACACTTCAAACTTTAACAAATAAAAATTAAAATATTAAAAAATTTCTTACACAATGTTTAAATATTTTTTTACTGTTTTTTGTTACAAAATTTTTGACATGACTATTCTTTTAATATTTTTAAACATGTGCTATTTTTTAAAAATGTAAAAAATAAAATAAAATTTTTTTAGCCACAAAATTAATTTGTGGTTTAAACGTTTAGTGACGACCAAATTTTTTTTTTTTTTTACATTGTGGCTAAAGCATAATATTTAGCTACAAAATGGATACATTTAGATTTAGTGACAAAAAGTAAACTTATAATTTGCTCAAAATCTTTGAATGTGGCACATTTTTCGTTACAGTAGGGAACGATCTTAAAACTTATTATGAGTGTTTAAGATTTTGAATTTTAATTTATCAGTTTTTTCAAAGCCGTTTCTTGTAATTTTTTAGCGTTTTGGTGGAAAAAACGCATTTTAGGGGTAAAAGTATAATTTTTTTTTCCAAAAAAATTGGACCTAAATAATGATAAAATAAAAATAAAGGAACAAAAAATAAATAAATAAAATTATTTAAACAATTTTCAACCATATATTCATTCCCTCCCCACCACATCCACATCCACATCCCAAAATCTTTTGTCACTAAAAATTGTTAATTTAGCCACAAAATTAAAAATTGTGTTTTAGACACAAAATTAAAAATTTGTGACAAGGGATTTTAGTGCGCACGTATAGAATACAACCTTGGCATAAAATATATTTTGTAGCTAAAACTCTTTAGCCATAAACTTTATACTTTTGTGGCTAAACAATATTTTTATAGGGTAAATTTTTTATTTTATCATGCTAAAGAGCTAGCTAGTCCTCGTATATATATATATATATATATATATATATATATATATTGTAGATGATTCGAAATTTTTCTCAGAAAATAGTGGCTAATGGAAAATTTTTTATTTGAAGAAAAAAGTGTGTGCATTAATATTTGTGATTTATAACTGATAAGCAAATGACACCATTTTGGTTACGTTTTAGATTAATTTTTTCTCACAAAAAAATTTGATTCTCTACCATTGCTCATCAACATTTAACCAACTATATATCCCTTTTATAATCCAATAGTCAATAATATTATCACAGGCGTGAATTGGGAGATAAATCAACACCAAAGAAGATAAAGAGAATGGCTGCCATAATGGAGTTGCTCATAGCCATTGTAATGGGCCTGCAAGCACTGGGCGTAACACCACCCACAGCAGTAGCATGGAACGAAGCATTACTAGTGCCGATTTCCAAGCATGGTTGTGAAGATAAATGCGGAAATGTGAGCGTCCCATTTCCTTTTGGAATGGGCAGCTCCGATTGTTTCCTCGACGGATGGTTTGAAATGGTTTGCAACAAGTCTGTCACCCCACCTAGGCTGCTCCTCAAGCGCACCCAATTAGAAGTACTCAATATCTCTTGGGACGACGAAGGATACTACAGTCGCAACGACGGCTACAGTCGCTCCAGCTCACAAGTGCTATTGATCAAAGCGCCGATTAGTTATTACAATTGCGGAGACAGAGGAATCCCAAAGACAGTAGATTTAACCGGAGCCCCTTTCTCTTTCTCCGATCAAAATGTGTTTGTTGCAGTGAGCTGTGGCGTTCATGCCAAGATGGATTCGACTTCGGGTATTACATCATCTCAGATTGGGTGCAAGTCGAAATGCACATTAAGGGATAATCGAACCTCAACGAGTAATCATGGTAATGTCCTTTGTGACGGCATAGGCTGCTGCCAGACGTCCATTATTTCGGTCCTTGATTCCTTTGAGATCTCATTCGATAATACCACAGAGACAGAGGGAGAGATGATCAGTGATCAATGCAAATTTGCGTTCGTGGTAGACCGAAACTTTTGGCATGAGTTTCAGAATAAATCGTCGAGTTTTGATGGGATCCGTGATATGGACTACGTTCCTCTCATCCTGGACTGGTACTTGACCCGCTATTCATATTTCGACATATTTAAAAGAAACAAGCCCGAAAGGCCTAAAATTACCAGCTCCAGATGCTATAATTATTCAAGTTATACATACCGCCGTGATTCACAAAACGGAAAACCATGGTCGTACGAATGCAACTGCAGATACGGGTTGCGAGGAAATCCCTATCTTGCTGATGGATGCAGTCAAGGTAAAGTACTTCCAACGCAATCCAAAGCTTATTTACAGTGCGTACTTTCCTTTGTTGCTTTCTGATGGCTTTATGTGTGATTGTTTATGTTCGTGTGTGTGTTGATTACTTTAATTAATTTTTAGTTTTACTACTAAAAAATAATATATATAATAACAAAATAGCATTTATTTATTGGAATATCAAATGTCAAATATAATATTTTTAATTTTTAAGGACCAAATTTAGCAATATCATGAACTAGTATTTTTTCTTTTCACAACTTCGTTTTCGGTTTGATATCATCTAGTGGTTTTACTTGCGATCAGATCTTAATGAATGCGACACATATTATGAGCCTTGCGGATCGGGAGCCACATGCGTGAATACTTATGGGGACTACCATTGCAGTTACAAGAGAAAGTTTCTCCTTATTGGTATGTGCTCTAGTACTCTCAGACTCAGTTGAGGGGATTTTGTTGTAAATTTTGTGATATGTTATGCTGTGCTTGGTATGACAGATTTTGAAAAGAAGTGATTTACGTACGGTGAAGATAACTAAAATGTTTTATTAGACTACAAGTTTAACCCGTCTAATTTTATAGACAGTTTAGGATTAACGAGGGTAGATCCTGTAATGGAATTGATCAACTTGCAATTTTTTTTTTATTTAAATATATCAATGTGAACGGATATATAGAACATATAGGGTCATAAAAGGGTGTCATCTTAGTTGGGATGTTTGTAAGATATTTTATATCGAATACCCTTCTTCCTACTTATATAAATGAAGTAATATTCTATATATATGGAAATTATAAATAAGAGGCAAAGCCAAGGCATTTGATTAAACGTCATGGGGTTCGATTGCTCGTTGGGTTATTTTTTCTCGATAACTAGTTGGATCAATAATTTATTGTATATTGCATCTGTTTACAAATATGCATGTGTATGTTTTGGTTTGAGTTGTACAGGCTTTGGAAGTTCCCTTGGAGCATTATTTCTACTCTTTGGCATATGGGCGTTATACAAGAATATAAAGAAAAGAAAAGAGACAAAACGGAAAAGAAAGTTTTTCAAACAGAATGGCGGTCTTTTGTTACAACAGCAGCTATCTTCTGGTGAAGGCAACGTTGAGAAAACCAAGTTGTTCGATTCAAATGAGTTGGAGAAGGCGACCGATCATTTTAGTATTGACAGAATCCTTGGCCAGGGAGGCCAAGGGACAGTGTACAAAGGAATGCTTGAAGATGGAAAAATTGTTGCAGTGAAGAAGTCTAAAATCATCGATGAAGAGAAACTCTCAGAATTCATTAATGAGGTTGTCATTCTTTCGCAAATCAATCACAGGAATGTCGTTCAATTACTGGGTTGCTGTTTGGAGACCGAAGTTCCACTTCTAGTCTACGAGTTCATACCAAATGGAACCCTTTCACAGTACATTCATGAGGGAAATGAGGAGTTTCCCTTTACATGGAAAATACGGTTACGCATTGCAGCAGAAATCGCGGGAGCGCTTTCCTACTTACATTCAGCTGCATCGTTTCCTATTTACCACCGAGACATCAAGTCTACAAACATTCTCCTCGATGAAAAATACAAGGCAAAAGTTGCAGACTTTGGCACATCAAGAACAATTTCCTTAGAACAAACACATCTCACAACTCTAGTCTACGGCACATTTGGTTATTTGGATCCCGAATATTTCCAATCGAGTCAATTTACGGAAAAGAGTGATGTTTACAGCTTTGGGGTGGTTCTCGTTGAGCTCTTAACTGGACAAAAAGCGATTTGTGCAACAAGGGCAGAAGAAGGAAGAAACTTGGCCACATATTTCACTATGTCAATGGAGTCAAACCGTCTATTTGACATCGTTGATGCTAAAGCTCTTGAAGATGGACCAAAAGAAGAGATCTTAATAGTTGCGTGCCTCGCTTTGAGATGCTTGAATTTGAGTGGTAGGAATCGACCAACGATGAAAGAAGTCGCAATGGAGTTGGAGGGTCTGCAGAATCCAAAGAGAGAAGCTCATTCTGATGCTCAGCAAAACTACGAAGAGATTGCATATGTCAGAACAGAGTTAGTTGAGCCTTGGGATGATGCTTCTATGTCATCGTCTGCCTTTGATAATACTACTACCCGTTCTTTGTTGCAACAAGAATTACCATTATTGTCATTCGAATTAAAATGAATATTATACCACTTTCTTGTATTAAGCTACAATTTCCTGCTTGATAGTTGAGGCATAGATTTTTTTTAAACTCATTATATGTGTGCCTATATACATTATACATGTATGTGCTACTTGTTACTCTGTGTGTGTGGTCATGCTGTATCACTTTCCTTTTCCTATGTTTTGGGTTACATTTTTCATTACTTTTCTTTTATTTTAAATAAAACCAACATTGTAATTTTCTTCTTCGCTCCAAATGATTCACTTAATTCACTTGGATGTGATATCCAAACTTTGCAATGACTTATGCGGGGATAGAACATGGGAAGTCTATTTTAAATATCATTTTTTAATAGTCTAGGTCATCCTATCAATTAATAAATACATATGTGAAACATGAAAGTTACTATACAGTTTCAAATCATGTTTAATGTTGTGTGGTTGTATTAAATGGACAGGAATAGGATCGGTAAAGTTGAACAGAGGACAGAGCACAGCTTCACAGGAGTTTTAAATGATTTTTGCTCTTTTTTTTTTTTTTTCAAATACAAAAAAAAAAAAAAGCATGACAAAAGTTAAATTGTTTATGGCTCAGCTTGTGTGTCTTTTTTATGTGGAAAATAAATAGCTCATATTCCTTATGACTGGGTCAAGCGACTAGAATTACTACACAGTTTAACTCTCTCTCCACCAAAACAGAGCTTTCACGCTTCACTTTTTGAAAGACATAACGCAAAAAATGCTCAAAGCTCTTTGGTCTGTCTCAGCACCGTTTAATTGATATGATGTGAAGACTATTATTCAGCCAGCGTTAATGTTACATTAGTTGGGCAGTGATTTTCTTCTTATTTTTATAAAATATAATGAAGACCTAAAAGAACTGTCCTCGAATTCACTGAGTTGTTTGAGTTGACACGATGGTCCTTGAGGTGCGTTATATTTACTTAAATCTCTGAGAAACAAAAAAGTGTGGAAAATGTAATATATATGAGTGTTTTTTATGGGAATTTGTAAAAAAATAAAAATAAAAATTGTGTTCCTTTCTTTAAACTTATCTGAAGTTTGATCTGCACTATGGTACAGAGTGCCTCTATGCTTATCTAAGTTGCGTTGCAAAACTGTATAATATTTTATAGGGTCAGTTAAGAATTTAGCCATTTTACAATCTATATTTTAAATATATAGTCCACGTTTTGAAATATTAGCAAAATAACCATCAGGTCAACATCTAAAAATTTGTGACTAAAGAAATAAAAATTTGTGACTAAATAAATAAAATACATAGTCATAAAATTTTTTACTATAGTCACAAAATTTCAAAAAATTTGAAATAAACACAATAAAAAAATTTAAACATCCATTAACAAATTAACCAACTCACAAATAAATGATTGCCTATACAACCAATTTCATAAAACTTATTACTAAAAAAAAATATCTTATAAATAGCAAAAAAAAATGCAGCCAAAGAAGTCACAAATTTCATAACTAGAGACACAAAATTTTAGACAATATTGTCTGCAACAAACAATAAAAACAGAATTCAAAAAGCTAATGACTGCAGTCTCAAAAATCTAGACGCAAATATATGGCTATTTTGCTAATAAATGCAAACATAGACTAATTGTTAAAAACATATATAAAAATACGCCTATTTATTTAAAAAACTGTATTTTATATCCCTTCTCTATGTGAGACTTTACCAATATACGTTATGATTTTAGTGTTTTTTTTTTATCCACTTCAAGGGTGTCATAACTCTATGCATCAATATTTTTTACTCATCCAAATATCAATTGACATTATAAACAGCCACCAATCCAGAAATTTAGTTCAATTTGAAAAATTATGAAAAATTTAATGATTATAAAAAAGAAGATAATACCCATTTAGCTAGAGGCATAAAAAGTTTTAATTAATTAAGATGTTTATCGTATTTTGAAATCTAATAAATTTTATGACTACAAATAGTTTTTTCTTTTTAAATAGCTTATAGAATTGTGATATATTTGAGGGCTGTTTTGGAGTAGGAAATAGGGGAAGATTAACATAGTGCTAACTTTGTTGGAAACGTTCCCAAATGGTTCCTCTCAGTTAAAAAAAAAAAAAAAATTAAAAGAATTATGAAGTTAGAAGTTTAGTCAATTAGTGGGAGCAAAAGTAAGGATATAATAAAATATATTTTACATAATCAGCGGCAAATTCATAATTAGAAATTCAATAAACAAAAAGAAGGATATAATTGAAAAGTTGTATTCAAAATCTGAGGTAAAATATACTTAAAGAAAAAATCAGTAAGGGCTTTATGGCCCAGGTGCCCCCAAGATATCCACAAAATGAATGTTAATTCTATGTTGATCTAATCGCGAAAGAGAACACATATATATTAATTAAGAATTCGTCGTCAATAACATAATATGGTTAAGCCTTAAAATGGCACTTTAAATGGTATTTATCAACCATTCTCCGACATATATAGATAGATAGATATGATGATTTGATGCCCCGTTCCTTTCTTTTCTCTCCCCCAAAACAGAGCTTTCACGCTTCACTTTTTTAAATAAGACGTATACTGCTTGAATATGCTCAAAGCTTTAAAGGTGATGCCAACTTTTCTTTGATGTGAATCACGTTTTTTTAATTTATGGGTCGAAAGCCGTGTTTTTTTTGGGATGGAAATGTTTGCACACTGCTTTTCTTGTTTCTTTTCATAAACTATATATATTCAAGACCTAAAATAACTTTCCTCGAATTCACTCGGTTGTTTAATTTAATACGAGGAACATTTTTGTTTTTGTTTTTGTTTTTTTTTTGTTTTTTGTTCCCTTTGATCAAGTAGATAAAGAGAAGAAAAAGTCAAGATAATAAACTCGAGCAATAGCCCCACCACCATTAAAGAGCTCTCCTCGAACATGCTGAATTGCTCAATATAAGCATATTCTCGTTACAGCGACGAACTCAGGAATTTAATTAGTTTTGGGGGCAAAAATCATGACAAAATTCCACTGAAAAAAAAAAATTGATATATCCAATTAATAAAGACATAAAAAGTTGTAATTAATAAAATTTTTGAATCTGATAAATTTTATCTGAGTACAAATAGTTTTCTTAATTTACATGTGAAGTTAAAAAGTTTATCAGTAGGGAAAGCTTTATTGAGTAGAAATAGTTTTCCACGGCGCCCCCGTAAGAACAGTCCATTCCGCGTATGATATAATGTGTGTCTCACTACGTCCCGGCCTGTTCCTCGACTATATATATATGCAACATGAAGTATCAGAATATAAGATAGAAAATACTCTTCAAAGCAAATAATTAAAATCTTCTGTTTTTCTTTCTCACCCATACATGTATATATATCCCAATATATAGGTGTTAGTAAGCCTTTTTGTTTTTCATCATTATTATATATCTAAGAAACCTGAACAATTTGAGAAAGTAATTGACCGCACTTGAGTTCGGACATCTTTAATTTCATCACAAGCTTTGCAAAATCACTCCAGTGTTAATTTGTAGATTTTCCAGTCCATCGGAGAAGCTACTAATATTGATCTCGTAATTTTCTTTCTTTGGTGTATCATCGATGAACTTGTATGGGCTGATTTAAAAAGGTAAATATCGAGTACATATATGATATATGTTTGCAGGTGAAAGATATTTTTGGTTTATAATATTGATAGTTGATATTAGTCTCTGCTTTGTTGATTTCAGCTTATTCTTCCGTGCGACCAAATATTACTTTTATTTGGCTTTTGCGGGAATTGGAAAGACACACAACGCATATCCTGGTAAGTAATAATATCTCTTCCTTACCTCTTTTTACGAGACACATGGTTTGACCCACATGCTTTTCACGTGCCTTGAATATATATTAGAGTAATTAGCACCAATACCCCTGAACTTGTCATGATTTGACAAGTTGGCCGCTGAATAACAGGAACTAATTTGCTAAATTTTAGAAGTTCATATTGTGAATTGCCAAGAAAAAAAAAAATTCAAGCGTCAACTTGCCAAAACATGACAAGTGCAACCAAATAGCATGACAAGAAAACAAAAGTCATTTTTTAGATTCCCAATTAACATTTTGTCTGTTAAATCTCGATTCAACTAGTAGTACAACTAAATAACAATTTAAATTTACAATTTTAAGTTCAAATTTTGAGACCTTTTCAATCTCGAGTCAAAATATCTAAACTTTTTAGTTTAATCCGTTTACCAAAAATGATCTAATCACCCGCAACGCATAGTTTTGGAAGTTTTATATATATATATATATATATATATATATATATATAGCAGATTGCGGTGCAATTTAAAACTCAGTTGAGTACTTTTAT
Organism: Boehmeria nivea var. tenacissima; assembly: GCA_018132145.1. Lineage (NCBI taxonomy): Eukaryota > Viridiplantae > Streptophyta > Magnoliopsida > Rosales > Urticaceae > Boehmeria > Boehmeria nivea. The sequence goes on along the minus strand of CM030876.1, from coordinate 14,165,049 downwards.
GCTGTCAAGTACGTATTACAATAAATTGGATTTTTGGTCACAACTTTTTAGTAAAAAAAAAAATTGTGACTAAATGATACTTTTAATCACAATTCATTATAAACTTTCCACTAATGTATTTTTAATTACAAAATTTTCATTTAGTAATTGAATATGTGGTGATGTCTATAAATATTTTAGTCACAACAATATTTTGTGACTGAGACTTTTAGTCGTGGACTTCTTATTAGTCACGGCATATTTATGAGCTGCCGTGACTAGTGGCAAAAGTTTAAGTATAGAGTAATATAGTTGTGACAAAATAATTTAAAGGATTAATTTTATCATTTCCCTCTCTATTTTAACACGAATCTCAAATTGTCTCATGTACTTCAAATTGTTACATCCGTTCCTCTTATATATACTCTTAAAACGTTTCAAATTTATCCTTCTGTTAACTTTTCCGTCCAAAGTTGCCATTTTCCATCCAAAGTTGCCATGTGTCACATAATTGGAGAGGTTTTTTGTGCATTTGCCGGTGAAATTATATTTTTGTCCCTGTTCGATACTTTTTTTTTTCTCAAGTTTTTTTTTGTGCTAGAAACACTTGATTAAAAAAATTAATTTTTTTCTTTAGCTAAAAATTTGATAATTTTTAGTTTTATTTTTTTGTGCTAGAAACAACTTGATTTAAGAAAAAAAAAAATTTTTCAATCAAGTGTTTCTAGCACCAAAAAAAAAAACCCTTAAAAGAAAAAACATATCAAATAGGGGCAAAAATATAATTTCACCTACAAATACAAAAAAACCTATCTAATTATATGACACATGGTAATTTTGGATGAAAAATGGAAACTTTGGATGGAAAAGTTAACGGAAGGACAAATTTGAGACGTTTTAAAAGTATAGGGGGAACGGATGTAATAAATTGAAGTACATGGGACAATTTGAGATTCGGGTTAAAATAGAGGGGGAAATGATGAAATTAATCCTAATTTAAATCACAAAAAAATCAATGATTGAATAAAAAATTTATGATTAAAAGTATATATTACTGACAAATTTATAATGAGTTGTGATTAAAAGTACTATCCAGTCACATTTTTCTTTATTTGCTAGTAAAGAGCTGTGACAAAAAGTAAATTTTTATTTTTTTTGGAAATGCAAAAGAAAGACATCTTAAGTATCACTAAATGAGTTATGCACCAAGTGACATGCTCTTATGATTCGTACTTTATGTTTATATGTTTATAGTATAAAAGTAAGGGTATAAATAATAAGTATAACAGAAGATGAGCATGGATTACTACATTTATAATGTGTAAAAAAAAGGGCGGTCGTTAGATTCATGTTAACTAACTTGCTTGTTTACATAGTTAACACTAAGTAACTACTAATCGAACATCATCTCATATTAATCCCAGACTTGAAGATGAGTAGAGATCAGAATTTTCAAAGAGCAGGAATGATTCTCCTACCAATTCTTATCATAACATGCTCGCTGGGAATAACACCTTCACTATCAGCATCACTAAAAGAATTGACGTCATTGTCTGTTGCGAGGCTTGGTTGTGAAGATCGCTGCGGGAACGTGACAGTCCCATTCCCTTTTGGAATTGGGTCCCACTGCGCTGTTGACAAGTGGTTCGAAATAGAGTGCGACACTTCTGGCCCCTCTCCTAAGCTCTACCTGAGACACAGCAATTTAGAGGTTCTCAATATCTCTAATTTTGCGGTTGACAACACGGCGGACTATTTTTTTCACGTGAGAAACCCAATCAGTTTTTACAATTGCCCAGGCAAGGAAGACCCAGAACCTCTGAATTTGACGGGAAAGCCTTTTTATATCTGGTCCAGTTATAATATCTTCGTAGCAGTAAGTTGCGGAGTCATTGCGAAATTAAATTCAAGTTCCACCATGAATTATGGTTTAAGGTCCGGCAGTAACGACTTCTCTGAGAGTTGGTGCACGTCGACCTGCTCGACCCGAAATATCAGTAATAGTCTTTGCGATGGCATTGACTGCTGTGAAATCCCCGACCCTTCAATTTACAATGACGTTAAAATCTCATTCGACAATAGATCAAGCACAGCTAGTGGTAGTATAAGTGCAGGTCGTGACTATGATAATGATGAATGCAAATATGCGTTCTTGGTAGACAGAGACTATTGGTCTGACTATAAAAATCGTTCAACTGGCTTTACAGCAATCCGTGATCAGGGCTCTGTTCCGGTGACCCTAGGATGGTCCTTAAACTATACAGATTTCGACATATTTAAAACAAATATGTCATATACGACCCACTACTGTTACAATGAATATCCGATCGAATGTAGCTGCAACGATAGGCTCCGAGGTAACCCGTATCTTATAAACGGATGCAGTCAAGGTAATCCCAATTAATTTCTATGATGTGCTTTGCTTTGCACATGTACTGACGTTTTTGGCCTTAAATTAACAAAACCACAAATATATTTACAAATGTAGCATTAATAACAACATGTATTAATTAGAGTACTCTATTTTTTTTTTCAAACAATATTAATTACAGTTCTTCATATCATGATCATGCAATAAATAGACCCTATCATTCCTTGGGATGGAAAAAATAGTTTGAAAATGGTTTGGAATGATTTGAAAAAAAAATAATGTTGAATGGTTTGACTTTGCGAATTTCGAGGTGATATAAATGGTTGAGATTTAAAGATATTGTATAGGGATTTGAAAAGTTGAAAATAAAGGTTGAAAAAAAAAAAGGAATGGAATGTAATGATTTATAGGATTAGAAAGTTGAATGGTTTAGAAAAATTTGAAATGGAATGAGATGAGTGGGATGGTTTGCTCAAACATAGGGAGAGTTCTTTTTCATAAATACTATAAGGGAATAAATAAATTTATTTTTTTAATGTCGGTATTGATTACTTGTCAGATATTAATGAATGCGAGGAGCGGCAAGAATCCTGTGGGCTGGGAGGCGTATGTGTGAATACACATGGGGGCTATCATTGCAGTTTCAAATTAAAGTTTATCTTCATAAGTATGTCTTTTGCTTTATACCCTTCTCCTTTCTCGTTATCTATTTCTATCTGTTTTTTTTTTTTTTAGATTTTTAGCTAAATAGCCTGTTTTCAGCTTTAATTTTAAAAATTGACATGAGTTTGTCATAATTAAGTTATTAGCCACTAGACTATTCACATATATCAAGACTGTCGAAAATACCCCAGTTCGTTCAAATTTTGTTACAATCTATAACAAATATTATTACAGACTGTAACAATTTTTGTTACAATAGGTAATAACTTTTGATACACATATATAATAAAATATCTAATTTTTATCACACATTTGTCTGTTATGATTTGTATCAACACTTGTTACATGTCGTAACAAATATTGTTACAATCCGTAACAAAATTTGTTACAGATTGTAACAAAATTTGGGCAAAATATCTAATTTTTATCACACATTTGTTTGTTACGATTTGTATTAACATTTGTTACATGTGGTAACAAATATTGTTACAATCCGTAACAATATTTGATACAGATTGTAATAAAATTTGGACGAACAGAGGTATTTTGGACAATCCACATAGGCCTGGTGGCTAATAACTTAATTTTTTAATAGTTCGGTCATTTTCTTAAAAGATGTTATTTTAACTGGTCATTTTTCTAATGAGCCTTTTTTTTAATTTAATAAATCTCTTAGCTTCAATTTCTTCACAGTTGGTGATCCTTGACGAGATTTTTAAAAAATAAAGTATTTCAAAATTTACTTTTCATTTTTTAAATTTTATGATTCAAGTTAAAACTTGTTTGCATTTCAAGAAGTATAAATGGTTGGAAAAAAATGAATTAAAAGGTGGCAAATTCTGAGGTAACAAAGTGATAAAAAAAAAACCATACTTAAAAAGAAGAGAAAAAAGTAAACAAAAAGAAAAATCTTGAGTTTCGGGAAAAATAAAGAAAAATGTTGTTTTTTTTTTTTCTATATATCACGAGTCTTGCGAAACTTAAGTCGATTTTTATTTAATTTAAAGAAATTTCTATTGCTGGCAAATAGATAAATTTAATTCCGTGAAAATAGATAAATATGAGGAAATTCTAAAATAATTAAATGATTGGAAGTAAATTATAAAATTATATTTTTAGATACATAAGTATATGGAGCTTAATGGAGTAAATAATAGTCCATTAATCATCCCCGCTCTATTTAGCTTGGAGGATAAATTTCACCTCCATCCCTATTATATTCTCCATATTAAACTCTCTATTTCCATATGAATAGAGCGAATAGTGGGAAAAATTGACATCCCTATTTCCTAGGCGACATAGTGAAAGAGATTCTTTCATTATTTTAATAGATTAATAGATTTTTTTTAGGGTCAGTTAGGTAAATAGCCATTTTGAACTGTGTGTTTTCAAAAAATAGCCACAGTTTCAAAAAAATTTAAAAACTAGCCATTACACACTGTAATAAATTTCTGACAATAACAAAATTACACATAAAATGTGCTGTAAGAAATTTCTGACACGTGTCAGAAATTTCTGAAAGGGTTAGTTTTTAAATTTTTTGAAACTGTGGCTATTTTTTAAAATCATTTTGTAAACAGTGGCTATTTTCTTAAAATTCTCTTTTTTTTATTTAGATTTTGCAATGACCTCTGAAACCTAAAGGATTTAGGCTGGATTAGGCCATTAGGTTATTTTTTTTTCTTTTTAAATTATAACCTATGTTTTGAAAAATTAAAAAAATAACTATAGTGTATTAGCAAGTTTCATAGATAAACTTACTTGATAATTATTTTTTTAATAATTAAAAAGATTTGTCATAATTTAATTACTTAAGTGGAATGATTATTTATTTTAATCTCCTAAGGATGATTTATCTTACTGAGAGAATTACGTGTTAAGTAAAAGAAAAAAGAAATTGATTATGTTGTCACATAAAAAATTCCCACTAAATACAATATTTAGTCAACGTTTACAACACCTTCTCATGATTTTTATTTATTTATAATAATTGCTTGAGGTACTACATTTTCTTATGTCACAGCTAAACTAATGTGTGGATCATTTGCCACAGTTTTTCTAGTTAGCGAAAGAAGCATAGCTTTTACTTCTACTATATCATTGTTTAAAAATCATGCTACATGTGTAATTTGAATAATAATATAGGTTTCGGCAGTGGTCTTGGAGCATTGCTTCTAATTTTTGGTACGTGGGGACTATACAAGCTTTTAAAAAGAAGAAAAGAAAGGAGACGCAAGAACAAGTTTTTCAAGCAAAACGGTGGTCTTTTGTTACAGCAACAATTGTCTTCTGATGATGGCAACGTTAAGAAAACTAAGTTGTTCAGTTCGAACGAGCTAACAAAGGCCACCGATCATTTTAGCATCGACAGAATTCTTGGGCAGGGAGGACAGGGCACTGTGTACAAAGGAATGCTGGAAGATGGAAAAATTGTTGCCATAAAAAAGTCTAAAGTGATTGACGAAGAGAAACTCGCAGAATTCATAAACGAGGTTGTCATTCTTTCCCAAATCAACCATAGGAATGTTGTCCAATTGTTGGGTTGTTGTTTGGAGACAGAAGTTCCTCTTCTTGTTTATGAATTCATACCAAATGGTACTCTTTGCCAGTATATTCATGAACAGAATGAGGAGTTTCCTTTGACATGGAACATACGGTTACGAATCGCAGCAGAAGTTGCCGGAGCTCTTTCCTACTTGCATTCAGCAGCATCTTTTCCTATATACCACCGAGACATCAAGTCTACAAATATACTTCTCGACGAAAAATACAGGGCAAAAGTTGCAGACTTTGGCACATCAAGAACGATTTCCATAGAGCAAACCCATTTGACCACTCTTGTATATGGCACATTTGGTTACTTGGATCCCGAATATTTTCAGTCGAGCCAATTTACAGAGAAGAGTGATGTCTATAGCTTTGGAGTAGTTCTTGTTGAGCTATTAACTGGACAAAGGGCAATATGTGCGACAAGGACAGAAGAAGGAAGAAATTTAGCAACATTTTTCACTATGTCGATGGAGTCAAACCATTTATTTGATATTGTTGATGCTAAAGTTCTCAAAGATGCAGCAAGAGAAGAAATCCTAATAGTTGCGTGCCTCGCACTGAGGTGCTTGAATTTGAGTGGTAGGAATCGACCAACGATGAAAGAAGTAGCAATGGAGTTGGAGGGGATGCAGAACTCAAAGAGAGTAGCTCCTTCTAGCACTCAGCAATTATGAAGAGATCGAAATATATGTTAGAACAGAGTTATATGAGCCTTGGGATGCTGCTTCTATTTCCACAGGGTCACCAGATTTTGATAATATGACTACTCGTTCTTCGTTGCAACAAGAATTACCGTTAATGCCTTTCGAATCAAAATGAATATCATAGGGCTTTCTTGTATAATATGCTTCACATTCCTAACTTCAAAGTTGAGACAAATGTTTTTCCAAGTGATTATTATATGTGTGGCTTCATACAGTATAAATATGTGCTTGTATTTATGTTGTATGTGTTACTTGTTACTGTGTGTTCATGCTGTCGATTGTTGTGTGTTGTGTACTATATCTATTTGCTGTCATTTTATTTTTCTAATAAAAAGGATTTTTCTGATTTAGCGCCTGTGTGATTTGGAGAATCTGTTTAATCTCTTTTTCGTATGTTTTGGGTAACATCCGATGTTGCTGTTTCTTCAATTATTAATAAAGTCAATATTGTAATTTTCTTCTTTTGCTGCATATATGATTCGCTTAATTAGCGTTATTTAATATCCGGACTTTGCTATGACCTATGCAGGGGATATTATATGGAAACTTGCTAGTTAAATTAAATCTTTTATTCCTTTATTGTCTTCAATTATAGCACTTTTCACTTCCAACTGGCTAGTAGTAAGGGCATTGACATTTACTGGTCAACATAGAATTGCTATACATAGAAAGTTTCATTGCAAGTAATGAGATTCAGCGCAATTTGCTAGAATGGTCTATGGTCTTCAATTAAAACATGTTTAATGATATTGAAATCTTTTTTCAACATCATTTTTTAATAGTTAAGTTCATCCAAGCAATTGATCAATATATTTGTGAAACATCAAACTACTCTATAGTTTCAATCATGTTTAATGTTGTATGGTTGTATTAAATGGACAAGAATATGATCGCTAAAATTGAACAGAGGGCAGAGCACAGCTTCACAACAGTTTTATGGTTTTTGCTTATGTTATTTTATTTCCCTAAATAGCTTATAAAGCAAATTTTTAATAATGACACATACATGAATTACTTGAGCGATAATGATCGTTCTCAGGGAAAGTTGTATTCCATTAATGTATTCTAGTGCAATTAAAAAAAAGTCTTTGGTCTAGCGCAAGGCCAATAATTTGATACTTTTTTTTTTTTTTTGCAACCAATTTGATACAGTTTTTGTCAACGAGAATACGACTTCTTGTGGTACCGTTTATAATGGGGTCAATTTTGGCCATTTTGCAAATGAAAAAGCAAAGAAACCACTCAAGAAGACTTATATACATGCAGTTGGTATATTGTCTCTTTCAAAGGGATAATCCTAATATTTATATTAAATTATACTAAGAAGACTTTCCAATAGCCAGAAGATCTTGTCTCTGTGTCGTATATTATTATTGCGGGACTTAAATCAATTTGGATCAGTTAGGTAAATAACTATTTTGGACTGTTTGTTTTTAAAAAATAGTTACAGTTTAAGAAAATTTAAAAATTAGCCGTAACATATAAAAAAAATTTCTGACAATAACAAAATTGCACATAAAAATTACTGTAAGAAAATTTCTGATATGTGTAAAAAAAATTTAAAATGATTAGTTTTTAAATTTTTTGAAACTGTGACTATTTTTTAAAATTATTTTTTTCAAAATGACTATTTTCTTAAAATTCCCAATAAATTTAGGAGTAGTAATTAAAGGTACAAAGCAGTACATAACACGATACCGTTATAAAAAAATCAGAGGCCATTTTTCTACAAATAAATACGATAAGTACAAAAAAAAAAAAAAAGAATCACAAAAGTTAAATTGTTTATGGCTGAGCTTGTGTGTTTTTGTTACATGGAAAATAAATAGCTTATGACTGGGTCAAGCAGGGCGGCTAGAATTGCTACACAATTTAACTCTGTCTCCACAAAAACAGAGTTGCTCTGTCTCACTCGGCATCATTTGATTAATATGATGTAAAGACTGTTATTTAGGCGTGGACTGACTCTCACTCCGGTCTTCCAACAATGATGCCAAGTTTAATTTAATGTGATGGTGCCACTTCTGGCCATTTTATTTCCCAATGAAAAACCGCAGAATTAACACTAAACAGACTTCAAGAAGACTTGTATGCAGTTGGTAATATTGTCTCTTTCAAAGGGATAATTCTAATATCTATAATAAATTTGGAAAAGAAGAATTTTCACTACCCAGTAATGGGTACTCTCTCTTTTGTCATATATTATTGGAAAAATCCCTATTTAACCCCTGAGTTTTATCAAAATTCTCGTTTAGTCCTTATGTTTTTTGAAATTTCAAAATAATCCATGTGTTTGTTAAATTATGTCTGTGTTTGTTAAATTTAAATTAATACCCATTTTTTTTAATATAACAAAATACCCAAGTGATTTAATTACTTACATAGTGGTAGCTGGTAGTAATTAACGTAGCTACCAAAAGCCTGTATAAGTAATTAACGAATTGGCTAGTTATCCAATTATTTAAAATTTTGGATATTTATTTGTGGGTTTCAGTTAGGTAAATAATCATTTTAGACTGGGTGTTTTGAAAAAAATAAGTCACATGTTCAAAAAATTTAAAAACTAGCCATAAAAAGTTTCTTACACATGTAAGAAATTTCTGATAATATCAAAATTACACATAAAAATTGGTGTAAGAAAATATCTGACACATGTAAGAAATTTTTGAAAGGATAATTTTTAAATTTTTTGAAACTGTGACTATTTTTAAAAATTATTTTCTAAAAAGTGGCTATTTTCTTAAAATTCTTTTTATTTTTATTGTTGTGTAAACTTGGGTATTTCCGTACTTTACACTTATTTTTATTGTTGTTTTGATTTTGGGTATTTGTTTACTTCACCGTTTTAACTTTTAGTTAGAAAACGCGTATAAAATATTTATAATGCAATTGCATTTTCTTTTTCCTCTATTTCAATAGTTTATATGACATTAAAATATTTTGATAGTTTAGAGAAAAAATATATTTTTCAATCAATTAAAAATCATGAAAAGATATATATTTTGTTCAATTAAAAAACTTAAGCAATAAATTTTGTATTTATTCTTTAGAAATTTGATGAATTTTATCGAGTACAAATGGTGTCGGTAACCGTTATCGATATATAACGGTAACTGTTAACCGTTAGTGAAAATATTTCGGTAACGGATAACTGTTACCACCAAAAACGATTTCGATAACAGTTTTAACTGTTATCATTTACCGATTTGCCACCATGAGATCTACTCGCCAAAAAAAAAAAAATATCATTAAGACTTAGTCGGTTTTGAAGTGGGTCTCATTCAAATAAATGGTATTTATTCACCATATACCAACATAAATGGACGTCCCGTATTCCTTGATTTTTCTTGGAAAGCTTACTTAATTGGACTATGCAACTTGGACTAATATCAGATCGACTCGGCTTATATGTAATCGCAAATGCTCTTCAAAGCAAACAATTAAATCTTCTGTTTCTCTCTCCATATTTTCATGTCCCAATATATAGATTTTTGCCTTTTTGTTTTTCATCATTTTATTAGAAACTTGAACAATTTAAGAAAGTAATTGATCGCTATTGATCTGTAGTTTTCCAGTCGGAGAAGTCACTAATATTGATCTCGTTATGTTCTTTCTTTGGTGATCGATGAACTTGTATGAGCTGATTTAAAAAGGTAAATATTGAATAAATATATGTTCGCAGGTAAAAGATATTTTGGTTTATAATATTGATAGTTAATACCAATCTCTGCTCTATTGATTTCAGCTTATTCTTCTGTGCAAGCAAATATTTGCATCTGGCTTTTGCGGGAAAGACACAGCACATCGTGGTAAGTATAAGATGTAATATTCAATATCATCAACCTCTCCTAAGATTTTATAGCTACCCATAAATTAAATCATTATTCCTATTTATTGTTATTAAATGAATTATAAAATTATTATCTTTATAAATATTAATTAGTTTCCATGTATAATCTAAAATGTTGAATTATGATCATTCAAGTATTGCGCGAAAAAAAAAAAAAAGAATAACATTTAGTGTAGAGAGACTAGTTTAATATGTTTTTAATTCAGCGGCCAAGATTAATTTGATCATAATTTATAACAACAGTGTTATAATTAGGATAAATTTTATTTTTACTCCATATTTTTTAAGTGCGGATTACTTTGGTTCATATACTTTGGTCCATATACTTAAAAGCGTCTCATTCGATATATAGCAGGTTTTGGTGTAATTTAAAAACACAGTTGAGTGTATATTTTTGTAGTGTTATACGAATTTGCTTGTGTACATTGTTCCAAAAGTTATTCATCGTGATCATAGTCACTCATCCCAGATTCCCAAAACTTGAAGTTGAAGAGGAGTAGAGATCAGGATTTTCGAACAGAGGAATGATGCTCCTACCAATTTTTATCATAACATGCTCGCTGGGAATAACACCTTCACTATCAGCATCACTACAAGATCAATTGACCACGCCGTCTCTTGCGAAGCCTGGTTGTAAAAAACAATGCGGGAACGTGACAATCCCATTCCCTTTTGGAATTGGGTCCCACTGCGCTGTTGACAAGTGGTTCCAAATAGAGTGCGACACTTCTGGCCCCTCTCCTAAGCTCTACCTGAGACACAGCAATTTAGAGGTTCTCAATATCAGTACTAATTTTCTGGATGACAACACGGGGCCGATAAACTATTTTCAGGTGAGAAACCCAATCAGTTTTTACAATTGCCCAGCCAAAGAAGACCCGGAACCTCCAAGACTAAATTTGACGGGGAAGCCTTTTGTTTTCTATGATAATATATTCGTAGCAGTAAGTTGTGGCGTCGTTGCAAAACTAAATTCAAGTTCAAGTTCCACCATAAATTATGGTTTAAGGTCCGGCAGTAACGACTTCTCTGAGAGTTGGTGCATGTCGACCTGCTCGACCGGAAATATCAGTAATACTCTTTGCAACGGCATTGACTGCTGTGAAATCCCTGACCCTTCACTTTATGGCGAGTTAAAAATCTCATTCGACAATAGATCAAGCACAAGTAGTGGTAGTACAAGTGCAGGTCATGACTATGATAATGATGAATGCAAATATGCATTCGTGGTAGACAGTGACTATTGGTCTGATTATAAGAATCGTTCAACTGGCTTTACCGCAATCCGTGATCAGGGCTCTGTTCCCGTGACTCTACGATGGTACTTAAACTATACAGATTTGGACATATTTAAAAAAAATATGTCAGAAGCTGGTCCTGAAACGACCCAGAACTGTTACAATGGATATCCTTTCCAATGTCAGTGCAACAGCGGGCTTCGAGGAAACCCATATCTTATAGACGGATGCAGTCAAGGTAATCCCAATCAATTCCTGTGATGTGCTTTGCTTTGCGCATGTACTGACGTTTTTGGCCTTAAATTAACAATTTGGCACAAATATATTTACAAATGTAGCATTTATACAACATATATATATTATATATCACTACAGTTGGCAATGTATTTAGTAACCTCATAGGCTCATATCATGATCATGCAATAAATAGAATTCCTTTTCATCATATATACAATATGGGAATAAAATAAATGGATTTAATTTATTTAATCTCGCTATTGATTACATGTCAGATATTAATGAATGCGAGAAGTATAACATATCATGCGGGCTGGGAGGCGTATGTGTGAATACACATGGGAGCCATCATTGCAGTTTCAAACACAAGTTTATCTTTATAAGTATGTCTTTTACTTTATACCCTTTCTCGTTCTTTCTTAAATCTCTTATTCTACGTTTTCTTTTTTAAATTTTACTATTCAAGTTAAAAAGTTGTTTGCAATTCAAGAGTATATATATAATATAAATATATAATTGGAAAATAATGAAATGAAAAGGTGACAAATACTAAGGTAACAAACTGATAAATAACCCATAATTAAAAAGAAGAGAGAAAAGAGAGAGAGAGAGAGAGAGAGAGAGAGAGAGAGAGAATAAGACGACAAGGGGAGGTAAAAAAAAGGAAAAAAAAAGTTTAGAAAAGTATTGATTTTTGGGAACAATAAAGAACGATGTTTTTTTTTTTAAATTAAAAACCAGAATAAAAGAAGTTTTTTTTTATATGGAAATAATCATAATCAAAGTTTTGATTTTAAAAATATCTAGTGTTTTGAAATTTTAAAAAAAAATCACCATTCATAAATCTGTTACTTTAGTAAAATTTTCGGTAATTTTATTATGGCAATATATTTCTTTGGTAAGCCTCTCCACTAGTTTAGGCATGGGCTAATTTGTTTACGTCACATTCTTAATCACGATTCATCTTTATTTTTTTTGGGTAAAATAGAGAAAAACTCAAAATTTACACAACAATAAAAATAAATATCTAAGTTTTAAAATAATTGAGTAACTAGTCAATTCATTCATTAATTACTTACACATATTTTTGGTCACTAAGTCAATTACTATCCACTATCATTATGTACGTAATTTTTAAATCTTTTGGGTATTTTGTTATATTTTTTAAAAAAATTGGCATTTATTTAATTAGGTGGTAAAAATTAAGTATTCACTATAATTTCTCTTTTTCTTTTTTAAATTTCTTCAACGGTAAAAAATTTTCTACCTATGTTGCATATTTGTTATTTTTCAAAAGAATAATTGGCTTCCATAGTCCCTGAATTTTTGTACCTTATACATTTTAGTCCCTTATCTTTTTTAATAGGCCAAAATCTCCTTGAATATAATTTTTTTGGCAACATTAGTTCAATTAATAACTAAAAGTCAGTTTTGGTCGGAAATTGTAACGTGCATAACGATTTTTCAGTGTTGTCAATTCGAGTTTGGGCCCGTGGGCCGGCCCAAGCCCGGTCCAAAATATGTATTAAATGGGCTGGTCCGGCCCATTACTGTAGCAAACGGCCCGGCCCGGCCCGTGGAATATAGTGGGCTCGGGCCGGGCTCAATGATGTAGGCCCGCGGGCCAGGCCGGCCCAGTCCGAACATAATATATGGGCCGAGCTGGGCCCGAAGTACATATTTTGGCCCGAATGGGCCCGGCCCGTTTTTTTTTTTTACATAAAAAACTATCGTACTTTTGTGTAAATATCATTTTATGTAATATAAACAAATAACATTTTTTAATATTTATTTTATCCTTCCACAAACAAACAAATAGGTGATAAGAAAGGACTACTCAATTTTTTTTTAATTTTCAACATTATCAGTTGATCATTTATAATATACAACCAAATTATACACTATTTCGGAATATTGTCTCTCACTCACTTAAGAATATTGTCTCTCATACCTTACCACTCTTGAGGAGATATATTTTTAGTATCAAAACAACTTCTGTAAAGGTATATTCGACGTTTGGGTTTTTCTGACTGTACTCTTTTTTTCTTAACAAGGTTTTATCCCATTGAGTTTTTTTTTGGGTTTTTTGCACCTATGGCCCCTCAACTTATCGGGTTTCTACACTTTGGCACCCCTTCTTTTTTTTTTGGCATTAACCCTCCTGAATTTAAAAATCGTTGCATTTAGCCTCAAATTGAAAACGTCCGTCCAAAATTTAACGAAATTTGGCACGTGCTTCACACGTGATAGCTTATTTGGGGGCATATTCCGTCCAATTTTGGATGGAAGTTTTCAATTTGAGGCTAAATGCAACGATTTTTAAATTCAGGGGGGTTAATGCCAAAAAAAAAAAAAAGAAGAAGTGTCAAGGTGTAGAAACCCAATAAGTTGAGGGGCCATAGGTGCAAAAAACCTTTTTTTTTTGTAAGGTTCTTAATGAGGAAGTCATAATCTATAAATAAAAATTTTCTTTTTATTCTCCAATAAAAATTCCTCTTAATATTTATTTTTTTCTCAATTTTTTTAATTTTCTACATTTTTTAGAATGGGCCCATATTGGCCCAAATGGGCCCGGCCCGTTAGGCCCGTTTTAGGCCCGGCCCGCACGGCCCGTGGCCCGGCCCGAACTTCCTTTACTTGGGCTTTGGATCGGGCCGGGCTTAGGGTTTTCATTGTTTGGGCCGGCCCGGCCCGGCCCGGAAAAAATAAGAAACGGACTGGGCCGGCCCAAGGCCCGAATGGGCCGACCATAAATGGGCCGGGCCGGCCCGAGCCCGGCTCGTTTGACATCTCTACGATTTTTCCATAATACCCTTGCATTTTTCGAGACCTCAAAAACAAGGAAAAAAATAAAAATTCAACAAAAAAACTCTCAAAATATAAGATCTTTTAAACAAAATCACCAACAAACATAATTTGTTGTTCGATTATCATTTGGTTCATTTGCTCTCCAACTTTAGATCCTTCTCTCAAAAGCCCATAATTTTTTATCTTTTATCATTTGTTTCAAACATATGTTGCGAATCTTAGTTTTGTGATCTCCACTCTCCGATCAATTTATCCTTTCATAAATAAAACAAAATGTCAACAATGAGAACAAAATTCCAAACCCATGGCCAAGAGTAAATCTTGTTGAAATTGTCTTACTGAGCCGGCGCAGCCGGAGGCGCCATCGCAAACCGCGACATGTCCGGCGAGGATGGCGTTCGTAATGCGACGAGCACGTTGATTTGCCACAACCCAGCAGTGGTGGCAGAAAGGCGGACTTCGTCGCCTGAGCGGCTCGTGCTCCGATTGAGGAATCGATCTACTTCCCCAGCTAGTTCCACCATCGCCGCCGTAGGATTGTGGCTACACCAAAACCATATGCTCTAGAAAATTTTGTCTCACTTGATTCCCCACCGTTTATCAATCAACCACCACCAATGAAACTAAAAAAGGAAAAGAAATTTTGGTTGTTGTATGCGTTGTTATTAGAGAAGAGTGAGTACTTTTTTTTTCCTTATCGTGAAACTTGAAAGCTATTTTGGTTTGAACTTTGAAGGCTTTTTTTTTTTTTTTCATCTGCCCATATTTTTTAATTTTTTATTTGGATTTATTTAGAGATTTCTTCTTAAAAAGTAAGGGTATTAACGGAAAATTACATAAAGAAATGGGTCAGCGGTTATGCACGTGAGATTTTTCGTCTAAAATTAACTTTCTGTCATCAATTGGACCTACACTGCCAAAAAAATTAATAGAAGGAGATTTTTGTCTATTAAAATAAGTTAGGGACTAAAATGCAAAAAAACAAAAGTTCAAGGACTATGAGCTCCAATTACCAACTTAGCTATTTTTTAAAAATAAACTCCCAGAAATAACTATTAACCTAATTATTAATTTGTTTGTGACTTCTGCACGCGCTAGAGGAACTGGCGCTTTATGTTCTTCAGCCCCTCAATTTTTTGAAATTATACTCCACTGTACATGTCGTCTGGCGCTTGAATAAATAATCCCAACATTCTTTTATTATTTTATTAATATATTAATAGAGATTTATTATTGAAAAATTATAGTGTACACAAATTTTAATACCTAATTTAAATAAATACACAATCTTTTAAAAAATATAATAAAAATACTCAATTGACTGAATTATCAAAAATAGGTGTAAATAATTGATGAAATAACTAATTATTCAATTACTTTAAAACATTGATACTTATTTTTATAGGGGAAATCGTAGGAAATAGCAAAAAAAAAATTCATTTTTAAAGTCCAGCCCATGTTTCAAAAAATTAAAAAAAATAGCCATGTTACGAATTGTATAACAGAAAAGTGTCACACAAAATATAACACATCTGTAAATATTTGTAAGATATTTTGTAACACTTCAAGTTTTACTCATTATTTTTTGAAGTGTTAAATAATATCTTACAAATATTTATAGATCTGTTATATTTTGTGTGATACTTTTCTGTTATACAATTCGTAACAATGCTATTTTTTTAATTTTTGAAAACACAGGCTATCATTTAAAACAAACATTTAATTTCGGCCTATTTTTGCAACTCAACCATTTTTATAGTTATATAAATTTTAAATATTTTTCCACTTCATTCTTTTTTTATTTAGATTTTGCAATGACCTTCTCTTCTGGAACCTAAAGGATTTATCTTATTTTAGGAATTACGTGTTAAGTAAAAGAAAAAAGAAATTGATTATATTTTCACATAAATCCACTAAATACTATATTTATTTAGTCACAGTTTAAAACACCTTCTCATGAATGTTATTCCGAATAATTGCTTGAGGTGCTATATTTTCTTATGTCACAGGTAAATTAATGTGTGGATCATTTGCCACAGTTTTTTATTTTAGTTAGCGCAAGCTTTTACTTTACTATATGTCTATATCATTGTTTAAAACTCATGCAATATGTTTAATTTGACTAATAATATAGGTTTCGGCAGTGCTCTTGGAGCATTGCTTCTAATTTTTGGTACGTGGGGACTATACAAGCTTTTAAAAAGGAGAAAAGAGAGGAGACGCAAGAAAAAGTTTTTCAAGCAAAACGGTGGTCTTTTGTTACAGCAACAATTGTCATCTGAGGAAGGCAACGTTAAGAAAACCAAGTTGTTCAGTTCGAATGAGCTAACAAAGGCCACCGATCATTTTAGCATCGACAGAATTCTTGGGCAGGGAGGACAGGGCACTGTGTACAAAGGAATGCTTGAAGATGGAAAAATTGTTGCCATAAAGAAGTCTAAAGTGGTTGATGAAGAGAGACTCGCGGAATTCATTAATGAGGTTGTCATTCTTTCGCAAATCAACCATAGGAATGTTGTCCAATTGTTGGGTTGTTGTTTAGAGACAGAAGTTCCTCTTCTTGTTTATGAATTCATACCAAATGGTACTCTTTGTCAGTATATTCATGAACAAAATGAGGAGTTTCCTTTTACATGGAAAATACGATTACGAGTTGCAACAGAAGTTGCAGGAGCTCTTTCCTACTTGCATTCAGCTGCATCTTTTCCGATATACCACAGAGACATCAAGTCTACAAACATACTCCTTGATGAAAAATACAGGGCAAAAGTTGCAGACTTTGGCACATCAAGAACGATTTCCATAGAGCAAACTCATTTGACCACTCTTGTCTATGGGACATTTGGTTACTTAGATCCTGAATATTTCCAATCGAGCCAATTTACAGAGAAGAGTGATGTCTACAGCTTTGGAGTAGTTCTGGTTGAGCTATTAACTGGTCAAAAGGCAATATGTGCAACAAGAGCCGAAGAAGGAAGAAACTTAGCCACATATTTTACGATGTCGATGGAGGCAAACCAACTATTTGACATAGTTGATGCTAAAGTTCTTGAAGACGGACCAAGAGAAGAGATCTTGATAGTTGCGTGCCTCGCACTCAGATGCTTGAATTTGAGTGGCAGGAATCGACCAACAATGAAAGAAGTTGCAGTGGAGTTGGAGGGGATGCAAAAGTCAGAGAGAGTAGTTCCTTCTAGCGCTCGGCAAAATAACAAAGAGATCGAAATATATGTTAGAACAGAGTTATATGAGCCTTGGGATGCTCCTTCTATTTCCACAGGGTCGTCAGATTTTGATAATATTACTACTCGTTCTTCGTTGCAACAAGAATTACCGTTAATGTCTTTCGAATCAAAATGAACATCATACTGCTTTCTTGTATAATATGCTTCACATTCCTAACTTCAAAGTTGAGACAGATGTGTTTCCAAGTGATATTTATATTTGTGGCTTTATATATTATAACTATGTGGTTGTATTTATGTTGTATGTGCTACTTATTACTGTGTGTTCATGCTGTCGATTGTTGTGGTATTGTGTACTATATCTATTTGCTGTCATTTTATTTTTCAAATAAAAATTATCTTTCTGATTTAGCGCCTGTCAGCTGGTTTGGAGAATCTGCTTAATCTCTTTTTCGTATGTTTCCGATAACATTTTATGTTTCTTTTTCTTTTATTATTAATAAAGTCAAGATTGTAATTTTCTTCTTTTGCTGCATATGGTTCACTTTATTCACGTTATGTAATATCCAAACTCTGCTACGACTTATGCAGGGGATATTACATGGAAACTTGCTAGCTAAATTAAATATTTTATTCCTTTATTGTCTTCAAGAATAGCACTTTTCTCTTCCAACTGGCTAGTACTTACTCAGGGCATTGACATTTCCAGGTCTCCACAGAATTGCTATACATAGAAAGTTCCATTGCAAGTAATGAAATCCAGCGTAATTAGAATGGTCCTTGGTCTACAATTAATTAAAGCATGTTTAATGATCTTTTTTTCAATATAATTTTTTAATAGTTAAGTCATCCAAGCAATTGATTAATATATTTGTGAACCATCAAACTTACTGTATAGTTTTTTTAATCATGTTTAATGTTGTATGGTTGTATTAAATGGACAGGAATAGGATCGCTAAAGTTGAACAGAGGGCAGAGCACAGCTTCCCAACGGTTCTATCGTTTTTGCTTATGTTATTTTATTTTATTTTTCCCTAAAGAGCTTATAAAGCAAATTTATACACGACACGTACAGGAATTACTTGAGCAATAGTGATCGTCCTCAGAGATGGTTATATTCCGCTTCCTCTTCTAATGGAAGTTTTCTAGCTAATTATAAAATCAAAATCATTTGCTTTATATAGTTTTTATTATTATTATTATTATTTTTTAATTTTTGGTGTGTGTGTGTGTTCAAGTATATTACTTGCACTACCAACTGGGTACTTATTCAGGGCATTGGCATTTACCGGTTAACATAGAATGCTATACATAGAAAGTTTTACTGCAGTTAATGTAATCTAGTGCAATTATAATAGTCTTTGGTCTAGCGCAAGGCCAATAATTTGATTTTTTTTTTTTGCGACCAATTTGATACAGTTTATGTCAACGAGAATACGACTTCTTGTGGTACCGTTTATAATGGGGCCAATTTTGGCCATTTTGCAAATGAAAAAGCAAAGAAACAACTCAAGAAGACTTATATGCATGCAGTTGGTGTACTGTCTCTTTCAAAGGGATAATCCTATAATATTTATATTAAATTATATAAAGAAGACTTTCCACTAGCCAGAAGATCTTGGTCTCGCTTGCGTGTATATTATTAATTTAATTTTTGAAAGATTTAAAAATACATAAGCATGATATTGAAAGCGCGCGTTATATTTTGTTTAGAAATACAAAGATTTTTGTATATAGAGAAACTCTTGAAGAGTTAACATGCTTATAATAAGATGTAATAAAAATTTCATAAAGAGTTATCTCAACTTAAAGATCGAGATTTAGTGAAAGTTTATCCATTATTTATCATGTAAAAGAAAAGTCCAAAAGTACTTTCAGTTCAAATTACATATCCGTATATTATATTAGTTGTTTGCTTTATATTGAATAGACAAAAACTCCAATAAATTATTAGTAAGATATAACATGGTCCTAAAGAACCTTGAAATGCATATTTCGTGGATATTGGTACCATTATCTCATATGTTGGTGAGAATTATTAAAATTATCTAATTGATTAGATACATCTTTTAGTTTGAATATAAGAGCTCATAAATATGTATATGAACATCAAATATGATTGAGATTGCCATGAAGCATTGGTATCGAGTACAACTAATATGTTGTATTATAAAGAGTAATTTGCACTGGTGCCCCCTGAATTATACGGGGTGTGGCAAGTTGCCCCCTAAGCTTTAATTTTTGGCATATTGCACCCTGAATTCGAAAATATTGACAAATCACTACAAATGAATAACTTCCGTTTAAAATTTGGACGGAATTTCACATGTGCTTATCACATGACCTATTATGATGGGCATTTGAGTCATTTTATTTATTTTCTTCCTCTTTTTTAACATTCATCTTCTTTTTCTTCTTTCTTTTTCTTAAAAAAAAATCAGAAATTTTATTCATATAATTGCCATTGCTATTCTGATTTAATTTGACAAGCAAGATTTCATTGTTCCTAAAGATCGTGAGCAAGAGAAGGACATGGGTTTGCATATTTGTGTTTGTATATGCAATAATCCTAACATCATCATGGAATTAATTTTCTTAAATCCATACTCGGTACAATCTCCAACAATCCCAGCAATCTTCTTTACCGGCCCTTTATGCATCAGTGCTTCTCGGAGTTATGTTTGGGGTTTTGTGATTGTCAATGGTGGTGGATCTGGCCGCAGTGGTTCCGACGGCTATGGTGACTTCGATATCCATTGTGGTCCTCTTAGCTTTCTTTTGGAGTGTTAAAACAGAGAGAACAAATGTGCAAAAATGGGATTGCATTTTCTTATTGATTTCATTAACTTAAATTATAAATACAAAGGCAAGAGTACATGAACTACAAAAATTAAAAAAAAACAGCAACTAGCATCTAAAAATAAGGAACATGATGTTTCATTATTAACAAACTCCTAGAGACTATGGCAAATCAAAACAGCCACGTTTCTTAACATGGAGGTCGAAGAAAGGAAAATCATTAGAGAGATTGTTGGCTTTGTCACCAAGATTTTGGTCAAAGAAGGCAATATTGTGACTGCTCTTCTCTTTGTGCTCTTTGGATTAATTTGCTCTTGTTAGATGAACCATTGAGGTATGAGTTTTGGGACTTTTTTTCTGGTAGAGTTTCTTTGTCCCTTCAATCCGTTTTTTTCTTTTTCCTGGTAGAGTTTCTTTGTCCCTTCAATCCCCTTTTTTTTTTTTTTTCCTTTTTCCAGGTAAAGTTTCTTTGACTCAAACTCACCAACTCTGAACCCCGGTGCCTCAAGCCTATATCAACAACAAAAAATCAACAGAATAAACAATGCTACACGAAAAATCACGACGACCCAAACTTGAACCCCGCCTCAAGCCTTTCGATCTCTCCACGTCGACTCAAACCCCGATATCTTCCCACAGAACCTCCCGATCCGCAGCCTCGAAGCTTCGAGCCGCTGAAACCCCAAACCTCCCGTCTGCCGCGACTTAGAGCCCATGGCATCGGCCCGAAACCCCAAGCCTCCGATCTGCCGTGCTTGAAACCCAACATTCGAGAGAAGTAAAGATCGTGCGAGAGAGAGAAAGAAAGAGGTCGAGATAGGGAGGCCGGTGATTGAAAGAGAGACATTGATCGAGAGAGTTAGAGGAAGTGGCGGCCCAGCCTAGTGCCATAGATTTTTAAGGATTCATTTTGAACAAATTGCTATTTATTTTTAGTTATCAGAGAAAACAAAAAAAAAAAAAAGAAGAAGAAGAAGAAATCGAGGAAGGAGAAAAAGAAGGGGAAGGAAGAAGAAGATTAATTAAATGACTAAAATGCCCTAAATATTAAGTCATGTGACAAGCACATGTCAAATTCTGTTAAAATCTTTGACGGAAGTTATCAATTTGTAGTGATTTGTCAAGATTTTCAAATTTAGGGTGCAATATGCTAAAAATTAAAGATCAAGGGGCAAGTCGCCAAGCACGTAAAGTTCAGGGGGCACCAATGCAAATTACTCTATTATAAAATATTAGCTGAGCACCTGAAGAGCAATTGATGTAACTGTGAAAATATAGATAATTTCACTTATTAGCTCCCGAAGAGTTGTTGGCGAACAATCTTAATATCGTAAAAGATACGTGGATATGTCAATTTGTTAAATAGTGAATAAATGAAATTTTAACAATCAAAGATTATCGGCATGAGGGGGAGACAAACACTACCGTACTCTTTTTTTCTTTGTTCGGATTTTGTCTCATTGGATTTTCCTAATAAAGTTTTTAATGAGGCAGTCTATTATGCGTGTAAAGAATAATGTACTATTTTTCCTTCATTAGAATTTTTTTGTCCCGTTGGGTTTTATCTAGTAAGGTTTTAACGAGGCGCGTTCTTTGTAAGGTGACATTCAAGAGGGAGTGTTATGAATATTTAGTGGATATCACATTTGACTATCAAGGGATTTCTTTCCTTATAGCTAATGGTTGATATTTTGTAAATCCCTATAATAAATGTGAATATCTTGTTTCTTTATTTCTGATAAATACCCCTACGTGTTCTTTACAAAGTGACACACACAAATATAATATGAAGTGATAATGAGAAGAGTGCTCTCAATTTCTCTCTAATTTTTCTTGTGTGTCTCTCTCTATTTCATATCTTATTTTACTCCATGCAATTTATCTTCTAGCAATTCTATTAATTTTATACATTTATTTATTTTTTTTGGTGTGTTTGCGTGTTCAATTATATTACTTTGCTCTACCAACTGGGTACTTATCCCGGTTAACATAGAATGCTATATGCAGTTAATGTAATCTAGTGCAATTAGAAGAAGAAATTACACAATTATTCAAATTATAACAACATATTACACACTATGGTAAAAATACAAGTATTATCACAGTAATTCAATGAGCTTATGTGGCGATTTTTATTAGACTATAATACCCCTCAATTTGTGGTTTTGGATCAACCCAATTGGGTTTGTATTTGTTTATAGATTTTTTTTTCTTATTTAATGTACTAAACAAAAACGAGTAAGGGATGTTGATGAAAAACCGATGAAAAATAAGGAATATCAGATGAAAAACTGAATATCATCTTCAAAAGTAAATAACACATATTTATTGAAAATGAAAAACCGGCAGTTTGATATGTTAAAAAAAATAATACTGAAATATCATATTCAAAATTGAATATGTGTATTGCTTTGATATTTCATACATATTCAAACACTGGATATGCTTTTTTTTCTATAATTAATTTACAAATAATCTTATATATAAAATATGTATCTTTATCTCAATAAATAAAATACTCTACATATTACTGGATTTACGGATCTATTATATTTGAATATTCAAATTTTGAATATTTGTACATATTGAATTATTTGGTATTATATGTGAAAATATTGTAATATGATATTCAAAATTGAATATGTGTATTGCTTTAAAATTTCATACGTATAGAAACACTGAATATTTTTTTTTCATCCGTGTAGAGATGGGTGGTGGCATTTCTAAGAAGTCCGGCAGCGTTGTAGAGGCTGGTGACGGAGGAAGCGAAGGAGGCGGAGGCCAGCGTATGTGCGGAGGTAGGGGACGGCGTTTGTGTGGAGGTGGGGGCAGGGTTTTCAATAGAGACTGGTGGTGGCCTTTTTTGAGGAGGCGAGGGGCGGCGTGTGTGTGGCGGCAACGGACAGCGATGGCGATTCTTGACGAGGCAGGGGCGGTGTTTTTTGGGAGACAGGGGACGAATTTTTGGAGGAGGAGGGTTTAGGTTTTTTTTTTTTTTTTTTAACCATTCGGTTAGAATATGCGGAGTGATTTCAAAAAAAAAATTGAAATCTCTCAATTAATTCCGAAAAAAAAAGAGAAGGATTTTTTTTTGGTTACACCCTTTCCGTTTATAGATCCAGATTGTTTAACCTATTAGCCCATCAAGGGTATTATTGGTACTGTTAATTAGTGCTTGAACTGATTTAAAATATCTTGCAAATCTTAAATTAACATGTAATATCTAGTCATATCTTGAATATACATGTAAATAACACCAATTAGAATAGTCTTTGGTCTATCGCAAGACCAATAATTTGATATTTTTTTTTTATTTTTTGTTTTTGTTTGTTTGTTTTTTGTTTTTTGCAACCAATTTGATACAGTTTATGTGAACGAGAATACGTCTTCTAGTGGTACCGTTTATAATGGGGCCAATTTTGGCCATTTTCCAAATGAAAAAGCAAAGAAACAACTCAAGAAGACTTAAATGCATGCAGTTGGTATATTGTCTCTGTCAAAGTGATAATCCTATAATATTTATATTAAATATATAAAGAAGAAGTTCCACTAGCCAGAAGGTCTCTCTTGTGTCGTATATTATTATTGCGTGACTTTAATCAGAGTGGTGATTAAAGTTACTAAGCAGTACATAGCATGAATACCGTTACTAAAAATCCGAGGCCATGCACATAAATGTTCAACAAAATACAATTAAAAAAAATCACAAAAGCTAAATTGTTTATGGCTCAGTTTGTGTGTTTTTGTTACGTGGAAAATAAATAGCTTATGACTGGGTAAAGCAGAGCTACACAATTTAACTCTCTGTCCACAAAAACAAAGCTCAAAGCTCTTTGCTCTGTCTCACTCGGCATTCATTTGATTAATATGATGTGAAGACTGTTATTTAGCCGTGGACTGACTCTCACTCCGGTCTTCTAACAATGATGCCAACTTTAATTTAATGTGATGGTTCCAATTCTGGCCATTTTATTTCCAAATGAAAAACCACAGAAATAACACTAAACAGAGTTCAAGATGACTTGTATGCACTTGGTTTGTTGTCTCTTTCAAAGGGATAATTCTAATATCTAGATCTGTAATAAATTTGGAAAAGAACTTTCACTACCCAGTAAGCTTGTTCTCTCTTTTTTCATATATTATTACATGACTTTAATCAATTTAGGAGTAGTAAAGGTACTAAGCAACATATAATTAACATGATTAGCTTTATTAGAAATCCGAGAGGCCATGCACGTAAATATTAGGGTGGGTTGCAAAAATAGGCCAAAATTAAATGTTTGCTTTAAATGATAGTCTGTGTTTCAAAAAATTAAAAAAATAGCATTGTTACGAATTGTATAACAGAAAAGTATCACACAAAATATAACAGATCTATAAATATTTGTAACATATTATTTAACACTTCAAAAAATAATGAGTAAAACTTGAAGTGTTACAAAATATCTTACAAATATTTACATATGTTTTATATTTTGTGTGACACTTTTCTGTTATACAATTCGTAACATGGCTATTTTTGTAATTTTTTGAAACATGGACTGGACTTTAAAAACGAAATTATTTTTTGGCTATTTCCTACAATTTCCCTAAATATTATTCTACCAAGTACAATTGGTTATAATTACTTGGCTTGTGTGTTTTTGTTATGTGGAAAATAAAGAGCTTATAATAATTAAATCTTCTGACAGGTTTAGGGTAGCTAGTTGCTACACAATTTAACTCTGTCCACCAAAACTCAAGCTTCGCTTGTTAAAGACATACCGCTTGAAAATGCTCAAAAAGTCTCTGGTCTGTCTCACTCCAAAACCATTTGATGGATATGATATGGTTTGAAGACTAACGTGCAGCAGTGGACTCTCACTCCGGTCTTCTAACGGTGATGCCAACTTTCATTTGGATTGCACGTTGTCTAATCGTTTTCCGAGGACCGCCGTTTGTTTTGGGATGGAAAATTTTAGCAATAATAATGGATAGTGATTTCTTGTTTATTTTCATAAACTATAATCAAGACCTAAAAGAGCTTTCTTCGAATTTACTGAGTTGTTTAATTTAACACGGTGGTCCTAGAGGAATTCCTTTTCTTCTTTTCGTTTTCTTTTTGGCTTAACAATAACGGTATAGCGACATTCTTTTTATTTTTTTATTTATTTTTTCTTGATCAGTAAGCAATAGCCCCACCACGCTTCAAGAGCTCTCATCGAAGATACTGAGTTGCTCAATATCTTCATTAGCGACATAACCAGTGAAGGTCTGGGAGTGTATATTTAATAATAATTAATACGGTATTTAGCTTTATTTCCGCGAAGTAAAAAATTGTGGAAAATGCATTATATGATTGTTTTACTTGGGAATCTGTTTTCATTATCATGATCAGATGCCAGATGGGAAAAAAGTGGTGTTCCTTTTTAAATCATATTTTTCTAGTGTTATTTTTTATAGGCCATTAGCAACATGGGCCTGTTAAAATAATAATTTTTTAAGAAAATGATTCAACTATTCAAAAATTAAGTTATTAGACACTAAGTCCATTCACATATATCCGTATTGCCCAAAATACCCCTTGTTCGCCCAATTTTTATTACAATCTGTAACAAATATTATTATGGATTGTAACAATATTTGTTATGACATGTGACAAATATTGATACAAATCGTAACAGACAAATGTGTAATAAAAATTAGATATTTTATTACGTATGTGTATCAAATTTTGTCTGTCATGGTCTGTGTCAAAAGTTGTTACCTATTGTAACAAAAATTGTTACAGTCTAAAACATTTATTACCTTCTGCAACAAATGACAAAACATTCAATGCATAATGTCTAAAAAAATAGCGAAAAAGAAAAATTGCTAATAACTTAATTATAGCAAACTCGGGTAAAATCCTTAAAACTAAGGCTAAAAACAGGTCATTTAGCTAAAAATCTCTATTTTTTAAACTAACCTGAAAGTGCAGGGTGCGTCAATATAGAAAATGAATAATTTTGTATAGAAACTTCAGAATTTACTTTCCTTTTCTAAGTGAAACTTTGCCAATGTTTTAGTTCTTTTCCACTCCAAGGGTGTTGTGCATCAATATTTCTCATCCACACGAAATTCAATTTTAGAGACGAATTCAAGAATTTAGTTCAATGGTGGCAAACATTATGACAAATTTCTGCTAACTATTATTAAAAAAAAATGATATATATCCAATTTGAGCCATAAAAAGTTGTATTAGTTAAGATATTTATTAGTTTCTAAAATGAGTAAATACCATAAGTATCCCTTGTGTTTTATTGAAATTCTACGTTTATACCACGAGTTTATGATAATACAAATTTTGTCTTTTAGTTTTTTTAATATTGAATAAAAAATGAACCTTACTTTAACTATAGAAATTATAGTGGATATTCAATTTTTAACACCTAATTTAAATTAATATTCAATCTTTTAAAAAATATAACAAATTACTCAATGATTCAATTACTTACACAATGGTAATTGGTGGTAATTATCTTAGTTACCAAAAGCATGTACAAATAATTAACGATTCAGCTTGTTACTTAATTACTTCAAAAGTTTAGGTATTTATTTTTAGAGAAATTATAGTGAATACCCAATTTTTAACAATTTAAATTAAACAAAATACCCAAGTGATTCAATTACTTACATAGTGGTAGCTGGTGGTAATTAACGTAGTTAATTACCATAAGCATGTACAAGTAATTAACGAATTGGTTAGTTACTCAATTATTTCAAAATTTTGGATATCTATTTGTGGGTTTCAGTTAGGTAAATAATCATTTTGTACTGGGTGTTTTGAAAAAAATAAGTCACATGTTCAAAAAATTTAAAAACTAGCCATAAAAAGTTTCTTACGCATGTAAAAAGTTTTCGATAATAACAAAATTACACATAAAAATTGGTATAAGAAAATATCTGATACATGTAAGAAATTTTTGAAATGGATAATTTTTAAATTTTTTGAAACTGTGACTATTTTTTAAAATTATTTTCTAAAAAGTGGCTATTTTCTTAAAATTCTCTTTATTTTTATTGTTGTGTAAACTTGGGTATTTCCGTACTTTACACTTATTTTTATTGTTGTTTTGATTTTGAGTATTTGTTTACTTCACTGTTTTAACTTTTAGTTAGAAAACGCGTATAAAATATTTATAATGCAATTGTATTTTCTTTTTCCTCTATTTCAATAGTTTATATGACACTAAAATATTTGGATAGTTTAGAGAAAAAAATATATTTTTCGATCAATTGAAAGTCATAACAAGATATATATTTTGTTCAATTGAAAAACTTAAGCAATAAATTTTGTATTTATTCTTTTGAAATTTGATCAATTTTATCGAGTATAAATAGTGTCGGTAACCATTATCGACATATAACGGTAACTGTTAACCGTTAGTGAAAAGATTTCGATAACGGATAACTGTTACCGCTAAAAACGATTTCGATAACAGTTTTAACTGTTATCGTTTACCGATTTGCCACCATGAGATCTACTCGCCAAAAAAAAAAAAAAATCATTAAGACTTAGTCAGTTTTGAAGTGGGTCTCATTCAAATAAATGGCATTTATTCACCATATACCAACATGAATGGACGTCCCCTATTCCTTGATTTTTCTTGGAAAGCTTACTTAATTGGACTATGCAACTTGGACTAATATCAGATCGACTCGGCTTATATGTAATCGCAAATGCTCTACTAAGATGTAATATTCAATACCATCAACCTCTACTAAGATTTTATAGCTACCCATAAATTAAATTATTATTCCTATTTATTGTTATTAAGTGAATTATAAAATTATTATCTTTATAAATATTAATTAGTTTCCATGTATAATCTAAAATGTTGAATTATGATCATTCAAGTATTGTGCGAAAAAAAAAAAGAATAACATTTAGTGTATAGAGACTAGTTTAATATGTTTTTAATTCAGCGGCCAAGATTAATTTGATCATAATTTATAACAAACAGTGTTATAATTAGGATAAATTTTATTTTTACTCCATATTTTTTAAGCGCAGTTTACTTTGGTCCATATACTTAAAAGCGTCTCATTCGATACAGCAGGTTTTGGTGTAATTTAAAAACACAGTTGAGTATATATTTTTGTAGTGTTATACGAATTTGCTTGTGTACATTGTTCCAAAAGTTATTCATCGTGATCATAGTCACTCATCCCAGATTCTCAAAACTTGAAGTTGAAGAGGAGTAGAGATCAGGATTTTCGAACAGAGGAATGATGCTCCTACCAATTTTTATCATAACATGCTCGCTGGGAATAACACCTTCACTATCAGCATCACTACAAGATCAATTGACCACGCCGTCTCTTGCGAAGCCTAATTGTCAAGAAAAATGCGGGAACGTGACAATCCCATTCCCTTTTGGAATTGGGTCCCACTGCGCTGTTGACAAGTGGTTCCAAATAGAGTGCGACACTTCTGGCCCCTCTCCTAAGCTCTACCTGAGACACAGCAATTTAGAGGTTCTCAATATCAGTACTTATTTTATGGATGACGACACGGGGCCGACAAACTATTTTCAGGTGAGAAGCCCAATCAGTTTTTACAATTGCAGAGCCAAGGAAGACGACCGCCTAGAACCTCTGAATTTGACGGGGAAGCCTTTTTATTTCTCTTATAATATCTTCGTAGCAGTAAGTTGCGGAGTCATTGCGAAATTAAATTCAAGTTCCACCATAAATTATGGTTTAAGGTCCGGCAGTAACGACTTCTCTGAGAGTTGGTGCACGTCGACCTGCTCGACCCGAAATATCAGTAATAGTCTGTGCGATGGCATTGACTGCTGTGAAATCCCCAACCCTTCACTTTATGGTGACGTAATTAAAATCTCATTCGACAATACAAGTAGCACAGGTAATGGTAGTACAAGTGCAGGTCATGATTATGATAATGATGAATGCAAATATGCGTTCGTGGTAGACAGAGACTATTGGTCTGATTATAAGAATCGTTCAACTGGCTTTACCGCAATCCGTGATGAGGGCTCTGTTCCCGTGTCTCTACGATGGTACTTAAACTACACAGATTTGGACATATTTAAAAAAAATATGTCATATGCTGGTCCTGGAACGACCCAGTACTGTTCCAATGAATCTACTCTGCTCGAATGTCGCTGCAACGAAGGACTCCGAGGAAATCCATATCTTATAGACGGATGCAGTCAAGGTAATCCCAATCAATTCCTGTGATGTGCTTTCCTTTGCGCATGTACTGAGGTTTTTGGCCTTAAATTAACAATTTGGCACAAATATATTTACAAATGTAGCATTTATACAACATATATATTATATATCACTACAGCTGGCAATTTATTTAACCTCTTATCATGATCATGCAATAAATAGAATTCCTTTTCATCACATATACAATATGGGAATAAAATAAATGGATTTAATTTTTGTAATCTCGGTATTGATTACATGTCAGATATTAATGAATGCGAGAAGTATAACATATCCTGTGGGCTGGGAGGCGTATGTGTGAATACACATGGGGGCTATCATTGCAGTTTCAAACATAAGTTTATCTTTATAAGTATGTCTTTTACTTTATACCCTTTCTCGTTCTCTCTTAAATCTCTTATTCTACATTTTCTTTTTTCTTTTTTAAATTTTACTATTCAAGTTAAAAAGTTGTTTGCAATTCAAGAGTATATATATAATATAAATATATAATTGGAAAATAATGAAATGAAAAGGTGACAAATACTAAGGTAACAAACTGATAAATAACCCATAATTAAAAAGAAGAGAGAAAAAAAAGAGAATAAGACGACAAGGGGAGGTAAAAAAAAAAGGAAAAAAAAAAGTTTAGAAAAGTATTGATTTTTGGGAACAATAAAGAACGATGTTTTTTTTTTTAAAATTAAAAACCAGAATAAAAGAAGTTTTTTTTATGGAAATAATCATAATCAAAGTTTTGATTTTAAAAATATCTAAAGTTTTGAAATTTAAAAAAAAATCACCATTCATAAATCTGTTACTTTAGTAAAATCTATTACAATAAATTTTCGTTAATTTTAAGTTGGCAATATATTTCTTTGGTAAAGCCTCTCCACTAGTTTAGGCATGGGCTAATTTGTTTAGGTCACATTCTTAATTACGGTTCATCTTTATTTTTTCTGGGTGAAGTAGAGAAAACTCAAAATTTACACAATAATAAAAATAAATATCAAAATTTTTAAAATAATTGAGTAACTAGTCAATTCATTTCGTTACTTACACATATTTTTGGTCACTAAGTCAATTACTATCCACTATCATTATGTAAGTAATTAAATCTTTTAGGTATTTTGCTATATTTTAAAAAAAAAAAATTGGCATTTATTTAAATTAAGTGATAAAAATTAAGTATTCACTATAATTTCTCTTTTTCTTTTTTAAATTTCTTCAACGGTAAAAAATTTTCTACCTATGTTGCATATTTGTTATTTTTCAAAAGAATAATTGGCTTCCATAGTCCCTGAATTTTTGTAACTTATACATTTTAGTCCCTTATCTTTTTTAATAGGCCAAAATCTCCTTGAATATAATTTTTTTGGCAACATTAGTCCAATTAATAACTAAAAGTCAGTTTTGGTCGGAAATTGTAACGTGCATAACGATTTTTCCATAATACCCTTGCATTTTTCGAGACCTCAAAAACAAGGAAAAAAATAAAAATTCAACAAAAAAACCCTCAAAATATAAGATCTTTTAAACAAAATCACCAACAAACATGATTTGTTGTTCGATTATCATTTGGTTCATTTGCTCTCCAACTTTAGATCCTTCTCCCAAAAGCCCATAATTTTTTATCTTTTATCATTTGTTTCAAACATATGTTGCGAATCTTAGTTTTGTGATCTCCACTCTCCGATCAATTTATCCTTTCATAAATAAAACAAAATGTCAACAATGAGCACAAAATTCCAAACCCATGGCCAAGAGTAAATCTTGTTGAAATTGTCTTACTGAGCCGGCCCAGCCGGAGGCGCCATCGCAAGCCGCGACATGTCCGGCGAGGATGGCGTTCGTAATGCGACGAGCACGTTGATTTGCCACAACCCAGCGGTGGTGGCAGAAAGGCGGACTTCGTCGCCTGAGCGGCTCGTGCTCCGATTGAGGAATCGATCTACTTCCCCAGCTAGTTTCACCGTCGCAGCCGTAGGATTGTGGCTACACCAAAACCATATGCTCTAGAAAATTTTGTCTCACTTGATTCCCCACCGTTTATCAATCAACCACCACCAATTAAACCAAAAAAGGAAAAGGAATTTTGGTTGTTGTATGCGTTGTTATTAGAGAAGAGTGAGTACTTTTTTTTTCCTTATCGTGAAACTTGAAAGCTATTTTGGTTTGAACTTTGAAGGCTTTTTTTTTTTTTTTTTCATCTGCCCATATTTTTTAATTTTTTATTTGGATTTATTTAGAGCTTTCTTCTTAAAAAGTAAGGGTATTAACGGAAAATTACATAAAGAAATGGGTCAGCGGTTATGCACGTGAGATTTTTCGTCCAAAATTAACTTTCTGTCATCAATTGGACCTACACTGCCAAAAAAAATTAATAGAAGGAGATTTTTGTCTATTAAAATAAGTTAGGGACTAAAATGTAAAAAGAACAAAAGTTCAAGGACTATGAGCTCCAATTACCAATTTAGCTATTTTTTAGAAATAAACTCCCAGAAATAACTATTAACCTAATTATTAATTTGTTTGTGACTTCTGCACGCGCTAGAGGAACTGGCGCTTTATGTTCTTCAGCCCCTCAATGTTTTGAAATTATACTCCACTGTACATGTCGTCTGGCGCTTGAATAAATAATCCCAGCATTCTTTTATTATTTTATTAATATATTAATAGATATTTATTATTGAAAAATTATAGTGTACACAAATTTTAATACCTAATTTAAATAAATACACAATCTTTTAAAAAATATAACAAAAATACTCAATTGACTGAATTATCAAAAATAGGTGTAAATAATTGATGAAATAACTAATTATTCAATTACTTTAAACTATTGATACTTATTTTTATAGGGGAAATCGTAGGAAATAGCCAAAAAAATTCGTTTTTAAAGTCCAGCCCATGTTTTAAAAAATTAAAAAAATAGCCATGTTACGAATTGTATAACAGAAAAGTGTCAC
Source organism: Boehmeria nivea var. tenacissima (assembly GCA_018132145.1). Taxonomy (NCBI): domain Eukaryota; kingdom Viridiplantae; phylum Streptophyta; class Magnoliopsida; order Rosales; family Urticaceae; genus Boehmeria; species Boehmeria nivea. Next base: position 14,132,498 of record CM030876.1, on the reverse strand, counting down.
ACAAAATATAACACATCTGTAAATATTTGTAAGATATTTTGTAACACTTCAAGTTTTACTCATTATTTTTTGAAGTGTTAAATAATATCTTACAAATATTTATAGATCTGTTATATTTTGTGTGATACTTTTCTGTTATACAATTCGTAACAATGTTATTTTTTTAATTTTTGAAAACACAGGCTATCATTTAAAACAAACATTTAATTTCGGCCTATTTTTGCAACTCAACCATTTTTATAGTTATATAAATTTTAAATATTTTTCCACTTCATTCTTTTTTTATTTAGATTTTGCAATGACCTTCTCTTCTGGAACCTAAAGGATTTATCTTATTTTAGGAATTACGTGTTAAGTAAAAGAAAAAAGAAATTGATTATATTTTCACATAAATCCACTAAATACTATATTTATTTAGTCACAGTTTAAAACACCTTCTCATGAATGTTATTCCGAATAATTGCTTGAGGTGCTATATTTTCTTATGTCACAGGTAAATTAATGTGTGGATCATTTGCCACAGTTTTTTATTTTAGTTAGCGCAAGCTTTTACTTTACTATATGCCTATATCATTGTTTAAAACTCATGCAATATGTTTAATTTGACTAATAATATAGGTTTCGGCAGTGCTCTTGGAGCATTGCTTCTAATTTTTGGTACGTGGGGACTATACAAGCTTTTAAAAAGGAGAAAAGAGAGGAGACGCAAGAAAAAGTTTTTCAAGCAAAACGGTGGTCTTTTGTTACAGCAACAATTGTCTTCTGAGGAAGGCAACGTTAAGAAAACCAAGTTGTTCAGTTCGAATGAGCTAACAAAGGCCACCGATCATTTTAGCATCGACAGAATTCTTGGGCAGGGAGGACAGGGCACTGTGTACAAAGGAATGCTTGAAGATGGAAAAATTGTTGCCATAAAGAAGTCTAAAGTGGTTGATGAAGAGAGACTCGCGGAATTCATAAATGAGGTTGTCATTCTTTCGCAAATCAACCATAGGAATGTTGTCCAATTGTTGGGTTGTTGTTTAGAGACAGAAGTTCCTCTTCTTGTTTATGAATTCATACCAAATGGTACTCTTTGTCAGTATATTCATGAACAAAATGAGGAGTTTCCTTTTACATGGAAAATACGATTACGAGTTGCAACAGAAGTTGCAGGAGCTCTTTCCTACTTGCATTCAGCTGCATCTTTTCCGATATACCACAGAGACATCAAGTCTACAAACATACTACTCGATGAAAAATACAGGGCAAAAGTTGCAGACTTTGGCACATCAAGAACGATTTCCATAGAGCAAACTCATTTGACCACTCTTGTCTATGGGACATTTGGTTACTTGGATCCTGAATATTTCCAGTCGAGTCAATTTACAGAGAAGAGTGATGTCTACAGCTTTGGAGTAGTTCTGGTTGAGCTCTTAACTGGTCAAAAGGCAATATGTGCAACAAGAGCCGAAGAAGGAAGAAACTTAGCCACATATTTTACGATGTCAATGGAGGCAAACCAACTATATGACATTGTTGATGCTAAAGTTCTAGAAGACGGACCAAGAGAAGAGATCTTGATAGTTGCGTGCCTCGCGCTAAGATGCTTGAATTTGAGTGGCAGGAATCGACCAACAATGAAAGAAGTTGCCGTGGAGTTGGAGGGGATGCAAAAATCAGAGAGAGTAGTTCCTTCTAGCGCTCAGCAAAATTACGAAGAGATCGAATATGTTAGAACAGAGTTATATGAGCCTTGGGATGCTGCTTCAATTTCCACAGGGTCATCAGCTTTTGATAATATGACTACTCGTTCTTCGTTGCAACAAGAAATACCGTTATTGTCTTTCGAATCAAAATGAACATCATACTGCTTTCTTGTATAATATTCTTTACTTTTCTACCCCAAAGTTGAGACATAAATGTTTTTCCAAGTGAATATTATGTGTAAGGCTTTATATATTAGAAATGTGTGCTTTTATTTATGTTGTATGTGCGTCTTGTTACTGTGTGTTCATGCTGTCCATTGTTGTGTATTGTGTACTATATCTATTTGCTGTCAATTTATTGTTCAAATAAAAAGGATTTTCCTGATTTAGCGCGTGTGTGATTTGGTGAATGTGCTTAATTTCCTTTTCGTACGTTTGTTTCTGGTTACATCTTCGTTTATTTTTAACAAAGTCAAGATTGCAATTTTCTTCTTTTTCTGCATATGATTGATCACTTTATTCACGTTATGTAATATCCAAACTCTGCTATGACTTATGCAGGGGATACATGGAAAATCCATTGTCAATCAATTTTTACAAGTACAATGAAAGTGGCTATGCATAACTTTTTCCTCTTCTAATGGAAACTTGCTAGCTAAATTAAATTTTTTATTCCTTTCTTGTCTTCAAGAATAGTGACATTCCTAGCTTCAAATTTGTGACAGATGTTTTTCCAAGTGATTATAATATGTGTGGCTTCATACATTATAAATATGTGCTTGTATTTATGTTGGTATGTGCTACTTGTTACTGTGCGTTCAAGCTCACTACAACAAAAAAAACACATTCAGCGACAGCAATTTGCCGTCGCTATTTTGTGTATTCAGCGACAACAATTTGTCGTTGCTATTTTGTATATTCAGTGGATATGCTTAACTTTTTCCTTTTCTAATGGAAACTTGGTAGCTAAATTAAATTTTTATTTCTTTATTGTCTTCAAGAGTAGTACATTAATCTCTCTTCCAACTGGCTAGTACTTACTCAGGGCATTGGCATTTCCTGGTCAACATAGAATTGCTATACATAGAAAGTTCCATTGCAAGTAATGAAATCCAGCGTAATTAGAATGGTCTTTGGTCTACAATTTAAACATGTTCAAATAATCTAGGACAAGACCTATAATTTAATAGAGTATATGTTAACAAGGAAACGTGTAGTTGTAGTAGTACTGTTTATAATAGAAAGTACAGAAACAACACTAAGCAGAGTTCGAGAAGACTTGCACGCCGTTAGTGTCTATCTCCCAAATGAAGGCTTTAAATCTTCAACTCCTCGCTTCGAACCAGAAACGAAATGTCCACTTTGTCATCTCACATGGCCGTAACTATAAGATAATTGATATTTTAGAGTTAGCTATAAGATAATTAATGTATGTTGTATTAAATGGTAAGATCACTAAAGGTACTGAAAGAGGTCAGAGCACAACATCGCAACAGTACTGTTGGTTTGTTCTTATGCCATTTCTAAACTTCTAAAAAACTATTTAAAGAAAATCGTTAATGTATGATTAAAAAAGAAAAGGAACTACTTGAGTCATAATGATCTGTAACATCCACCTAGTTGCTATGCTAGTAAGTTAATAAGAAGTCTAATTGTCCAAATAATTCTAACATTTGCTGAGCCCTACTTAGTCATTCTAGAGAGAGTGATATTTTATTAGCAGGTCGAAGTATTTGGGAACGAATCCCATAGTGATATTTTAAACTCTAGTCTGTATTTTTTTCTTCTTCTTCTTTTTGGCAAACGAATCCCATTATTATGTAATGACTTATACAGAGGATAGTACCTGGAAGATCTATTTTTTTTGTAAGACCCATTTATTTTTAAATTTTATCTTTGGGGTTTATTTATAAAAAGAAAAAAAGATAAAAAGTGAGGAAATTTTTCAATTTTTATCAAATTTGGAGGCCAAACTCTAATTTTTGGAACTTATATAGTCACGTATTAAAAACCCATCTTTCTCTTTCTCTTCCTTACCTTCCCGCCGCCCTTTCTCCCTCTTTCTCTTTTCTTTCCTTTCTCTCCTCTCAAACCGTTACTTTAAATCATCACATCTTGGTTTACGGAGCTTCATTTTTTGCAAACTTGGTGTCAATGGAAAGCTCGTGATGAGAGGAATCCATTAAGACCAAGCTTGCTCACCGTAGTAGCCGGAGTTGGCCGGAAAATTGTGAACTTTGAAGTAGGCTAACTTCTTCATCCTGGCTCCAATTGAAGTGATTCTTGCGGCATTGTGTTCACAGCGGCGAGGAGAGTTTGGAGGGAAGCTTGGTTGTCGTCGGAGTTGCCGGAAAATCCAGAATGGTTGCCGCCGCCGCCGTTTTCCGATCTCTAGTGAGGTACCCTTTTTATTTCAAAACTTCTTGTTCCAATCCACTTAGAATCTTTTGGGTAGTAAAAGCCCTCAATTAATTTAGTGATTTAGCATGCCAGAAACTTAGTTTTTATATCGGAAAGTCTGAGAGAATATTGGAAATCCATAGAGTTTGCAGACTTTTGTGTTGGTCCAAAGAGGTAGGAATCTCTAGTACTTATCTCTCGTGAGAATTTTATTGAATAATTGGTAATTGGAAAGAAAAATAAACTATATATATGCTACTTTGTATACTTATATATGACTTGAAATGTAATGTTATTTTTTTGATATTGAAATGAATGGTTTGGTTGAAATGAAATGATAGTATGTCTCTGAGTTGTTCTGTTATCATATGTGATTTTTTTGGCACAGTCCGCATGCCGTTCTAGTCTCTGCTCAGGTCTAGGTTTCCGTTGGAGGTTCTAATCCACGGGGTTTGTCAATATGTTAACAGAATTGAAATGCTTAATTTTACATCTTTGTGTTATGTATTATTGTATGAAAAAGCAGATTTGTGAAACGAAGTATTTTGTGTGAGACATACTTGTGTTTGTTGTATTTGTATCTATTGAAACCTAACCATGCAGGCATTTATCATAATTATGGTTATAAAAACCGAAAGATGAATATTGGTGATTCTTACTGAGCATGTATAGCTCACCCTTCCTTCCCCCGATCCCCCCCCGCAGGAGAGGCGCAAAGTGTTGAGAAGCAGTTGAAATATTGTGAGCTGTAGTTGCTTTGGTGGAACTTGGTTAGAGACTTCTATTCTCATTTTGAATTCTTCTTCCTGTAAGATTTGATCCTTTTGCGCTATTTTGGGATGACTGTATAAGATTTAAATGTTGTAGGATTGTTAAATGATGATAGGTCTTATTTTATATTTTCACATGGTGCTACATTATACTGTAGATTTGGGACTTATTAAAACTTATCAAACTATTTTTTTGTTGTTGGATTTTAAATGATATAAGACCCTAGGACATTTGTTGAGTTTTTCTCATTTGTAGTTTTTAATTAGATTTAATGTATTGCTTTAAAATTTAGTTCATTTGAGTATTATTCTTTATTGCACGACCCCACATAAGGTTGTTACATTTTTAATCAATGTTTTTTTTATTTATTTTAGGTCATTGTAGCAATTAATATGTATTTGAAATATAAAAATTACTCCACAGTTTCAAATCTTGTTTAATGTTATATGGTTGCAATATTAAATGGACAGTGATTGGATCACAAAAGTTGAACAGAAATTTACAACACTTCTAATGGTTCATGCTTATATGCCGTTTTTATGATACCATAAAGCTGGCTAGTTTTTAACCATGTATTCCAATCTGTGTACCTTAGTTGATATCTATTGTTGTATGGATGACATTTTTAGGCGTGATAAATAATAGCCTTTGGTGTGCACTCTTCAAATAATAATTTATTCGGCGCAAGACAAATAATTTGATCAGTTTACGTCAACAAAGACACGTGTACTTGTGGTACTGTTTGTAATGGGTCGATGATCGATGGTCATTTTCCGAATGAAGAAACATAGAAACAACGCGCGCTAAACAGAGTGGAGTTCAAGAAGACTTGTATACAGTCGGTATATATTGTCTCTTTCAAACTGGGATCGACTTTTCACTAACCAGAAGTTGTAGGCATTGAAGCAAAGAGAAACGTAAAGGACCAAAACAGGGAGTAGGAAAAGTCTGATGTGTTTTCTTGGTATTGAACGTATACATGGCATAATAGCCAATACAATATAAAGAATTCATAGATAACTCAACTCTCTAGAACAACATTGAGTACACCAAATACATGTGCACCAAAGAATAGCGTTACTAAAAATCCCGCATAGCTTTAGTGTTTTTCTTATGTGGAAAATAAAAAGCGTATATATATTCCTTCTGACTAGATCAAGTAAGGCGACTAGTTTCAATTCATTTTGATTCTCTCTCCACCAGAACAGAGCTTTCACGCTTCACTTTTTGAAGCCATAACTTACTCTAGAAAATGCTCAAAATTCTTTGGCTGTACTCACCACCATTCGATTGATATGATATGGTGTGAAGACTATTATTCAGCCACAGACTCTCTCCCCGGTCTCCCCCGTCTTCTGAGGGTGATGCCTAACTATAATTTCGGCCTGTTACGCGCTTTTTAATTATGGGATCAAAGCCGTGTTAAAATTTCTTAACTTCTAACAAGTAGTTGTGGAACTTGTCGCGACTAAAAAGCCATTGATTACAATTTTTAATTATTTTGTGACTACAGTTCTTTTAATCACAGAAAATTCTATGAGTACATGAAATTCGTGTAATTTTTTTTTATAAACAAAGAGATAACGATTTAAGAAAGCATCCTAAAGTTAACACGCGCTTGAGATTGTAAAGGTTTACTAATTAGGTTGATCATTCGCTAGAAACTCCTTTAATAGGAAGGTATCCTAATAACAAAGTTATATTGAGTTAATTATAACTAAAAGGTGTTACGTAGTAGCAAACTCTTTTTTTTTTTTTTTTTTTTGCTGAAGTATTCGCAAACTCTTTTTGTTGTAACTAAAAGACTGACAAAAAATTCTAGCTTTTCGTCGTGAATAAGATATTCCAACTAGCACTATTTTGGACTCATAAATAAGTTGTGGATGCTTCAATTATTTTGGAGGAATTTTTTTCAAAAAAATATACGTAACTATTTGCGACTTTTAGTATTAAGCTAGTGCTCAAATTTTTTAGATGGAAATTTTTCTACAAAAAATGTTCAACTATTCGTCACTGATTATTCAAACGCATATATAGTACTACTGCATTATGCGTTAAAAAGTTTTGATTCCTTATAGATAAGTTTTACTGTTATCTGATTTTAAACTACCCAAAATTAATTTGCAATTTCGTGGGGAGAGCCTCTTTGTTTATCAAATTACTTAGCAATTAGCATGAAAATGGGTAATCTTATATATAAACCTTCAACTTGATTTCCTTTTCCACAGAAGACTTTATCTAAAATGTGTAATGTTTCTATAGTTTGTTTGTTTTTTTTTTTTTTTGTTCTTTTACACTTCAAGCGTGATACATTGACCATCAATATATCTGTTCTACCCGAGTATAAATTTGAGCGTATGAATATACCATGTTGATGTACTAGATGACAAAAGCAGAAATCCATCAAGACTTGTCATGAATTAATGTGGGTCCCAATCAAATTTAAGCCTCAGAATGATATATTATTCACCATTTTCCAACATGTTTCGACGCCCGCTTTTCCTTGATTTTTCTTGGCTTTACTGAATTGAATTATATAACGTGGACTATGAGTAACCATAACTATTAGAGCGAGATAACTCTGACCAACTCGGCTTATATATAAGATTGCAAATACTCTTTATAAAGAGCAAATAACTCCCATCTGTATTTCTCATCTTTACATTTACAATTCATGTTCGTAAGCCCTTTTCTTTTCATCCTTGAGTTGAGAAACTTGAACAATTTGAGAAGAAACTCAAAACTTGACCACACTTGAGTAGGGATTTTTTTTTCATCACAAGTTTTACAAAACCAATCCAGAGTTGATCGTAGATTTTCGGAGGTAGACTTTTCCAGTTGTATGTGAAGTCACTAATAACGATCTCGTTAATTATTATCTCTTTCTCTGCTCTATTGATGCCAGCGAACTCTTCTGTATAATCAAATATATATATTTGAATTTGGCCTTTCAAGGAAAGACAAGTACAGCTAGCATATCCTGGTAAGTATAATATCTCTTCCTTGTATCTGTATGGGACACTAGGTGTTGTCCATAAGCTTTGCACGTGCTTCTGAGAAATATTTACACAATGGTAGCATATTGATTTTGTTTAGCACAAAAATACTATTCACAGCCGAAAAAAAAAATTTAAGTACTTATAAAATTGATTTCGCATTAACAGTATTGTGTTCAATTAGTGACGCCTATTGATATAAAAGTGAAAATAAGTACTTTTTAGAAGTAGGAATGTGCAACGAGTTAAAGGAACATCACAAATTTATGCTCATTTAGCCGATACTTACAAAAATATTTAAGAAAATTAGATATTCGCAGTAATACTCAATGTTTGCTTCATTTAATTACATGTTTTTTTTACCCCCTATGGATACCAAAATTACACCAGAATTATTGTAGCCAATTTCCTTATTTATTTATTTATTTATTTTTTTTATCTTTTTACACAGTTGCTCATTTTAAGGATTTTTTTTTTAATATATAAGTAAATTGAATATTGTTGCCACTTGCCAATTGCTTTGCGTTTTCTTTAGTTTTCGAATGAAAATATTTCTTTTTTAACAAATGATTTTTATAATAAATAGCTATATATTTATGTTTGTTTTTAACATTTAGCCTATGTTTGCTTTTATTGGTAAAATAGCCATACATTCGTGTCTAGATTTTTAAGACTGTAGTCATTAGTTTTTTTAATTCTGTTTTTATTCTTTGTTGGAGACAATATTGTCTAAAAATTTGTGTCTCTAGTCATGAAATTTGTTACTTCTTTGGCTGCACGTCTTTTGCTATTTATAAGATATTTTCTATTTAGTAATAAGTTTTGTGAAATTGGTTGTATAGGCAATCATTTATTTGTGAGTTGTTTATTTTGTTAATAGATGTTTAATTTTTTTATTATGCTTCTTTCAAATTTTCTGAAATTTTGTAACTATAGTCACAAATTTTATGACTGTGTATTTTATTTATTTAGTCACAATTTTTATTTCTTTAGTCATAGATTTTTAGATGTTGACCTGATGGCTATTTTGCTAATATTTCAAAACATGGGCTATATATTTAAAACATAAATTGTAAAATGGCTATATCCTTAACTGGCCCTTAACAAAATCAGATTTTCTATCAAGTTATGTAAATATTTCTATGAAAATATTTTTTTTAGCCGATTCAAATTTCTATCAAGGAAGTAATATGATCATATAAAATTATAAATCATATTTAAAATTTTTGTTTCAGAATATTTAATAGACCACTAATGATTCATTAATATCAGATTTGTATATAAAAATTTCAAATATATGTTTTAATTAATTTTAGATAATTTTACACATAAATTTGAATTTGCTGACTTTTTGTTTCCTTATTCAAGTTAAGCCCAAACTCTGTTTGATACTTGGCCACTTGGGTATATTACTTTTTGGGTTATTTATATAAATGCCCCCCAATGTTGTGCTATTGTTGCAATTTGCACCCTAATGTTTCAAAACTGTTATTCTTACCCCCTAAAGTATTAAAAATTTATAGATTTGCCCCCTCTGTCACAATTTGTAAAAAAAATAGATTAAATTAATAACATAACATTAATCTGTTGGCGCCTGGACAAATTTTTAAGATCAACTGCCTTCAAATTAATAAAATTATAGTAATTAATTCTATATTTATTTTCACAAACACCTTCTTATGTTGTCTTTTTTTCTCAAAATGTACCTCGATCTTTTAAAATTTTGTATTCATATCCTTAAAAATTTGTACAGACGCCAACAGATTAATTAAAAATTATACAGGCGCCAACAGATTAATGTTACGTTATTAATTTAACTATTTTTTTTTACAGATTGTGACAGAGGGGGCATATCTATAAGTTTTTAATACTTTAGGGGGTAAGAATGATAATTTTTAAACATTAGGGTGTAAATTGCAACAATAGCACAATATTGGAGGGCATTTGTATAGATATCCCTTACTTTTTACAAATGGATATCCATGTCCAAATTAATAATTTTCACAACCTATATATATATATATGAAAAAAACTTAAATCTCAAATTAGATTTGAATAAATTATTTTGGTATAAATATAAGGGTCAGTTAGGTAAACAGTTTTTATAATAAATAGCCATATATTATGTTTGTTTTTAACAATTAGCCTACTTTTGCTTTTATTCGTAAAATAGTCATATATTCGTGTCTAGAGTTGAAACTGTTGTCATTAATTTTTGAATTATATTTTTATTGTTTGTTGCATACAATATTGTCTAAAATTTTGTGTCTCTAGTCATGAAATTTGTGACTTCTTTGGTTGCATATTTTTTTGCTATTTATAAGATATTTTTTATTTAGTAATAAGTTTTGTAAAATTGGTTGTATAGGCAATTATTTATTTGTGAGTTAGTTATTTTGTTAATGGATGTTTAATTTTTTTTTTATTGTGTTTATTTCAAATTTTCTAAAAATTTTGTGACTATAGTCATAAATTTTATGACCGTGTATTTTATTTATATATTCTCAAATTTTATTTCTTTAGTCATAGATTTTTAGACGTGACCTGATTGCTATTTTGCTAATATTTCAAGACAAGGGCTAGATCGTTAAAACATAGACTGCCAAATGGCTAAATCCTTAACTGACCCTTAGGTAAATAGCCATTTTGGACTGTGTGCTTTTAAAAATAGCCACAGGTTTAAAAAATTTATAAACTAGCCATAAAACTCTAAGAAATTTCAGACAATAACAAAAATACATATTAAAATACTGTCAGAAATTTTTTATATGGCTAATTTTTAAATTTTTTGAAACTGTGACTATTTTTTAAAATAATTTTGTAAACAGTGACTATTTTCTTAAAATTCTCTAAATATAATAACTTACACCTAATAAATTATCAGTTAAGACCCAAATAATCAATTTTATTTTTTCTCTTATAGAATCGAACCCAAAACATGATTTTTATTTAAAATATATCTAAATTTGACTATTTTCCTGACACCCACAACGCATATTTTTGCAGATTGGATATACAGCAGTTTGCGGTGCAATTTAAATTTATTTTATTATATGAACTTACTAATTCACATAGTTCATACTAATAAGTGATTAGTAATGCAACATCAACCCAGATTAGTCCCAGCCCTGAAGACAAGTAGATCAAGATTTTAAAGAGCGAGAACGATGCTCCTAGGAATCATCATCATTACATGCTCGCTGGGAATTATAACTCCTACACTATCAGCATCACAAGAGTTCAAGTGGCCTGTTGCAAAGCCTAATTGTCAAGAACAGTGCGGGAACGTGACAATCCCATTCCCTTTTGGAATTGGGTCCCACTGCGCTGTTGACAAGTGGTTCCAAATAGAATGCAACACTTTTGACCCCTCTCCTAAGCTCTACCTGAAACACAGCAATTTAGAGGTTCTCAATATTACTTATGATACGGATGGCCGAAGCATGGGGCCCTATTTTCAGGTGAGAATACCAATCAGTTTTTACAATTGCCCAGCCAAGGAAGACCTCCTAGAGCCTCTAAATTTAACGGGGAAGCCTTTTTATATCTCGTCCAGTTATAATATCTTCGTAGCAGTAATAAGTTGCGGCGTCATTGCGAAATTAAATTCAAGTTCCACCGAAAAATATAATTTAAGTTCCGGCAATAACGAGTTCTCTGACAGTTGGTGCACGTCGACATGCTCAACAACAAATATGAGTAATAGTCTTTGCAATGGCATTGACTGCTGTGAAATTACCCCCCGTTCAATGTACAGTGACGTTAAAATCTCATTCGACATGGATACAAGTAGCACAGGTAATGGTAGTGGTAGTACAAGTGCAGGTCATGATGATAATGATGAATGCAAATATGCGTTCTTGGCAGACACCGACTATTGGTCTGATTATAAGAATCGTTCAACTGATTTTGCCAAAATCCGTGATCAAGGCTCTGTTCCCGTTACTCTATACTGGCAATTGAACTACTCCCATTTCGACATATTCAAAACAAATATGTCATATGGTCATCAAAAGACACAGTATTGTTTCTCTGAATCTCCGATTCAATGTGCATGCAACCTAGGATTCCGAGGAAACCCATATTATATAAACGGATGCAAAGGTAATTCCAACCTAATCCTATAATGTGATTTGCGCGTGTACTAACGTTTTTGGTCGTAAAATATATCAAAAGCACAAATATATTAATTTGCAAATGTAGCGTTGATACCAACGTATATGATCACTTTAGTTGGCAATGTATATATATATATATATATTTTTTTTTTTTTGTTGCCACGCGTTGGCAATGTATATAGTTAGTAACCTCATATCATGACCATGCATTAATTATAGAATTCCTCATTCATAATCACATATAATATATATGGGAATAAGATAAATTTTATTTAATCTTGGTATTGGTTACTTGTCAGATATAAATGAATGCGAGGAGGATGGTATATCCTGTGGGCTGGGAGGCACATGTGTGAATACAGAAGGGGGCTACGATTGCAGTTTCAAACACAAGTTTATCTTTATAGGTATGTCTTTTTTTTTTCTTTTTTCTTTTTTCCCTTCATTTATGGTTATGTCTCTTACTCTATACTCTTTCTCGGGTCTGTTAACTCTCTTAGCTTTGATTTCTTTACACTTGGTATAAACATATCATTATCATTTTTTTTTAATGAAAGACTAAAAATTATAGAAACGCATCTCAACACACGCGTCTAAACAGTAGAGGGTTACTATATAACATACCATAATATCATTATGTGGTAGTCATAAGTAAACCAAATATATAGTAAAACCTAAAATAATAAAATTGAGACAATGAAAGTTTATTGATTTAAAAATTATAAATTTATCGATAAATTAATAAAATATTAATTGATTGAGGTATTTTTTTTCTTATTTATCCGAATAAACATCATATTTGAATTATTTTATAAAATATTATTATAATATCACTTAATTGTTAAGTAAGTAAATTCACGTTATATTTGAGGAAAAACAAGTAATATTATATAGATATTTCGTAAATTTTTCTCAATAAAGTTATAAGTTTTTCTATATATATTAGGAAATTATTAATAAATATACAATGATTCCTAAGAATGATCTATGTGATGTGTTGTCTACAAATTTAGCGACTTAGCATGTTGGGCTCGAGTCGGGATTGCTAAAAAAATATATATTATTTAATTGAGTATATTAATTTTTCAAGTATTAAATTATCAAGGTTTTTTTGTAATATAGAAAAACAAGCCTAACAAAGTCTAATTAAGTGTACTTCACAGGGAAAAAGACCGTCAACTCATCCTTTAAGAGATTCTAAAAAAATAAATATTTCAAATTTTATTGCTTGTTTGAATTTTATTATTCAAGTTAAAAAGATGTCTGCATTTAAGAAAGAGTATATATTTAAAATTTTAAAGAGAAATATAAAAGAAATAAAAGTTGAGAATTATTATTGAGATAAAAAATTATTAAAAAATCCATAACTGAAAAGAAGACAAGAAAAAGAAAAAAAGAAAAACAAAGTTTAGAAATATCTTGATTTTTTGGAAAAAATAATAAATAAAAATGACTTTTTTTCTTAATAAAAAACGAGTAAAGAAAAATATTTTATAAAACCAATTTCATAATTTTGATGCTAAAAAAAAATTAATGTTTTGAAATTTTTTAGAACAAAAATAACCATTCATATTTTTTTGTTACTTTGGTGTTACTTTATTACAATAAATTTTAAGTTAAATTTTTATGAGATTGTTGAGAAAAAAAAAAACCATTTTTCTAATGATGTTCGAAGAAAATAGCCAATGTTTAATTAATAAAATAGTTATTTTCTTAACTACATGATGTAATTTTACTTTTATGCCCTTAGGGCATGTTTGATTTGGTGGAATGCGAATGTAATGGAATCCCATGTTTGATTGGACAAAAAATGTACATGAATAGTTATTCCAATGAAATACTCATTCAGTCATAATAGGAATCGGCATTCCTTAACTTAACCTATAGAATGCCTATTCATTTTCAGTACTCAAACTAATTAAAATATGTTGGACCCAATTTTTGTGTCAATTCCACTAATAAACTAAACACTGAAATTAGAATGATATTCTCATTCTTATTCTATTGTATTCTTATTCTTATTCTCATTCTCAATTTATTCCACAAACCAAACATGCGCTTAATTTTTAAGAGATTAATATATAATTTTTATTTTTTAAAAATGCGGACCATTTTCTTTAAATATTGAAAAAAATGACCAAACACCATATATATATATATACACACCATAATATTATTATGGTAATATATTTATTCTTTGGTAATAAATTTTCGTCCAATATTGGGTACTTATATTATTTTCTAAGACTTTAGTTAGATTTTAAAAAACAAACTCTAAAAAATGACTAATTACTAAGTGGGAAAAAAAAATTGACGTCATTCTTATGCAAGCGTCACTTAGAGGATGTGGCCCATTTAAGAGGTCGTTGTTTTATATTGGATGCTTCTCCCATGGGAAACATTCACATGGGAAACAAATGGGAGACAAACGTGTGGTCCAGATTCATCCAGAAAATTTTCTGTATTTATTTTTTAGTCCCTTATTTTTACTGTATTACAATTTAGGCCCAGTTTTTTAAAAATATTTGCATTTTTGCCCATAGAATGAATGCGTTTTTTTAACCAAAACAGTAAAAAAAATCCAACAAACTGTTTTGAAAAAAATTTCAAATTAAAATTCAAAATTTTCTGGATGATTCTGGGCCATATACTGTTGTTCCCCACCTGAATCCCACCTGAAGGGTTCCCATGTGAGAATTATCCTTTTATATTAAACTAGTTTCTTACACACGCAATTTACGCTTGTAGAGCACGTGTAAGTTTTTTAAGCACAAATTTATATTTTAAAAAAGGGTGTTTTAGGTATTTAACCAAAATTTTGAGTAATTTTTTAAGATTTTACCATAAAATATCGAAATTAAGGATTAAGCCATAACATGTAATATTTTATGTTATATCAATATCGAAATTAAGGATTAAGCCATAACATGTAATATTTTATGTTACATCTAACATATATACATGTGAAAGTGTAACATTACATGTAATATTACATGTGTTACATTTTATGTTACATGTAACGTTACATTTAATGTTACACTTTTTATACGTATATATGTTACATAAAATATTACATGTTATGGCTAAATCCTTAATTTCGTGAAACTATGACTAAATCCTTAAAACTTTACCTTTAAAATGGTTAATTGCTTAACTGTCCCTAAAAAAAGCATATTTTTATTTAATATTCAAAAAATCAATTGATATTTTATCATTTTGACTAATTGAGGGGTCAATTTCATCATCTAATCAAAACACATGAGTTTTTCAACAAATTTTTTAAATACAAGATATAAAAAGAAAAGTTTAAAACAAAGAAAATTAAAAAAATAGTTATATATGGTAAAAAAAAATGTATATGACAATAAATAACAAAAGATTGAGAAAAAAATTATAAATCTAACTGTGTCAAGAAAATTTTTTATTCGAGATCCTTATGCCAAAAAAACTGGCTATTGAAACGATTAAAACAAAAAAAAAGGTAAAAAAGAAACAGAGATAAAGAGAATTGTAGGAAACCCCCCAAAATTTGTGAAAATGTCCCCAAATTAAAAAAAAAACCCCTCTAAAAGAGCCCTTAAATGCAATTTTTTCAAGGAAAAAAAAAAAGAAAAAGAAAAAGACGCCACGTGTTGTCTCCTTTAAAAAAAAAAAAAAGAACTCCACTTGTCGTTCACAGGAAACGCCACGTGTTATCCCTTTTTATAATAAAAAATAAAAATTTGGGGACTTCATGTGTCGTCCACTTGTGAGGTGTGTGTGTTTTTTTTTTGGGTTGCAAGAAGCATAGGTTTTACTTTTACTATAGCATTATTTAATACTCATTAAATACGTTTAATTTGAATAATAATACAGGTTTCGGCACTGCTCTTGGAGCATTGCTTCTAATGTTTGGTACGTGGAGACTACACAAGTTTGTAAGAAAAATAAAAGAAAGTAGACTCAAGAAAAAGTTTTTCATGCAAAACGGTGGTCTTTTGTTACAGCAACAATTGTCATCTGAGGAAGGCAATGTTAAGAAAACCAAGTTGTTCAGTTCGAACGAGCTAACAAAGGCCACCGATCAGTTTAGCATTGACAGAATTCTTGGACAGGGAGGACAGGGCACTGTCTACAAAGGAATGCTTGAAGATGGAAAAATTGTTGCCATAAAGAAGTCTAAAGTGGTTGACGAAGAGCGACTTGCGGAATTCATAAACGAGGTTGTCATTCTTTCGCAAATCAACCATAGGAATGTTGTCCAATTGTTGGGTTGCTGTTTGGAGACAGAAGTTCCTCTTCTTGTTTATGAATTCATACCAAATGGTACTCTTTGCCAGTATATTCATGAACAAAATGAGGAGTTTCCTTTTACATGGAAAATACGATTACGAGTTGCAACAGAAGTTGCAGGAGCTCTTTCCTACTTGCATTCAGCAGCATCTTTTCCAATATACCACCGAGACATCAAGTCTACAAATATACTCCTCGACGAAAAATACAGGGCAAAAGTTGCAGACTTTGGCACATCAAGAACAATTTCCGTAGAGCAAACTCATTTGACCACTCTCGTATTTGGCACATTTGGTTACTTGGATCCCGAATATTTTCAGTCGAGCCAGTTTACAGAGAAGAGTGATGTCTATAGCTTTGGAGTAGTTCTCGTTGAGCTATTAACTGGACAAAGAGCAATATGTGCGACAAGGACAGAAGAAGGAAGAAATTTAGCAACATTTTTCACTATGTCGATGGAGTCAAACCGTCTATTTGATATTGTTGATGCTAATGTTCTTGAAGATGGAGCAAGAGAAGAAATCCTGATAGTTGCGTGCCTCGCACTGAGATGCTTGAATTTGAGTGGTAGGAATCGACCAACGATGAAAGAAGTTGCGATGGAGTTGGAGGGGATGCAGAAATCGGATCGAGAAGCTCCTTGTAATTCTCAGCAAAATTACGAAGAGATCGAATACGTCAGAACAGAGTTATATGAGGCTTGGGATGCTGCTTCTATGTCAACAGGGTCGACATCAGCTTTTGATAATACTACAACTCGTGTTTCGTTGCAACAGGAATTACCGTTATTGTCTTTTAAATCAAAATGAAATATCAGACCGAATGCTTCACTTTTGTGATAAAACATTGAGGCGCAGATACTCTTTTGAATGTTTATATGTGTGCTTTTATAGATATATATATGTGTCTGGGTTGTATGTGCTTCTTGTCATTGTTTGTCATGTTGTCTATTGGTGTGTAATCACTTTCTTGCTATTTGCGTTTTTTTTTTCTTGGCTAGATAAAACTATATATTGTTACCATCTCGCCTTCCCTACTATGTCTTAAGAAAAATTATGAGGGCTACAAATGAAACAGAGGGCTAATTCTACTAGAAGAAGCTACTTTATACCATTTGATATATCTTGTGAACGTTATTTATGTTTATTTGATACTTTTTATTATTTAAGTTTACTGATATGAATTTGTGAGGGATATCTAACAGACAAGGTAAGCCTCAGTTGTTATCAAAGCAGATAAAAAAAAAATTAGACAGAGCAGAGCAACAAAGGCTAGAGACAAAAACAGGGTAATACATAAAACCGAAAGGAGTTATTTGACCCTTTATTTTTTTATAATTATTTTTAAACAACACGTAGATGGTATAAACTAATGTCCTAAAACATAATAAAATACAATACAATATAATATAGAGATTATTTGGTATCTAGCTTTTTTTTTCATATTTCAAAACAATATCCAACGTCTTAAAAATTAAGAACCTAACCATTAGCTCTTTAAAATACTGAGCGTATAGAAGTAAAATTGCAACATCATATAGTTAAGAAAATGACTACTTCCTTAAATAATGAATACGTTGATTATTATTTTTTAAATATGATTAAAAAATGACTATTTGCTTAATAATATCTATAATAATAATGGGTCAGTTAATGATTTAGCCATTTTGCAATCTATGTTTTAAGGATATAGCCCACGTTTTGAAATATTAGCAAAATAGCCATCAGGTCAACATCTAAAAATCTACGACTAAAGAAATAAAATCTATGACTAAATAAATAAAATACACAATCATAAAATTTGTGACTATAGTCACAAAATTTCAGAAAATTTGAAATAGACAGAATGAAAAATTTAAACATCCATTAACAAAATAACCAACTCACAAATAAATGATTGCCTATACAACCAATTTCACAAAACTTATTACTAAATAAAAAATATCTTATAAATAGCAAAAAAAAAAATGCAACCAAAGAAGTCACAAATTTTATGACTTGAGACACAAAATTTTAGACAATATTGTCTGCAACAAATAATAAAAATAAAATTAAAAAAACTAATAACTGCAGTCTCAAAAATTTAGAGACGAACGTATGGCTATTTTGCTAATAAAAGCAAACATAGGCTAATTATTAAAAACGGGCATAAAAATAGGGCTATTTATTTAAAAAACCGAATAATATATTACAGTACATCAAATGTGCTCTACAATTAAAAAAATATCAAATAACATTGAAAACCAATTATTTGACACAGTTCTAAGTCAATGATATGTATACTTGGAGTACTATTTCTACATGGGACCAGTTTTAACAATGTGACAAAGGAAAAACCAATTAAGACTACACTAAATAAAGTAGAAGATGACTTCCGCGAAGACTTCTCATGCTAGAAAACTTTATTCCCTTTCGTTATATGATATTGCTTGACTCAATCAATTTGGAAGCAATAGAGCTAATACGCAATTATATATATATATATAACGTAATTAACTGATAATCCGAGGCCATGCACATTAATATATTACAGCTACAATATGGACCATAAATAAAAAAAGAAAAGAATTGTATTATATATACCACCATGCCAATCAGCTGCCTGCGCATATAGATCGTTAATCAATCAATTAATAAGTTTTATGACTTGGCTTGTAGTGCTCCTGTAATGCCCTTAAAAAAAAAAAAAAAAAACTAACTAGGATGTTTAGTTAGTCATATTTAGATATTTGCTTAAATTAGTAAGTTTAATTAAAAGCTAACGAAGTTCAAGTGTTTTTGCAGTGTAGGGCGTGATATTCAATGCCGAAGAATTGATGTGTAATAAAAATTTATAAGAATAAAAAAAAAAAAAAAGAAAAGAAAGTAAATTGGTAATTAGTAATAATAACAAAAATAATAAAGCATGTTATTTGTCTAAATATAGGTAAATTTGACTATGTGATAGTTATAATTAGTATATTTCATGTCTTTGTTTGTGCATATTATTATATTATTTGGTATAATTATTGTGTTATGTTTATATATAAGTTTTAGTTAAAAAAAAAAAAAAAAAAAAAAAAAAAAGAAGCAAACAACTCACGTATACCCCAAAGCCCAATTCCAAAAAAAAAAAAACCCAAAGCCCAAGCCCATCTTCAAGTCCAGCCCATTATTAAAGCCAAAACCAGCCCATTTCCAAAGAAAAAATAATAATAAGCCCATAACTCAATTTTTAACGACAATAGGCTTAAGTCGGCAAAATACTTATATATATATCCATTTAAAGTTCTTTGTTGTTAATTATACCTACATCACCGAATATAAAAAAAAAAAGGGGGGGAAAGAAGAGAACGAAAGAAAAGCAGAGGCAGAGCGAACGAAAAAGGTCGTCGAAGCGAAGATTAAAAACCATCTTTCTATCTAAACTTAATCCTCTTCAATTAGAAGCTTTCAAGCAGAGGATTTAATTTGACAGTTTAGGTAAGTTAAAAACTTCTATAAATTTACTTTTGGGACAAAAATTAGGCTTTGATATAAAACCCTAAATTGGCCTAATTGAATTTTCTTTTAGCTTTTGGAGTAAAAATCATGTTTTAATCATGTTTTATATTTAGTTTACTATATATTAAGCTTGGAATTAAGTAATTAGGGTTTTGCCCTAATATTTGTCTATGATTAGAACTTTATAAAAATAGTCATTGTTTTGTATATTTAGACTTGTAAAGTGGATTATTACTTGCCATGAGTTATGAAAAGTTGAGATTGTTAGATAAAAATAAAATAACATAAAAATACAATAATAGTGTCGTAAAAATTTCAAGTAAGATTATTTTTCTAATACTGGTGTTATAATTAAATTCTAACGTTATAAAAGTAAATTGTCTGGCATTGTGAAGTTGACAAGCACATCAATTGCTTGGGCAAGGATATTGATCCTCTACACTGGTCTGTTGATCTCTAAGAGGTAAGTAGAAATCTTACTTTTTTAAAACCATCACAGGAAGCAATAATACTTGTTATGTGCTCTATGTGCTTGAATGAACTATGTGATAGATTGTGATTGTGTGGTTCATGAATATGGTTTCAAAATAGAAAAAGAAAGGTTATTGTACTCTTGTTTTGACACCTAAGATATGAGTATCAGTTTTGGTTTGATATCTGGGTAGGCAAGGGACGCGGGGGACCGGCGGACCCAATCATGGTGGTCAAATCCCTTGAGGTGTAAAAGCCAAGACAGGGTAGCCACAACTCTTGTAAAGGGAAGGTGAATTCCTCTTGGCATGAGGTTTCTAAGAGGGATGAACTTTCATAAATTCCGGCTAGTACAGAACAGGTTCCGAAAACTCACGGCCTATCGGATGTTAAGCTGAGATTTATACTTAAATGGGGCCCAAATAATTGATGAAAAGATTGATGTTTTATGCTAAGAAAATGAGTACAATAACAAAAATGAATCTTTTATGTGTTTTATTATTTTCTAAAATGAAAGTTTCTACTTACTGAGCGTTAGCTCATATAGTTTCTTGTGATGCAGATAATGAATCTCTTGAGCAGTAGGAGTTGGTTGAAATTGCTGCCCGTTTGCCTTCAGAATGTTCATATGCCAAGAAAGGAAAATCGTGTAGTATAATTTTTGAGAATCTAGTTATATTATGCTGTGTGTATGCTGTCTTAAGTAGAATATGGTTTGAGATTTGCTTACTTTTGTTTTGTAAAATATGCAGCTTTATATTTTTGGTACTTTTTACACAGCTTATATTAAAAATAGGTATGCTTCCGCGTTTTGTATTATGTTTATAAGAATGATATGAATGAGATTAGCACTCATTTGCTTAACTAGATAGGTTATAACGTTAAATACGTTGTTAAGTACGTGGGTGTCACAGTTTGGTATCAGAGCAAGGGTTTGAAGCGTTTCTGAAGACATTGAAGGCATATGAACATTCCAAGGCAGCAATTCAATCAACAAATAAGTTGTGTGTCATTTTTTTAAGAATAGAAGAGAAGAAAAGTGATATGCATGTGATATGTTCTCTTTATTTGTTTAGCAAGTAGTTTAAATTAAATTGGGCATTTTATTTAAGCATTAGTTCAAAAAGGTTGGATATGGAAATTTTTACAGGAGATAGGGAAAATGCCTCCTCGAAGAAGAAACTTGAATGCTCTGGGAGAGCCAGCTCAACAACTAGATCCAGCTCCAGCTCCAGCCCCAGCTCCGGCTGTAGATATGAATCAGATCTTGACAAATCTCACTGGTTTGGTCGAGAGACAAGCTGGACAGATAGACCGTCTGATAGAGCAAAGAAACAATCAAAACCAACCACCACCGCCACAAGTTCCTGAAAATGCTACCATTTGTGAGAAGTTTATGAAGCTGCATCCGAAGGAGTTTAATGGAGAGACGGATCCGATGGTAGCAGAAGAATGGATAAAATCACTTGAGTGCATATTTAATTATATGAGGCTCGGTGATGCTGATAAAGTTTCGTGTGCGGTATATATGCTGAAGAATGATGCTAGAATTTGGTGAGAGGTAACTCAAGTAGCTGTGGCGGGTGAGCAACTTACATGGGAAAGGTTCAAAACAGTCTTTTATGACAAGTATTTCACTGCTGATACCAAAGCTGAGAAAGTCTCACAATTCTTCAATTTGAGACAGGAAGGAATGTCAGTCAGTGACTACGTAAGAAAATTTGAATCACTTTGTCGGTTTGTCCCTTTTATTGCCAATGATCAAGCAGAAAAAGTGAACCGTTTTCTGAGTGGATTAATTCCAGAAATAAAAAGGGATGTCCGCATGTCCAAGGCAACAGAGTTCAACAATGTGGTTGATAAAGCCCTGTTAGCAGAACTAGATGAGAAGAATATTGAGAAACGGAAGGAGTTAAAGAGACCCGCTTTTACCCCAAGAAATCCAGGACAATGGAGACCGTTTGATAAGAAGAAGGGAGAGCAAAAGCAAGAAAACAAACGTCCTAGGTTCACAGCTGCTCCAGCACCAGAGAAACCTAAATGCCCAACTTGTCAAAAGAACCACTTGGGGAAGTGTTTCACGGGTACAAACCTATGTTTCAAGTGTGGGAAACCGGGACATTATGTGAAGGATTGTCCTACGCTTCAAGAGGAGCAAAAGAAGGTTCCGGGGCGTGTTTTTGCAATGACTCGTGAAGAAGCTGAAACCAATCCAACAGTTGTTTCAGGTAATATTCTTATTCAGGGTAAATTAGCAAATGTGTTGATAGATTCAGGAGCTACTCACTCTTTTATATCACAAAATTTTGTGAGAAAATTGGACATACCATCTGAGAGATTAAAAGATGAGTATAATGTTTTAGTTCCTTCTGGAGATGTGTTAAATTCAGATCAGATGATTAGAGCTTGTCAGATTCAAATAGATGGAGCAGTACTTTATGCAGATTTAATAGTGCTTGAAATGAAAGATTTTCAAGTAATTTTAGGAATGGATTGGTTAGCTAAATACTGCGCCACCATAGATTGTAAGAAGAAAATAGTTCGATTCCATCCACCTGGGCAGGAGGAATTTGTGTTCCGAAGTAGTTCCGAAAAGAAGACCTGTCCTATAATTTCAGCAATGAAGGCTATGAAGATGATCAATAAAGGTTGTGTTGCTTACTTAGCTTGTGTTGTGGATACCACAATCGAGCAAAAGTCAAAACCAGAAGATATACCGGTGGTGAACGAATTTCTAGATGTATTTCCTGAAGATTTACCAGGTTTACCGCCGGATAGAGAAATTGAGTTTGTTATTGATCTACTCCCTGGTACAGCTCCAATTTCTAAAGCTCCATATCGAATGGCGCCATCTGAACTGAAGGAGTTAAAAGTCCAACTGCAAGAATTGTTGGAGAAGGATTTTATTAGGCCGAGTTTTTCCCCATGGGGTGCACCTGTATTGTTTGTGAAGAAAAAGGATGGTACTCTCAGGCTTTGCATTGATTATAGGGAGCTCAATAAGGTGACTATCAAAAATAAATACCCTTTGCCTAGAATAGATGATCTCTTTGATCAACTTCAAGGAGCTTCTGTATTTTCGAAGATTGATCTGAGATCTGGGTATCATCAGTTGAAGATAAAGAAGGAAGACATACATAAAACGGCTTTTAGAACCAGATACGGACACTATGAATTTCTGGTTATGCCGTTTGGTTTAACAAACGCACCTGCGGCCTTTATGGATCTGATGAACAGAGTCTTCAAGAACTTTCTGGATCAGTTTGTGATTGTATTCATCGATGATATTCTAGTCTATTCTCGATCTAAAGAAGAACACGAGGAGCACTTGAGAATAGTCTTGCAAACGCTCAGGAAAAATCGCCTATATGCCAAATTCAAGAAATGTGAATTTTGGCTTGAACAAGTGGCATTTCTAGGGCATGTAATTTCTAAGAAGGGTATTTCAGTGGACCCTGGAAAGATAGAGGCAGTAAGTAATTGGCCTAGACCAACTAATGTTCATGAAGTGAGGAGTTTCTTAGGCCTTGCTGGTTATTACCGAAGATTTGTTGAAGGTTTTTCTAAAATAGCCTCTTCCTTGACCATGTTAACAAGGAAAAATGTAAAGTTTCAGTGGAGTGATGCTTGTGAGAAAAGCTTTCAAGAATTAAAGCGGAGGTTAGTGACGGCACCCGTACTCACCATACCATCTGGATCAGGGGGATTTGTAGTTTACAGTGATGCATCTAAGAATGGTCTTGGCTGTGTTCTGATGCAACATGGGAAAGTTGTAGCGTATGCCTCTAGACAATTAAAAGAATATGAAAAGAATTATCCCACGCATGATTTAGAGCTTGCTGCAGTGGTTTTTGCTCTAAAAATATGGAGACATTATCTTTTATGGCGAGAAGTGTGAAATTTTCACTGATCACAAGAGTTTGAAGTACATTTTCACACAGAAAGAATTGAATATGAGGCAGCGCAGATGGTTGGAATTGGTTAAGGATTATGATTGTGCTATCAATTATCATCCTGGTAAAGCCAATGTGGTTGCTGATGCTTTAAGTAGGAAATCATCAGTTTCAGCTTTGCGAATCATTCCGAAGTCAATATTATTGGATTTGCAAAGATTAGAAATTGAGATTGTGCCAAAAGGAGAAACAGCCAGACTATCAGTGCTTGTAGTGCAACCTACCTTGATGGAAAGAATTATGAAAGGCCAAACAGTCGATGAATTTCTAAAGGAAAAGAAGGATGAGATCCAGAAAGGAAAGACCACTGACTTTCATATTTCTGATGACGGAAGCTTGAAGTACCGAGGTAGATTATGTGTACCTGAAAATGAAGAAATAAAGAGAGATATCTTGGCTGAAGCACATTCAACTCCCTATTCAATTCACCCTGGAAGCACGAAAATGTATAGAGACCTTAAGAAGCATTACTGGTGGCAAAATATGAAGAAGAATGTAGCAGAATTTGTTGCTCAATGCCTAACTTGTCAGCAAGTCAAAGCAGAACATCAGAGGCCAGCCGGCTTGTTAACTCCACTGTTAGTTCCAGAATGGAAATGGGAGCATATCTCTATGGACTTTATAGTTGGTCTTCCTAGAGTTCTAAAGGGTTTTGATTCCATATGGGTAGTTGTGGATAGACTCACTAAATCTGCACATTTTCTGCCTGTGAAATCCACTTACACTATGGATCAATATGCACAACTATATGTCCAAGAGATTGTTAGACTGCATGGCGTTCCAAATGCTATAGTTTCAGACAGAGATCCCAAGTTTACGTCTGCTTTCTGGACTAGTTTGCATAGAGCCATGGGAACTAAATTAGCCTTCAGTACAGCTTATCATCCCCAGAGTGATGGTCAGACTGAAAGAGTAATCCAGATTCTCGAAGACATGCTTAGGGCTTGTGTACTTGACTTTAAAGGAAGTTGGGATAAGTATTTAGCCTTAGCGGAATTTACCTATAACAATAGTTACCAGACAACTATTGGAATGGCACCGTATGAAGCGCTTTACGGAAGGAAATGTAGATCTCCTATTCACTGGGATGAAGTTGGTGAAAGAAAGCTGATTGGCCCAGAACTTGTCCAGCAAACAGCGGAAGTGGTGGAGAAAATCCGTCAAAGAATGAAAACGGCACAAAGTAGACAGAAAAGTTACGCAGATAAAAGAAGACGGAGATTGGAATTCAATATCGGAGATCATGTTTTTCTCAAAATAGCTCCAATGAAAGGTGTGATGAGATTTGGAAAGAAAGGAAAGCTCAATCCAAGGTTTATTGGACCCTTTGAAATTCTTGAGAAAATTGGGGACGTAGCTTATAGATTAGCCCTTCCTCCAGAATTGTCCAACGTTCACAATGTCTTTCACGTATCTATGCTGAGAAAGTATGTTTCAGACATTTCTCATATTCTCAAGTATAAACCTTTGGATTTGAGTTCTGAGCTAGCATATGAAGAACAACCCGTACAGATCCATGATAAAAAGGAAAAAGAGCTAAGGACAAAGAAGATTTTGCTAGTGAAAGTGCTATGGAGAAATCACTCAATCGAGGAAGCTACGTGGGAAAGAGAAGAAGAAATTAGGAACAAATATCCACACCTTTTCGGTATGTCAAATTTCGAGGTCGAAATTTTATAAGGAGGGAGGAAATTGTAATGCCCTTAAAAAAAAAAAAAGTACTAACTAGGATGTTTAGTTAGTCATATTTAGATATTTGCTTAAATTAGTAAGTTTAATTAAAAGCTAACGAAGTTCAAGTGTTTTTGCAGTGTAGGGCGTGATATTCAATGCCGAAGAATTGATGTGTAATAAAAATTTATAAGAATAAAAAAAAAAAAAAGAAAAGAAAGTAAATTGGTAATTAGTAATAATAACAAAAATAATAAAGCATGTTATTTGTCTAAATATAGGTAAATTTGACTATGTGATAGTTATAATTAGTATATTTCATGTCTTTGTTTGTGCATATTATTATATTATTTGGTATAATTATTGTGTTATGTTTATATATAAGTTTTAGTTAAAAAAAAAAAAAAAAAAAAAAAGAAGCAAACAACTCACGTATACCCCAAAGCCCAATTCCAAAAAAAAAAAAACCCAAAGCCCAAGCCCATCTTCAAGTCCAGCCCATTATTAAAGCCAAAACCAGCCCATTTCCAAAGAAAAAATAATAATAAGCCCATAACTCAATTTTTAACGACAATAGGCTTAAGTCGGCAAAATACTTATATATATATCCATTTAAAGTTCTTTGTTGTTAATTATACCTACATCACCGAATATAAAAAAAAAAAGGGGGGGAAAGAAGAGAACGAAAGAAAAGCAGAGGCAGAGCGAACGAAAAAGGTCGTCGAAGCGAAGATTAAAAACCATCTTTCTATCTAAACTTAATCCTCTTCAATTAGAAGCTTTCAAGCAGAGGATTTAGTTTGACAGTTTAGGTAAGTTAAAAACTTCTATAAATTTACTTTTGGGACAAAAATTAGGCTTTGATATAAAACCCTAAATTGGCCTAATTGAATTTTCTTTTAGCTTTTGGAGTAAAAATCATGTTTTAATCATGTTTTATATTTAGTTTACTATATATTAAGCTTGGAATTAAGTGATTAGGGTTTTGCCCTAATATTTGTCTATGATTAGAACTTTATAAAAATAGTCATTGTTTTGTATATTTAGACTTGTAAAGTGGATTATTACTTGCCATGAGTTATGAAAAGTTGAGATTGTTAGGTAAAAATAAAATAACATAAAAATACAATAATAGTGTCGTAAAAATTTCAAGTAAGATTATTTTTCTAATACTGGTGTTATAATTAAATTCTAACGTTATAAAAGTAAATTGTCTGGCATTGTGAAGTTGACAAGCACATCAATTGCTTGGGCAAGGATATTGATCCTCTACACTGGTCTGTTGATCTCTAAGAGGTAAGTAGAAATCTTACTTTTTCAAAACCATCACAGGAAGCAATAATACTTGTTATGTGCTCTATGTGCTTGAATGAACTATGTGATAGATTGTGATTGTGTGGTTCATGAATATGGTTTCAAAATAGAAAAAGAAAGGTTATTGTACTCTTGTTTTGACACCTAAGATATGAGTATCAGTTTTGGTTTGATATCTGGGTAGGCAAGGGACGCGGGGGACCGGCGGACCCAATCATGGTGGTCAAATCCCTTGAGGTGTAAAAGCCAAGACAGGGTAGCCACAACTCTTGTAAAGGGAAGGTGAATTCCTCTTGGCATGAGGTTTCTAAGAGGGATGAACTTTCATAAATTCTGGCCAGTACAGAACAGGTTCCGAAAACTCACGGCCTATCGGATGTTAAGCTGAGATTTATACTTAAATGGGGCCCAAATAATTGATGAAAAGATTGATGTTTTATGCTAAGAAAATGAGTACAATAACAAAAATGAATCTTTTATGTGTTTTATTATTTTCTAAAATGAAAGTTTCTACTTACTGAGCGTTAGCTCATATAGTTTCTTGTGATGCAGATAATGAATCTCTTGAGCAGTAGGAGTTGGTTGAAATTGCTGCCCGTTTGCCTTCAGAATGTTCATATGCCAAGAAAGGAAAATCGTGTAGTATAATTTTTGAGAATCTAGTTATATTATGCTGTGTGTATGCTGTCTTAAGTAGAATATGGTTTGAGATTTGCTTACTTTTGTTTTGTAAAATATGCAGCTTTATATTTTTGGTACTTTTTACACAGCTTATATTAAAAGTAGGTATGCTTCCGCGTTTTGTATTATGTTTATAAGAATGATATGAATGAGATTAGCACTCATTTGCTTAACTAGATAGGTTATAACGTTAAATACGTTGTTAAGTACGTGGGTGTCACAGCTCCTTAGTTGGAAAATGAATATCTTAGATTTTTTATATATGACTGGGTCAAGTAGGACGGCTAGCTACTACGTACACACATAATTATTCCACATATGCGTAGAAAAGAAATATTCACACTGTTTTAGTTAATAATATTCATCTACTTGTTACAGCAAACAAAAAAAAAATATCCATCTACTTGTTAGTGACTACTAAAACATATTTTTTCATCTCTATTTTCCTTCACACAATTTTGCACCATGACTATCCGTTCTCACACTAACCATCAACACCATTCCAATCAATAAAAGATAATTTGGCACCATGATTAATTTTCCACCACGCATCATTATCTTCTTGTGCGTCGTTGGCACGTTACTAGTGTGGCCGTCGTCGTCGTCGTCGTCGGGATTACCGAGTCTTGCAAAACCCGGCTGCATATCGCTCTGCGGAAAGGTCCACATCCCGTACCCGTTCGGGATAGGACCGGGCTGTTCCGTGGACAAATGGTTCCGAATCTTCTGCAGAAACTCTACGCCGTTCTTGAGGCTAAACAACGCCCAGGAGCTAGAGGTTCTGCAGATCGAGGTCGAAAAAGACCCGAAAACTGTCAAGGTCAACCACCCGATAACCTTCTTAAACTGCGGGCCAGCAAAGAAGTTCCAACCATCAGCCAACTTGACGGCGAGCCCCTTCGTATTCTCTCAGAAAGCGAACAGGTTCACCGGCCTGAGCTGCGATGTTCTTTCGCTGATGAAATCCAACAACACTGATCAGGCCAGAACCATCGCGGCCTGCATGTCCATTTGCGACGAAGCCTCGAGCGAAACGAGCTGCAACGGCATGAACTGCTGTCAGACGGCAATCCCGTCGGACCTCAGGATTTTTCAGCCGGACTTCCAGACGGAGCGCACGAATCGAGCCGGGATGAACTGCTCGTAAGCGTTCTTGGTGGAGAGTGCTTGGTTTCATCAGAACATGACGACGACGCGGTTGAGGAGATTCGACGCTGTGAAGGAGGAGATTGAGTACGTCCCGGTGGTGCTTGAGTGGAGCTTGTTCAATTGGACAGTCGGAGAATTCGGAGGCGCGATCAACCGTACCAGAAGGTCGCGTATGAACATCACTAGTAATGCCTTGTGCGAAATCGATGGTAAAGTTAGGTCTCCGGTAGATAATAAGGAGAGGCTCTTGTGTTTTTGCAGACCGGGTTTTGAAGGAAACCCTTACCTTCTGGACTGTCGTGGTAAATCTCTTCTCACTTTTCTGCATATAGCATTATGATTGAGAATTGAGATTAGGATCATAAAAACTAGTGATCATTAGAAAACAGAAATCGAAAAAAACGATTTAAGTTATTGGTACTAACAAAAGAAAAATAATATTTATAGAAATTATAGCAAATACCAGATTTTCAACATTTTTATTTCAATAAACACCTAATATTTTAGAAATTTTAACAAAATACTAAGTAATTAAATTATTTTCTTCGTAATTGAACAATTAATTCTGTTTTTTTTTTCTTTTTTTTTTGTCGCTTTCTTCTATTATATGTTTGCCTGGTGATGGTAATTATTGTGGTTTTTAATTCCTAATATGTGAGACTGATGTAAATCTATAATATATCATATAGTACTACGACTCTCACCACTGCATGTAATTTTTAATATAATGGTGATACCGTGATATTTAGAAGAAAAATAACGACACCATGGAATAACAATATTACGGGAAAGAAGATCAAAGTTATAATACTATTTAGGTAAAATGTTAGATTGTTTCCTTTTTATGTTTATTATTATTATCAATTTTAAATTTCTATTTTTGTTTTGAACAATTTAGCTTATATGAATACGAAGTACTAACCAACATAAAAGAGAGAACGCATTATAGATGAGGTTTTAATTTGGCCATTTTTTTACAAGTCGTTTTGGGTTTTTTTTTATTACATAATATCAAATATTATACATAATTTCTTCTAAAAAATTTGATTATCCTTATATTTAAGGGGACTAATATTTTAGTTACAATTCTAAAGAAAATTGCTTCATATTCTTATACCATTTTCTAGTCCAAATTTTATTAGTGAGAGTTACTGATATTATAACGAAGAGTATTGGATTTTGGAGACTATAGTAGATTGTGGAGGCGTTGACTACTTTGTAGGTAGACGATGATGGTTATGATTATGATTATAATTATAACATCTTTCTTTTATATATATATATATATATATATATATATATATATTAACTTCATATATACGGCAGAGAAAGACGAATGCAGCCAATATGATCGCAACTACTGCGGGCCCGAAGGGCATTGTACAAAAATCTCCGGAAGGTATGTTTGCAGCTATCTGCTGCCAGACCAAAAACCAACATCACATAAGGTCATTTTAGGTATGTGCCTTTGATCTCTCTCTCTCTCTCCGAGTAGGTATATATATATCATCCTTAATTTTTTTTTAAGCTCTGTTAAATTAAACGTAAAGATGGTGTTCAATGTCAAGAATGTGCATGACATTCTAACTAGGATGGTGTCTCCTAAAACTCCGTCATGTATCTATCCCCCTACTCCACAAATTAGAGAATAAGAATGAAAATTAAACAAATTGTGTTAAAAGAAATTACAACCTTCAAAGGAGCTAAGGCAAAGAAAAAATAACCAAACCGAAAAAAAAAAAAGATAAACAAAATCTTTCAAAAGAAATAAAAAACTGATGAGAAAAATCCCAAGAGAGAAAAAAAGAATGCATGACAAAAGAAAAAAATATATGAAAATAAAAAAGGTAGTATAACAAGGTCGCTATAAACTAGCGAAGCTAGATCGGGAAGATGAGTCACCAATAACTCTCTTGGATGAGGAAACCGAAGTTGCTAGCTTATCCCCTAACTGTTACTCTCAAAAAAACTGTGCGAAACCACAGCTAATCTCAGGTCTTCAGAAAGTCGAATAGCACGAAATCATCTATTTCACATATGGCAGGGGATTTTTCTTGCACAACATACCGAGATTCAAACTGAATCCACAGGTTTGACCAACTATACTCATAAGCTTTCTCTATCACATTTAAGAAAACCCATAATCTCACCTTTCAAAAGTAAAATAATTACCTATCGCCAAGAAAAAAAAACGCTTTGGTAAATCTATGACATGTTCTGTACATGCCAACACAAACACCTTTGCCCGAAGCACCACATTCCGAATTGTCAATGTGACATTTAACCAGCTCTACGGAGGAAGATTATACGAACCTCTATAATAGTGAAAACACCTCGATGGTGAGTGATAAGCAGATCCTCCATAAATTACCAAAATTGCCCAGTTTCAACTTACCAACCCTAATGTTTCGTCTCGGTTGAATACTTGCCAAGGATCATAATTTCGCCTTGGCTGACTAAAGAGAGGCGGAAGATGACTATGCAGGTAGAGGGATGAGGGATTTCTTTTGAGTTCGTAAAAAATTGAGTGTTTTTTTTTAATTTAGTTAAAAAATCTTTTAATTGTGCATTTTTAGCAAAATTAGCCATTGTCTTGTCAAAATTTATCTACTTTATCTTATTATCTATTATGCGTGACTCATGTGTATGTATATTACTTCTTGGCTTGGGTTTTCAGGTCTTGGCTTGGGTTTCGGAGCGTTGTTTCTTATAATTACTTCTTGGTGCCTACATAAGGTCATTAAGAGAAGAAAAAGAATCAGGCGCAAGGAAAAGTTCTTCAAACGAAACGGCGGTTTACTGTTGCAGCAACAAATGTTTTCGAGCAATGCTAATGTCGACAACACCAAATTGTTCACTTCAAAGGAGTTGAAGAAGGCCATAGACAACTTCAATGTTGATAGAATTCTTGGACAAGGAGGCCAAGTCACAGTGTACAAAGGAATGTTGGCAGATGGAAGGATTGTTGCCGTTAAGAAGTCTAAGATACTCGATGAGGGAAAAGTTGTCGAGTTCGTTAACGAAGTGGTCATTCTTTCTCAAATCAACCATAGAAATGTGGTTAAGTTGTTGGGGTATTGTTTAGAGACAGAGGTTCCTCTTCTAGTTTATGAATTTATACCTAATAGGACTCTCTCCGAGTACATTCACAACAAGAACGAGGAGTTCCCATTTACGTGGGAAATGCGTTTGCAAGTCGCTAAGGAAATCGCAGGAGCTCTTTTCTACTTACAGTACGCGGCATCTTTCCCTATTTTCCACCGAGACATCAAGTCTACAAACGTACTCTTAGATGAAAAGTACAGAGCAAAAATTGCAGATTTTGGGACCTCAAAGTCACTAAACATTGATCAAACCCACGTGACTACACAAGTGCATGGAACATTCGGCTACTTAGATCCGGAGTACTTCCAATCGAACCAATTTACAGAGAAGAGCGACGTTTATAGTTTCTGAGTACTTATTGTTGAGCTCTTGACGGGACAAAAGGCAGTTTCCATGAAGAGGTCGCAAGAAGGTAGAAGTCTGGCCACATATTTTATTATGTCAATGAAAGAGAATCGCCTTTTCGACATTATTGATGCTAAAGTCATGGAAGGCTCTAAAGAAGAGATTATGGTCGTTGCCAACATCGCGAATAGATGTCTGCATTTGAATGGAAAGAACAGACCTACAATGAAAGAAGTCACGGTGGAGCTGGAGGGAATCCAACTCTCGAAGAAAGCTTCGAATGATCGACATTATGACGAGGTTGAATATGTTAGAAGCGATCTAATCGAGCCTTGAAACAATGTTTCAACGTTAATAGGGTATGCTTTTGACACTAGTACCAGTACTGGTGATCGTAGGGCTTCTTCATTAATGCATGAGTTTCCACTAGTTTCTTTCCAATCACGGTGAGAAGAAGAAAAAAAAAGTCCTCGGAATATGTTTAGTCTTTGGATAAATTGTCAAACTTTTACTGTATTTAGTATTTTACTTATCATAGTTAATATAGATAATAGATATTAAACTGTTTGTTGAGAGCAATTAAGGGAGATTGGTATTTTATCATTACTCTGCTATCTCAAGGTTAAGCAATGGATATCTTTCTAGCAAAACTCGTAATACATACATACCTATTTTTATTGATTGATTTAGTCAATTTTTGATTAATTGACACATTATCATGATGGACGAAATATTTTCCATTTTCAATTGATAGTTTGTCCTTTAATCATGGTGAATAATCTAAAAACCGAAAAATGATATTTATTTAAAAAATAAAAGTTATAAATTTTTTAAATAGGTTAAAAAATAAGGTCATTTAAGTACAAATACCTTATATAATTTGGGAAAAAAAAAGTTGTTAGCAAGTTGCTCTTTTTTATCATTCTTTTTTGTTACGTTAGTATCTCTCTAGTTGCAACTTTAAACAAATTGCATAGTTATTTAATACTTTCTCCTAGAAGATCAATTATATGTATTGCAATTTGTACGTGATCCTATATTTGTAATGCATGATGATTATTAAATTAGCACTCTTATATTTTATTAAAATACCAGGAGGCCCATTGACCGAAAATAATTGTAGGAGCGCATGTGGGAGGTTTTAAATGCGTCATGTAGTTCACTTATTTGCTACGTATGCTAAATGCAAATACTTTTTCATAACGGACCCTAAAACGTAAAATTCATTTGACAAACAATAACAGAGATGTGTGTATATAATTAAAGGATCATTTAGTAAGCAATTCAAATTTTATAATATTTTTTTCTTAATTTTTATAATTTAAAAAGTTAAAAAAAAATAGCCACGTGCCCAAAAATAGTCTTAATAAAAGCGAAAGTATTATACTGACTTTTAAGGTCTTATAAATGGGTACTTCTGTGATGAGTTTTTTTTTTTTTTTTTTTGTGGTGGAAAACAATTCTGGACTGTCAGATTCATATTTTCAATAGGTCCCGCATTTTACAAATCTGAATCTGACCATTTAAAATTATTTCCTAAAAAAAAAAACTCACTACATAATTTTCCTTTATAAATGTCATCCAAAGCGATCAGAGGCATACATTTTAAATTCCTAAAACAGTACCGAATGCATAACGTGGGCGAGAAACCACTCGAGTCTCATTTACTAAAACATTTGATAAAAGCGTCGGAATTACTTATCGAATATTTTGTTCTATCGACGGTATTACAACTTTCATAGCAAGTTGTTTTGCAAGCTTTGTTTTAATAATTTTTTACTGCCCAAGAGCCCATATCTTTTCCAATAAATAAGAATGCTTGTACACTTACACAAGCCAAGTAAAGCTTTAATTAAAAAGAAAAATCTGTCTATAGTGTTTGAGTAGTTGTGAGAATATATTATAACAAATTAATTATCTTTATTATTTGGCATTGTGGTTTTGATGTTTAGAACCAACCGGTTACAGAAAATAAGAAGGAAAAAAAATGTTGGTGCAGTTTCTAGCCACTATCTTCACAACGTGCTTTATAGCGATCACAACAACAACTACAGTGGTGTCATCTGAGCTAGCCAAGGCACACGCAACAGTCAACGCTGCCAAACTTGGGATACTTTGACTTTTTTATTCTAGAGTGCAAAGGAAGAGAATGAATCTTCACCTTTGAATCGGTGTTCGAAAATTGAAAATACATTTTGTATTGTCCTATCTCAAGGAACGGCTGGGATCCAATCAAAAGCAATGATTCATTTAATTGTTCTTTGTAGTGGGACATATACCACACACCCACTTCTTAAATATAACATTCAACTTCATTTATGAGCAATTGATAATAAATCAGATCTTTTATCACTTTTGCTGTCTTCTCAATAAAATTTTAACAAATAAGCAAATTCAATTATTACAAAATATGATTAAATGCAAAATGGATTAAAAAATTAAAATATTTTTACTTACGTATCAAAATCTAAAATTTTGACAAATAAGCAAATTTAATTATTATAAAATATTATTGCATATAAAATAATTTAAAAAATTAATTTATTTTTCTTACCTATCAAAATCTTATTGAGGAGACACATAATTTGAGTTCAATATTAATAATACTTTCAAACACAGCTAGCGTTAGATCTCAGAAATTCAAAAGTTATTTTTAGACAGCAATAGCAAACAAGTTCGAAGAGTTGGTATCATGATGACTAGACTATTATATGAAGTAGAAAGACTATTTTCTCATCACCATATATCTAATGAAGCCCTTAAGATGAGAATGGCATATGAATTAGTCCTTCCCATCTCGGGCCACATAACTACATAAGTTAGCCCAAGTGGAGACGGCTAGAGAATATTATTTTGTTAATTATTTTGTTTGTTGAAGATTCAATCGTTAAAAGCAACGTAAAACGGTACAAAAGCTATATTATCGATTTGAAGGGAATATTATTCGTGTACCTATGAAATCTGCTGGGTCAAACTCTGAACCTTTAGTCAAGTCATCGGAAAGGAAAAAGTGGATCCAATAAATCATTTGTCAACTAACAGGCACAAAAATGGCATAGCTCAATAATGTGTAAAAAAAGGGATTTTTAAAAATCTTCTTTTCTTATTTGTATATTATTATTTCCCACTACGTACTCACATTTCAGTTGCCACGTGCTTTTTCACAAGAACCTGTGCAACACAAACGATCAAGAAAGACGGAAGACGAAGCTTCCATGCTACTTTTAAAAATCAATGCTTTTTATAAAACAAGACAAATTTGTCTTTTCCTATGTTAGAACACAAATATGCCAACTCTTTCTCTGATTTTTTTCAACCATTTAACTTCATGATTCTTCTAACCGACTAAGCCATACAGTTGAAAAACTAGCCAGGCATTATATAAGAAAAACTTGGAAAAGAAAAACGGCGAGTATAATTTAGTATTTTAGCTTTCAAATACCCAATTAGAGATCATTTTCATTTCATACATTTATTGCCGTAGCGAAAATAACCAAGAGAAAGAAGGCTCAAGATCATGGCTCGGAAAGTACCTCTCATAACGACTCATCACATCGTTATATGCTCTTGCTTGCTCATGATCATGGCACAATATGTAGCATTAGGGCAACCGGTAGCGAAGCCGGGATGTCCCTCGCGTTGCGGTAACATTACGGTGCCGTACCCTTTCGGGATCGGAGCCGCCGGCTGTTTCCTCGACAAGTGGTTCGAAATAGTCTGCGGGAACGGAACGACGCCGTCCCTGAACGGGGCCACGGATTTGGTGGTGACGGGAATCAGCCTCGACGGCACGATTAGGGCCACGAGAGCCGATTGGGTCGAGAACAACACCGAGCAGCGCCGCGCATTCGAAGGAGGCCCTTTCGAGTTGCCTGGCTTGGTTTACGCCCCTATGGTGATCAAGTGGCAGCTCCTGAACTACACCACCCTTGATGTGTTTGGGACGTCTTTGGCGACCAACCAGACGAACAGCAATTCGAGCCGCGTTTATTGGGATCCCGAAGAGAACGCCTACAGAGCTGGACCGCAGTTTGCGAATTCGTCTTGCGAGTTCTACAATCACACTTCCTCGAGGCTCGAGTGTTCGTGCCCGCTGGGCTACGAAGGAAATCCGTATCTGATTAATGGATGCCAAGGTATGTGTATACATTTTTATGTAGAGACCTAGTTAGTACCTTGTCACCAAAATCATTCTGTTTTTTTTTTTTTTTTTTAACTTCTTCCTTTCTAAGAAAAGATCATATTGTGCCTGTTTCAGATATTGATGAGTGTGATCTTACGTGGAACGGAACTGGAATATGTACTATTTCTGGCACCGAGTGCTTTAATGTTGGAGGGGGATTCTTATGCACTTCCATGGTTCGGGAAAGAGCTTCTCGAGTTAAACCAATTCTTATAGGTACTTTTCTTAAATAGCAAATTTTTGTTTTTTAGTTGCTATTTGAAAGTTAGAGAGATTATTATTATTATATTTTAAAGAACAATATGATGAAACAATGGAATATTTAAACGCGTACGTGCATATACTTTTGAGCTTGTCATCTTATGAGCATGCTTGAAATGATAGTCGATTGAACATTTTTATGTTGATATCTTCTAGAGAACTAGGCCTAATAATATGGATATCTACTTGACATAAAGTTGTTCTTTCTTCTCACTCTTTGGTGCATATATATGTAGGTATTGGTTGTGGGCTTGGAGCATTGTTAATGCTTATTGGCTCATGGGGATTATACAAGCTTGTAAAGAGAAGAAAAGAAATTCAACAAAAAGAAAGGTTCTTTAAACGAAATGGCGGTATATTATTGCAACAACAATTGACGCATTCCGACCAAGTCAATGTTGAGAAGACGAAATTGTACGATTCGAAGGAGTTAGAGAAGGCGACGGACAATTTCAACGCGAGCAGAATCCTCGGCCAAGGAGGCCAAGGCACTGTATACAAAGGAATGCTCGTAGACGGAAAGATTGTCGCGATAAAGAAGTCCAAAATACTCGATGAAGAAAAAATCACCGAATTTATCAACGAAGTCGTTATTCTTTCGCAAATTAACCATAGGAATGTGGTTAAACTGTTGGGGTGTTGCTTAGAGACTGAAGTTCCTCTTCTAGTGTACGAATTCATACCTAACGGAACATTGTCTCACTACATTCATGACCCGAATGAAGAGGTCCCGCTTACATGGGACTTGCGCTTGCGAATAGCGACAGAAATCGCAGGAGCTCTCTCCTACTTGCACTCGTCAGCTGCCGTACCAATTTACCACCGAGACATCAAATCCACAAACATACTTC
Organism: Boehmeria nivea var. tenacissima; assembly: GCA_018132145.1. Taxonomy (NCBI): domain Eukaryota; kingdom Viridiplantae; phylum Streptophyta; class Magnoliopsida; order Rosales; family Urticaceae; genus Boehmeria; species Boehmeria nivea. Next base: position 14,094,787 of record CM030876.1, on the reverse strand, counting down.
TCGACGAAAAGTTTCGAGCGAAAGTTGCAGATTTCGGAACTTCAAGAACGATTTCCATTGACCAAACTCATCTTACGACGCTGGTCCATGGCACGTTCGGTTACTTAGATCCGGAGTATTTCCAGTCGAGCCAATTTACGGACAAGAGTGATGTATACAGCTTTGGAGTTGTCCTCGTTGAGCTCTTGAGTGGACAAAAGCCGATTTCCAAGACAAGGTCGAATGAGGATCGAAGCCTCGCCACGTATTTCATGCTCTGCATGGAGGAGAATCGTCTCTACAATATCATCGATCCTCGCATCGCGAAAGAGGGCGAAAAGGAAGCTATTATAGCTCTCGCTACGCTAGCGCGAAGTTGTCTGAATTTGAACGGAAGGAGGCGGCCTACAATGAGAGAAGTTGCAGCCGAGTTGGAGAGGATTCAAAAATCTGTTCAATCTTCCAAGGGATTACAAGATTTCGAGGTCGTCGAGTTTGTTCGTGATGAAGTAGCAGAGCCTTTCGACCTTTTCACTTCCTCCATGACGTGGTCGGGTTCACGAGGTGACGCCGGTTCATTTTCAGGCCGGCCGTTTTTATCTCACACAGGCACAATGATGGACATAAATTGATTTATTTGCTTATTATGACTACATTTTGTGTTATGATTCTTATGAAGTCGATTGATCAAACGAGTTTCTGTATGCTCTGTTTTGTAAACAAGTTGTGTTAGTTTTCTAGGCACTACTTTACTGGATAGGTCATAACTTCTTATTTATTCATTTGTTTGTATATTTGTTAAGTCCATGGCTCTATAATTTTTTAGCCATAAACTATATAAGATGTGTCTGTCGTTGCTTATACCTCAGTGCGTCAACTCTGTTCTTTGTTGAAGTTGGGTTGGACACAAATAGAGAAGATGCTAGAAGTTATATAGTTAGTGGGTATAACTATAATAAAAGGAGAAGAGAAAAGAATATAAATAGTCCTTAAATTTATTGGGCATATAAACTCAATATATAGTGTATATTCAAAATAAGAACTCCCCCAAACTTTGAGAGCACCACGATAGAATGAGTGAAAAATGTCAATACATAGATGAATCAACTAAACAAATAGTCAATTGTTATAACTACAATATGATCAACTTTTTCAAAGAAAGCCAAGAACTTAACCATATAGTCAATACATGATTTAAGTACCAATAGCACTCTTCGCTGAGCAATCAAAAGACCTTACCAACATTTTTTTCTTATAACCCAGATTTAGGGTCGGGTTATTGTCTACACTTAATTTTGTTGACCAAAAAATATACAGAGAGAGAACTGGGAGAATACAAATCTAGAACAAGCCTGCAATAAAAATAAAACACAGGAAAAAAAAAACAATAATAATAATAACAAAGCAATAAACAATTTCAATGTTTCAAAAGTGTGAAAATCACCTGGAAGTCTTTTTATTCTTTTTTGCTGAGAAGTTGCAATACAAATAATGGTCAATACCGGTTGGCACTAAACTGCTCCGAATCCAACATGCCATCATAAATTGTTTCTTTCTCAGGACCATTAGCACAAAAAGATTAATGTTCCTATTCCTACCTTTGATCAGTACTCCTATTTCCTTTACATATCCATATTTTTTTAAAAAATGGCTTTTCGAGTGCCCAATTTTTATTTACTTCTGTTCTCATGGCTCCTCAACATATCAGCAATAACATCAGTCGAGCCAATAGCAAAGCCCAACTGCTCCACACACTGCGGAGCCGTCGAAATCCCGTTCCCATTCGGGATCGGGACGGGCTGCTACGTCGAAAATTGGTTCGAAATCATCTGCGCCAAAAACGACACCGTTCCTCTCCTGCGCCGCGCCAATCTGGAGGTGTCATCAATCGCCCTCGCCGGCACGCTCAACGTCAGAATCCCCATCGCTTTCGCCAACTGCAGCGACAAGCCAAACGACGACGCCGCGCGAAACAGCGCAGACCTAACGGGGAGCCCCTTTCGCTACTCTACGCGCAACCGCTTCACCGCCGTGAGCTGCGGCGCCATCGCGCTGATGTCCTCCTCGGACGGGGCCACCATCGCCGGGTGCCTCTCCATCTGCGGCGGCGGCGGCGGCGCCAGTATGGCGCTGAACAAGAGCTGCAACGGCATGGGCTGCTGCCAGACGACGATCCCCTCCTCGCTCACCGCCTTCAACACGACGTTCCGGGCCATCGACGGATCGGATGACCATCGGCAGTGCAAGTACGCTTTCCTTGCGGACCAAGACTGGTTCGAGTCGCGGACGACGTACATCTCTTCCGTCCGCAAAAAGAGCGACGTTCCTGTCGTTTTGGAGTGGGAACTGCGCAACTCGACGTCGGAGGTTTTCGGGACAAACGTGAAAACGAATATCTCGGAACGCGATGAGTACTTCTCGCCTGGCTACTTTTGGGACGAGGACAGGGATGATACAGTGGGATACGTAAATTCGTCGTGCCGATCTTTTGTAACGCCTTCTTCGGCGGCGGAGAATCGGTCGAGGCTCGAGTGTAGCTGCCCGGAGGGTTATTCCGGGAACCCTTATCTTGAAAAAGGATGTCGAGGTAAATTTTTACTTAATCTCTATGACATGGTAAAAATTAACTAGTTCTTAGGTGGCTGAGTTAGAATTTTTTTTAGGAGGGCATAAATTAAATTATAAAAAGATTTTCTTTAAAAATAAAAATAAAACTTTCATAATTATAGAGGGGTGTAAAATAAATTTTTACAAAAATTAATGTGTACTTGTCTGATATTCTAAAATTTAGAACGTCAAGAGTAAAATTTTTTTAAAAAATTTCCATGTAAAAATAAATTTTTAAAAACTTAAAAGCGATATTTCATATTTATATTTGTGTTATTAAAATGATATTTTCGTTGTTGTACGCGCAACAAGAACATGTCACATAATTTTCTTTTTTTAACTATATTTGAATATTTTTCTCTTTAAAATTGAATTACATGGCGTATTCTTATTGCCAATACAATAACAAGAGCGAGGCTACACCTCTGAAGATATGCAAGACCTTCATTTCTTAATTTCCTAACACAGTGGAAATTAGATTTTATATATATATATATATATATATATATAATTTTACCGTTTGACTTGGGTGACCTTATCTCCAAAGCTTCAATATTCTGTGGTTCAGCTTGATTGACACATGTGGACATAATTTTTCAATTAGCCAGGTAATGTCGTCAAGACAATTTTCTCAGTTGAAAAATCATCGTCATATTTATGACAAACTCTTCGGGTTAGGCATGCCCAAACAGGCAATAAAATTTTGCCCGGCCCTTTGCCCGGTGAACAGTACCGGACAAAAATCGGGTAATACTCGGCTTTTACTCACCGGGTAAAAATCGAGTATTACTTTGTTTTTTGCTAGAAAAATTGACCCGGGTATTATCCGGCCCTTTACCCGTTTAATTTTTTTTTTCTTCATTTCCGAGTAAAAAAAATTAAAAACCCAAATTTTAATATATATATATATATATATATATATTATGGATAGTTTATGGGCAATTACTCGAAATTACCTCCCAGGGTAATTATCTGGTAAATTGTTACCATGTAATTTTTTAGAAATTACCCGATTGTGTGTGATTGGGTAAAAAAAATTTACCCGGTTGTAAGGATGAATTAATTTTATTTGTTAAATTACTATTAGCCCATTATTATAAATATATTTTTGATTTTACGGGATAAAGTGGTGATTTGAAGCAAAAAGTAGTGAATGGTATTTTTTTTGGGTGAGTTTCAAAAATAGGCCAAAATTAAATGTTTGTTTTAAATGATAGCCTGTGTTTCAAAAAATTAAAAAAAATAGCCATGTTACGAATTGTATAACAGAAAAGTGTCACATAAAATATAACAGATCTATAAATATTTGTAAGATGTTATTTAACACTTCAAAAAATTATGAGTAAAACTTAAAGTGTTACAAAATATCTTACAAATATTTACATATGTGTTATATTTTGTGTGACACTTTTCTGTTACACAATTCATAACATTGCTATTTTTTTAATTTTTTGAAACATGGACTAAACTTTAAAAATGAAATTTTTTTTTTGGCTATTTCTTACGATTTCCCTTTTTTTTCACATGTGGAAAGTTAAAAAACGATGGGCTCAGGGATTCTCAATCTTCTGTATTTTTCTATTCCACTTTCTTTTCTTTCCTACCAAACAACAAACTAGTCCATTACACTATTTATTTCCTTCTACATCTTTTTTTCTTCCCTTCTACCAAACACACTCTTATAGAAATTCAAATAAAGTATAAGGCCATCTGCAGCCTTGCGCCATTGCGCTGATGCAACGCCAAAATGGAGCAAAAAAGAGCTCCATCCTTGCTCCATTTTGGTGCTCTATTTTGAAGCAAATGAATAGTATTGCTTCATTTTAGTGCAAAGGAATAGTGTATAGAGCAAAATTTAAATAATTTATTTAATCAATTTTCTATTTCTCATTATATAAAAAAATTATATTTTAATATGTGGGTGTTTTATTTTAATGTGTGGTTAAATGTTATTATATAATTTATAATATTTTAGTGTTAATTTATATTGTAAATAAATATAATAATAATTATTGTCTATGTGGTTTTTTTTATATGTTATTGTGTTTAATTATGAATGTAATGAATGTTATTAATAATTTAATATCATTATTTATATCTAATTAGCTTCATTAACTTGCAATAACAATGTTAATTTATTTTTATTATCATTTATTTCAATTGTATTATGAAAATAGTTTTTTAAGAATATAAATTGATTATTATAATAAGAAAAAAGAATATGAGAAGAGAATATTCTTTATAGAGTAAGATTTGGAGTAATGGAGTGGAGATGGTTGATAAATTTGGTGCAGAATTTGCTCTAAAATAGAGCAAAAGTTGCTCTATTTTAGAGTCAAGAGTGTGGATGCTCTAAGTTGATGTTTAGTTTGCTTTTTAAAAAAAAAAATTAAACTCACATTTAAATGCTCTTACGACAGTGGAGAACACTTTTTCAAATTCTCATTTTAGATTTTATGTTTCAAAACTAAATTCAAATATAGTGCAACCAAACAATAATTTAAAATTTACAATTTATGTATAAAATTTTAACTTTTTCAATTCGTATCAATATATCTAAACTTTTTGTTTAAATTGCAAACTGAACGACTCTTTAATCAACTCAATATTTTTTTTTCATGAAGGAGGTAAATATTAGAATATGTAAATTAATAGAGAATTACTTCACCTTATAATTGTCACAATCACAATCATAGATGAGTCTTGCTTTTAATCCTTAATCTGAATATTCAAATTTGTACTCCTATTATATATAGTCCGGTCTAATTTTAGAGGCAAAAGTCTTTCGTATCCGCGTATTTTATTAAATTCTTTCAGTATTATTTCAGACATTAATGAATGCGACGAAAACATGAGGTGTGCCCCGGGTTCCCATTGTTTGAACTATAATGGTTTCTATGCTTGTTACATGCCATTGCGCAAAAGATCTCGGTCCAATGAAATACTTATCGGTATGTATCATGTCCCTTATTTTTAATTCCTAGATATGAAAAATAATTAACAAAGAACTATGATATATTCAGAATTTTGAATGCTAAAAGTGTACTGATTAAAATCTTTTCTTCTTTCCCACGGAATAATATATATGCAGGTGTGGGAAGCAGCGTGGGAGCAATGATTTTGCTTAGTGTAGCTTTCTTATTGCACAAAGCCATAGTTAGAAGAAGAGATATGAAGCGCAAGGAGAGATTTTTCCAACGAAATGGCGGTATGTTATTGCAGCAACAGCTATCGTCCGGTGAGACCAATGTTGAGAAAACAAAGCTGTTCGATTCGAAGGAGTTAGAGAAAGCGACGGACCATTTTCACGCCAACCGAATTCTCGGTCAGGGAGGCCAAGGTACCGTGTACAAAGGAATGTTAGAAGATGGAAAAATTGTCGCAGTCAAGAAGTCGAAAATAATTGACGAAGGAAAACTCCAAGAGTTCATTAACGAAGTCGTGATTCTTTCGCAAATTAACCATAGAAATGTGGTTAAGCTGCTCGGATGTTGTTTGGAAACTGAAGTTCCACTTCTAGTCTATGAATATATCCCTAATGGAACACTTTCACATTATATTCTTGACAAGAATAGTAATGAAGAGTTTCAATTTACATGGGAAATTCGCGTGCGAATTGCGTCAGAAGTTGCGGGAGCTCTTTCCTACTTGCACTTTTCTGCCTCATTACCAATTTACCATCGCGATATCAAGTCCACAAACATACTCTTAGACGATAAGTATAGAGCAAAAGTTGCAGATTTTGGGACTTCAAGATCGGTGGCAATTGACCAAACTCATTTGACCACGAAAGTTCGCGGCACATTTGGTTACTTGGACCCCGAATACTTCCAATCAAGTAAGTTTACGGACAAGAGCGATGTTTACAGCTTCGGAGTGGTGCTTATAGAGCTCTTGACTGGACAAAAACCGATTTCGATAATTAGGACCGAAGAAGTTAGAAGCCTTGTAACGTATTTCATGCTATGTATAGAAGAGGATCGTCTGTTCGATATTGTTGATGCTCAAGTGGCGAAAGAGGGAGAAAAAGAAGACATTGTCGCATTCGCTAACCTTGCGAAAAGATGCTTGAACTTGAAAGGAAAGAGACGACCCTCGATGAAAGAAGTCGCAACCACCTTGGAGGATATTAGAAAGTCAATCAGATCATCCAATGGTCAATATAGTTTTAGGGACATTGAAGATGTGAGAGATCACGTAAAAGAGCAGTGGGATGTGGTTAGTTCTTCTACATGGTCAAGTTCTTATGGTGAAACAACTGGATCGTCATATGAAGGACTTCCGTTGTTATCACACTAAACACAATAAGTACTTGTAAAGTGTTTCCCTTAATTTTTTGTACCCTGTATCCTCCTTGATATTTGTGTCTCTGTGTACTTTATCGCATTTGGCAGTGACATAATAGATTTTGATAGCTGTTGCTAAAAGCACATTACAATAATGAATTACTAGTATGTTTCAGCGTTAAAGTTGGGAAAATGACGCAAAACAACAAAAATACTAGGAAAACGACACAAAGCAGGAAAAACGACATAATACTGGGAAACGACAATATTACGTAAAACGACACTAAAAACTACCACGTGAGGTGAAAACGAAAGTATAAATAATACAACATTAGCATCAAACGACACCAAATATATATAAAAAAAAAAGATATTTAAAGTAAAAACAACAGCATAATGAAAAACGACAAGAAAATATTGATACGACAAGTAACCGGGGAAAACGACATGATTAAGAAAACGACAAATATAAGAAAAACGACAGCAGAAATAAAAATCAAAGTAAACGATAAAAACAACATATATCTATAAATATGGAATATGGATGTACATGCACGGTAAGGAAGCAATTACTTTGTGAATCAACAATATAATATTCTTACAGTCTCTCTCGCGCGTCGCCAGTTAATAGTGATAGAGATATACATATACCAGTGACATTAGTACTCTAAGCGAAAGAAAAAAGATTTGCAACATCTTCTTCATCAGGGCCGTACGTCCTCTTCTATTGGCTCACTACCACCGCCGCCAGCCGCAAGAGTACTATCAGTGGAACCAATAGCTAGCTAGCAAAGCCGCCAACAGCGCGAATGTCGCGATCCCTTTCCCTTCCGTGATGGGGGCCTCGCCGGTGTTACATTAGTGAGTGGCTCGAGATCACATGCACCGAGAGCAACGCGGTCCCGCGCCTGCGCAGGGCCAACCTAATGGCGACGGAGATCATCTCCGTCCGCGAGAGAATTGTCAAGGTCATGAACCCGGTAATATATATAAAATCATATTGTTTTGTAAAGTTCTTTGTGTATGATAGTTCTAGTTAAGTTGGGAAAATAAAAATGAGCAAAACAACAGAAAACTGGGAAAACGGCATAAAATTGTGAAAACGACAATAATACAGTAAAACGACACTGAAAAAACTACCACGGAAGGTAAAAGCGACGGTATAATTAAAAACGACAATAATATTAAACGACACCAAATATAAGAACGACGTATTAAAAACGATAGCATAATCAAAACGACAAGAAAATAGTGATAAGACGGATGAACTGGAAGCGACATGATTAAGGAAACAACAATTAGCTGAAGAACGACCGCATAAATTAAAATAACAATGAATTATGGAATGACAGTAAGCGGTAGAAAAACGACAAATATCTATAAAGTGATAATGCATATGGTTTAAAAAAAGTCATTTAAAATTTTTAATAACTATACCAATATAACAATAAATTATATATAACTAAATTTAAGCTTGGCTAACTCTCTTAACTCACTATGGTTGAAAATTTTCCATAGACAGTTGATTTGCTTAAGTGCCGATAGAAATCTCGATTAAAAAAAAAAACCCTCCAAAATAGCTGATCCAACCAAATCCTTCGAGTCGATTTTACATCTAAGCAATTAAGGCAAGGGAGAATTGTAAATAAAAAATATAAAAAATAAAAGTAAAAATAAAAAATAAAAAAAGTTATTTTAAGTGTCACTTAATAATTTATACTCAAATGATATGCTCGTTTGATTTCTACTCTATGTTTATAGTATAAAAATAAGGATATAAATTAAAAATATAATACAAAATATAATACAAAAATGATATAAATTATTAATTTGTCAAAACAAAAAATTAAGCATTTTCTCAAAATCCTTCTTAGGCAATGGCCTACGGCCTTACTTTTACAAATAAGACCCAGTACAATGTTATTTTCTATTTAATTATTCACGTTTATACTATTTTATGTTAATTTTTTTAAATACAACAATTTATTCTTGGAAGTTGGAGTCATAACAACCCTGATTTTCAACAAATATATGCTCAAACAATAATTTAAGAAGTCAAAATCTTTTTTTTTTTTTTTCAAAATAACAATACACTCTTTTTAAAATAATAATCTTTTCATATTCTCATGACCACATGACTAATAATCATTACGCATTTAAATCTTCATGTACTTTATCGCATTTGGCAGTGACATAATAGATTTTTACAGCTGTTGCTAAAAGCACATTACAATAATGAATCACTAGTTTGTTCCAGTATTAAAGTGGGAAAATGACGCAAAATAAGCATAACAACAAAAATACTAAGAAAACGACACAAACCAGGAAAAACGACACCAAAAACTACCACGTGAGGTGAAAACGATAGTATAAATAAATAAAACAATAGCATCACACGACACCCAATATAAAAAAACGACATATAAAGTAAAAACAACAGCATAATTAAAACGACAAGAAAATATTGATACGACAAGAAACCTGGAAAACGACATGGTTAAGAAAACGACAAATAGATATAAAAAAAAACGACAGCAGAAATAAAAGCGACAGTAGACGATAAAACAGCGTATATCTATAAGTGATATAATTTAGAATATGTTTGGTATTTGTTCATTTTCTTATCAAACAGAAATGAGCAACTATCAAACATAAATGAGCAACATATCTAAACGATTAAAAAGTTTATCCAAATGAAGAAAAAAGATTAAAAAGTTATTTGAAGAGTCCAAAAATATTTTTAGCATTGTGAATTAGTTAGGATCTCGTAATACTTGCACTTCTCTCTTGTTGGTTGTGTACATGCATTTTTTTTTAATTATCTACAATAATAAAAAAAATATTATTCTTTTCTCCTTGAAAGATATTTTGAAAAATGCTTTTCTCTCTTTTTATATAAAAATCTCGAAACGCGTCTCATCTCACTTTCAATGCCCACTAAATTTAATAGAAGATGTCTTTTTTGACTTCTAAGTGTCGTATTTTAGTTTCAGGTCAAATTAAGATAATGTTGGGCCTTTTCGGAGTGTTTGGGCCTTTTTCACAATGTCTAAGGTCAAACTCGAAAATAGCACTGCAACCCTTATTTTTGGGCGACACGGCACGTAGAACTTACACGCATTGATTGTAAATGGATATTTCTTCTTCTTTACTTGTCAGAATCGTGCATATAATATGTCATTGGAAAGTTCTTTCGAAGATCTTTGATTTGATTTAGTAAATTACAGAGTTTACATGGAAATGAAAAAAAAAAATCGTAATATAGTAAAGTAAACACGAACAAAATAATTTTTTAAAATTCATATCATCTTAAAGTCAACATAAACAAGATAAAAGAAAATTATTCACAAGAATAACTAGTAGCTGCTTAATTCTGGTACACGTTTTCCATTTATATGGAACATGGCCGTGGAATATGGGGTATGAAAGCAAAAGTCCATTCAATGTACATAAAAAGACTTCTTTGTTTGATTGCTTTTTTTTTTTTTTTTCTTATTCTTCTTCTCTGCGTATAAATTCCGATAAAACTTTCCTACCCAATCATTCTAGATAACATTGACATTTAACTCAGTGATGTCTAACTTAATTTTCTAATAAAGGTGGATCCCATTAAAATGACATCTACAGATAGGACTCATTTCTTATTTCTCTATCTCAATTTCTGTTACCCAAATAAGATTTTAACACCTAAGCATAAATAATTTTTATAAAATAACAAACTATAAAGTGATTAAAAACTTAATTGTTTTTGCTTAGATGTCAATATTTTATTGAGGAGACAGAGAAATAAACAGAGATTTGGATTCAACTCGACCCTACCTCAACACACTGAAAAAAGGCTCTACATTAGAATACTACAGCCACACATGAATGGAATTTTGTCACATATACAAAGGCTTTCTTTAGGAAAGACTGTCCATTGTTAATGTTCGTTAGTCGCGATCAAGATAATTTTATAATTTCTTTGTGGACTTGCTACGTACATGATCATGGAATTTCTTGGATAATTAGTCTAGTATACACTTTGAGAATTGACTATAAAATATTATAACAGTGCTAGTTCTCTTTCATCACTAGTTACTAGTTGTAGACATATATACACAATACTAGTGACCTTACTCTAAGCGAAAGAGGAAAGTAAAAGGAAGTTACAAAAAAAAAAATGGTTTTGCAAGCCCTTGTTCACGCAGTCTTCTTTTTGTGTCTCGCCACCGCCGCCACAGGTGCGACACTAGCAGTGGAACCAACATTGAAGCCCGACTGCGCGACGCATTGCGGAAATGTGACGATCCCTTTCCCTTTTGGGATGGGGCCTCGCCAGTGTTACATAAGCGAATGGTTCGAGATCACATGCACGGAGAGCAACACTGTTCCGCGCTTGCGCAGGGCCAACCTAACGGTAACGGAGATCTCTGTCTGCGAGGGAACTGTCAAGGTCATGAACCCGGTGACGTTTGCCAACTGCACCGATAAGAACGAGACGCGAGCCATGATGCGGCAGGGCCCGGACCTAAGGGGGAGTCCCTTCCTCTTCTCCTCTGAGAAAAATAGGTATTAGAAAAAAAAAATTCTGCCTCAAAAAGGTTGTAAGGTTGGCCGCTGTTCAAATTAATTTTTGTTTTTCCTCCTACTTCTCTAGGAATCAAACCAAAAAACGTGCAGCTGTATACATTAACTACTTACCACCAGAGCTACGCACCCTAAGGCGGGCATTACAAAATATTCAACTAGTAAAAGCATTAATATAGTGCCTAATATTTATTCTGATTAAATTTTTTATTGCTGGACTCTAAAATAAAAATAAGAAAAATAGCCGAATTGCACTTTACAAACAAAATATATAATTTTTAAAATAATATGAAAAAAAAATTACTTTCATCAATTATTTTCTCAAACTTGGTGATTCAACAGGTTAATCAATTATTAGAATATTTTAGAATATATTTAAAGACATTGAGCTTTTTTTTTTTAATTGCCGTTTTAATGGAGCAATAACTTTGTGGAAGATTTTATTAGTTTAGGCGTTGTCAGTCGAGCTCAAATTGTCTATCTCATTCCATATATATCTCCAACATAAAAGTGTTACTCATTCCATATATATCTCCAATATAAAAGTGTTAATTACAAATGTAGAATATAAAGTAATTATTGGAGGGATAAGAGAGGAGATAGAAAAAGAAAATAGAGAATAATAGGCATGTTCATATTGTTAAGAGAAGGGGGAATTTTTTTCTTTTTTTTTTTTCAAATTATGAGAGTCAAAATCAATTAATATTATTATCTCATAATTTAAAAAATTAAATACAAACACAAAAGTAAAACATTTATAATATTTCAACATTGTTAACAACAGGTACACCGCGGTGAGCTGCGGCTTCATCGCGATGATGTCGTCGGGGCCGGCCGCCATCGGGGGCTGCATGTCGATCTGCAGCGGCGAGAAGCTGGTGAACAGGAGCTGCAATGGCATGGACTGCTGCCGGACTACGATCCCCGCCTACCTCAGGGCGTTCAACACCAGCTTCAGCAGGATCAGGTCCGAGACGAAGAAGAACTGCCGCTACGCCTTCCTCGCCGACAGAAAGTGGTTCGACAAAGAGCCCACGGTTTTCCGGACCATACGAGGAGGATTGACCACGTCCCCGTCGTGCTGGAGTGGGAGCTGTACAACACGACCAGGGAAGTGTTCGGAACTGAGGTCAACACGAACAAGTCCGCAGCTGAGAATGGTGTTTCTGGTTATCTTTGGGACGAAAGTGGCAATTATGTTGGGTACACGAATTCCACGTGCCGATATTTCGTCAACAATTCGACCACAAGGCTTCAGTGTTACTGCGAGGAGGGTTATAGTGGAATCTTCTTCGAGGATGTCGAGGTAAAAAATATTAATATATATATAAACTAGACATTTATCTACTAAATTTTATCATTTCAAGTGCTTATGTTTTTAATTAAGCAATAAATAATGTATTAAAATTTAGGTATACTAGAATGATAAATTTAGGGATTAATTATTAGCAAAAGTTCGCAAAATCCAAGGAGGATTTTAGTAATTTTCCCATCATTATAAAGGAAAACTATTGAGTGGGTTAGTTTTGATGGTAAAAAAAAAAACTATTTTAGACGTTAAATTTAAAAAAATTCTAACAATTCATAATTATTTCCATCAAGAAAAATAAAATTCACGAGAAGAATTCCTCGTTATAAATCATCAGAATTGTGTCACACTAGATATTAACATATATCAGTATATATGCCTTTCATATTCATTTCTTTCGTATTCATTTATGAATGGAACATCGATCTTAACATTAACAAAACGAACTCTCTAGTGAGTTTTTTATTTATTTATTTTTTAAATCATTCTAAATTATTAAATTTACATTTTCAATAATTTATAAATCTTAAGAATAAATTTGACGATTTAGAATTGTTTAAAAAAAAAAAAGAATTTCCTTAATAAAGTATCATGATATCATGCATGTTTAACTAGTTTTATTTCTTTTATTGATTTCAGACATTGACGAATGCAAAGACCGTAATATTATTAGGTCATGTCCAGCGAAGCAGTGTGTGAACTACAACGGCTACTACTATTGCACCTCGCCTTCAACACACAAAATGTCCAAACTGAGTCTGGTCTTTATAGGTACGTGCATGTGTACTTTATATATATATATATATATATCATTATTGCTAGAATACATATAGCTTCTTTCATGATTTGCAGGCATTAAAATTTTGAGTAAAACATTTGTCTCATAATCGTTTAGGCTATGTCTTTTATTAAAATTATTTACATGGAATCTTTTTCTTTTTGTTTGTAATATTTGAGTTTTAGTGTAACGGATCAGTCCAAGTGGTAAACTGTTAGTAGTTCAAGCGTGTGGTAATGTTGTTAGGATGCACTCTTAACTAATACATCTAATCGATCTTTCATTTTAATCAAACAAACAAAACATAATTTATCTAATAAGTATCTGCCACAACATTGTTTTATCCAAAATATCTTCTCAAATATCACTTCCGAATAATCCCTGATATACTTGGTGAACATGAAATGATTTTTTTGGCCAAATTTCTGCTTATAAATTGATTTTCGGCTACTTAATTTGCATCAACTAATAATGCAGGCGTTGGCAGTGGCTTGGGAGCGTTGTTTTTACTTGGTTCAGGTGTCTTGTTACAAAGATTCATAAAGAAGAGAAAAAATATTCGGCGGAGGGATAATTTTTTTAGACAAAATGGCGGTCCATTGTTACAAAGAAAACTGTCTTCAATTGAAACCAGTATTGAGAAAACAAAGCTATACAAGTCAAAGGAGTTAGAGAAAGCCACCGACAAGTTCAATGAAAATAGAATTCTTGGTCAGGGAGGCCAAGGTACTGTGTACAAAGGAATGCTGGCAGACGGGAAAATCGTGGCGGTCAAGAAGTCCAAAATTATTGATGGAAGCAAACTCACCGAGTTCATTAACGAGGTTGTCATTCTTTCGCAAATTAACCACAGAAATGTGGTCAAATTGCTGGGATGTTGTTTAGAGACCAAGCGCCTCTTTTGGTCTATGAATATATTCCGAATGGAACTCTTTCGCAATATATTCTTGACCAAAATGAAGAATTTCCACTCACGTGGGAAATGCGCGTACGAATTGCTACAGAGGTTGCTGGAGCTCTTTCCTACTTACATTCGTCGGCTTCCTTTCCAATTTTCCACCGGGACATCAAATCTTCGAACATTCTCTTAGACGAGAAGTACAGAGCAAAAGTGGCGGATTTTGGGACTTCGAGATCAGTTGCCATGGACCAAACTCATCTGACTACGTCGCTAGTCCACGGTACTTTTGGTTACTTAGATCCTGAATACTTTCAATCGAGCCAGTTCACTGATAAGAGTGATGTATACAGCTTTGGAGTGGTCCTTGTCGAGCTTCTAACAGGACAAAAACCAATTGTACTTGATAGTCTGAGAGGAGGAAGAAGTCTAGCTACGCATTTCATGCTATCCATGGAAGAGGATTGTTTGTTCGACATTGTTGATGCTCGAGTGGCGAAAGAGGGCGAAAGAGAAGCGATTATAATGTTTGCTAATCTCGCAAAGAGATGCTTGAATTTGAGCGGGAAAATGCGACCCCCAATGAAAGAAGTAGCATCTGTCTTGGAGGATGTTCAAAGATCAATCAAGTCCTTGAATGGTCAAGTACAAAATTTCGAGGTAGTTGATGAAGATGAGAGCGATCAAATTTTCGAGGCATAACTACTTCATCAACGAGTTTGGTTTCCATGGTTATCACGGAAAAATAAATAAGGATGATGTACTTCCGGTGATAAAGAGTGTTTTTTTTTTTTTTAATGTTTACTAAAAACTGGAGAGCTCAAAGCTTGTTTCTCTGGCACAGTAATCTATTGGGGACAATAAGTTTGACGCTAATATTGCGATTGCTTTCGTTTTTATTATTCTAAATATCCAGGAAAATGTATTAATAAATGCGAATGGTTATGAATTATGAGAAGGATTAACAATTAACCAATAGAAGGATAAACAATTAAATTGAGTGAAATATTTTGTTTAGTGAATTTAGATTATATAATTGCCTTAGGAAATTTGACAGAGATGGTTGTCACATTGGCACTTCTTGTAGACGAAGAGACTTGACTGAATTTTGGATGTAACAAGAACCCTTGTCCTTCTATATATAACTTTTTAAGAACATACACCTGCTGGTAAATTGAACTTAATTATTCAGTCTCAGTCTCTCAGATGGTATATTGATTTCTAATAATGAGACAGCCAGGTTTAGAAACCAAATAAAACGACTTTTCCTAAAATGAACTTCAATTTTTTCTCTTTAGGAAAGTGAACAAACACATGAACTTTCCTACAATAGAGTGTTGTGACTTTTTAAGGATATTGCACACACCAACATTTGGCCAGTGGAATATCCACCAATTGACAGTATACGTAGAAGAGCGTGTATATATACTATCAAATTCTGTCAAAAGCTTGTCTAGAAGTTGGAAAAGTAAAAGAAACGAGGCCCAAAATTCTTCATTATACATTTATAATGAACGCGCTAATTTATGGTGATTCAATGGTCAGCTTCCAAGAAACAAAAGAGTTGACCAAAAGAAAAACAAAATGCACAATAAAGATTACTCTCTCAAACAGAGAGATACAGAGCAAAAAACAGAGTAGGCTAAAAAACAATATATTCATGGCTTGGCAACTACTGATTGTTCAACTCGTTCTGTTTCCCTTCCTCGTCACGCCATCGTCCGCAGCGGCAGCACCGATCGCGAAGGGGAATTGCACGACGCATTGCGGAGAAACCGCCATTCCCTACCCCTTCGGGATAGGGGCGGGATGTTACCTCGACGAGTGGTTCGAAATCATCTGCACAGAGAGCGACACTGTCCCGCGCTTGAACCGCACAAACCAGGAGGTGACAGACATTTCCCACGACGGCACTATTACCGTAAAAAACCCGATCACATTTGCAAACTGCGGAAGAAAAGACGAGAACAAGCAGAGCCCTAGCTTGGAAGGGAGCCCATTCAGGTTCTCCCAAGCAGGGAACACCTTCATTTCCGTGGCCTGTGGCTCGATCGCGCTGATGAACAACACTCGCGGCTCAACCATCGGAGTGTGCTTGTCCGTTTGTAGCGGCGACGGTTTGGCCCTCGACAAGAGCTGCGGCGGCATGGGATGCTGCCAGATGATGGTTCCGCCGGAGCTGCAGGCCTTCGTTACCGATTTTCTCGACGTGGACATGAACAGCATCAATCACCGCAGAGAAAGCGCGTGCAGGTACGCTTTCTTAGTCGATCGAAAATGGTTTTCGTCGGAGATAAAGAATATCTCCGCGCTTCTTGAGATGGCCGGCGTTCCTGTTATTTTGGAGTGGGAATTGTACAACATTTCAGAGAAACAAGTGTTTGGAACGTCAGTGGAAACAAGCGTATCGGGAAATACAGACCATCTTGATGATGATCATGAGCTCTATTCGATTTCCGACTATTACTATAATCAACGCATGGCAGATGATTTACGGTACCAAAACGCCTCTTGTGAAGTAATTGGTGTAACGTCTTCGTTGCTCGTCAATCGGTCAATGCTCAAATGTTCCTGCCCAATCGGCTTCAACGGAAACCCCTACCTTCTAAGAGGATGTCATGGTAACTCCTTTCTCCAGTTCTTCTCTCAGATATCAATTTTGGTATACTATTGAATAAATTTGAACTTTGGATCTAAATTACCTAATCATTTTCCGCAAAATTTTATACTCTACTTTATGATTGACGTTTGAGAAAACAAACTTTACAATATGCGTTATTTTCCTATTATTTTTATATCAAGGTCTGGCTATTCCTCACAAGACGGAAAATAAGGAATGAAAATCTATATATGTGATTGTGCCAACACTTGACGTACCTTTTTTTTTTTTTTTTTGGTGATAGATATTGATGAATGCGACGACTGAAAATTATCCAAGCCGTGTATGCGGGGTAAAATCTGAGTGCATTAACTGGCCAATTGGGACTTTCAGCTGCCAGACGCCAAAAAGGAAAAAGTCATTGGACGTTGGAGTGGTCTTGATAGGTATTTCCTTGTTCATTTTAGTACTTTATATATAACTTTTACTCCAATATGATGTTGTTGCTACACTAGGTCAATCACTACATGATCATACAGATAAATTCTTGCTTAGGTGGTAATAACTTATCTACTGAAATTGTAACATGATAATCACCTACTTAAAGAATATTCTTGGATGCTCTTAGTCAATGAAGTGTACAGTATCAATTTAAACTTTGACAATTTTAAAGAAACATCATTGATATAAAATATTTTGGTAAATGACTTAAATTTCTAGCATTGTCCATCACTATATGTGTCAGTTGAATATAAGTGGTGTCGCTTATGATTCTATCATGATATTGTCAATAATAATTAAATATTTTCCCAGTAAATATAAATTTTTTGAATTTGTTTTCGTTCGTATGAATTGGATTCTCATGGAAATGTACCTTCTTAATATATGTTCTGTTCAGGACCCATATTCCATTCCTGGTTTAAAAAAAAAAAACATTGAAAACTTACGCACACACAAGCCCAATATTTATACAAGATAATATATATTGGTATTGGAAATTTTGTTTCGACATCAAATTATATTCCAAAAGATGTCTTAATTTCGTTACTACGTCGTCTAAGCAGGTATTTTTGGCGGTCTTGAAGCACTGTTTCTACTTACTTGTACATTGTGGTGCCACAACAAGCTAAAGAGAAGAACAAGCATCGGACACAAGAAAAGGTTTTTTAAACGAAACGGCGGTCTATTGCTGCAAAAAGAGTTGCGTTCGGCTGAAAACAATCGTGTCGAACAAACAAGGTTGTTCAACATAAAAGAGTTGGAAAAGGCCACAGACAAGTTTAATTTGAAAAGAATCCTCGGCCAAGGAGGCCAAGGAACCGTTTACAAAGGAATGTTGGCGGATGGAAAAATTGTTGCGGTGAAGAAGCCGCAAATCGTGGACGAGGGCAAAGTCTCTCAGTTCATTAACGAGGTTGTTATTCTTTCGCAAATCAATCATCGAAATGTGGTCAAACTGTTAGGCTGTTGTCTAGAGACAGAAGTTCCTCTTCTAGTTTATGAATTTGTGCCTAATGGAACTTTATCGAAATACATCCATGATGAGTTTGAGGAGTTTCCGCTTACATGGGGAATGCGCTTGCGAGTTGCGACAGAAGTTGCCGGAGCACTCTCTTATCTACACTCATCCGCTTCCGCGCCAATCTTCCATCGAGACATCAAGTCTACAAACATACTCCTAGATGATAAGTACAGGGCAAAAGTTGCTGATTTCGGGACTTCCATATCGATCCCCATTGACCAGTCTCATTTGACCACTCGAGTACAAGGCACGTTCGGGTACTTGGATCCGGAATACTTTCGAACAAGCCAATTCACCGATAAGAGCGACGTGTATAGCTTCGGGGTGGTCCTTGTCGAGCTCTTGTCTGGACAAAAATCGGTGTCCATCACAAGGTCCGACGAAGCCAGAGGTCTTGTAGCGTACTTCATCGGATGCATGGAAGAGGATCGTTTGTTCGATCTTGTTCATCTGCGAGTGCTTAAAGAGGGAGAGCAAGAAGCGATCGTAGCGTTCGCTAATCTGGCGAAATGGTGCCTGAATTCGAGTGGCAGGAGACGGCCAACAATGAGAGAAGTTACAACGGTCTTGGAGGGTATTCAAAAGTCGGTCAAGTCTTCGAAAGGTCAACACAATGCTAAGGTGGAACATGTGGAAGATGAAATGGAAGAGCCCAATTGGGTTGAGTTTAGCTCTTCGTCCTTGTCAAGTTCTTACACCTCTGACTCTGAAGCCTGTTCATCATCTTATGGAAATCCAAATGAGTAATATGTAAGATAGTTCTAAGCTATTATTTGTCTTTCATTTGTAAAAAATAAATTCTCTCGTATTGTAGCCGCACCAAGAGGAGAAAGATAGAAGAGATGGGAAGAGAAGAGAAGAGAGATGTGTGAATTGAGTGATTGTGTACGAGAGAGAAAAATAAAAGGTGTAATTGGGTTTAGATTAAGAGATGTTCAAGAGTGTTTGAGTATATAATTTTTACCGATTATTAGTAAATTGAGGTCCGTCTATAATAGAGATAATCAGGAATTTATTGTTTGTATTTCCATTTCGGGGTAAATGATGATTTTTTTCCTAACATAAAGCAATCTTATAGTATCTGGTGAGATGCAGTCTTTCGTTTTCAACCTTATGTGGGAGCAGGGAATGTGAGTAATACATTTTAAGAATAGTGATAATAGAATAAAAAAAATTTTAAAAATTAAGAGGTGCTATTCAAAACAAAAATTGGAAAAAAAAAATAAAAATTTCATATTTTCGACCCAGTTTAGGTTAGGGGAGCAGAGCCCACCCTGAGCCTAATCTCCGACCCTGTGTGGGAGTGCATGACTGTGGTCATCGATAGAGACGAGCTTGCGTCACGTTTCAACTTATAGAAGCTTTGGTTTCAATCCAATAAAACTAAGCCAGAGGAGGCACTGGCGTGGAATCTTCAACACGAAAGTAAGTAAATCTATTGATTTTTTTTTTTTTTTTTTTTTTTTGCAAGACAAGTAAATCTATTGTATATGTGACCATAATACCATCATAAATAAAAAAAAAAAAAAAAAAAAAAAAGGTTAGACAAAATTTGATTTAATGCCACTTTTGTAATCTAAATTTACAATTCATGCTACTATTATAAATCACACCACTTTTTTCATGAATAAATTACTATTCACATCCTCCCCTCTCTTCTTGTCTTTATAAAAAATAATAATAATAATTCAATCAAATTCGCTATTAAAAATGAACATAAATTATAGCTTTAAAAAATAAAAATTTTCAAAATAAATTATTCAATCAAATGTCACCATAAAAGTAATCGCGTAGTTAAGTCCTCACAAACTAAAGAAGACACTGACAACCAATTTGTTTGTTTCCTCTTTCTCTTCTTTTTAAAATGCAAAAAAAGGCTAAACTGTCAACCACACACAAAAAGATCACTACCAAGTGTCTGCACAATTATCACTTTGTTGGATTAGATATATCGCCATCGTAAACTATTTCTTCTGTTGCGAGTTACGTGGCTGACTTTGATACGTATTATTTCTCTAATAATTATTTTGAATTTGTTGTTTGTTGGGTTACAAAAGTAATTTGCAATTGTTGTTTTTTTTAATTGTTGATATTGGAATCAATATGAGATTTATCTTGTTGGGAAAATATTATTAATGGTAGGAATCTAGATCGAAAATAAAGCATAAAAATAGATAAATGTATAAAACGACATAAGCATACCGAAGGCAGAATTTATAAACGACGACTTAAACCAACAGAAACAGGATAAACGACAACAATATATAAAAACGACATATTATTAGTAAAACGACTAATACAAAACTGTTCATATATAGTTATTAGACGACAGTTTACTAAAAACAATGGCATCTAAATGGAAAAAACGACAGAAAGTAACAGAACGACAGCTAAGCTTAAAAAACAGACAACTAAGAAAATGACAAAGAACTACTAAATGGACGTAATAAAAAATAAAAAAACCAAAAGCTGAGTAACTAAAACCACAGCATAATCTTCAGTTAAAAAAAATTACATAAGTACGAAATAAGAAACGACATCAATATGGAAAACGACAGCAAAACATAAAAATGACGAAGCTATGTAAAAACGACAGATAATCTAAACAACGACAGATAATGCACTTCATTTCTAAACTCTCTATTCCGACCCTTTAAATAGAGCAATAAAGAGAGATCAACGACTACACAGAACTAAGCACAACAATGGCGAAGCAAATGCTAATCTCTATGCTCACAACGTGCTTAATGATCCTCACACCCACCACACACGCAAACCCTCATCACACCTCCGCCGCGCCGATCGCCAAACCCTCTTGCCTTTCGCGGTGCGGAAACGTGAGCATACCATTCCCTTTCGGCATCGGCGCCGAAAAAGCCTGTTTCTCCGACGGATGGTTCGAGGTAGTCTGCAACTACTCGGCCACCCCAAACCGGCCTTTCCTCAAGCGCTTACCGGACCTCGAGATACTAGAAATCTCCACCGCGGACGACCTGATCTACACCCGAAACCCGGTCAGTTTCCACAACTGCCCTAACAAGACATCAGCGCCGAATCCCCGCCTTCTAAACCTGACCGGCAGCCCCTTCTCCTTCTCCGAGAGCCGAAACAGGCTGAGCGCGGTGGGCTGCAACGTCTTCGCCTACATCGACATTTCGAGCGCCGACGACGATTCCCTCCGCGCGGCGGGGTGCGCCCCTCACTGCAACAACTCGACCGCCAGAAGCAAGTACAGCTCGGCGGCCAGCCAAAAACCGAGGCGCAGCATCTGCCAGGTAACCATACCGTCCTACGTAAGCAGCTACGAGATCGAGTTCGACGACGACTTGCCCTACGTCAACAACAGCGCTGTCGCGACCAGCGAAGAGACGTGCTCGTACGCGTTCGTGGTGGACCAGAAGTGGTTCGAGTCTCGCTCGAATCGCGTCCGCGATTTCGGGGCCGCGATTCGGGAAATGGACGACGTTCCCGTGGTACTGAGCTGGGATTTCATGCTGGACCGCGACGTGAATGCATATTATATTGCTCACAATAAGACGAGCAACGATATGTTGAAAACCTTTCATTGTTTGCAAACCGAAGCCGCTTGTTCCGTAAATGGGACTCGGGTTTCTTGTCGCTGCAACGAAGGCTACCGAGGAAATCCTTATCTTCGCTCTTGTCAAGGTATAATCTAGTTATAATTAGTCGTCCCTTAATTATTTATTTCTGGATGTCTATATATATTATGTCCTCTCTCTAAATTGATTTTTTTTCCCTTAATTTTCGTGTAATTTTAGATTCTTAATTTTTCCTAGTTACAAGTGATTATTTCACTATTTTTCATGAAAAAATATAGATGATCCGGGATAATACTCAAATTCTACATAAGGTCTATTTGATATTTGGCATTTATTAGTCCATATTTTAAGAAAATGGACAAAGTTCTAAAAAAATTAAGTTATTAGCCACTAATATATAAGAAAACTAAGGGCATAGTGGTAAATGCACACCATCATGTAATTTAAAAAAAATGACTAATTTATTAATTAATCAGAACGTTGGCTATTGTATTAAAATAACATTCAAAAAAATTTATTTACTCAATTATCTCGTATGAAAATAATATCTATTTTTAAAAAAGAATATGAAAAATAAGTAATATCGTCAATTATTTTCACAAAGGATAATTCAATCAATTACCACCAAGTTAATCAATGAAAAATTTAGAGTGTGTTTGGTAACACTTTCATTTTCTGTTTTTTATTTTTTTAAACTGAAAAGTGCAATTTTATTTTTAAAAATGCGTTTGCTAAAACTGTTTTCATTTTTTATTGTTTTAAATTAGAAACATATTTTCAAAAATAGTGAAAACAAAAATTTTTGTTTTCAAAATTTTTTTAAACAGAAATATCAAATCTTATGGACTTTTTGTGTGTTTTCTCAATTCTACATTCTCACCATACTTCATCTTTACGTTTTTTTATCTTTTCACTCCCTCTTTATGAGTTACAAACTATCATTTTGTGCTTTTCATTTTTTAAAAACAATAACAAATAGTGATTACCAAACATGTTTTGTGTTTTTAAAAATTTTGAAAACAAAATAGCAAAAACACTTTCAAATTTTGTTTTTAAAAACAAAAAATAAAAATGTTATCAAACATAGCCTTAATTACATAGATTTTTTTTATAGTTTTTAAAATATTGAATATTTTTAAAATTAAATGTTAAAATTAAAAATTTATTATAATTTATCTTATTATATCTAAAATTGTTAGGTCATGTATCTGGTTTTTATTGATATTTGAATTTTGTATTTAAGTTATAATTTATGTTTTGGTATACACTAATGGTGTAATATTGTACTAATATATATATATATATATATATATATTGTCAATTGTTGTTATGATAATGTTGTTTGTTAGATATTAATGAATGCGAGGAGAAACCCAAAGTATGTCAGCGATTTACGGATGATGATTCAATGATATGCGTGAATATTTTGGGTGATTATCGTTGCGAGCATAAAATAGGGCAAGCTCGACAAGCGCTTATAGGTAAAGTTCCCATCCCAAGTACTTATAGTAGTGCTACACAACTTGTATCTGTTTTAAATAAACAGATAAACGAAGGTGAGTAATGCCTAAATCAAGAAAACGGCTTAATTAGATTGATACTCTATTAATGTTTCTATTATATAATGAATTTTTAGTGATGACAAATTGTGAGTTGCTTGTTTGACTGACTTGCTTTCGAAGACACTATTAAATTGAAAAAGAAAAAGAAATAGCTGAAGGAAAAAGGAGAAGGGAAAGAAATGTGAAGGGCATGAATCTCTTTTAAAGTGGGGCCGGGCGGTGGGCATAAATATAAAGATAAACCAAAACGCACCCAAAAAAAGCCAGAGACAAAAAAGAGTGGAATTTAAAGG
The DNA here is from genome assembly GCA_018132145.1 of Boehmeria nivea var. tenacissima. Lineage (NCBI taxonomy): Eukaryota > Viridiplantae > Streptophyta > Magnoliopsida > Rosales > Urticaceae > Boehmeria > Boehmeria nivea. Next base: position 14,070,825 of record CM030876.1, on the reverse strand, counting down.
AAAATATGTATCATCGTTTTCCCGGAATCTTTATGAGAGAGGGGAAAAAGAATATAATCTATCACACTCTTGAAAATACGTACATGGGAATGCAGACAAACATATGAGAAATATAAATTCCAAGTTTATAATTAAGGACCATATGTTTTTGTAACACTTTTCTTTACCTTTTCTTTTCCTATTACTTTAATTACACTTTTTTTTTCATGACAAGTCCATGTGATATAAGGCAAGTCCTAATAAAAATGAATTTTTAAAGTAAAAATCCATCGAAATTTATTAATTTATTTCTTCTTCTCAATCATTAGAGTTATTGCCATGCATGCAGGGATTGGCAGCGGAGTTGGAGCATTGGTTTTACTTTTTTCTGGCTGGGGATTATACAAATTTCTAAAGAGAAGAGAAGACATTAAACGCAGACACAAATTCTTCAAACGAAACGGTGGCTTGTTATTACAACAACACATCTCCTCTAGCGATGCCAGTGTTGACCAAAAAACCAAACTGTTCAATGCCATGGAACTAGAAATGGCAACCGATCACTATAACGAGGACCGAATCCTAGGGCATGGAGGCCAAGGCACTGTTTACAAAGGAATGTTGGGAGACGGAAAAATTGTCGCCGTCAAGAAGTCTAAGCTAGAAAATAACGGCAGATCGGTCACGGATTTCGTCAACGAGATCGTAATTCTTTCGCAGATTAACCACCGCAACGTCGTCAAGCTACTCGGTTGTTGCTTGGAGACGGAAGTCCCTCTTCTCGTCTATGAACTCATCCCCAACGGGACACTTCACCACTACATCCACGACCGCGACGAGGAATTCCAGCTTACGTGGGAGATTCGCTTGCGAATTGCCGCAGAAGTCGCGGGGGCTCTCTCCTACTTGCACTTCGGGGCATCGACTCCCGTTTATCACCGCGATATCAAGTCTTCCAACATACTCTTAGACGAGAAGTTTCGGGCGAAAGTGGCGGACTTTGGAACCTCGAGATCGGTTTCTGAGGACCAAACCCATGTCACCACGCAAGTGGCCGGGACATTTGGTTACGTGGACCCGGAGTACTTCCGTTCGAGCCAGTTCACGGAGAAGAGCGACGTTTACAGCTTCGGAGTGGTCGTTATCGAGCTCTTGACAGGACAAAAACCCGTGTTTCGAACGAGCTCGAACAAGGGAAAGAGCTTGGTCACGCAATTCATCGATTGCATGGAGGGAAACAACCTGTTTGATACCATCGATCCTCGCATCGCGAATGAAGGTTGCAGTAATACCGAAATAACCATAACCGCGGTTGCCAATCTTGCTTACAAATGCTTGAATTTAATCGGAAAAGATCGACCAACGATGAAAGAAGTTGCCACAGAGCTAGAAGCGATACAGAAATCACTTGTCAATAAATTGATCTCCTCTGAAACCCAACAGATTTTCGAAAGGACTACGAGTCATGCAGATTGCATGAGACGTCAAGTGTCCGAGCGTAATTGGGAATCTGCTTCTACTTCAAATGGATCAACAACACTGTCTTTCAATACTTCAATGTGAACGCACTTCTCTTTTGCTTTGGTTATTGGACGTTAATGATAATGCTGTAATGTTGCAATTACAACTCTAGTTGCTAATATGGACCATAGTACTTTTATTATCAGAGGGAAATGTAGTTAAATATTAGATGGGTTTTTTTTTTATTTTCTTTTTTTGCTGAAATGCAATTAGATATAGTGTTGCTGGATTCGTAAGGAACTAATATATAATAAAAAGAAATTTTGATTCAATTCACAATTGAAATTGAAATTTATATTATTTACAAACGATGCTATTTTTCTTATTAACAAATTACTATTTCGTCCGTGTCTTTTGTTTTCCTTTGGGAGAAAAAGGGGGTGGGGACAATTTGGAAATATAAACGCATTGTAAAAATGATAATGTATGATTAAATTATTGTTGTCAATATAACGGTCATTTCGATTTTCTTAATCCTATATTTACTTTTTATCGTGCACTACTAGACTTTTTATTTAGATTTTCTGTCGTAGATGAGCTCATTACTATTTATCGGTTCAAATGATGAGCGGGCTGTTATGGTTTTGTCCCTACTAATCCTCTGTTTTGCGTTTTTGAATGAAAAATTTGATGGAATGTAACCAATTTGTGAATTGCTGCTTGCATTTAATATTATTTTAGACTTAAGTTTGAAGGAGAAAATTTGATAGAATGTCACCTATTAAAGTACTGTTTGCATCTAATGTCATACATCTAATTAATGCCATTCTTTTTTTTTTTAATCTCTAAAAGTGCCATTAATAAATGCATGCCTCTCAAAGGTGGCCTTTATCTGAATTCCCCTTTTTGAAAATCCGAGTCTTCCTTTTGCCTTAATTGTTTTTCACTTTGGGTTTCTCGCAAGATTTTTAATAAATCTCGGTTGCTCGACGTTCTTGGAATAAGAAATGAGTTTTAGTTCTGATCTCTAGAAGACGTCATTTAGAGAAGTTCATGATCTTTGCTTCTTCATAAAAAAAATATTTAATTTTAATTTTAATTCTATTTTTTATTTAAAATTTTCTTATTTATCTTATTTTGTTTTATCATTTTCACGCATATTCTACACAACCTAATAAATACCATTTCAAACCAAAAAAAAAATCAAATATTTACATATTCATTTTACCAAAAAAAAACCAAAATTCTAATATCTAATAATTTCCAAATAATATCAACATCACCAAATATCTAACAACCTAAAAATCAATATCCAATAATTTCTTACAATTATTTACAAATATCCAACATAATCCGAAAGTATAACAAATACAACATGATTCCAAATATTACAATAATTTTCATAATAATAAATATTATTGCCGGATGGGGAGTAAGGCAGAGGCGGCGACGAGACGAGATGCGCCGAGGAAGGGGGCAGCGGAGTAGGGCAGTTTCATGCTTGGCTTAGATATTGGGAGAGAGAAGGAGATAGAAGAAAAATAGGAAGTTAGAAGAGAGAGGGGGAGAGAGACGAGGTGGTAGCACGAGTCAAGGTAGCCGGTGGCTGGTGACGATGGGGAAAGACAAGAGGGTTTGTGGTTGGGCGTGGGTAGGGAGAGAGAGAGAGAGAAAATGTGCAAATGAAATATATATATATATATATATCTAAAGTCCCATATGTATCAACAAACATCCGCGACGAACGCCGATGCAAAAAAGTCATCGCTGATACTTTTTTTCCTCCCAAAATTTTAGAGCAAAGTTTTTTTAAACATAAAACAATTCGGCGACGATATGTCATCATCATTGCTTATCGGCAATGACATGTCATCGTCGTTACTCAGCAGCAATAACATGTTGTCGCCGATGTGTTTTTCTCCCCACAAAAATTTCCCACCACATTTTGCCGCCAAAAGCAACGGCGACAACATGTTATCGCCAATGATAAATAGCGATCATATATCGTCGTTTTTGTATTTTTTTTCCCTATAAAAAACTTTCCCTCCATATTTTGCTGCCAAAAGCAACGATGTCGTTGTATTTTTTTGCATATTGTTGCCTATTGACGACGATATTTGTTGGCATTGACTATCAGCGCTGACATTTTGTCATCGCCGAAAAATGTTGTCACCGAAATTGCTATTTGCTATAGTGACATAAAACAAATCAAATAGGGTCTACCCAGTGGAAGGTGATGCTTCAATTGAACCCTCCTTTAGAAAAACCCAAAGAAATACGTCCAGAGGAAGGAAAAAGGGTATATGACATATAACACACAAATAAGGTCTTTTAGTTTAAATTAATTCTGTGTTATATGTCTTATGGTTGTAAATTGTAATGGGCTACTTTATGAGTCGGCGGCTGGCTCTACACAGAATTACTCCAGGTCAAGCACACTTAATTCTAGAATTCTCAAGTCATGGGCTTTCTAACAAAAGATATGCATCTTTTCGTATATGTAGTATTCATAAAATCTTTTAAGTTTGCATTTATTGTACAGTCTCATTACCTAAACACTTTCATACATGCATAGTCTCATAAGTTCCAATGTGACATCGGTTCATTCATGTGTCCCACGCCAAGAGCCACTTATTGTCCATGAACGATCACTCCCCTTCCTTGTCGGTCTGGGTGTCACAAGTATAATCAAATAACTTTTAGCACGAACTTTCAAAATTAATCACCTACACTATTAAACCAAGTTGGTGAGCCGTTATTTGTCAGGTGTGTGTCAATTTTATTAAAATGCATTTATAATACTTAGTTTTTCATTAAAAGAGAGAGAGAGATTATTGAGTAAATAGTAATTTTTAATTAAGTTTTAAGAAAATATGTAAAGTTTCTATTAATTAAAAAATAATCATGATGTGATTTTACTTTTATGTTCTAAACTTTTTATGGACTAAAGCTAATTTTAACTTTTTAAAACATTGGTTATTTCTTTGAATCATAGTTAAAAATGTTCAAAAAATAAAGATTTTAGGGAATATCCCTCTTTTGCCACAATGATAATTTATACTCTATGTGTGTTGCACTTTCAATTTATACCCCAAATTTTACACTACAAACATGAGTGAAAACAAAAAGAGTATATTAATTGAGACAAATTATTAAGTGATACTAAAAATGATATTGTTTTGCAATTCTCCCTTAAAAAACCAAATAGGCCAAAAAAACTCTTTTCCAAAAAAAAAAGAAGGGAAAAAAAAAGAGATGACAAAAGACAAAAAAAAAAAAAACACAACGATGAGAAAGATAAGTTCGCTATATGACTATATCCTAGAAACCATCTACGTATTTTATGCATGCGTACATGATTCACCTAACATATTCAGCACCAACCAGTCCTCACTTGACTGAGAAAGCGATATACAATGGTTTTCCGTAATTTTTCTTTTATTCTATTTCTTCTTCATATCTCCCCTGTTTTAGGACAGTCATAGTTATAATGCTATACTAAAATAAACATCCAAAATAAAAAAACTAACACAACAAAAATTCCACGTCACTAATATCTGTCACAAACGAAATGGGTAAATAAATAGATATAACAAATATAGACTGGCTACCGAATTTGGTGTCTCAAACCCTGATTACCCGTACGTTCATATATCTATATTTTAAATATGTATTATATAACATCTAATGACTAATATATATATATATATATATATATATATATATATATATATATATATACATACATACATACGAGCCTTTCTACAATGCTCCACTTAGTGGTGTGCCATGTAACACTAAATAAATGTGTAGTAATGATAATAAAATACGTAGTAATGATTCTTTTCACCTCTCCTATATTTATTGACGGAGCACCGATGGGTATAGAGCAGTACAGAATTAGCCTATATATATATATATATATATATATATATATATATATATGAGTTGTTTAGGGTAAACATCCCAATTATTTCATTTTAGAATAGTTTGACTTCGGAAATTTTGATGTGGTATAAATCGTTGAGATTTAAGGATATTGCATTGGGTTTAAAAAAGTTGAAAAATAAAAAATAAAATGTGGGAGATGTTTACCCCAACCAAGGGGATGTCTATTTGATATTTTGTATTTTTTAATGAATCTAAAATCATTTCTCTCATATGTTTAATTTTATATTTCATTAGCTACTTCTATGATTAATTACTATTAAAATCGTTTTAAGTTTATTTAAATTAAAAAAAACAGTAAAATCTTTTGTAGGTGGAGAACAATTTTGAATAGGTCAATTAATGTCAAGAAATAATATCCCAAAATTCTCTTAATATTTGCTAAAATAATAATAGAAAGTATAATCTACATGAACTCCACCAGTCCCACTATAACGAATGGTTCAGAGAGTTGATCTCTTTTAATTAAGAATAATTTTACCTTTTTTTTAATGCAATATCAAAGTCACACGGGCTTACTGGTCTTAGTAGTCATTAACTTCTGCTTATAAACTAAAAACAAAAATAACCACACCAGCCCCACGGTGGTTTGATATAAATGAGGTCATTTCGTAAGCGGATTAAAATAAAACTAGATCATTTTAATTTGACTTAAAAAATAAGATAATATTGTATTTAGACTGTAATATAAATCAATTTTTTAATAGAAATTTAGTTTGCAGTATTTCAATCAAGATTTAAAATAAAAATTTTGAATTGAAAATTAGAAAAAATATTTGTTTTACTTTACCATAAGAATATTAAAACACTTGTAAAGAATGTTTTATATTTGCTTAAGTTCGTTTAACCAGTTATTGTGAAACAATAATCGATGTACTTCAGCAAACAATATTTTATATTTGCCAAACCTGAAACCGCACACCAGAGGAGCTTATATTCCTTTAAAATACAATACATTTTCACTTTCCGAAATAAAGAAATGCAACATCAAAACCAAACACAGGGTCTTGGGAACCTACTTAGTTAGATCCGATAATTGACTATTAGTTCGCCATATGCGATTATTAGATAAATCGTTGGCTGTTAGGTACAGTCATACATTATCAATTTAAAAAGAAACTTTGTCGCCGCCGCACCCCCCATATATATATATATATATATATAAAATTCACTTCGTTAGTGCTCAAGGCACAACATTGACCGGCTTCTTCTGATCTTCTCTAACCATGGAGGACCAGTCAAGTACTGTCTCACTTCTTACTAGAAACGACAACAATGTTACAAACAGCAATGTCGCTCGATTGTCCGACTTGTCGTCGGCTCAGATCGAGGAGGTTTTGGAGGCCAAGCCTCTGCCGCTGCGGTGGCGGCTTCGCGTGGCGGCGTGGGAGTCGAGGCTGATCTGGATACTCTCTGGGGCGTCCATCGCCGTCTCAGAGTTCAATTACATGCTCACCTTCGTCACTCTCATGTTCTGCGGCCACCTCAGCGCCTTAGAGCTCGCCGGAGCCTCCATCGCCAGCGTCGGAATCCAAGGCCTCGCCTACGGAATTATGGTATGTGTAGTAAGTACTATGTTAGTTAATTACCACCTATATATAAGTCAGAGCATGAATAGTATATATATATATATATATATATGTTAGTCATAAGAATTAAGTAATATAATGTCTAAAATAAAAGGTCACCCCTACTTTTATTATTATTACTTTTTAAAATCAAATTAAAAAAAAAATTGATTAGTGCTCCCCTTTACTCCTACCATTTGCTAGATTCTGTTTTTCTTTTCTTTTTTTTTTTTTTTTCCTTAATCCTTTCTAGATGTTAGAATTAACCACTAGATTTTGAGCCTGTATGTTGGTGGTACATATTTTATAAAGGACGCTTCTCTCATCGGAAACAAATGGGGAACAAATCTTGTGGTCCAGAATCATCCAGAAAATTTTATTTATTTATTTTTTAGTCTTTTATTTTTACTATATTATAATTTAGGCTCCGTTTTTAAAAAATATTTGCATTTTTGCCCATAAAAAAATGCGTTTTTTTCATCAAAACGGTAAAAAAAATCCAACAAACTGTTTTGAAAAAAACTGCAAATTCAAATTCAAAATTTTCTGGATGATTCTGGACCATATATTTTGTGCTCCATTGTTTCCCTACCTGAATATACCCTACGTGAGAATTTTCCTTTTATAAATTAATTTAATTTTCTAGATTCCCTATACCTACCTGACTTTTTTTTTTTTTTTTTTTTTTGCTTTTGTGAAATTAAAAAAAAAAAATAGTTGGGCATGGCGAGCGCGGTACAGACAGTGTGCGGGCAGGCCTACGGAGCGAAGCGGTACGACGCAATGGGGATCATATGCCAGCGAGCGATGGTCATCCACCTGGGTGCCGCAATCATCCTAACTTTCCTCTACTGGTTCGCGGGGCCCATACTGATCGCGATTGGCCAATCGGAGGCCATCGCTGCCCACGGCCAGGTCTACGCGCGCGGGCTGATCTTGCAGATCTACGCGTTCGCTCTCAGCTGCCCCATGCAGAGGTTTCTCCAGGCACAGAACATCGTCAACCCCCTCGCCTACATGTCGGTGGGGGTTTTCGCGCTCCACATCCTGCTGTCATGGCTCGTCGTTGATTTTTTCGGGTTTGGCCTCCTTGGGGCCGCCCTCACGCTCAGCTTCTCTTGGTGGCTTTTGGTTATAACTAATGGACTTTATATTCTTCTTAGTCCCAATTGCAAGGAGACTTGGAAAGGGTTCTCTTGGAAAGCCTTTTCAGGGATTTGGCCTTTTTTCAAGCTCACTATTGCCTCCGCTGTCATGTTATGGTATGCATTGCACAATCTATTTTACCAAAGATAAAGTGAAACAATGTACAATTTAGATGTCATAACAATTGATAGTCATATGATTATTAATTTTACAATGAAATAATTATATGGTTTTGGAGAAGTCCAATGTTAATTCGTAGGTGACGTACTGAATTTTTGGTTCTTTCTTTTACCGCATATCATTGTCCTATCTTTTGTTTGGGCAGCTTGGAGATATGGTACAGCCAGGGACTAGTACTTATTTCAGGACTACTTCCCAACCCCACAGTCTCCTTAGATTCCATATCTATTTGGTAGTTGAAAAGCCTTTCTATTAAAAAGATTCTCAATTTTTCAACACTTTCTACATTACTATTTTAAGAATTATTATTACCTACTAACTTTTCACAACCTTTTGTGTGAACATTGGCCAGCATGAACTACTTGAACTGGGACATATGCTTTATGCTGGGTCTAAGCGCAGCAGCCAGGTTAGCTATGCCTCATATTACACTGAACACATATATCCCAATAGGGAACAAAAAGTCTATATTGGGTCCACTTTTTATAATTCTGTCTAATTCGTTTGCTCATCTAAGAGTAGTGACTTCAATTAATTAGTTATTATATTTATATATGAGTTTTATTGCAGTATCCGAATAAGTAACGAGCTAGGGGCAGGACATCCAAAGGTTGCAAAATTTTCAGTTTTGGTGGTAAACGCCAACAGTATCCTAGTCAGCTTGATCTTCAGTGTTATCGTCTTAATCTTCCGATTCACATTAAGTGAATTATTCACGAGTGACACTACGATTATCGACGCGGTGACGAATTTGACACCATTGCTAGCCATGTCTGTTTTCCTCAACGGGATTCAACCTATACTTTCAGGTAAAAAAAAATGATAATCCATGACCATGACACATTGGCAGTGCATAAATGAATTAGAAAATTACAAATTGGTCCCCCTAATTATGCCTTTTTTTTTTCTTCTTTCTGTTCATTGTAATATATGCCTGGCATTAATTTCAGGTGTGGCAATTGGGAGTGGTTGGCAAGCTCTAGTTGCTTATGTAAATCTGACAGCTTATTATTTAATTGGTCTTCCAATTGGATGTGTTCTTGGTTTCAAAACTAGTCTTGGAGTTGCTGTGAGTATTTGGGCCACTCTAGTACTTGTCCCAATAACACTATAATATTACATAATTAATTGGAGATAATTGACTTTGCGATTTGTCTCTCTGTTTGGGCACTTTTTTCAGGGGATTTGGTGGGGAATGGTAACTGGAGTTTTTCTACAAACTGTAGTTCTTATAATTCTCACTGCAAGAACAGATTGGGACGCTGAGGTAATATGTAATTTGTGTTTTATTAGTGCATATAGCATGCGTATTTTGACTTATCGCATGTGTAGGACCCACCATACAAGTATAAAAGGAAAAATACCATTGTCCTAAATTATATATCGATCCATATTATTGTCTCATAAAATAATGTCTTTAGCTAAACTTATATAGTATTCTTGATCACAGCCATAAGTCCGTATATATATATTATTATATACAAGTGTTTCACATTTGTGAATCAATGAAGTAGTTCAGAAATTAGAATGGCCAATTGATTTATTTTGGGAAAAATTGTAATATAAAAAAAAAATGAATGCATTTCGCAGGTTATAAAAGCAGCTGAACGAGTTGAAAAGTCTGCAAACGAAGCGGCCGCCATAGATTTGGTAGTAGCAGGCGTACTGTAGAAGAAAAAAATATATATATATAGATATATGTCTTATCGATAAAGCCAATTCTCTCATTTTTAATATTAATTAAATTAGGATGTTTGCACATTTGTTGGGCCGGGAAGGCCTAGCAATATGCAGGCCAGCTCGGCCCGGCCTGTTTTTCCAAGATTCTCTTTTTCTTTTTTTTTCTTTCTTTTCTTTCTTTCTTTCTTTCTTTCTTTTTTTTTTTTTTAACAAAGCCTATCAGTGTATAATAATCTTAAGTTGGGTGCATCAAAAATGAAATAAAATACCTATACTATGATATATTTTACCCCCAAAAAAAAAATCAGTGAATTACATGAATGAATGCGTTTGTCCTTGTACCTTAATTTTTTCCTCTTTATGGATATATTTCCATTGTAAGAATTAATGGTGCATTCATTTGGTGTTGCATAAAAATAATAGAAAATTAACTAGAAAAAACTGCTTTAAAGGACCTTTTTTCCAATTAAGGGAATTTTATTACAATAAAAGATGAAATACAATCATAAAAAAATATAGGTGATCTGTCTCAGTACACACTGCTCCACAAACCCCAAAGCACATTGCATTTTATGTGTGAGGTGATCAAAAATTTTTACGTCAGTTAAAAATACGACTCTAAAACTAGCTACATTGTAAGTCATGAGTTTTCCATGCCGCAATTCAACCTACATTTGAAAGTAGGTTTCATGTTAGTTATACCTTATATGCTCCCCCAATCAGATTTTGAAATATAAGTAAAAGTAGTTATTATAAAATAAAAAGTGATCATGGATTTAAGTATTTTTGTTTAGGTGTTAAAATTATATTTAGGGACATAGAATGAGACATAGTAAAAAGACAAAAAAAAAATCTTGAATAGTAATGAATTTTGTGACTAAAAGGGGTAAATCGATTGATAAAAACCAAAATACCAAAAGTAAAAATTATAGAAAAACGCACAATATGGAGTGCACAAACTGTCACTAGAATTGGTAGAACAAATAGATTGATGGAAACCAAAAATACAAAGGCAAAACATAAAACTATATAAATGCACATTTAGCAGTAAATTAAGACCGAAAAGTGGAGAACACTTCTCTTATGTACAACACAAAATACCAAAAATATAAAAACAAAACCAAATAAAAAGCTTTTATGGAAAGACTACGAGCCACTAAGAGTACGAAGTCCTCCGGGGTTGTGATGAGCTACACAAACTCATGAAGAATTTTATACTTGCATGCATATGGTGTTTTATTTTCTTAATTTTTTTGCCTTATATTTTTACATTTTAAACATGGTATATACAATAGGGGTGGCAATTCGTGTCACGTAACGTATTTTAATCGTGTCCAAAGAATTTTGGCTGGACCCACACATAACCTATTTATTATTTATGTTTAAAGAAAGACCCAGACACGGCCCATTTAATTATCATGTCAATCGTATCACTCAATTATAACTCATTTATAAGTTGTGTCTAATTGGGTCTAAATGAGTCATGTCACTCTCGTGTCTATTTGCCCAATTAGCTATATTTGAGTTTAAATCAACAAATTTTTAATTATTTTTTGTAAATCTAAAATAATTTTTTTTGAATAAAGGCCTAATCTTGATGATGTATTTGATTTTGACAGTAATTCTTATGTCATGCCGATGAAAATTATTAAATAATAAAAAATAAGTTTTAAGTACATGTAAATAGGTGTTATAAGTGTATAAATAATTATTAATTTAATAATAGTGTCTTATCATGTTATCGTGTTCGTTTCGTATTTATCCATTACTTAATCGTGTCCCCATTAAGATCTAGACCCGCTAATTTCGTGTCTTGTCTCTAATTGTCTGGAGCTATATTGCCGGCCCTATATACGATATTTTTAAAAAGAAAAAAGACACTACCACTCTAAGTGCATTTACTAGTGAAGAAAAGTCATTCTTAATTTTCTATATACCCTAATCTTTATGCTTGAAATATGGTGTGAAATGTTAACAATTAATAAAATAATAAACATCACATTGTAGAGGACTTTTATATTGAGCCTGAATCTCTCTATAGTCTCTCCCTAGAATAAAATGTGTGATTCTGTAGCACTGACAATCGCTTCCCACTGGAAATGTAATGCAATTAACTAAACTCATAGACATTGACACTACAATAAAAATATGTATTAGTGACATTTCATTTAGTTACATTTGCAAAAGAAATGTCGTAATAACTTATTTTTATGTAATTAACAATAATATATAGATTTGATATGTGAAAATGTGACTAAAAAGTTTCAGAAAGTGTCACTAGTACCGCCAGAAATTACTACTAGTCCCAACTTGGATACACATCGATATATCTTTGCAAAAAAGAACAATTAATATGCATATTGATGAGCATTGATAAATTTTTATTGAGCAATTTTTCAGGGAATTTGATGGGGAATGATTATTGGAGTATTCGTACGAACGGCAATCCTGATAATTCTCACACCCATAAAAAAAATTAGAACGTTGAGGTACGCAACGTCTAATATTATTGTTTATTCATGCATTGTTGTACCCTAAAGCACAACAATTTATCATATTTTATTGTATTATGTTATACCTGTCAAAGTTTATATAAATTGTGTGTTGTCTAAAAATATTTTAAAAAAAAATTAATTGTATGATGATTTTAATGATGATCTTATCTTCTTTGGATGTGGTATGTTTTAGGAGGCTCCTCGTAATGGTCGCAGATTCGGAAAAATGACAATAAAGAAGGAAAATGGCAATAAATGTTAAAAAAACGACAGAAACTTACAGAAACGACATCATAATTAAGAAAACGACAGAAAGGTCATTAAATGACAGAAAATAAGTGAAACGGCAGATAACCTAAAAACAACATCATTGATATTACGACACGAAAGCTAATGAGACAACATAAAATAAAAAACGACAGCTAAGTCATAAAACGACATAAATTAGTAAAAACGACAGAATGGCTTATAAACGACATCTAATTAAAAAACGACATCAAAGCTAAAAATAGGCAGATGGTCGATAAGACGAAAGGAAATATAAAATAAATTAAAATAAGTATAACCATATACTATAAAGGACATCTGCTTAAGAAACCAATAATTAAATAATTAAATGACCGAAAAAGTAACTAAGGCGATAGTATGGTAATAAAAACGACAATAATTAGATAACAACAGCGAAAGAATATATTTTGTAAGATCATCAATTTACTTATACTAACTAGTGATAGGAAAAAAAAAAGTGAAAACTTATAATACACTGTCAAAGTTAATATTAAGTATAAAACAGTATAAAAGTAAGTGAAACGACAGAGAAGCTAAAAACAACATTATTAATTAAACGACAGGAAAGATAATGAAACAACAGAAAAAATCAAACAACAGCTGGTTAAATATATAATAGAATAGCTTATAAAAGACATCTACTTAAAAAACGACAGAACCTTAGAAAAACGACATCATTTGATAAAACGACAGAAAGGTCATTAATGACAGAAAATAAGTGAAACAGCAGATAAGCTAAAAACCCAATTAATATTACGACGGGAAAGCTAATGAAACAACAGAAAATTAAAAACGACAGCTAAGTCATAAAACCGCTGAATGCCTTATAAACGACATCTAATAATAATCAGTTAATAGGGGGGGGGGGGGGGGGGGGGGGGGGGGGGGGGGGGGGGGGGGGGGGCGGCGGGTGGCGCGGGGGGCGGAAAGAGTGTTAAACTAATAATACATTGTCAAAGCGAATAATAAGTATAAAAAGTGTAAAAATAAGTTAAACGACATAGAACCTAAAAAACAACATAATTAATAAAACGACAGGAAAGCTAATGAAACAACAGAAAATAACAAGCAATAGCTAGTTCACAAAACAACATCAAAGCATAAAACGACAGAATAGCTTATAGAAGACATCTACTTAAAAAGACAAAGAAGCTAAAAACGACAGCTTGTTTGTAAAACAGCATAAACTATGTTATGAAAATGACAGCATGTTTTATAAACGACATCTATTTAAGGAAACGACATTGAAATAATTAAACGACCAAAAAAGTAACTAAGATGATAGTACGTTAATAATACAAAACTAATTAGAAACAGTGGAGGAATATATTTGGTAAGATGATAAATTTACTTATACTAAAGATTGAAATAAATAACATTAATTAAATAATTTGTCTACTTGGTATTTAGGCATTTTTTGATACATGTTTCAAGAAAATGACCAATGTTTACAAAAATTAAGAAATTAGTCATTAGCCCCTCAAGAAACTACGGGCATAAAGGCAAAACTACACATCATGTAGTTAAGAAAACGACTATTTCCTTAATTAATAAAAACTGTGACTATTTTCTTAAGGGTAAGTTAAGAAATTAGCCATTTTAAAGGTAAAGTTTAAAGGATTTAGCCATAAAATGTCAAAATTAAGGATTTAGCCGTAATATTTGTGTAACATAATATGTTTCATGTATGTTACGACTAAATCCTTAATTTTATGAAACTATGGCTAATTCTTAAAAATTTAGCCAAAATTTTGGTTAAATTCTTAAAAATCTATTTTCTTAAAGCATCATTAAAAAACAGCTATTTGCTCAATAATATCTTAAATAATTAATTAATATCAATATTTAAATATTTAAATAATTTTAAATTTTTTAAATAAAATAACAGCAACGCTCAACCCTTTGTTCTCGGCCACCCAAGCCCAACAAAGACTCACTCGATCGCGCGACACCCGTATGAAACCCAGGTCTGAAGATATTCGACCACCTGTCACGGTATTCGTCGCACGACCTCATCAACCAAAAATTCTTTTGCGGATGATAAAAACATGGGTACTTCTATCCCGTCGCAGTGGCAAATGGCCTTGCTCAACCCTTGATTGTCGTCAGTCAAGTAAGGCCATTTGTCATTATATGCCATGACTCACTTAGTGGATCAGTTAGTGGGCATGTAATTGGCCAAGTGTGCGAAACAGTTGGCAGGGTATTAGCTTGGGCAACAATCCCACGTGGTTTGGGATATTAACCACCTCAATTGGTTGTACAACACTTAGACAAGATGTTGACCAAGAGATTCAGGCTTAGTCTAAGCCAACTATTGTGTAATTTCTTTTGTTGAGTTAATCAAAGGGTTGAGAGTTATTTTCCTAAGAGTTAATTTCACCATTTTCCCCTCTACTTTAACCCGAATCTCAAATTGCCCCTTTTACTTCAATTTGTTACATCCGTTCCCCCTATACTCTTAAAACGTTTCAAATTTGTCCTTCCGTTAACTTTTCCATCCAAAGTTGTCATTTTCCATCCAAAGTTGCCATGTGTCACATAATTATAGAGGTTTTTGTGCATTTATAGGTGAAATTATGTTTCTGCTCCTGTTTGATACTTTTTTTTCTCAAGTTTTTTTTTTATGCTAGAAACACTTGATTAAAAAAAATTAATTTTTTTCTTTAGCTAAAAATTTGATAATTTTTAGTTTTATTTTTTTGTATAGAAACACTTGATTGAAGAAACAAATTTTTTTTTTTCAATCAAGTGTATCTAGCAAAAAAAAAAAAAAAACTTAAAAGAAAAAACATATCAAATAGGGGCAAAAACATAATTTCACCTACAAATGCACAAAAACCTATCTAATTATGTGATACATGACAACTTTGGATGGAAAATAGCAACTTTGGATGGAAAAGTTAACGAAAGGACAAATTTGAGACGTTTTAAAAGTATAAGGAGAACGGATGTAACAAATTGAAGTATAGGGAGCAATTTGAGATTCGGGTTAAAATAGAGGGGGAAATGATGAAATTAATCATTTTCCTAAAGTTGGTTGTGTGTTATTGTTGCCTTTACTTTGTGTGTGCAACATTGTGTACTCTTTGTGTTATAGAGTTGGTTTGGGAGATAATTTGCCAAGGGTAGGAAGTTTTGGACCTAAAGCGTGCAGTGAGTATGTGTTGGCAGACTAATTGCTACTAAGTACTACTATGCGGCCAAATTTTGAGAAAAAAGGTTAGGCGAAATGGCCGAAATAAGGTTTTTTGTCGTTGCGAAATATCATAGTTTTGCCTCTCCGCTCATTAAAATTCTTCTAAAGTAAAACCATGACAGAAAAGCGCATAACATGAAAGTTAATTAAAGCAAACTACGGCAGCAACTTAATATTTTTTAAGATTCAGTTCTAATATAATATCATCTCAGGCATTACTTACTTATGGAAAAAATTTGATCTCATACCACTTTTGATATTCAAGTACTATTGTATGTCATTCTATTTTTTTTCATTACTAACTTACTCTTTTGTCCTATTTTCCCCATTTTGTCTTCTTCATTTGTAAAATAAAAATAGACAATTTGGTCAAATTCACTATTTAAAGGTGGCATGGAACCTTTCTTCTAAGATGGTATTTTTCAAAACAGACGGTGAAGAAGTGGCATTTTTTAAAATTTCCCTTACTTATGTGTATATGCATTAATTCACAACTCATTAAGCCAAGTGATCATCCCTTGATCATCTTTCATTAACTAGCTCCAGTGAGTTGACTTTCCATTAATTATTCGTATCATGTGACAAGTTAATGTATGATAGATTTCCAGAACAGCCCATAAAGAAAAATCTTATGATCATGGTAGCTCTGCCACACAATTAAAAGTCCAAATTTTATTATAATGTAACAACATTAATCTATTAATTACTAATTAAAAGAAAAATAAAAAAAGAAACCAACCCACGACTCCTCTCCCACTACAAAGAGATTTGTAATTATGATGCTAATTGAAAAAGTAATAAGGAAATCGACGCACCACTCCTCACGTAATGCTGCAAAGAGCCCTTCAAGCTATAACTCTGACATATAAATAATGAAATCCAAAACTCACCAAACTAAATATATATATATATATATATATATATATATATATCATATCGCCTCTTAAAATTAGGACCTAGCTAATAATTAAGATAGCACAGTAGCTGTTAATAGTTCTCAACTACTTTATATATACTCCAATGACTATTATTGATAAGTGATAACTACTATTTTGTACTTCTGACTTAATATTATTATACCCATAAAGAAAATCTTATGCGCATGCTACCGTAAATCATGGTAGCTTTGCCACACAAATTAGATTGTATCATCATTGGGCCTGTTCAAGACGTGGGTTTATATATAATTATAAATTTACAAATTCAATAGCTTACTATAAGGACATAATTACTAGTTGGAATCGAATTGTTTAATTTTGATATATCAAGGTTGATATGTGTGGACATGGCTAGGAATTAGCCACGTTAGTTACGTATTAACCACGTTAGTTACGTATATATAGTATTAGTAAGTAAATTTCCTTTTAGGCCCACAAAGTTGATGTCTTAAATCTAGAACAACATTAATCTCTTAATTACTAATTAGAAGAAAAATAAAAAAGAAACCAACCCACGACTCCTCTCCCGCGCAATAATACAAAGAGGTTTGTTATTATAATAATATTAATCTAATCTTGATTTTCTGCACCACTCCTCACGTAATACTGCAAAGAGAGACCCTTCAACTCTAACTTAAATAAAAAATGAAATCCAACTCATCAAACTGAAAAAAAAAAAAAAAGCCAAAATCATAACGTCTCTTAATTAGGAACTAGCTAGTAAGATAGCATAGTAGCCGCTTAGTAGTTCTCAACTACTTTATACACCAATGACTATTATTTTGTACTTTTTGACTCATTAAACCGTTTGTTTGTCTCCGCCTCCTTTAATACCTACAAATGACTACAAATTTGTTAGAACCAAATATTTCAATAGCTCCAATCTTTTTCTAAACCAATTTGCATTTTTAAGCAAAAGAGAAATGAAAATAAAAAGAGAAGATTTTTTTAGCCTTTTTTTTTTCCTTTAAAAACTTGGACCAGGTTGACATTTAGTTATTTTTAGACCTATAGTTTTAACAGATAATCATTTAGTTATAAATTGATAAATTAGTCAAATAACTATCAAGTACGTAATTCACTAAAAACAACACTGAAAAATGATCAAATCCTTAATAAATCCAAAAAAAAAAACTTTGACACGGAAAGTGTTTAGAGATATATTTTCTGTTAAAAAAAAAAACAAAAACAAAAAAACAAAAAAACATTACACAAACTAACATGGGTTTTACAATAAATAACACCTTATTTAAGGCACTACCAATATATTGGTTGCCTTCTATAAAGGGAAGGAAAAGCACATACATCGAACCAAATATTATTCAATGGCTCTAGTGGACAAGTCCAGAACCGTTTCACTTCTGAGCCCTAGACCTAATTACAACAACTACGTTACTCATTATATCGATCGGATATTTGAGTTTTCATCGGATCAAATCGAAGAGGTTTTGGAGAACAAGCCTAGCAGTCTGCCACTCCGGAAATGGTTTCGGGTGGCAGCTTGGGAGACGAGGCTCCTCTGGAAGCTCTCAGTGGCGGCCACCGTCGCCTCTGTGTTCAATTACATGCTCACTTTTGTCACTCTCATGTTCTGCGGTCACCTCAGCGCCATCGAGCTCGCCGGCGCCTCCATCGCCAGCGTCGGAATCCAAGGCCTCGCCTACGGAGTAATGGTATGTAATGATCCTGATCACTTGTATAACTTTGATCGCGCGAGAAGTAATCTCTTAATAATCAAACCTATAGAAAGCTAGCAAGAGTTGTGAACATTATTCTAGTCTCCCACTTTAGATCTTCGGAAGTATAATTATTTCAAAGTAAAGCTGATTTTTATCTGACTAGATCTTTTTTTTTTTTTTTTTAATGAAAGGCTAGTGAATTTAAGAATGTATCTGAGCAAGATTAACACATGTATATATGGAATGTTTAATCTCTCTTCATCGATCTCTCTTTCAATTTCTGTGTTAAAAAAAAAAAAAAAGTTGGGCATGGCAAGCGCAGTGGAGACAGTATGTGGACAAGCCTACGGAGCAAAACGGTACG
This sequence comes from Boehmeria nivea var. tenacissima, assembly GCA_018132145.1. Lineage (NCBI taxonomy): Eukaryota > Viridiplantae > Streptophyta > Magnoliopsida > Rosales > Urticaceae > Boehmeria > Boehmeria nivea. The sequence goes on along the minus strand of CM030876.1, from coordinate 14,051,900 downwards.
CCTTGATGGGGACTATATGCCAGCGCGCAATGGTCATCCACTTGGGCGCCGCAATCATCCTAACTTTCCTCTATTGGTTCTCGGGGCCGATAATGGTCGCGATGGGCCAATCGGAGGCCATCGCGGCCCACGGCCAGGTCTACGTGCGCGGGCTGATCCTGCAGATCTACGCGTTTGCTGTCATCTGTCCATTGCATAGGTTTCTTCAGGCACAGAACATCGTCAACCCCCAAGCCTACATATCGGTCGGAGTTTTCGTGCTCCACATCCTGCTGTCGTGGCTGGTGGTGGATGTTTTCGGGTTTGGCCTTCTTGGGGCGGCGCTCACTCTCAGCTTCTCTTGGTGGTTTTTGGTCATCATTAATGGTCTTTACATTCTTCTTAGCCCTAATTGCAAGGAAACTTGGAAAGGGTTCTCTTGGAATGCCTTTTCCGGGATTTGGCCTTATTTCAAGCTCACTATTGCCTCGGCTGTCATGTTATGGTACGTAATAGTTATGTTTCAAAAAAAAAAACAAAAAAACACCATCGTGGCCGTTTATCATATTACTAGTGATACACACACTGTTATGAAGTTAGTGTGGCAGAATTTTCATTGTTGGCCTAGACAAATAACTAATTATTTGATATGTTATATGATAAACAGAGTATATGTTTAACATTTAAATTAATAAACGTATATGCTAATATTTTTTAACAATGATTAATTAAATAATACTATGAATTGTAAAATTATTCTATAATTTTATGATAATAATTAAACTATAAGTTGGTAAAATTTCACCAACTAAGAGATATGTGCCTTATAGCTAGGCACATAATATTAAAAAAAAGTCTTATAAATTATTGTTTTAAATGCATGATGTTTTGTACAATGTTAACAATTCTTGTTCTTGTTCTTCGTTTGTGTCAAATATTATGTAGCTTGGAGATATGGTACAGCCAAGGACTAGTGCTCATCTCAGGATTGCTTCCAAACCCCACAACCTCTTTAGATTCCATCTCTATATGGTAGTAATTGAAAAAAAAAAAAGCCTCATTTCTCTTTTGATTACCTCTTTCCAGTTGAATTATTGTCAACATTTTGCAAAAACCTTATACCACTTTTGGGTTGTCACACTTTGTTCAGCATGAACTACTTGAACTGGGATATGTGCTTTATGTTGGGCCTAAGCGCGGCAGCCAGGTATTAGCTAGTTATCCTTCATTGAACAACACACACTGATCTCAATATTGATATTAGTATTAAGAATTAACGAATCCTATTATCGCACGCAGTATCCGAGTTAGTAACGAGCTAGGGGCAGGCCATCCAAGAGTTGCGAAATTTTCGGTGCTCATTGTAAACGCCAATAGCGTCCTAATCAGCATAATCTTCAGCGCCATCGTCTTAACCTTCCGGATTGCATTAAGTCAGATGTTCACGAGTGACATCGAAATCATCGGTGCGGTGTCGAATTTGACCCCATTGCTGGCCATGTCTGTTTTCTTAAACGGAATTCAACCTGTACTCTCAGGTAAAAATAACAAGCAAAGCATGATATATATAGTAATGAAATGGAATGGAATAGTTGAAAAAAATGAAAAATGGGAATGGAATGGAATGAGAGAAATGGGTAAGGCAAACAAGGGATAACTCATCCATTTGCATCAGTCTTTTTTTTTTTTTTTTTCTTTCTCTGATCTCACTTGTGGTATATATGCATGGTATATTGATTATTTTCAGGTGTGGCAATTGGGAGCGGTTGGCAAGCTCTAGTGGCTTATGTAAATCTGACAGCTTATTATTTAATTGGTCTTCCCATTGGATGTGTTCTTGGTTTCAAAACTAGTCTTGGAGTTGCTGTGAGTATTTAGACCACTCTAAAATTACTACTAGCTAGTCCCAACTTGGATACACATAAACATGTATATATATATATATCAATGTATATACCTTTGCAAAAAAATTATTTATAGTCATATATATGAACATTGATAAATTTTTATTGAGCAATTTTTCAGGGAATTTGGTGGGGAATGATGATTGGAGTTTTCGTACAAACGGCAATTCTGATAATTCTCACTGCCAGAACAAATTGGAACGTTGAGGTACGTAACGTCTAAGATTAATGTTTATTGGTGCATTGGGGTCCCTTAGAGTATATTTGATTTACGATATTATATTATAACAAAGTTTATACAATATGTGTTGTCTAAAAATATTACATAAAACCAAAAGGAAAAAAAAATCATAAACATGAGAGTAGGGTTTAAGAAGAATAATTTTTTTACACTAGATAATACAATTTTTATTGTTTTTAAGGTATATTTCGTGTTATAAATAATACGATAGTTTGAATATTCCACATACTGTATTTTATCTTTTAATACGATGTGCGCCTCGATATTCTCTTGTGATGACCATCAATTGATCAATAGTGAACACAAATCCTCTCTGTTATGCTAAAAGATATAATAGTAGTGTCTCATTTATTAAAAGACAAATTAAAAGAACACTCTAATTAGAATGGCCAAGTAATTGGCTTTGGTAGAGTTGTAACAAATGTGTGATGCATTCTGCAGGTTATAAAAGCAGCTGATCGAGTTGATAAGTCCGCAAATGAACCGACCTTAGATTTGGTAGCAGGGCTACAGAAAAATGTATCAGCTAACTAAGACTATCTTTATTCTACATGCATATGTTACTTTTAATGTTTTTATGTTTGTTATATAAAAAAAAAAAAGGAATGCTATTGTTATTATAAATATATGAAAGAACCGTTTTGTTAGTAGGTGTTCCTTGTAGGTGGCAGAACACTTTTAAGGAACACAGGAAATAACTAAAACCGAGACGGTAAAATAAACGACGTGAACAGTAACAAAAAAGTACAGCAAATAATAAAATATGACACAAGAAAATTGGTTACGCAGTTCGGCTTTCGCCTACGTCTGCGGGGCCTCGCCCAGATGAAACGATCCACTAGAAATCTCAAAACGAGAATGATCGGACTTATACAAGACTTCGACTCCCTCTCAATCTTCGTCGTCGTCTCCTCGTCACTCCTAGCGATCTACCATTGACGAGATCCCCTCGCCTACAAATCACACATCCCGTGTAATCTCTCGCCAATTTTCCGTTACAAAGTTTACTCAAACATATACTCTCGCCAGCACGGTTTATAGAGCACCGTGTGAACACTACTCACCAGAGTATAAACATAAACCCAGAAATAAACCCAGAAAAAGTATAAAAGCACTCAGCTCTCTCAAGTAACTCTCGTGCTTTTCTTCTTCCAATGATCAGATGAAATAGATGGGGAAGATGACAAGGTGACAAAGAATAATCTCCAAAAGAAAGACATTAATCATGCAATAAAAACTTGATCAAAGATAATTATTTTCGGATCAAAATAATCATCCATATCAACAGCTAATATCTTCACGCGTTCCAGCTCTGTGATCGATCATCGCGTGATATATAAGGAAACAATATCTTCCAGGTCAGCTCTGCACACACGGACTTGCCATATATAGACTTTGTGTTCGAACTCCGCGTGAATATAAAAGGAAACAAGATTTGCCAAGTCAACTCAGCACACAGACTTGCCAAATATATTGCAACGAAAATCACTAAGCATCCTTGACTTTCCATAGAGAGAAAATCATATCACATCATGAATGGTCAACACCCATTAATACTGAATAATATATCCAGAATAAAAGATGAATCAATCAGATAAATAGATACTTGAAATCAGAGAATGAAATCAAGAAAATCTAACAGAATCGTCCAAGTCAACCAAATTCGCATCTCCACCTGTCAAATATATTCGGTGTTGGAACACTACGTAGAACACTTAAGAAAACACTATCTACTAGTGACCAAGAAATAATCCAGATTCATTTGACCAGGAGATATCTAAAAATCATCACAATGAATCAGAATAAATATGTCCAAATCAGCCAAAATGTCAAAACAATCTTCAGGATTAGTCATAGGCAATCAAAAGTAATCATAAGCAATTAAAGATGATTTTACCAATTAAAATGCCAATCATCTAAACACTAACAATAGAGATTGAGTAAATTTAAATTAATATATATATATATATATATAATCATTAGGAGGAGCTGACCAATTAAACTAAAAGTAGTAAAAAAGTAACCTATATATGCAGAAAGTAAAAATTTTATCGTTCAGACTTGGTAGTTCATTAGAAATGCTCTTGACATTTATAATACAAAACCATTTCTCTCATTTTTTACATTGTTTTTTTCTTGGGTGCTTTTGTCCCTTTTTGAAAGTTTACTAGTTACAAAATTAAGAAGTTGTTTACTTGCTTATTAGGATTGTGATGTGGAGGTTTTAGGCCGCATATTTGATTTTACCGTATTCTATTCTACTGAATTGTAGTGTATTATTTGAATTGTATTATACTCTTATAAGGTTATGTAATTTTTATCGTCTAAAATATTATATAAAAACAATGAAAAAAATAATTCTAGACATTATAGTACATAATACGGTCTAATACTAAAGATTTGTTTTGTACTAGAAGTCCGTATTATGTACAATAAAGTAGTTTGAATATGTCAAACATTGTATTGTATTGTATTCTATGATACAATATTATTTGATTTGTCAAATAGTTTATACGGTGCATCAAACGCACTTCTATTAGGAAAAGGAAACCACGGTTGGTTATCGATTTGTTATAATTAGTTGGATCACAAAATAATTTGTAATTGATCATGTACTCCTAATTATTATTTGATTTAGTAGTTGATAATGTAAAAAATTAGTTTGGCGATATGATCATTGTGAGGTTTAGTTAGTTGTATGATAGAGTTTAATGATGAGGATTAAATTCTTATTTTCTTTAGGAGGCTCGTCGTAATGGTAGCAGAATTTGGAAAAATGACAATAAAGAAGGAAAAGGGCACTGAATGTCAAAAAACGACAGCAGCTTATAGAAACGACATCATAATTGATAAAACGACAGAAATTTCATTAAATGACAGAGAATAAGTGAAACAGCAGATAACCTAAAAACAATATAACTAATATTACGGCAGGAAAGCTAATGAAACAACAGAAAATTAAAAACGACAGCTAAGACATAAAACGTCATAAATTATAAAAAACGACAGAATATCTTATAAACGACATCTAATTAAAAACGACATAGAAGCTAAAAACAGCGGATGGTTGATAAGACGAAAGGACATATAAAATAATTTAAAATAAGTATATCCATATACTATGTAGGCAATTTACTTAAGAAACCAAAACAATGAAATAATTAAATGAGCGAAAAAGTAACAAAGGCGATAGTACGGTAATAAAAACAACAATAATTAGATAACAACAGCGAAAGAATATGTTTCATAAAATCATCATTTTACTTATAATAATTAGTGATAGGAAAAAAAAAACTGACAATACATTGTTGATGCTAATATATAAGTATAAAAAAGTGTAAAAATAACTGAAACGACAGAGAAGCTAAAAATAACATAATTAATAAAACGACAGGAAGCTAATGAAACAACAGCAAATAACAAACAACAGCTAGTTCACAAAACGACAGAATAGCTTATAGAAGATATTTACTTAAAAACGACAAAGACGCCAAAAACGACAGAAACTTACAAAAACGACATCATAATTGATAAAACGACAGAAAGGTCATTAAATCACAGAAAATAAGTGAAACGGCAGATAAGCTAAAAACAACATAATTAATATTACGATAGGAAAACAAAGAAACAACTGAAAATTAAAAACGACAGCTAAGCCAAAAAACGGCATAAATTATTGGAAAACGACAGAATGACTTATAAACGACATCTAATCAAAAAACGACATAGAAACTAAAAACGACAGATGGTCGATAAGACAAAAGGAAATATAATAAGTATAACCATATAGTATATAGGACGTCTACTTAAGAAACCAAAACAATGAAACAATTAAATGACTGAAAAAGTAACTAAAGCGATAAAACGACAAGAAAGCTAATGAAACAACAGAAAATAACAAACCTCATCTAGTCCACAAAACAACATCAAAGCATAAAACAACAAAATAGCTTATACAAAACATCTACTTAAAACGACAAAGAAGCTAAAAATGACAGCTTGTTTGCAAAACGACATACAACATGTGAAAATGACAGCATATTGAATAAACGACGTCTAGTTAAGAAAACTACATGGAAATCATCAAACGACCAAAAAAGTTACTAAGATGATAGTACGTTAATAATACAACAATAATTAGAAACAGTGGAAGAATATATTTGTTAAGATGATATATTTACTTATACTAATTAAAAAATAAAAATTAGTGTAAGAATGATAATACTAAAGATTGAAATAATGTAACATTAATTAATATCAATATTTCAGTAATTTTTCATTTTGACATAGACGGATCCTTAACTCCCCCTCACCTTAACTTATAAAAATGATAAAATTTATCTGATAATATTAGATTTTTTTTATACTCCCCCCCTCTTAACTTTCTACAATTATAAAAGTTACTATATACATATTAAATGGGTGAAGTAGGCAAATACCCAGAATTTATATAACAATAAAAATAAATACCCAAACTTTTGAAGTAATTGAGTTTCTACTCAATTTGTGAATTACTTGCACATGCTTTTAGTAACTAAGTGAATTACCACCACTTACCACTGTGTAAGTAATTGAATTATTTGGGTAGTTAGTTACATTTTTCAAAAGATTGGGTAATAACTTACATTAAGTTTTAAAAATTGGATATTCACTATAATTTCTCTAAAAAATTTATCTGATAATATTAGATTTTTTTTTTATACTCCCCCCCTCTTAACTTTCTAAAATTATAAAAGTTACTACATACATGTTAAATATTTTTTCAGATTTTCCGATTTATAGTTGAAATAGTTTTTTAAAATCTTTAAATTAACCTAATATTTTAAAAAACTTTTCCATATTTGACCCCTCAAATTTTTAAAATCTTTAAACTTACTTCACATATTATTTAATTTCTTTTCTTGATAACCCTTAGCTTACTATTTTTGCTATATAATATTATTATGCGTGAATTTTCATATTTAATAAATAATTTATCAAAATCACATAATCTTTATTTTGCCTACCTAAACTAAATCTCCGATCCGTCACGGTATATTGCTATGGTTTGTTTACTCATAATCAGAATCAGATAATTAGATTCGATGGACAATAAAGAATGATTTCTCGTCAAAAGTTAATATAATCACATTCTTTTTTCAGCTCAGCCTTCCGTATGTGACTAGTCATATATCACTATCAATGCATTCCATAACCAGTCTCATCATTACCAAAGACAAAGAAATACCAACCCTTTCTAATTGAACAAACCTTAATTTTGGGTGCAAAAATATGTTTGTTTTGTAATCTAAAAAGAATTGTTCCCAATGACAATCTTAAGCTTCAAAAAAATGTTTTTCAAGGGAAAATAATAATAAGGGCCTTTTAATGTATTTGTTATTAGTTGTGCTCGTGTTTCTACCAAACTCAGAACATACAAGTGGGCTTGATTTTCCTTCCAATAGTTGTCTACAAGCTAACTTGGGCGTTGAACAACAAGTATCAACCTCAAATCTACACAACCAAGAATATAATAGTTAATGCAATCCATAGAGAAACAAATTGGCATTATAAATTTGCTTTAGCAAATAATAAGATAATAATTAATGCAATCCATAGAAAAAACAGAAAAAAAAATGGTCTCCAATTTGACCTCATCTCTTGCAAATGTTTGACCTTTGCTACCACTCAATAGCAAAGAATATGCGTTAAAAAAGCCCACTTGCAATTCAATTAAACTATTGAAAAACACACAAAAAAAAAAAAAAAAAAGAGCAGTACCTCAGTCAGACTCAGAGGCATGAGTTTTTGTAAAAGTGGGGTCCATGGGATTAGATTCAGCTTCTCTTCTATGTTTCCCATTCGTCACGTGGAATAACCGTTTGGTGTCCAACAACTAAGAAATGAGAATGGTAGTTACACTCAATACAAATCCTTGTTACTTAGTTAGTAATAAGCTCTTTTGTACCAATGTCATATATATATAATCTCACACGTACAGGACCAATAAATCATATAGCACATTTGGTCACATTTCCTAAAGTTTTGGTCCTTGTTTACTAGTACACAAAATACTAGTGTTTCCAAGAGCCTATGAGTGAAAACATGGGGTCCGAGGAGCAATACCGTCCCTTGTTGCTTGGACTTGACTCCCACTCCCGGATCCCCGACTTGTCGTCGGCTGTGATCGAGGAGTTCTTGGAGCACAAGCCGGTGGCACCTCGTTGGTGGCCCCGCCTTATCGGGTGGGAGTCGAGGCTCCTATGGCTCCTCTCTGGGGCCTCCATTGTTGTGTCCATTTTCAATTACATGCTTAGTTTTGTCACACTTATGTTTAGTGGCCATTTGGGTGCTTTGGAGCTGGCCGGGGCTTCTATTGCAAGTGTGGGAATTCAAGGTCTTGCTTATGGTATCATGGTATGTTTTCACTTGAACAGAATCTATTTCATGTATTGTATATAGTTCATCATCTTTAGTTCTACAAGTTAGAAAATCTAGTTCCTCTAATTGTTATTTTAAAGCAGCTTCATTGCTTGCTGAATGCTAAATTACGTTCTGCACTAAATAATAGTATGTAAGAAACTTAATTTTTTCATTTTAATTCAAGTAGCTTTATTCAATGCCAGCACTAGTAGTGGTTATTAGGTAACCCAAGTGTTTCACCTAATCATTGATTTTCACACAACATTATATGACAGTAATTTGTCAAGTAATTATTCTTTACCTACCATACTAACTATCCATTTGAGAAATATCTTTTACCATCATTAGTAAATGCACCATTGTAAAAATACTAAAGTTGTCATATCACATTGCATAACCCGAATATTAAATTTAAAGAGCAATTCTACACAACTAGAAATTTTAATTAGGAAAAAATAGTCAGAATGAAGTGGCATGTGCTTATTAGTTACAAAACACAATTATCGATGCACACGCTTTTATTTAAGCCAATAAACGTTACCACATCATTCTGGCTACTTTTTCTCGATAATGTATCATTTCTCTAAACTTCAAAATGTCTTTCCGTCACACAGAAAATATTTTTTTCTGTCATGAATTAAAATGTCAAAAACTCTGAGCGTTGCTCAAACACTTATTGTCTTATTGACACAAGCTTTTTTGCAACAGTTGGGCATGGCCAGCGCGGTTCAAACAGTGTGTGGGCAAGCCTATGGAGCGAAACAATACTCATCCATGGGAATCATATTGCAAAGGGCAATAATATTGCATGTTGGAGCAGCAATATTGCTAACATTCCTCTACTGGTTCTCAGGCCCAATACTCATAGCAATAGGCCAAACCACAAGCATATCAGAGCAAGGCGAGATCTTTGCCAGAGGTCTCATCCCACAGCTCTATGCCTTCGCCATTAGCTGCCCATTGCAAAGGTTCCTTCAGGCCCAGAACATAGTCAACCCTCTGGCCTACATGTCTGTTGGGGTCTTCCTTGTCCACGTGCTCCTCACGTGGCTTGTGGTCTATGTTCTCAACTATGGCCTACTTGGTGCTTCTCTCACTCTCAGCTTCAGTTGGTGGCTTTTGGTCATTGTCAATGTGCTTTACATTCTTCTCAGCCCAAAGTGCAAAGAGACTTGGACTGGCTTCTCTTCGAGAGCCTTCACTGGATTTGGCCTTATTTCAAGCTCACTGTTGCTTCTGCTGTGATGTTATGGTGGGTGTAAAATCTGAAATGTTGCAACTTTTTACACTCTTATTTCTGTTACATTTAATGAAGTTAATTTTTTCTTTTTTTTCTCTTCTCATGGGTTTAATGCAGTTTGGAGATATGGTACAACCAAGGACTAGTTCTCATATCAGGGCTACTTTCAAACCCCACTATCTCCCTTGACTCCATTTCCATTTGGTATTGTTATTATGTTACAGCTACACTTTTTTTTTTTTTTTTTTGCGTGTCTATATTTGAATTACCTAACAAGCATTGTGTAACAATTTTTTTTTTTTAATTCTTTTTTACAGCATGAATTACTTGAACTGGGATATGCAGTTCATGTTGGGTTTAAGTGCAGCAGCGAGGTACATAATTTATCTTCCAACCAATCTCATCAATCACATTAAGCACTACCACGTGATATCATGAGTCATGATTAGAGTATATCGTGCCGCACTTAGTTAAATGTCAGTCGAACATAATCATAATTTTATTATGGCGATTGCTTGCAGCGTCCGAGTGAGTAACGAGCTGGGCGCAGGGCATCCAAGGGTGGCAAAGTTCGCCGTGCTTGTAGTGAACGGTACCAGCATCCTTATTAGCATAGTGTTCAGCGCAATTGTGTTGATATTCAAAGTCGGATTAAGCAAGCTCTTCACAAGCGACTCCGAGGTTATTGAGGCGGTCTCGGAGCTGACCCCGTTGCTTGCCATCTCGGTCTTCTTGAATGGCATTCAACCTATACTCTCAGGTAAAGAGAAACATCCTCAGAATCACAAGTATCTAAAACACTTTTCTCTCTTCCCATTCAAAAGTTAAAATCTTTTGGTGGTAATGTGTTAAGGCGTGGCTATTGGAAGTGGATGGCAAGCTGTAGTGGCTTATGTCAACCTTGCAACATACTACATTATTGGTCTCCCAATTGGGTGTGTCCTTGGCTTCAAAACTAGTCTTGGAGTTGCTGTAAGTTAAAACCTCTATTTCACATTCTCTCTCCAATTTTCCATGGTCAATTGTGACATCACTAATTATAGAATTTTTGTTCTTTTTATAGGGTATTTGGTGGGGGATGATTATTGGGGTCCTTTTACAAACATTGACTCTTATTATCCTCACAGCCAGAACAAACTGGAATGCTGAGGTAATGAACATGTTGGTTAATAAAGAGTGTTGCTTCAAGTTGAATACTAGAAACAGAGTGCAATAATTAGAAAGCTAGCTGTTTTGATCAAATGAATGCTATTATATCTTTTGTAGGTTGTGAAAGCCGCCGAGCGGTTAAAGACGTCTGCGAACGAAGAAGAATCGGACTTGATTACCAGCACATGAAGACATTGGTGTTCATGTTCAGATTTTTAAAAATGTCATTTGTCATCTACTATTCCTCTACTAGCATAGATGTGTTGATCAATTTTGAATATCAGTGAAAGTGTTTCAAAAAAAGATTTTTCGGCACCATTATTTATTTGCAGTCTACTTAGTAACAAATCTTTAAAATTAGTTGTGGATGTAAATTTATTCCTAAGAATGGTAATTTGAAGGCCTTGCTAAAGCAATAGAGTTTCGAAAGATGTATAATTTTCTATTCTAAGAGCCAGAAAAGTCATCTGCAATGTAAGACTTTTGCCTTCTTTGACCATACCTACTGATCAAACCTTGGCAGTGACAGCATATTAACAAGACAGGATATACTTTAAATTCACAACAATAGCATAATTGAAAATTTGTTTAGGACAAAGATTATGGCAAAATTGACATGCTTAGATGCCATTATGGTTCTATATCCAATTACATCATTGCAATATACAACTCTTAACTAATCTCGCTTGATTAGTTTCGCAAGAATGTCATTATAACTGTATCCTAAAATGCTAAGTACAAGATTCACAAATCAACAGATCTTTAGCATGTGTAGAGCTTCAAGGTTTTCTTGATGTTCGCTGACGAAATGATTCAGCTCATCTTGTTTTCTGATGTGAAAATTGGAACGTGACGGAGCATCATGTCCATCATCGAGCTCATCAACATAGTAAGCATCATCATCCTCATCTTCGTCATCGTCAGCAAACCTGGAAACACCGTTAACTATTTCCTCATCGGTATCTTGATCCAGAAGTCCTACCAGTTGTTTAGCTTCCTTCAGTTCGTCCGTCGTTTTTGCCAAAGACAAGAGGATGTTATTAGCCTTCTGATCGGGAGAGAGCCCGGAGGATTCCATTTCCTTGTACCAAACAACAGCGCTGCCAAAATCCTTATTCTTTCCAAATGCATCCATAATCATGGTCAACGTCTTGTGAGTCGGCTTTATGCCATTTACCTTCATTTCCTCGAATTTTTTCATCATTTTCTCCAGATTATTTGTCTTGGCATACCCTTTGATCAAGGTCCCATACGTAATGTCGTTCGGTTTCAGACCATCCTGGTTTAGTCTGGCGAAGAACTTTTCAGCACCCTCCATATTGGAAGCATTCACAAAAGCCGACAACATAGTCGTGTAAGAGCAAAGATCTGGTGTGTACCTGCGTGAAACAAACAATGGAGGAGAGAAAAAATGGTTAAACAAATTAAAGTGACAAGAAATTTGCGCGGAGATAAACAGATAGACAGAGGAGGTATCTAAAATTAATTAGGACTCGAGGGGAAAAAATATGAGATAGGTTATTAGTGAAAAATGAAATTCATCTATTAACTTGTACCGAGTAAGAAATAATTATCGAAATTTTTACCTGTCTCTTCTCATACTCTTAAAAACAGTTTGAGCTTGCTCCACCATTCCCGATATTGCAAATGCATCAAGTAAAATGTTATAAGCTTTGTGAGTTGGCCTGGAAATGAGACAAACAGTGGTGATTACAATGATTTTTTCAAATGGCCAGACGTATACAGTGAGTTTTTTTCTTTTTTCTTTTCTTTTTTTTTTTTTTGGTTTTTTTAAATCAAACTATATAGCAAATGCCAATTGATCTACTTCCAACTTGCTACTATTAGCTCCTGTTAGGATCAAGTTTAATATGAACCAGTCACTAGTTTTGTATGGTTTAATATCATTACGAACTTAGAGACCCGACCCAATTCCTTGGAGAATGATATCTTTCAAAAATTATGTTCCGTCCCACGACACAAGACAAGGTAGTTCAACGCACCTGATACCAGCATCGAGCATCTCCTCGAAAACAGCAAGTGCTTCTTCCTCCCTTCTAGCTTTACCATACGCCTTAATGAGTAAGGCGTAACTCACAACATCAGGTTTGAGACTAGCTCTTTGCATCTGCAAATTACGATAGCGCATTTAACTGTAAGAAAAACTGCTCATCCTTCTGTGATCTATTCCTCGTGGATATTCAATTACCTAACATCGACTTTAGTGACGAACCGTAACTTTGCTAGTTGCATAGCAATATTCTACTTGGTTTCTAATATTCCAACCGAAAGAAAACTTATAATCCCAGTAGAACAAAAAACAGCATAAAAAATTACAACCGAAAACAAGAAGGTTACATGAACTGCTTGGAGCTCAGATTAAACTAATTGGTCTAAGAAAAACACAATACCTGGTCATATATATTTGAGACTTCCTTGTAACTGGTTTCGAATGACATCAAGCTATTGTAAGTAACTGTTGATTGTGGTACTCCTTTCTCAGCCATCAGTGCAAGCAATCTCCGAGCCTTTTCATAACTTCCAGCCTTCTTATGCATATAAATCATCATGTGGAACATCTTTTGATCGGGCTTCCGAGGTGATTTGTCATCCAAAAGGGTCTCAAAAATTTCTTCAGCTTCCTTGAACTTGCATCCCTGAAGTACCCACCAGACATACTCAGTGAAGTTGAAGAGAGACACTCCAGAATATTCCACGCATGATAACACATTGATATGATTACCAAAGTTCAGCACAAACAACAAAATAAGTTGATTAGAGAACGTCATTTTTAAGCAGGCATGGTGATGAATTGTTTCTCTTATCAGGTGTTTAATGAAAATTTCTTACAACTTACATTAAAAGAGCAGATTCAGCACTACCTGAGTCACTGCGTAATATGTGCTATAAACTACAAAATAGCTATAATAAGCCAATTAAAGTTTAGGGGAAAGGCAACTTCAAAGCTCATATATGTGTAATGACTTAAGCATTTAACGTCGAAGTATGTAGAAATGGCAATGTTCGACCGAAGAAAACTTAAAAAAAATAAAATAAAATTAAACATCCCAAAAAAGTACCTCGACAAATATCTTCAGCATTATTTGATATGTCAGTGCAGATGGTTCGGGACCTGAAGACTTCATCCTCCGGAAAATTGCTTCGGCATTATTGTACCGTCCTCCTTTTCCATATGCTTCCATAAGGGCAGTATGGGACACCACATTTGGTGCATATCCCTTTTTATTCATCAAAGTTAAAACCTTCTCAGCTCGGTTGAAGTCCCCTTGCTTTCCATAAGCAGTTATGAGCATTATGAAGTCCATTTCATTAAAGTTCCACCAGCTCTGAGTCCTGAGCCATTCAAGGATCTGCAAGACAAAAGGAATAACCATTAACCACCAATTAGAAAATCCAAAAACTACGAATCTCGTGTATAGAAAGATCTATATGATCAAGAAAAATCATTCCTGACCATCAACACATAGTTCATAGTAGAAGAAAAATATGGCTAAATGAACGCAAAATCAACTTGATAACATAGTAATATGATTGAACAATCCTATTGAGATATGCCTTTTCATCAAAACCGCCCCACTCAACCGATTACTCGAACGATATCATAGCACAAAAGGTTGCATCTACACGTACCTCACCGACAATTTTCCATTTCTTTAGTTGCTTAAACCTGACCAATGTGCCTAGAACAAGGTCCTTGGAAATTTCCTGGTTTTTCAACCTTTCACTTTTAAGCACTGCAATGGCCGAACCAGTCTCTTCAATTTCGTTCATCAGTCTCCTCCAGTTCTTCTGTGCCGCTTCATCGGCCTCATCTAGAAAAACCTCTTGTTTCTTTCTCTTCCGCAAGAACTTCCTCGGCGCAAGCATTCCCATGCAAACCACCTCCGCTCTCCGGCCTATCTTAATGTTTGCGCAGCTTGTATGTACATTTGATTTCCTGAGAGCCAAGACAACAGACAATACCAATTTCTCAAAATCAACATATTGACTATCGAGTGCTTAGTACTAAGCTATTTTCCGGGGCCAAAGACACGGTCTTGCCCAGTTGAACGCAATACACAAACATGAACTAACACACATCATATTTTCTTTTTTTCTTTTTCTAATAACAGAAACCAAAAGACTAAATTTCTGAGTGCAAAATCACTAACTTTCCACTTATATAGCTGAAAATTCATGTACCTATAGACAAATATCTATCAATGGTTTAATGATACTAGCAACTACATACACACAAACAGAGTAGCGAGAAAATATATAATGTATTTCAATCTCCAAAAGCTCTCCAATTTGGCACTAAACAATAGGAAACTTAGCAAGAATAACACTGATGAAGTTTAACAGTACAATTAAACTAACGTCTAAAGCACAAAACTTTCTTCGACCCAAGTACCAATATATCGAACTTAAATAAAAACAACAGTCGAAGTTGGCGCAAAAACGGAGACAAACCAAAGGGGTTTGTGAGGGTTTAAGAACAAACCTCCAGTCATTGAGAGGAACAGAGATGAAGGGCTTTAAGAAAAGGGTTTGTGGCATTTTGGGGTTTTTGTGGCAAATGTCAAATGCTCAGAGAGAGTGTTCGCCAAGCTTTTTCAGTAGGATTTCTACGAAGAAGAAGAAGATTTTCGAAGACTAATTTGATATTTGCATTTTAGAAGAACAAAAAAAAAAAAATCTTATCTGCTATGGCGGGACCGACTCGGGTCGGTTTAGGTTTGTGGCCCGGTTCGGACCGGCTTCAGTTATCTGGTAAAGAAAGTTGTCTTTTAACTCTTAAGACAATAGTATTTAGCCAAAAAAAAAAAAAAAAACTCTTAAGATAATAGAATTTAGACAATAATTTTAATTAAGACAATATGAAATACTAAATAAATTCAATATTTTAAATTAAAATTGATATATTTGATATTTAATCCTTTTTTTGTCTATATTTTAAAAAAATAATCAATATTTTTAAAAATTAAATTATTATAAGTGAACTAATTAATATTTTTAAAAATTAATTATAATACATAAAATAACTAAAATATAAAAATAAATATAAATCATCATATAATTAAAAAATAACTAATTTTTTAATTAATTAAAATTTTAAATATTTTATTAAAATATCGTTCAAAAATAACTATTTATTTAATTATCTCGTTTGTATATTACAAAAAAACGTATGATTCACCCGATTAAAAAAATTAAGGTCATTTTTAAATATGGTCTAGAAAATATACTAATTACCAAAATTTCGTTTTTTAAATGCCTTTTTGTTTTTTTTGTTTGTTTTTTGTTTTGTTTTGTTTTTTTTTTTTTGGGATTAAGAATGTCATTCAGATCTCATCTTTCTCTTCCAACGAGAAAGAGAAACTCTGAGAAAATTCCCTCAAAAAGTTCTTCTTCTCCGGCTGCCTCTGCCGGTCACTGGTCACATCGCCGGCGAGAATTAATCTCCGATAATAGAAAAAGCTTTGATTTTTCGAACCAAATCGGAATTTTAATCTTCCTCAAAGGTAAATTTCGAGCTTCGACCAATGCGAGCTGTTTGGTTGCCGAGAAAATCATTACTGTTATTTTCTTTTTCCGTAGAAATGGAAAATTGCAAATGCAAATGCAATTATGACGTCTTTCTCCAATCTTTCTCTTCTTTTGAAGGAAAAAGAAAAAGGGAAAAAAGTGAAGAAATGGTCTGAATCGAAAGCTCGACTTTTGTTGTTTTTCTCTTTCGGGTCCCACTTTTTTAATCTATATGTATATTCGAAATCTCGAAGCTTTTTTTTTTTTTTCCTTCTTTTTTTTCTTTTTTTTTTTTTTTTGCGTTAAGCAAAGCTACAAGCTTTTGTCCAGTTTCCCTTTTTATCCATTCCATTTATCATTTTAGTTTCTTGTGTTTGAGATTTTGGATCTAAAATTCCATATTCTTAATGGCATTATAGTTTGAATGACATATTTCATGAACAGTCAACTTGACTTGTTTTTTTATTTTCCTTATTTGGTCTCTGTTTGTTTGCTGAGAATCATAGGAGAGAAAAGGATGCCAATTTTGTGTAACTTTGCATTATGTGAAACTGTGACAGAGAGTCATTTTGGGCTTTTCATCGGATTTTGAAATCTGTTGTTGAAATTAAGGCAGAAAAAGAGACCTGGAATTGGCATTGCTTTTTTGGTGTGTTTTATTTTCTGATCAATCAATCATTTAGCTGTTTATTGTTGTGATGCTGTTTTGTTTCGCGAATGCTATTCTAGCTTGAATTGTAAATCTCCGATGGTTGTCTTGCAGGAATTCGATATAATCTTGTGGAAGTTCACAACCACTGATATCGTGTTTTCTACTATATCATTGGTCTACTGTGCCATCAAAGAAGCACTTCGGAGTGCAGTTGTTGTGGTCATATGATCAGCATTGTGTGTTTAGGTTGCTCAGTTTCCTATTGAAAGTCAATATTTTCCATGTCCTAATGAATCCACTGCTCTAAAAATCGAGTTTCTCGGGTACTATGATTGTAGATACTGAGGCAAGTGTATTACAGTTGAAGCATTTCCAAGAGTTACGAAAGAGGATGGAAGTATATTTATGAAGAACGGTGTAGGGTGGAGGATAGGGAGGAGTTGATCCATGGATTCCGGAGAGTATGACCAAGAGATGGCCTCTCGAGAGGTTTGCGCAAACGGGGTTTGCATGAAAGCAACGGATGTCGAGGCGAAGCTTGACGAAGGAAACATTCAGGAGGCTGAATCATCGTTGCGAGAAGGGCTCTCACTCAATTTTGAGGTATGGTTTTCAAATTAAAAACTAGAAATAAAAATAAATTTCTTGCAACTGTGTCATATTTCTTCATTGTGCTGTTATTAGCGAGGAATTTCATAACTAATAGTAATAAACAATAGGAAGCAAGATCTCTTCTTGGAAAATTGGAGTATCAAAGAGGCAATGTAGAAGGCGCTCTTCGCGTGTTTGATGGTATTGATCTCCAAGCTGCCATTCAGCGCTTACAACCTTCCCTTGTTGAAAAACCTTCGAAGAAGGGCCGGACTCGCAGTGATTCACAGCACGCAGTCTCGCAGCATGCTGCTAGCCTTGTTCTTGAAGCCATATACTTAAAAGCCAAGTCTCTCCAAAAGCTTGGGAGATTAACTGGTAGGAAGTTGCTTCAAATATCTAATCAATGGGTTCTTTGGAGGTTATCCATGGTTGATTGCTTTTCTCATTTCTTCTTCTTGTTTCCTTTTCAAATTTGAACTGTAATGAAAATGAGTCTTGTTTTATGATTCGCAGAGGCTGCTCAGGAATGCAAGAGCGTGCTCGATGCTGTAGAGAAGATATTCCACCAGGGCATACCTGAAGTGGACGTGGATAATAAATTGCAAGAGATAGTCAGTCAAGCTGTGGAGCTCCTTCCGGAGTTATGGAAGCAAGCAGGTTGCCATCACGAAGCAATTTCTGCCTATCGACGAGCCCTCCTCAGTCTCTGGAACCTCGAAAATGACTGCTGTACAAGAATTCAAAAGGAGTTTGCTGTGTTCTTGCTCTACAGCGGAGTAGAGGCTGGTCCACCTAGTTTAGGCGTTCAGATTGACAGCTCCTTTGTACCTAAAAATAATTTGGAAGAGACAATACTGCTTTTGATGATCCTTCTCAGGAAATTTCATCTTGGTAAGGCCAAATGGGATCCATCGGTGATGGAGCACCTAACTTTCGCACTGTCTATATGCAACCAAACTTCAGCTTTAGCTAAGCAAGTTGAAGAGATGATGCCTGGGGTATATCATCGTGTTGACCGTTGGAACTCTTTAGCTCTTTGCTATAGTGGGGCAGGACAATACAAAGCTGCTCTGAACCTATTGAGAAGTCTCTTCACAAACACGAGCGACCAGATGACATCATGGCCTTGTTATTGGCTGCCAAGATCTGCAGCGAGGATTCTTATCTTGCTGCTGAGGGAGTCGGCTATGCACAGAGGGCAATCAGTTATGCTCAGGAACAGGCCGAGCATTTGAAGGGTGTAGGTCTTCATATGCTGGGTCTTTGTTTAGGAAAGAGAGCTAAAATTTGCTCATCTGACTTTGAGAGGTCACATATTCAGTCCGAAGCACTTAAATCATTAGATGCAGCAGCTTCTTTGGATTACAACAATTCAGATTTGAACTTTGACTTGGGAGTTCAGTATGCAGAGCACCGAAATCTGAATGCTGCTTTGCGATATGCAAAGCAATTCATTGATGAAACTGGGGGTTCCGTGATAAAAGGTTGGAGATTGCTTGCCCTCGTTTTGTCTGCTCAACAGCGATTTTCAGAGTCTGAAGTGGTTACTGATGCGGCTTTGGATGAGACTGCAAAGTGGGATCAAGGTCCCCTGCTCAGGCTTAAAGCAAAGCTAAAGATCTCAGAGTCACTACCCATGGAGGCTATTGAAACATATCGCTATCTACTTGCTTTGGTTCAAGCCCAAAGGAAATCTTTTGGGCCTTTCAAAGTTATTACTCAGGTTAAGCTCTGCTCCTTCGTTTCAAAAAATCTTGCTTTGTTCTCTAAGAGTCTCGTTATATAAGAATCAGTTTCATATGTCCACTGTTTTTTCCCCTTGGAATAAGCAAGGGCTATTTTCTTTGGGTAAAAACTAGCTCATCAAATTTTTTGTAATATTTGGGCTGAAGGAGTTAAGAAATTTTTTTCTTGCTGCAAAATATCTGAAAAAAGTATTAGGAGGAATTTTATTCTCCTTTCAGTTCTTCTTCTGTTTGTATAGTATAGGAAGGTTCAGCTAGTAGGAATGGGTAAAAGGCTCTTCCTATACTGATTTTTTATGGGTCGGTTTGTTGCCTCATCTCAAATGAGTAATTGTTGTTTCGTAGTCTAAAATCTAAATTTCTCCTTGCTGAGACTTTCCATTCTAGAAGCAGGACTTATGTATGTTGTTTATTTACTTTTGTTTTATTGACTATACATATGATGGAGCTACTAGTAGAACTTGATTGATGATCTTCATTTTGTTATTTTCTTTCATTGCGATAGATCGAGAATGATAAAGTTGATGAATTTGAAGTATGGCATGGTTTGGCAAACTTGTACTCTAGTCTCGCGCACTGGAACGATGTGGAGATATGTTTGGGAAAAGCCAGGCTACTTAAACAATACACTGCAGAAACATTACACACTGAAGGCAAGAGCTCAAAATCCCTTGTGTGTTTCTCATTTGTAACAGTACTTGTCAGTTTTTTGGAGACCTAGTAATTAGTTTCTACTCAGGACAAAAGAAAAACAAAAGGATATGACAATATCGAAGGACAATTGGGTAGGACTATAGTTTTCTTATGGAGATGGGTTACTTGTAATAATATGGAAATAGGAATTTTAAACAACATAAATTATCATGTGATGTTGGCAACTCAATTGCCTTTAGGTCAACTGTTAGTTTAGATCTATTGAAATTAGACACTGCAGAATATTTTTTGTTTAGGGACTAGTAACTAAGGTTTTGTAGCTCATGATAAGGAGCTTCATTTGAGGGATTTATCAAACATGCTTGAAAGTTGAAACTAATTCTTAAAAAATTTAGGTTTCAATACTCTTGTATGGCCTAGTCTGTTTACACCCTTATTTGGAGCATGAAGTTGATATCTTTGTTTATGATTTCATTAGGCCTTATGTTCGAAGGACGAGGGCAAACTCAAGAAGCTCTGGGCACTTATACCGCTGCTCTTCTGGTAGACCCTTCTTATGTTCCTTGCAAGATCTTGATTGGTTCTCTGATGTCAAAGATGGGCCCGGATGCATTGCCCGTGGCAAGAAGCTTACTCTCGGATGCGTTAAGGTTAGATCCCACAAATCGTAAGGCTTGGTATTACTTGGGGATGATTCACAGAAACGACGGACGGATTGCTGATGCGACAGACTGCCTCCAAGCAGCTTCCATGCTTGAAGAATCCGACCCCGTAGAAAGCTTCAGCTCTATCCATTGACTCACCGGACATAATTCAAGATTTAGAGTCACTTGTTTTCTCCTCTGGCCACATACCTTGATACATACATGTACTTTTTCAAAAGAAAAATAATGGAACACAGATGATTCATCAGTTTTGCCACCAAAATTCTTAGAAAAATGGGTTGAGTTGAAGTATGAAATTTGTTCTATTTAACATGTAATGAAAGACTGGAAGCTAGAAAAAGAGGTGCTCGTGGAATGAAGCTAACCTCCAGTTTATGGTGGGAATTCGGGTACAATTTTTTTTTTTTTTTTTTTATCTATGTTTCTCTTTTCTTTTTTCATTTGTTCAAGTGTTGAGTTTGAAGGGATTAACATGTAGAGAGTGGAGACATTTTAGCAAAATGGTCATTAAATTTTATCAAAATTTTGGTCAGCCGTGTAAAGTAACGCTTGTTTGACTTGACCAATATTTTATGAGAAACTGAAAATAGTGAAATCAACTGCTCTATCCTATCCCAAGGTTGATTACAATTTCAGTTATTTAGTATGCGTCGTTTAGGCTTTGAGATGCTTACAAGGATAGAAATATTGGTTTCAGTAGAAATATTGGCTCTTCGAATTTGCGAATATTGAAAATGCCAGTAAATATTACGGAAATAATGATTTTTATGTTTTTAAATAGAAATTTTATTAACATAATGAAAAAATAATTTTAAATTACACTAATTAAATATAGTAATTTTTAAGGATTTAATCAAAATTTTGGTTATTTTTTTAAAGATTAACCATAATTTTATGAAATTAAAAAAATTAGCCATTTTCATATTTTGATACACGTATGATACATGTGTATCAAAATATATCAAATATGAAAATGACTAATTTTTTAATTTCTAATATACTAGTCGATATTTCAATGTATCGACAGAAAATTTAGTCAGCAGGAAAAGTTTTTACTTTATGGTTTTAAATCTCACATCACATTCATTATGAAATCTTGGTTCACCTTTTGGATACAAAGCATGTCATTTTCGTTATTAGAACACGTATTGAGAGAGAGAGAGAGAGAGAGAGAGAGAGAGAATCCTGTTCAATAAAACATACCACATATTCAAGTGCATTAGGCATATAGAGGCACCTAGAGAGTATAACTAGCAGTCCGACAAGACTAACTACCAACAAGACACTACACATGAACCAACAATGGTTGGACTGATTGATTATGGGAAAACATGAATTATCAACAAGTTTCCCCAGCCAGGCCAATCAAAATGGCAACAATGTGTTAGCCAGATCCCATGCTGAACAGTCTTTCAGCACATAGTTCTGGTAAATTTATAATAAGGGGTGGCCTAGAAGTTACATACGGGAGATCAAAAGGGGTATGGAAACCGAGCCGTCCTCACCCATGACCGGCTGGAACAAATCCAGTTCCCCATAACGCTCGAGGACTCGCATCCTGCAGTCTTCGGCAGCCATCAATCCGGTCGAGAATGCACCATGCACCGACCCAGGGTAGTCCATGCTTGTTGCCTCCCCAGCAAAGAATAGGTTGTCTATCGGGACTCTTAGCCTCTCGTACAGATCATGGGGTTTGCCCACTTCATCATAACTATAGGACCCAAGTGAATTAATATCTGTGCCCCAGTGAGAAACAAGATAGTTTATCTGCATTAAGTTGAAAACAAAAACTATGTTATTCAAAAACGAAATTGAGTTTTCGAATTTAAAACATAAGAGACTTTATGGCACCTACCCTTGTATTAATTTCCGAATATTAAATTACATTCATAAACAAATAGGACACAATTAGGCAAAGTCTAACAAATCTAATCTAATTTCTACAAAAATGGCATAGCAGCAAAATTGAGCGCACACGACTCATCTAGTTTAAATGGAATGAACGTGTTACATTAGTTGTGAACATGAAGATATAGGACTATAAGGCTTACTGGGTCAGAAGCATCAGGAAGGATCTTCTTAAGCTGTGTGTATGCAAAATTTGCAGCTGCTTCATCAGACATTTTATCGATGTCTTTGGCGAGCTGCCCAGCAGGCATATAAACAAGAACAGGATGGCCAGTTGCCTTGTGGAGATTTAGAAAGTAGCTGCAGCTATAAGATGTCTCCGCAACCACTCCCAAGAACTCGACATTTGGCCAGAAGACCTTTTCAAAATGCAAGACAATTTTATTCTCAGTTCCCACTCCGAGATCAGAAATGGCTGCTTCCTTCCAGTCTGGAAGCTTTGGTTCAAATTTTATAATCTTTGCTTTCAGCACGCCAAGAGGAACGGCGATAACAGCAGCATCTGCAACAAAAGTTCTCCCATCTTCTACAGTTACCTTCACTCCATTGTAGCGCCTTGCTATTTTTGTAACTCTGTAGGAAATGATAGACATTGAATAAGCCAAAGACCAATTTCTAAACATAAATATGATTCATAAGGAATTAGAAGATAGATTATACCTGTGGCCCAAGCGGACATCAAGGCCTTTCGCAAGGGTGTTAATGACGGGAAGGTATCCTCTTACCATTAACCCGTGACCACCAGGAAGCAACTCTTCCTGTAGATGAACCACCAAACAAAATTACTTTTCAGTCTGGGGGCAAAAAGAAAAGGGGGAAAAAAAAAAAGGAAAGAAATACTCCAACCACCCATGAAATTGAAAAAAAAAAAATGAAAGAAAACAAAAGGAAAGTCTGTATATGCAAAAGAATCATAAAAACATTAAACATCCTTTATAGACCCCTTTATTCTTCTCGTTATCAAACAAAATCTACTCATTGACCTGTGTTTGGTAAGATACTTTGGTCTGCGTGTGTGTGTGTATTATATATATTCGACTTTCTGCGCATCCCAATTCAGTCACACTAAGATTCGTCACATCTTTGTCGCCTATATATATCTGATAAGGATCTAAAATCTTTTAACAAGAAAACCTAATAGGAACTATTAACGAAAGATTAGGAAACAAGTTTATCCGTAAATCCCCACATAATCATCCAACCTAATCCTAACAGACTAGCGGCCATAATTCCACTGTACGGATTTGACAAAATAACTATTATCAATTTTATAATGCAGACAACAACAGCAAGTCTAAGATGAGCTTCAAAGGTGGAGCTAGGGTCAAGATTGGATTGAACCTCAAGTTGGGCCTAGGGTTAAGTCTGAAAGGTTTGAAACTCGAACTTAGCAAGGGTGTTGACCTCCAACCTGATCCATCCTGCCCAACTTGCACGCCCAATATCTAGACAAATTTTTTTGGCCCCAACAAAAAGAGAAAAACAGAATTTCTACCTTTAGCACAAAATTGACAATTTTGGCACAAGCAACTCAACGTATTCTACTAATTCAATACCCTTAAAGCACTAAAAAACCCAGAAATCAATTTTGTGATTGAACAGAAGCTTGCCTGATCCCAGGATTTAAGTGAGATTGTATCAGCATCTGCAGCAAACCAGCCTTCCATTCTGCAGAGATACCACTGAAGTACCTTGTGAGCAAGTCCTTCCAACCTGTATTCACAGACCATTTCAATAACCACCTAGGATGTCCAAAGTCAAAACAGCAAAACAAACTCTAGCGTCATTTCTTTCATTAAACCTTAGGTCAGGTCTCCTATCAAAGACAATTGAGAAAGCACGGCGTATGGACATGTCCTCACTGAACTCTTGTCTTACTTTATCTGTCTGCATTGTGGAAAAGAAATAGACTCAAAAGATGCCCACAGGAAAGGGGGAAAAAACACTATAGGCTCAAGCTCTATAATCGATTCCAATTTTCATTAAAAAAAACCGTCATGTTTCAATTATCACTATTTTCACTAGGCATGATCCACATCCTATTGTCGAAAAATGGGAGAAAGATCATTCATACATAGACAAGAAAGAGAACAAATACCTCTTTTAAAATCATCTCAAATGCTTCACCAACATTTGTGACCAATTCTTGTGGAACTTGATTCCCATCCATGTCAAAGAGTGCATAGCTGCAAAGAAATTATTAAAAACAAGACTATCATAAAAAGAGGCAAATCCCATCAAGGAAATTTCTTAGCATCCAAAGGTA
Source organism: Boehmeria nivea var. tenacissima (assembly GCA_018132145.1). NCBI lineage: Eukaryota > Viridiplantae > Streptophyta > Magnoliopsida > Rosales > Urticaceae > Boehmeria > Boehmeria nivea. The sequence goes on along the minus strand of CM030876.1, from coordinate 14,026,972 downwards.
GAGAAGTACCTTTCTAGATCATGGTCATACAACACTGAGTTATCCCCGCTAGTGCGGTACAGAGGCAGACCTAGCCTGCCAATTAAAGGTGCCAAGGGGTTCTCTTGGCAAACACCATGCAACCTGAAGAAAAAAACGATGAGATACACCTTTTAAACTACCAGATCTGGGTGATTTATATATCATATCAGAAGTTATTTAAAATAAGGCAACTACAACTTTACCATGAAGCACCCAAGTCAACAGGAAAACCAAATGAGTAGTCGGTATGTACTCGACCACCAAGTCGATCCCGTGACTCTAGAACCATCACCTGCAAAGAAAAACATAGTAGGATTAACACACGTGTACCACCAATACAAATGGTTTCCCTGGTTGAAGAACATATAAGGTGCGAAGACCAACAGACACTTATGGGCACATGATTCACTACAAATACAATCCAAGAAACCAACTCTCTTATAATTTCACCCTAACACAGCTGATTCATCTTAACAGTTCAGACCGCAATCAGTCCCAATGACAGAGCTACCTTGTGCCAGCCCAAAATTTTCATACGAAAAAAATTTGCCTAATTTGTAAAATTCAAAGATGCCCGTTGAAAATATAATTCATAGTCAATTCAATTCCTTCTCAAAAGTGAGAGTTCCACGCTTGGTATGCTATAAATACACTTTTAACTATATTACTTGACCAATTCATAAAAAGTTTTCCAGTTCCACCACTGACCAGTGAAGAATACTTTCCTGTGTTTTCTGGTTCATTATTTAAAAAATAATAAACAATAAACAATAAATTTCAGGCTCATTAAAAATTAGATCGTAGATAGTTCAGAAAGCGAAATATAAAATCTAAAAAATCAAGGCCATTTTTAAAATACCTGAAACGAAGCATCGTGAAGCGCACGCGCCGCCGAAAGTCCACCGATACCAGCTCCTATCACGATCACCGACGGCGACGTCGTTTTCGTCCTCTCAATACTTGAATTGCAGATAGCTACATTACCTCAAAAAAAAAAAAACCAATCAATTAAAACAAAATTATTGCCAAACGTTAGGGAAGGAAAAAAACACAATTAAAGCATCAAAATTAATTGAGGAAAAAAAAAAAACCTCTGCGCAATTGTTGATTACTCTTGTTTCCAGACTCCATGATCTATCGACAATCGGAGACTACTACGACTAGGATTAAGACTATTCCGATTAGAATTGGGATTAAAATTGAGTTTAGAACCAATTAATAAGGGGTTTAACGATTTAATATCGAAATTAAAGAGAGAAGGAGGCAATTGAGGCGAGTAATGGAGGACGAAGATCAACAGGCACGTTATAAAATGATTCGAATTCGAATTCAGTATTGTCAGCCCCGAACTCCCCGAGCAGCTCATACAGATCGTCTTTCTTTTCCGATTTTCTCTCCTTCCAAACAGAAAATAAACAAAAGGCTTGATCTTTCTGACTCCTCCGACAGAACCTCGCCGGAGCCGGGATCGGAGAGATCTTAGGCGGCGATTAGGGCAGGGAATGGAGAGAAGGAAAATCAGAGACGGAATTTAGAGAGAGAGAGAGGTTTAGAGTAGAGAGAGAGAATCGAATAAAGCGTAGGTGTGAGATCGCTAATGGTGAGTCCAGAATTTGGGGTTGCTTTGGGATTTTATAGATTTTTTTTTTTTTTGACACCTAAATATTTGAAATAATAAATAAATATTTGGCTCGCAGACGCGGGTTTGTGAGGACGAGTTTTGTACTCGCGCTCGCGGCATCTGTGACACGTGGGAAGGGGTAGTTTGGGAATTTTTTTTATAAGGGGATGAAATTCCGGAATTGGACAGCGTGGATTTTTATAGGTTTTGTTCATTGACGAAAATCGATGCAAATGGTCAAATCTATCTTTTGCTCTTTTATTTGAGATTATTAAACAAATAATTAGTTTTTAATAATAATTTAAAAAATAGTTAATGAGGGGTGTGCACGGGTTGGAGCCTCTAACCTAACCCAATCCGAATACATCTGGTTGAAAAAAAATGAACCCAATCCAACTTTACATTGTACCCAATCCAACCCGATCGGGTTGGATTATGTTAGGTTAATCGGGTTAGATATTTTTTTAAAATAATTTGATGATATTTTTTCTAATTAATTTAAGGCAAATTTTTCATTTTAATTGGAACTTTTATAAAAATAAATATAAGAGTTAATATCATAACACAAAAACTTATACTGCATGGTATAACTTTGATATTTCAAGAATAAGTTAAGAGGGTTAAAACATTTTCAACCATAAAAATCTACATATGCTTTTATATAGTTTAAGTATCGGGTTGGGTTGGGTCAACCCGATCCTTAAAAATCACAACCCGTAACCCAACCCTAATATATCGGGTTGAGTTGGTCAAAATTTCACATCGGGTTGGATTGGGTTAGGGTTAATCCGGTTTGGTTCGGACTAGGTTGACGGATTATTCAGGTTGGCGGATTATTTACACACCCCTTAATATTTTATTAATTAAAAAATAATTATTTTTTAATTAAATAATGCTATAATTTTGCACCGAATGTCCTTAATTGACTCATTTTATTTTTGTTGCTTTTTAATTCACTCTAGAATTATACTTTCGATTAACTAAGAAGTCCATTTTATCTTTTAACCCAAAATCGATGATGTGGCTATCTTGAACATAACAGTTTACTAGTAGTTGGGGCATTTACAGTGTTTCAAAAGAAAAAATAATGCACTTCTAACTCAATCGAAGGTATAATTTTGGACTTAAAAAATCGATGAGTGTTTTTTGTATATATTATGGTAAACTGATGGGATATTCGTAGAATTTTACAAAAACTCATGGGAAATTTTTGGTATTTTTCCTTTTCTATTTTTTTTTAAGACCAATAACCAAATTAATTCATACATATTGTATATTAAGGGGTCATGCAACTCAAGTACAAAATTCAAATATCTGTGCACCAATATTAACTTTTTTACTCAAATTAGATCCAAGTATTCTTGCTATAGTTTAACGCAACTTTTTCACTTGGCAATGCAATCTTCTCTTTTATTAGTATATATTCAAATACTACATTCAAACTCCTATACAAATAATAACTCAAATCAAAATTATATAAATTTTGCACTTGAATTCAAATTTGAAAGACCCTAAGAGTAAAATTCTTTTTTTACTGCATGTGGAATGTCAAAAACTGATTTGCTAGATAAGGAATTACAATTAAAGAAAAATTAAATGAATATTTTATATGTAGGTCTTAACTCCTAATAAACAAGTAATAAAAATTAACTAATTTATATATATATATATATATATATATATATTGGTAGTAAAATTATTGTTTACTTGATATGGCATGTCAAAACTTTATTTACTAAATAAGGAATAAAATAAAATGAAATGAAATGAATATTTTTGTTTTAATTACTCCTAGAAACATTTTCAAGAGCATAGCATACATGATAAAATTGACAAGGATAATAAGAAACATAGTCAGATTATTGAGGAATATCTAAATTTAAATAGAACAATATTTATGATATCTTAACACTTATATCCCTTAAATTCATCGGATTTTGGCACTCTTCTCTCTAAAAATTTACTTAACGCTTGAATTAGCCTTAAAAAAATTTAAAATTTAGTCTCTGATAGACAATCAGGCATACTTGCAAATACAAAAACAATTTAGGCTCAGTTACCCAAATTTTAAAGTTTAGAGTTCAAGTTGAAAAAGAAATTTATGAATGAACTACAATAATATATGAATTTAGGGGCCAAAACTAAAAAATATATGTTTTTTTAAACTATCTTTTCGTGTACTTTTTTTTTTCTTTAACTAATACGTAATAATTGTTTCTAGATAAATATGAAATAAAATACGGTAAGAAAAGCATAAACCCACGTTGTCAAAGATCTGTCGACGGGTTGGCCATCAACGTAATAGACATCACATGAGAAAAAGTTAAGCCAATCCAAAGTCTTGTAACTTCTCTTCTTGATTGGACTCAAAATTCAAAAATATCTTTCAATTCAAGATGCATATTATACTATTTATTTTGTTTACTATTACAGATTATACTCACTTTGGAATTAATACGTTATTTTTCTCTCCTTTTAATAATATCATACTAATCGTTATATGCCTAATTTCCAATTATTATAGATATAATTATAAGTTAGGCATAATTAATTCGTGAACTTTATGTGATATTCTGCGAACCACTCATCGCGAATTACTCACATAATTAATTAAATTTGGGATATTCGGTGACACTCTGCACTAATTACCAATTAATTCCGTCATATATGAATATATTATTAAAACATTGCAAATTAAATAATTACAAGCTGCCTTTTTTTTTTAATTAACATACTTACCTTTCACAATTTCGCTTACATATACCAAACAAATTGGATGAATAGTGTAATAGATAAAGAAAGTAATCTATAATAATTAATTGCCTTATCCCTTCGTTTGACTATTTTAGATTATATTATAGTATGATATGAGAGAAAATGAAATTAGCTAATCAAGAAACAAAACCATAAATCTGGCAGATCGCCACTTTATATTTGCTATTTTAATTTTAACATAGAGATTTGAATATCCAACATTTCTCTTTAGAATATACTTCATGCAGTGAACTAAATATTCGATCACTAATGATATATTAATAAAGTAGTTGCAAAATTGTCCTTTTATACCATATGATAATGACAAATAGTGCAACTCAACCATATAATATCTCTAATGTTAGTGTTGTGTGTAGGACTTCCATTGCCATATTTTATATTGTATAAAGGATCCTCCATTAGCAAATTTTCTTAATAAAAGTGGGCAGTTAAGCAATTAGTCATTTTAAAGATAAAATTTGAATGATTTAGTCATAGTTTCACGAAATTAAAGATTTAACCATAATACATATAACGTATATATGTGTAAAAAGTATAACATTAAATGTAACGTTACATATAATATAAAATGTAACATATCTAACATCATGTTACACTTTTACACGTATATACATTACATGTAATATAAAATATTATATTTAATTTCGATATTTTAGGGCTAAATCTTAAAAAAATTACTTAAAAGTTTAGTTAAATGCCTAAAAAACCCATGAAAGTATCATGCTTACTTAACTAATTAATTATACATAATTTTTTTTGCATGTCATCAAATACCCCAAAACCTATATATCATAATAAGAAAAATTAGGCTAATTGATTAATTTGCACCACAAAAATTTCCACAAGAATGGAGTTTTGATAATAATTTTATATATAGGCTGGTAATAAATGAACTGATCATCTCAGTCAAACGTTTTATTTATTATTTTTATATTTTTTGGTTTGTTTATCTATATTTGAACTTTTCACGTAACTATCATCCCACTTTACATGCACAATAAAGCAGAGCCACATGGATGACAGTTGGTCATCATGAGATAGCTTTTCCACGCAAATATATTAAGAAATAAGATCAAATATATTTATATTTTTTTCCCACTCTTTTTGTATCTTTTGCTTTATTGCTTTTTATTCTGTATAATATAATTCTTTTAATTAAGGTAATGCTCTATGGTCCCCTCAAATAAAGTAGTAGCAATATAGCATTAAGCAAGAAGGATTTTGATTTTTTCCATTTTTGACACCTTAATAGTTCATATTTTATTTGTATTTGACTTTTAAGTTGTAAATTTAATTTTACATTATAAATATAGAATAAAATTTGAGAGCGTATATCATTTAAGGCACAAATTATTAAGTGACATTTAGAATTATTATTTTTTTTCAATTTCTCCATAATTAAGCTTGTTTTTGTCTTGTACTTTGATTAGCACTGTGCGCTTGTGATTCACGTGAAACGTTTCACTACTGTACAACAAATTTAAAGAAGCTTTTTTCATATAAACTAATGGGGTCACCTTTAGGGGCTACGTGTTTGTAAGTTAGGAAACATTAAAAGGCTAACATTATAACTAGGCTGGTAATTTAGGATAAGACATGAGACATGATACGAACACGCCACGAAGTTAACTGGTTTGAATCTTTTATTAATGGGTCGGGGTCTAACGGGTTAGATACGAAGGGTGAACATGGAAACATAATTAAGATCTGATTAGACACGATTATTACATGGATCATAAACGGGTAAGCATGATTAAGATCTAATAAAAGACCCATTAAGACATATTTATTCAACGGTTCTTTTATGGGTAGACACGACTAAGACACGTTTATTCAATATCTATTTCAAATTCAATTTTTTAGTTAGACTCTTATTATTTCTATATGATGGGTGATAATAAATTATAAATCATAATAGTACTATCAAATTACAACAAAATAAATTATGACACTATATTAAGAATATAGTAATATCACGTCCTGAATTTTTATTTTTAATTACAAAAAAAATATCAAAGACCTTCTTTAGGTTCTTACGAAATTGTACGAACATTCCTTCAATTTATCATAATACAAAAATATCTTTATTTTTTAATTCAGCCCAAAATAATACTTTCGATAGAATAAAACGTGTATTTTTTATAAAGGATATATAAAAAAGAGGTCCCACCATGATCGAGATATGTCTATAATTTAGCTTTCGAGTGGTTAACAGGTTCGAGTGGTTAACGAAAGGTGCTTAACTATAATTGGCCTTGCAATCAATAATTATATTTTCACGTGGCTATTAATAAAACATGAATCGATGAATATGATTTGAAAAATATTACGAAAATTAAATCCTAGTAGTGTGTAGTGTAGTGACTTCTTAAGCTAGATATGATAAATGTATGCTATAACTTTCAATACCTTTAGTATTTGAGCGCGTACCCTAAATGTATATAAACGTATACGTACACATACATTAATATGATTTTTATGTATTTGGGCATGTAGCTTTAGCTATATGTAAGACTATTCCTCGTACTATGACATGTTAGAAAAATTGTCTCATTGATTTATGATAAACTATATATATTATCTTTCGACGTTAAAATATAATTTTGTCTAGTCCGAATAATGATATATGTTATTTTTAAGGTGAGTACGTACAAAAGCTAAAATGAGAGAGAGATTGTTTGTCACCCCTAGTTAGCTCAACTGGCCCAGATTTAAATCTTCATATGTGTATTTTTTGGTGTGTAAAAGTCTATAGTGCGCGCTTCAATTGTTAAAAGAGAGAGAGGATGAGATCAAGTTTATAGTTATCATGTTATATCAACCACGCGTTCGCTCTTGATAAGGGGGAAAAAAAAAATTTCTTTATAAGATTGCGTTTACAAGGATATTCATATACTAGATACATAGAGAACATACGGTAAGTACAGTGACTTGATTTAGGGGTCCGCCGAATAAAAATGTTTTGAGTTTATATATCTTTGTTATAGTATCAACATTAATAAAATGTTAAAATTAAAATTTTTAATTACAGTAAAATTTAATTTAGATTTTTATCTAAACGAGCCTTAAGTTGAACTTAAGACTGTTAACAAAAAAACTAAAAATTTAATTACCGCTTGTCTATTATTGAAATCGACCAAAAAAAATATTAATTAATTCCCGTGATTTGGATGTAAATATCAAAAAAAATTTAGCGGTTTTTTTATTTTTGAGAATTAATTTTTGAATTGCCGAAAAGTTGCTCAAAATTTATAGAGATTTTTAAGGATTTAACCAAACTTTTAGTTAATTTTTTAAGAATTAGCCATAGTTTCATGAAATTAAGGATTTAGCCGTAACATAAGTGTAATATAATATGTTACACGTATTATGTTACACGTATGTTATGGCTAAATCCTTAATTTTGACATTTTAGGACTAAGTCCTTAAAACTTTAATTTTAAAATGACTAATTTCTTAACTGGCCCAAATTTAAATATATGTATTTTATTTAAATTTTTTTAGAGATTAGTTTTCTGCCTTAATCTTTTGTTATGTTTATTAATATTATTTCATGTCTTTGTTTGTTTTTCTGGTATGAATTATGAACTTATTTTGTTTATTAACTATTATTCTTCATTTAACTATTACTTTTCATGAATTGGTTTAATTATTATATTAATTTTATGGAGTAGAAAAATTCATATTTTTTATTTTTGCATAAATTTTGGATTATCCAAAAACCACCCAGACAAAAAACCGAAACGAAAACGAAATATCGATATTAACTGCCACTTTTAGACTATTTTTAGTTTTTAAAACTAAAATTTTGATTATATCAAAACCATTCAAAATACCAAAAAATCACTCAATGCATATAAGCCTTGAACCAGTACCCGCAAGATGTTTGCTATATAGTGTATGTATTCTCTTTATTTAATATATATATATATATATATATTTATATTTAACACTAATACACTTATATATAAGTACATACAAGTATTTACTTTACAGAGATTTGATTCCTCTTCCTTTTTATAGGTTTAGGAATTTGCATTTTTAGTCCTGGATCATGCACTCTTTTTCCTTGAGGAGATTTTCCCTTTGGGTTTTTTCTTCTCAAGGTTTTAACGAGGCCCCACTATGCCTGGGAAGATCATATAGGACTTTTCTTTTATTTGTTTGTTATTTTGCCCGATGGGTTGGACCTCTTTGTATCTTGACTTTCTTTTTTATTTAATATATTAGGCTGCGAGTTAGAGGATTCTTTAGCAGAGGATCAACCTAGTTGGTAAGCTGCTAAAGTTCAGGCGTGTGTCAACATAGTTGAGATACGTTCCTATCTCGTTGTCCTTACTTTTAATAAAAAAAAAAAAATAAGTACATACAAGTATTATGAACTCAACCAACTGTCGGTGGTGCAACAGATAAATATATTAGACCATGCGAGAGAGCTAAGTTATAACTATAAGTAATGAAAACGTTTTACTTGCATGAAATTGCTTTCTATATAATTAACAAACATCCGAAATCGCTAAGTTTTATTTTACACGAAGACGTGAAATTGTGAAAATAACAACGAGAAGAGTTTCCTCTTCCACCAAAGAAAAAAAGAGAGAGAAGAGGTATTTGAAAAAAACTAATATAATATTTTTAGAGAGTATTAGAAAAAAAAAATCATGTAATAATTTATGTCCAAATGATATATTTTTTTAATTTTTATTTTATATTTATAATATAAAAATATTTAATTTTAATACAAATAAGATATAAATTATTAATGTGTCAAAAAATATATTTATCTCAGTCCCCGTATTTCTATTTTGACTGAATGGCTACTCAACGTTGCTGTCGTTTTGACCATTAGATCAAAATAAAGAGAGGAACAAAAATTAATTACTAATCATCAATCATGATATATTTTAGTTTTTTTTTTTATTGCTGGAGTATTTTATCACTTCACTCGTGGATATATATATTTTTTCAGTCAAATTATTTGTTCGTTTTATATTTTTATTTTATATTCTTGAACTTTGAACGTTTTGTTTGCGTAATGTTATCGAAACATAAAATACTCATCTAATTTATTTTTCTTTGATGTTACACTTTAGATTTGTCCTACAATTATTTACTCTTAGTTAATGAATTTCATATTTTAGAATTATAATAAATATCTAATTTTAACTTTTTTTTAAGAATTACATATAATTACGTATTGAACTGTACATATACCTTAATCTCCATTTAAGAATACTAATACTCCATTTAAGAATACTAACGAGTAACCTAAGGAGTAACCACATAGACCACTACGTACTTTGGACTCAACTACATTATAAATATATATCTCCATATAGGAAGAAACGCACTCACAAGGATTTGAACATGTGACCTCAACTTCCATATTGAAGGACTTTGCTAGTACCCGAGCTAATTCTTGAGGTCGAGGGTATCTAATTTTTAACTCTTAATTAATTAAATACTTAATTTCTTGAAAAATATTTAAAAAAAAATACACAAGTAATTCAACTTACTGTTGAGTTTTGCTCAATAATGAGCTAAATGAGTTGTGTGCGTAGAGGAAATTAATGTGATAAAGAGAAAGTGCTCTTTATAAGGAAAGAGCTATCTAGTGGGTTTAAACTAAGTGCAAGCAAAGAGTGTGCCACTTGGCACACTCACACACTTACCCGCGTGGTGAGCGCGAGCACGGAGCGAGGGCGTGGTCGTGGTCGTGAGGTTGTAAAGGCGTCATTGGCGCCGCACTTGTGGCACTTGGGGCACATGGCTCGAGCGAGAGCGCCGGTGCTAGTGAGGCGGCGCGGCTGAGAGAGCTGCGGCATACAGGAGCTCGAGATTTTGGATGAGCGCATTAACGCTGCGGCGCCTTGAGATAGCTCGGGCGTTGCTTGGCGCTGCGGCGCTCAGCGGTTATAAAACCGTTATTTAACCATTTTCAATGAAGAGTTGCGACTATTTAACATAAGAAAACACTATACAAACACTTTCTAGCACTAATCTTGTCTACGATCAAATTCTCATTAATTAGTGCTTTTGTGCGGATTTGATTATAGGCTTGTCGTATTCTGCGATGTATTTACATTTGTACCTACAAAGCATTCGAGATGGTGCAAATAACGTTTAAGGAGAGCGTTTCGTGCGTGATTCAAGCAATCAATCAAGGAACTCCGAAGATTATTTTCAACGCTTACATAATAATAATTGCTAGTAAATGATTAAGTGATAAAAAATATGTTCAAGTAATTTATAAACTTTGGTATTTACTTTTATTATTGTACGATTTTTGAATATTTCTTTACTTCACCTAATTTTATTTTTTAAACTATTGTTCATGTATTATTGAAATAGTTATAGTTTTAACAAATTTAATTTTATTGTTGCTTTGTAATAAAACACGTTTATTGTATCCATAAGTTTAATCAACTTTTAAGCGCGTGCATCCACGTGTCTCAAAATTAATATTAAAATGACTTTTTTTTTTTAAAGGCAAAAGGAAAGAGAAAATAATCGTAATAATCTTTCCCTAACCTTGGACGTATTGCACCGACCGCGCTTTGTGGGCCAATTGGTCCCATTCAAACCTTGCCTTTCAAAGGTGTCTGCCAAAAATAATAATAATTAGCAATAAATTAATGAAAAAGACGTAAAGGAACCATATGACCAACCACGTGTAAATTACTACTAACAGAAACAACAAAATCTATACGAGTCCACAAACGTACGTCACAACGTATATATACAAAAGATACGATTTTTTAATATGTCCGTTTATAACCGAATTTCATGTGTATTCCCACAAAAAATAAAAATAAAAATAAAAATTCGAAGTGTATTTTCACGCAGTACGTGTGTACTTTGTTTGTAGACTAGCGTTGATCGATTTGAGTATAATCTCTCAAGTTTAATTAGCAAGTTAATATAGCAACATAAAGAAGCATCTAATTTAAAAATAAGTTTAGAAAAAAAAACTTTTGAAATTTGTATTTTAAAAAAAATGTCAATGCTACTCTTTTCTTCATAATATTTAAAAGAAAGTTTTATGTATTTTAAAGCGAATTACAAATATATCTTATTAAGAATTTTTGTGAATTAGGTACAATTTTGTGAAACATGATAATATTTTTTGAGTTTTTTGGTATTTGGCCTTTTATAGATTATTGAGTATAATTATTTTTATGAGAATTTTAAGAAAATAGCCACTGTTTATCAAATAATTTTAAAAAATAGCCACAGTTTCAAAAAATTTAAAAACTAGCATGTTAGAAATTTCTGACAGTAATTTTATGTGTATTTTTGTTATTGTCAGAAATTTCTTACATGTTTTATGGCTAGTTTTTAAATTTTTTAAAATTGTTACTATTTTTTAAATACACACAGTCTAAAATGACTATTTACCTAACTGACCCTATTTTTAATGATGTTTTAAGAAAATAATCAAAGTTTTCATTAATTAGAAGAATACTCATTTCTTTAACTACATGATGCTGTAATTTACCTTTATATTGTACTAAATAGCTAATTTTTTAATTTTTTAAAAACGTTTGTTGTTTTCTTGAAACATGGATAAAAAAATAGTCAAATACCAAATAGGCAATATTTCCTTACTTAGTTGAAATATTGGCTATTTTCTTAAAACATAATTTAAAAATGCCATTTACTTAATAATATTTATTTTTAAACATATAATATTTTCGTTTTGTTCGCTTTTTGACTATTTTTTGGTCTATATTTCAAATAAATGACCAAGGTTTCTAAAAACTAAAAAAATATATAGTCATTAATTAGCCTATAAAAAATTAAAGGCGTAAAATTTATTTTTTTAATTAATAGAAATGTTGAATATTCTCTTAAAGATTAGGGTCTATTTAGCATTTAGTCATTTCTTAGTTCATGTTTTAAGAAAATAGCTAATGTTTTCAAAAATTAAGTTATTAGCCATCAATACATAAAAGAAGTAAGGACATGATAATAGTAAATGCACATCATCATGTAGTTAAAAAAATGACTAATTTCTTAATTAATCGAAACGTTAGCTATTTTCTTAAAATACCATTTAAAAATAGTCATTTACTCAATTATCTCTAAAAAATTATTCATAAATGACTATTTGTTTAATAATCTCTAATAAGTTTTTCAAGACCCATTACAATTGTTATTTTGAGTATATGGGATATTTTTTTATGTATTAGTTGGCCAAATTTTCTCAATGTAAAGTCTACATAAAAACTCCACTTTCCTAAAAGTTGTATAATTAAATGAAATTTAACTTTGAACTCCGCTACTGATCTGCATTTGTTACTTTTTTTTTTAAATGAAAAAGAACTTAATGGGAATGACTTTCAATAAATTGACACACGCCTGGAGGATGCGCAGCTTACAAACTATGTTGATCCTCTGTGCACCTTTCCACTAACAAGAACCACAATATTATAAAATGGAATAAAAAAAATACAAGAAGAGTTTGAAACCGTCTTATAAAAAAGAAAACCAGAGCAGAAAAGTCGAAAAACAAAAACATAAAGAAACTAGACCTATAGGATATACCCAAAGTGCAATGAGGCATCGTTAAAACCCTTAGTAGACAAAACTTAGAGGAAAATTCTACTAAAAGAAAAAGAGCGCATGATGCAGATGGTATTAAGAGTTCTTAAATCTATAATAAGGTAAAGAAATCATGTCTCTGTGAATGAAGCTAGTGATGAGATGAGTTCATGATCTGTATTTATTACTTGAATTTGGACTATGTTTGTAATATTGACGTGTGTATCACAAAAAGTCTACAAATAATTAATGCAATAATCATATAAATAAATGCGTTTATCATTAAAAAATTGAGAATTTTAAGAAAATGACAAATGTTTACAAAATGATTTAAAAAATAGTCACAGTTTCAAAAAATTTAAAAACTAGCCATGCAAGAAATTTCTTACAAAATTTTTGCCCAGTGTCAAAAATTTCTGACAGTATTTTTGTGTGTATTTTTGTTATTGTCAGAAATTTCTTACAATTTTATGGCTAGGTTTTAAATTTTTTAAAACTGTAGCTATTTTTTAAAAACACACAGTCCAAAATGATTATTTACTTAACTGATCATAAAAAATTATCCGAATTTGTATTTATAATGGACCTTCGAATTAGAGTACTTTGTTTTTTTTTTTTTTTCGATTTCGCCTATTGTCTGTAATTTGCAATAGTCTTTTTGTATGGTATAGGTTTTTTTTTTCTCTATATATTTTTCACTGGTGGTAAATTTTTTTTTTTTTTTTTGTCTTTGATTTTATACTTAAATATGCGTGTTCTTATTTTATGTATTTCTATTTTGATTTTGCTGCCTAGTTGTGTAACAAGAAGCTAGGTTTGTACTTACATACTTGAAATGTATTGGTGATTCATATTTAGGAAATACAAAATTGAGAACCGCATACCAAAGAGGAGCATTCCAAATAATTTTTGTTTAATCACACCCAATAGTAAATCAACTTCACTTTATTTTTTTCAAAGGGAGCCTAACTTTATGATCCTATAGCATAGATCTTGACATCACCTTTTTTTTATATTTAATAATCATGTTATATATGCAATAATTTCCTTGATAAAGTCTCACCATGGATACAAGAGATAACACAAAAATAGAGCAAGCCAACAAGGAGATCCTTATAGTTATAGCAATTAAAGCAAAGAAAACAAAATGGAAAATAGTATAGCTACCCTTCCAATGTCTTGAAATTTCTTTATGAAAAAGGACGATGGAATATGGACAAATTACTGATTAGAAAACAACTTTACGAACTAGTTGCAACAAAATAGCACATAAATCTCGTGCTTTTTAATTATTATTATTTTTGTGGATCAAATTAAGCTGATTAACTTGACACACTCTTAAAAATAAATGCAATTTTCTTGTGATTAATTTCTAAGAGGGCACATCTTTGAAAGTTAACTTTAACTTTAAAAATGTGTATAGTGATCATCAGTCGGTGCTACTTATAACTAATTTTGCTTTAATTAATTTGAAATGAATGGCCGTAGGGGGCGTAGCTCAAACGGTAAGAAGCTGATATTTACAACTACACGTTTCTGAGTTTAATTCCTAAAAAAATAAGAGGAAAATAAAATTAATTTGGATCTCAGTTCACTCTCTTATATTAAAAAAATGAAAATCAATTACTGCCGCATAGTTTATATATATATATATATATATATAATAAAATAAGAAGCGAAAGCATCGATAAGGATTGGCGTAAATAAAAATAAATAAACAAGAACATAGGTATACGCCTCTAAAATTATTGGTTTTTTTAATATTTCGGTCATTAGATGGAAATTTGTTGATTTATTATCAAGCATGTAAAGAAATAAACACATTTACAAACTTGTGATTCACGCATGAATAACTAGGAAATCATATTTTAAAATTCTTTGATTTGCGTACATACATGTACAGAAAATTAAGAGAATGATTAATTACATTCAATTAATGTACTAAATGATCCCGAACAGAAACATTTAACAAAAAGAAAAGGCAAAAACAAAAAAAAATATATAAGCAATTATAAAAAGGTGTACTTGATTGGTTTTTTTGGTGGTAGGAAACAATTTTAGATTATGAGATTCACTGTTTGTGGGTCATGCATCTTTAAAAAGCGAAGATGATTCAAATATTATTTCCCACTACTAAAAAAAAAACCACTAAAGAATTCTCCAAAAAAAGAAGAGATCAAGTTATATATCGGTGTTTCACTAATGTTTTTTTTTTTTTGGTGAATTACAATTTTAAATCGTCAGATTTATTTTTTTAAATGCAGGATCCACCCAAAAAGGTGAATCTCATGATACAGAATTGTTAAAAAAATAAAACAAAACAAAACAAAACCACCACCACAAATATACACTTTTTTTGCCTATAAAAGATTTCTTCTATTTCATGCACATGCAAAATATGCAAGAGCCAAGAGACACTTTAATGTCATATTTTACATCATGACAATGATGGAATTAACCTATCGATTAAAAAAAAAAAGTTCCAATTTTGTTTTTATTTGAGATATTATGAAAGATTTCAAATAATTCAGCCATGCATATCTAGCTGTATCTCTTTGCCAGAGATAGTATGGAGGCTAGTGTGGAAGTTGTATCACAAGTTGGAGCTGTACTAAATATTAATGCTCTAATATAATATTACATATATAGCCAAATTAAGATTATAATATTATCATGATCATCAATAATGCCCCTTCATATATAACCCATCTATTATAGAGTAATAGTATGGGGGATTCATGTCACTCGTAAAAGAATTCATAATTAGCCGAGTATAATTATACATAACTTAATACACATGATAGTAACTATGAAGTGTTAGTAGTGCGAAATTGATTTTATGTATGATTAAAATACCTGTATTCCATCTTTAAAAATATAATCAGTTATTATACAGAGAAACTTGTATTGGGTTATACAATTTGTATATATACTTTTTAAGCTTATTTTTCATGTTAAATAATATGATTATCTGAACATATAAAGACAGTGTATTGTTGTCTAACACAACAGAACAGGCATGACCTGAAATGTCAGTATTATTTATTTTTAAAAATGTAATGTCTAAGATTTTTTTTATCTTTTTTATTTTTCAAAGGATTATGTTTATGAGTATTCTATACGAAAATTGTTCCTCTAAACATAAACTAAAGTACTTAAGCTCAAGTGGTAATGAAAAAAAAAAAAAAAGAACCATTGCTTTGCTTAGTAAGCAAGCGCTTAAGAGTCTAAAGTTAACCTTATATTTAGACAAACTATTTTGCCCATCCCTAGAATGGTCAAAATAATTTGAAAATAGTTTGGAAAATGGTTAAAAAAATAAATAGAATGGTTTGACTTTGCGAATTTCGAGGTGGTATAAATGATTGAGATTTGAAGATATTGTATAGGGATTTGGAAAGTTGAAAAAAAGGGTTGAAAAAAAAAAATAAAATGAAATAGAATAATTTATAGGATTAGAAAGTTGAATGGTTTGCAATGGAATAAAATGGTTTAGGAGGAGTTGCACTAACCGGTCAATTAGCATTTAGCAATATAAGGAGACTAGAAAGCAATACATGTTAAGTTATCAGATTTTTTTTAAAAATATAATCAGTAACAAATTATAGTTGATGATTACGTGATGAGATAACATGAATCAGCTCACTCAACAGTACCTAATCTCAAATCTCACGTTTGGAAGCTTACGTGTGTGGTACAAATATATATATATATATATATATATATATATATATATTGCAATATCAAACCAAAAGAACACAGAGTTATCATCAACACGCCTTTAGACGTTGGAATTCGGAATCAATTCCTACAGCATTTAGTCATTTACAATTACATATATAAAAGTAAATAATAAAGAAAATAAGAGCGTGTAGAGGAAAATTAGTAGTATGCACTGCATCTGCAATTCTGCATCGCTTATGTATGAATATGAATATATGATGTTGATCACTACTAAAAATAATTTGTGATTAAATCTTAATAAATGGAAACAGCAATATACTTTTTTTTTTTCAGAAAATGTGCCTAATCAACTTTAAATATCCAAAATACAAAGGTTAAATGACCAGAATAATTTGACGACTTTGTTAGAAAAATTTGTTTGAGTGCATCACAATCAGATTGGCATCTTTTCCGTTCAATATTTATCCATACTCTCATTTTATCAAATAAAAATGGAGAAAAATACAACAAAGCATTAAAGATTACATTTGGAGAACAAAAAAAAAAAAAGAAAATATCTATAGAATTTACCCCTAGAAAGAGTGCCTCATTAAAACCTCCATACGAAAAAAAAAAAGAGAAAAAAAAAAAAAGAGAAAATCCACAAGAAAGAAAAATAGTAAATGATCCAACCTATAAAAAGTCAAAGGACAAGGTCCCTTCTAACAAGATGGACATATGAAGGAGCTGAACACCGTCATGAATTGTTGAACGCTGACGAAAAAGCCAAAAGCCAAAGAGTAGCTACACAATTATATTCTTATAAATATGAGAGACCTGAATTTGTATCGAATGAGAAAACTTAGAGCCCGAAGCCATCTGTTACAAAATTTTCAAAGGATATTCTGCGATCTAGAATTACATAATTGCACAATATACCTAGAATGTCATATTCAATCCACATGGGAAACCATCCTAGAGAGTAGATACAACTTTTTCCCCCAGCTATTAGAGAACAACCAATTCATCAACCTTATAAGCGAACCCCCTGATGAATAGATTAAAAATATATATTAAAAAAAAAAACCTACTCCACGTCCCGTGGAGGAGATGTTTTTCATAATTTTTTTTTTTTGGGCCAGCAGGAGGTAGTAGTTCCAATTAGTAAAGGAAGCACTGAGGGTTGGGCTTGTTTAGAAAAGAAAAGAGGAAAAAAGAAAAACCCAACTTAGATAAACGTCTCAACAGACAAGTATATGAGCGATTGAGCGAGAAAGTTAAGAGAGCCTATGCTAAGCCCAGGTAACTTTTGCCCATAGGCCAAAATTTTTCTGATATCTTTGTAGCTTAATTTGGGTAGTTAGTTATTTATTTATTTATTTATAAGTGTTGTATTTTTAATACGGAGAATTTTGAAGAATGGTTTTTTTTTTTTTTTACACAATGATGATCTATATTCTATGTATATGTTGCAATTTTAATTTATATCTCAAAATTTACATTACAAACATAATGTAGAAACAAAAAGGACACACTACTTGGGTATAGATTATTAAGTGGTATTAAAAACTATTTTGTTTTGTAATTTCCTTTTTTATAAATATCTATCATAACTACATTTTAAGGTCCATTTGGTGGGTTTTTTTTTTCTTTTTTTTTTTTTTGGAGTGAGTAAATTCATTTTGTAAAAAAAACAAAAAACCGAATAAGGATGCGCAAAAAAATTTGTACACAACAATCAATATATACTTTTATAGTTATTTTCAAGCCATTGGAGTTGATAGGTATTTGACTTGTTTAGCATCGTTGTTTAAATCAAAACAAAAACTTTTAACTTCTTTCGTTTTATTAACTAAAAACACATAACAAAACCTCTACAAAATATGCTCTTTATCAAACCTAATCTTTGCATTTGTCGACATACGATTCAAATAATTTGAGAAAGACCCAAAAAAAATTGAATGTGTCGATTTTATTATCGTGTTTTTTTTTTTTTTTTTTAATCTTTGGCTAGCATGTCAATTATCGTGGTTGCAATGTCACGAGGAGCATTCAATTATGATATCAACATTAATGTCACTTAAGTCTCTCCAACATAGCATAGCTAGCTAGCTAACTAGCTAATGCTGCAAAATTTAAAGGGTAATCTATACAAATACTCCTGATGTTGTGCTATTATTATAAGTTGTACTTTGATGTTTTAAAACTGGCACTTGTGTCCCTTGATGTTTGAAAACATTATAAGTTTTCCCCTTCCACTTCAATTTTTTTTTTAAATAGATGAAATTAGGAGGTATGAATACAAAATTTTAAAAGATCATGGTGTATTTTGAGGAAAAAAAAAAAAGACAATATAAGGGGGTATTTGTGAAAATAATTATAGAACTAATTACTATAATATTCTTAATTTTAAAACGTTTGATCTTTAAGAAGTTGTACATATGCCAACAGATTATTGTTATATTATTAATTTAATCAATTTTTTTACGAATTGTGACAGAGAGGCATACCTAAAAGTTTTTAAAACTTTAAGGGACAAGTATGACAATTTTTAAAACACTGGGGTGCAATATGCAATAATAGCACAACATCGGGGGTCATTTGTATAGATAACTGATAACCCAAATTTAAATAGCTCTACATTTGTCAACGTCACCACTTGAACAGTTACTAAATTAACATTTTATACCAATGATATTTGGCAGCATTGTTGCTGCAACAATCATACAATCGTATCAGCTAGTCACAATTTATAACAATCAACCATTAATATATTTGTCTTCACAACAACTTTTCGCAAGTGACTCTAGCCTCTTATTTGGAAAAAATATTGGAATGAATTATTTAAAATAATTATTGATTTTTCAAATTTTAAGATGGATTAAATATTTGTGATTTAAGTACATTACATTAAAATTAGAAAAGTAAAAAAGAGTAATTTTTTTTTCGTTTTCTATATATATATATATATATATATTTCTTAAAAGTCAAAGTTAATGCACAATCCCATGGTTACTAATTTGCATGACGCCTAACAACTATGTTCATTACTACTTTCTGGTCATTTTAATCCATCAAAATTAGGTGAACTTTTACACGAACCTTCTTGATAGACATGTAAAACTATTTATATAACAAATTTAATCACCGCTCGGAAGTCGAATTCCTTAAGCAACATAATATGATCTAGACGAGAACATAATTTTTAGAGTACGTGTAGTTGGGTAGACAAAGAGTAGTAAGGATGGAGAGTATTCAAAGAATAATGAGTGTGAAGGATGAAGAATATTACAATAGTCTTTCGAGTTATTTGATAGTAACGATGAATAGTTCAAAAGATGAATATATAATAATTATTAATAAATTTACTATATTATCTATTTTTATTATTGTTAATTATTAGTATTGAGGGTAAAGTAGACTTAATTTTCATTACTTAAAGTTGTTAGAGAGTATATATCTTTTCTGGAAATGATGCAATTTAATAGGCATCTCCCTCCATCTCTACCTTCCATCCTCTACTTCCTCCAACCAAACAAAATGATTCAATTTCTCAATTCACCTCTCCCACTTTTCACCTCCATTTACCCAAACAAACACATAATTAGATAGTCCTTGTAAGGGGGCCGTTTTTATTTTTAATTCATTTTTAGAAAAGGATATGTTCAAAATTTTTCATAAAAAAGGGACTTTTAAAATAAATAAATAAATATATATAAAGAAACGAGGCGAGTAAACAGGTTCTTGCTTGTTTTAAAATAGGTACGGGTACCTGCCCCGTTTTCTTAGCAGAAACGGGTGTCCTGGACCCGTTTCTTGTATACCCACAAAAAAAAAAAAGAGTACGAGACCCATTTTGCCAAGACTAGAATTAAAGAAAACACCATAATATTCCTTTTACAGGAAGAACTCAAAATAATCCATGTGTTAATTTATAAAAAAAATAATAATAATAATCTTGATTTTTTAAGTAACATAATACCACGGCTTTTTTTTTTTAGTTTTTTGAAATACGAAAAATACTCTTGACTTTTCAAAAAACAAAAAAGAAAGATATACAATCTATTGACCAAAAAGTGTAATTTTATTAAATAACCTAAATACCTTGATTATATATGATTATTTTTTTAGAACTAATCGAGGAAATAGTCATTTTGTGAATAATGTTTTAAGAAAATAACCTATGTTTTCATTAATTGAGAAATTAGTCATTTTTTTAATTGCATGTTGATGTATATTTACCTTTACGCCCTTAATTTTTTTTTTTTTTTATGTACTAGTGGCTAATAACTTATTTTTGAAAACGTTGACTATTTCTTTAAAACATTCACTAAGAAATTGCTAAATACTAGATAGACCATTTTTTATTATATTATATATATCTAAGCATCCTATTATGCATTGATTTTGTAGTATTTTTATCAAATTTTGACTGATTGTCAACAGATGAAACTGAAGTAAAAAAAGTCATAAATCAAGGATCAATTTAGAGGCACTTCGAGTAGATCCTTGCTTTCGGTCGTCATGTTAGTCGTTTTTTTTTTAGATTCTTTTGTTTCTTAATTGCACTCCTCTGGTTATTCCTGAAATATTTTTGCTTTTTATTTTTTTAATAATATCAGAATTGTTTTAGAAGAGGTTTAATAGGAGGCCCAACTTATTGGTAAGCCTATTTTCTTCGTATGTGCGCCAATCTTATTGAGATACGTTGCTAAAACAATTCTCGTACAATAAAAAAAATGAGATTTTTAACAATAATAATAATAATAATAACAACCTATGCTTTTAGTGGAGAGATAGTTCCTGTCCAAGTTTGGAAGAGTTGGACCAGGCCGTAACAATCTATCAATTCCAACTTCCGACATCAAGAAAAAGATGGGATAAGATGAGAGATATATATACCAAAAAAAAAAAAAAAACCACTCCATATGCCACTATTTCTCTTGGCTCTCGTTTTAATACACATGACATAAATATATATATATATGCCAATATTCTTTATGTGGTAAAAACCTCTTCTTGGCCCATATATATATCAATATCTTATATATCAGCATATTAATCATCTCTTTTATCGCTGATCTGTTTGTTCTTTCATTCTCATCACAAATTACACGGACACAAATAATCTGGTACCAATAACATCCTACTTATGGATGAGCCATAAATATTGGAGGATCTTTAAAGTTAGAGAAAAGACTAGAGCTATCTTTTGATTATATAATATATATATATATATATATGTATATAGGTGTTGCATATAAATATATAATGATGATGACGACGACGACGACTTGGATTTATATGATGGCATGGGTGAGGAAGAATATAATGATAGAAGTTTAGATATATATATATATATATATGTACATACGTGTGTATTTGTATATGATGTGATCATTTTATCATAGATGCATCAACTTTTTGATCCGATGAAAACACTTACTAAACTTTAGCAAAGTTAAATAATGAAGCTTGTAAACACTAAATTGTACTTATATATGAAGCCCAGATAAAATATTATAGAAATAAGAAATTTAGGGAAAGAGTATAAAAAGGAGAGAAGAAGAATATTAATTTAATTATTAAGAGATAAGCGAAGAATAAAAACGTGGGGATTTAGTCTAATTTTCTCAAAATTATTTTAAGATATAATATTATGAAAGTGCCTAGAGGGATTTGATCACTTGCAATGCTGGCATATATATGAGCTAGCCGCTTCATATGGACTAGTTTATTTTGTAATTATAAATAATAATTAGAAGATATGAAGAGTTCTCTGAATAATTAATTTCTCTTCCTGGCAAGTTGGAAAGATGATAAATGAACATAATGCCCACTTGAAACAAAAAACCCATTATTGCATGTTGGAGACAACATTCATATTTAAAGATTCCTTATATATATACATATATACATATACATGAAATAATAAGAGGAATAGTGAAATCTAAGCTTAAGGATAATATAATATAATCATTGGGCCAAAGAAAATTTTTCCCACTATGTCTATATAGGTACATATTGCACGCTTTGTATAAGATATGTTCTATTGATCCAATTATTGGAAGCAATAATCTTTACTTTTAGCCTAGACATGACATATCATAAACCGGTTCTACCGGATATGAGATTACTAGGGCCATCACTTGTACATGGTCAAGGCACTAATACGAAATAATTACTTTTGAACAATGTGTCACCTTATATATTTTAGTGCAGAGGGAAAAAAAAAGCTCTTATTTTGAAACCAATATTATTATTGAAAAAAGGTATGACCTATATATATGTGTGAGTAATGTGACATTAGCTGGAAATTATTTTAGGAAATTCTAGGTATATATAAAATGATTGTTAGTGTCTAAAACTGTAATAAAATTATGAAGCAACTTACGTATAAGCTAATACTAAGCACGACTTATGGTAAAAACCCTAAAAGTCCTAGATCAGTAGAAGATATAATGTCGGCCAAGTGAGAAACTTGCAGGTCTATTTTTGTACCCAAAATAAAACCAAAAAAACAAAAGAAGAAGACTTGCTTCAAGTCAAAAGACTCAGAGCGAAAAGCTTCTTTACCCTTTTTTCTTACTTTTTGGGGGTTCAAAAAGGTAAATTGTTGTGGTACATGCATTTTACATGTAGAATAATATATCATGGCCTTAGTTACCTCAATACACACGTATATAAGAATGGAATATTGGAATTTAGTACAGTCTGTTACCTCATGAAGCATCAAATTATCAGAGAAACCGAGCTGGCGTGAAGACAAAAAACAAAAAAGAAAAAAATAAACGGGGAAAAAATAAAAGAGAAAATAGAATAAAGAATAAGCCCCTTTTTGTTACAACTTGTGAAGAGCCGATAATTATATGCCCTGGCAAAGTTCTTGACTGTGAATTTTGTTGTATATAAAACTATAAAATACAAATTAACTTGTGACAATTATTTACTTATATATAATATATATATATATATATATTTGTTTTCCATTAGATGTGATATCTTTGTCCCTACAATTTGGTAATTTACATTAATAATGAAAAAGAATTGCCACGGTTTCAAGATCATATAGACAAGACGATTTTATAATATTTCTCTAATAAAAAGGTGTTTTCCTTTTATCGTAGCTATAAAAGAGGGGGAAAAAGTGGGAAGCTTGTGTTTTGTCATAAGATCTCTAACAATCTTAAAAGATTGCGACAATTCACATCCATATATGCACTAATACAATTAATTGGAGATTAGCCAAACAACCCGTTTGATTAGAGACGGAGTTAATAATAGGATGAAAGTAAAAAATTTAGGGTACTAAAACAAAAATTAAAGCAAGAAATTAAAATTTTCATGTTATGGGCGATAAATTACAATACAGTTTTAAAATTTAGTACTTTTAAAGTAAAGCAATAATTTGCTATCTAACGCTTAATTTTTTTTTTTTATCAATTCTTTTACTACTAGCTTGTTATCCAAAAATAATTTTTAACTTCTAAACAATATGCTGTTACTGTCGTTATTGTCCATCTTTTTAAAAAATATCTTTTAATTATTATTTTTATATGATGTGAAGCTAGCATATCAAAGTAATAGTTTGGATGTGTATTCTTACCTAGCTAGTTTGTTCTTCTTTTTTTTTTTCCTGCCAAATTCTTATCTTGCTAGTTAGCTAGTTAGGTCTTATGAGCTATGACAATGTAACAAGTTTTGGTATTATTTCACAGAACAAAAAAGATGTTCCCAATGGCCAATATCAGATGGTAGTGCCTAGCTAGTGGTTGTTTGTTGCTTTTATTTTGATTCCAAAACCACTAACATTCAATTCATTGAAGCTTGACTAAAGATGATAGATAAAGCATTGGCACACAAATTCCCCATGATGTGCTGAGCTCTGAAAGCAACACCTATAAATTAGACCACTATATACATATACCAAATTAAAATTAAGAGAGTCAAGAATGGAAACCATTTCAGTGCATGTACTAAAAGGAAAATCATTAATTTTGTATTTGACTTTAATTCAATATTCACATGGAAGTGTGATATGTTTTGTGTACTTCGACTTGGTCAATTTAGTTTATGAATTTTTGTACCAATTAATAACCGACCAAGTTGACAATAAATGTGGTAGCTATTTGGGTCTTAAAAAAGAAAAAAAAGTTATAGTGAATATTTAATTTTTAACACATAATTTAAATAAATATTTAATTTATTAAAAAATAGGGAATTTTAATAAAATAATCATTGTTTACAAAATAATTTTAAAAAATAATTATAATTTTAAAAAATTTAAAAACTAGCTATGTCAGAAATTTCTGATAAATTTTTTGCTTAGTGTCATAAATTTTTAACAGTATTTTTATGTGTATTTTTGTTATTGTCAGACATTTCTTACAATTTTATGGCTAGTTTTTAAATTTTTTTAAACTGTGACTATTTTATAGAAATATACAGTCCAAAATAACTATTTACCTAAATGACCCTAAAAAATATAACAAAATACAAGTAGTTCAATTACTTACATAGTAGTAATTGGTGGTAGTTGGCTTAGTGGCAAAAAATATGTGCAAATAATTAATAAATTAACTAACTACTCAATTACTTTAAAAACTTGAGAATTTATTTTTATTGTTGTATAAATTTTAAGTATTTTCTTACTTCACCTAAAAAAAATTACCCTTATTGACAAACATAGATCATACTTGACTTAAATGGTCAAGACCTGAAAATTGATATAAAGAAAGTGAGATCCTAGAGGATCTTACGAAAGATTGATATATAATTTTATAAATAATAAGTGAATGATATTTGAAATATCAACTTTACTAATTTTTTTTTTTTTCAGTTGCGCATACAGCCAAAAATTTAATCAGCAAGTTACAATGCTATTTCTGAGTTCTGACCTCCATTCTTTAGGAAGAAAGGAATTAGAGGACAAAAGCCGAAAAAACAAAAAAAAAAAAAAAAACCAAAAAAACCAAAACCTGACAAATGGGATCTAATCATATAGTTTTTACAGAGCAAGTTACAATAAATGCCCTGTAGTTGAGATTGCATAATCTAAACTCTTGCACAAATTGTATATACACAGCTAGATCATGAAGACCCAACCATTAGTATTGATTTTTTTTTTTCTCTCTTTTTCCGTTGCAATATTGGTCTATGGCTCTTTGCTAACATAACTCTTGTGGGTCCATGTGGAGCAGATAAGTTTGAACACTCACTAATCAACCTGTTAGCATCAAACAAAACAGCGTTGTCACGGAAGAGCAATGTGATTGTGACACTTGTAGCACCAGGGTACCTAACCAGACAACCCCATTTAAAACATTTTACCCCAAAACACAAGTATGATTCTTGACCAGTTTTATTGTTCAAATACATCAAGTGGAACTACTCAAGAAAAAAGAAAAAAAAAAAAAAAAAGAGACATGATTGGTTTGTTGTCAAAAGATAAATGTCAAAATAGAGATAAAAACCATTTATATATTATATGATAAGGAGAAGGACCATTCTATAAAGAAAAGGCAATCATCAATCAAGATAAGGCACCAAAACTATTGAGATCATGTTTTAAATCCCAATTGGTACGCAAGTACTTTATGTGATAGGCCTTCTTTCGTGGAAGTTGAAATTTGTAACAAAGCCTAGGAAAGGCTAAAACTTACCCAAATCATGTTTATCACTAATTAATAGAATTATTATTATTATTATTATTATTATTATTATTGGTTAATTGATAAGCTAAAAGTAGTTTGAATGACTAACCCATCTTGCCACTCAAAGCGGTACCATCAATTGGAGCTCCACCAGCAGTTGAAGGTCCGGTGGTGATGATACCTTGTTGTGCTATTGATTGGCCTTGTTGTACTGTCTGTGGACTATATCTGAATATATTCACGGGCTGCATATGAGAACAAAACGCCACAAATAAAATTAAATAATGTTTCGAAATTTACAGTTTATGAGTCTTTCCATGTCCAAGAAGACCAGATCAGATAGGAAATTGTTGTTTTGTGATTATTAGTGATGAAATCTTCGACATATATGGTTACATCAAAGTTAGCACGTAATATTGTTGGATCCAATATAATTTGTTCCATTATGTTACAAGTGACGTATGTGATGATGATACATCGTTTTTTTTTTTTTTTTTGGAGAAGGGATGATGATACAGTTAAAAAACTAATTGCGATATATGTTTGCTCGAAAATAACTTCTTCTAAAATTTAATACCACCTTTCGAGAAAATATGTGCTCGTGCTTCTCAGTTTTTTTTTTTTTTATAATTTTTTTCCCCTTCTAAATCTCTAATTTTACCATGTCCTACAACAATATGTGTATATTTTTTTTTTCAATTATACGCCCCTAGATTTTATAATTTCCATATTTTACTAAAGTTCTCTAACAAATTTTCAATCACGACCTACGGAAAAGTACAAATTATTATTATATTTCACTAAAAAATAAATAACAGCCGCAGTTCTAATTCGAAAAAAAATTTCTGACTCCGTCACTGCTGCTGCGAGAAAGCATACATACATGATACATACCTGAGAGACATGCGTTTGCATGGGATGGAATCCCATGAAACGCGCGTACTGATCAGGGAAAGAGGCGCCTTGCATCTGGTGGTTCTGGTAATTGAGGGGATTGAAAGCCTGGTGGTCTCCTGTTGGCCCCACAATCATGGGCGCCGCTGCGGCCTGGTGATCGACGACCGGGACCCGATGCTGCGGCGGCGCCATGTGCATGGACGGCAGGGCGGGCGGGCCCATCGCCATGCTCATCCGGGACATGTAGTGCTGCACTCCCGGGAACATCATCGGTGTCATCCCGCTCCCCATCCACATTACCTTTATAATTTTTATAGACACAAATTAACCAATCCGAAAAAATGATAATAATAAAAAATATTGCTCTTAATTGTTACATGTTTTGGCTTGGAATGGTTTTTAAGAGAGACTTACCTGAAGTTGTAACTGAAGTGATTTCAAGTATTCTATTGCCTCGTCCAACATTGATGCTTTATCTGTCTGCATAGCCAAATAGGACTATATATTATCAATAGGGAAAATTCAATAGTAATAATGCACTTGAAACGTTGATGGGAATTAGCTAGAGTAATAACTTATGTAGCAAGAAATTAACCTTGTTACTGTGAGGTATTAGCTCCTGCAAAGCCTTCATCTTCTCATTGATCCGATCTCTCCTTCTCTACATCACCAAATAATAAAAATAAAAAATAAAAAATTTATTACATTAACACGAACTATAAACTGATCAACTTCAAAAACATCCAGATCCCAGAAGGCTCACTCTTTCAGACTGATTATGAACTTCGGCGGCGCGGCTCTTCCGCGAGGTCCCGGATCGTTGAGCAGACTTGTTTGCGGCCGCGGATTCGAGCTCCGCCGCCTGAGGTAAAACCATCAACATCAATACAAACATGGCACAGAAACAAGCTAAAACTACTTAAAAACACTTGATGAGTGTTTTTTTTACCTCACTTTGGCACTCTAATTCCTCTGCCTCTCTGGCCTTTCTCTTGTTGTTGGTGGTGTTGCCACTAGTTGTAGTAGCAGTGGATTGCTTGCAGGCTCTCCCGAAGCTGCTGCCGGATCCTCCGGAGGAGCTAGTCACGGTCGGCTCGAGGGTCTCGGTTTTGCCGCTCTCGCTCTGAGGCATGCGGCGGACATTCTTCTCGCGCGCCCCCTCGCACTTGAAAGAAGGCGGCGGGGCGGATAGGCCCGTGTTGCTCCCGTCGCCGTTGTTGCTCGAGACCCAGCTGACGTCGAGGTCGTTCGCGAGCTGGTTGCTGCCGCAGTGGCTCAACCCGACCGTCATCAACGAGCACTCTCCAGCCTCCCCTTGCCCGCTCGGCCTATAATCGCACTTGTCATGGCCCGAAGGCGGCGGCGGGAGGCTAACGACTCTCCCCAATGAGCCCCTCGGCGGAGGCATTTGGCTCTCGGGGCACGGGGGCTTGAGCCTGCGGGTGGGCGCGGCCGTGGCCGCATCAGAAGCGCCGGGCTTGGACAGCTTGTCTCCCTCGAAAGGCCGGTCGACGTCGATGGGGTCGCAGGACGGCAATTCGGAGAAGAAGTTGGAGCAGAACTCTTTCTCAAAGGAATCTTCAATTGGGAAATGAATCCAAGACACGGTCTCATCGTCTTGAGCCATGTTGTTGATCGGATAATTCCCATAAGTCCCACAAGGCCTTGTGGCTTGATTGTCATGTGATTTGTTATGAGATTGCCTTGTAGGCTCATTGAGAATGTTTGGAGCTTGTTTTCTGTGCGTTTGGCTGTGCAAAACCACTTGCCCATTTCTCCATAAAAGCTCCACTAAATCATGGTCTGCCCTGTATATTTTTGGTGATTTACAACAGAGTTTCATAAAAAAAAAAAAATAATAATAATAAAATAGAATAAAATAAATTTTTGGTGATTGAGATATGTAAGAGTAATAGTACAAACCCTGTGGGATTCTTTTGACCTGTTGCAGGAAGATCACCCTCGAAATTCCAATCTGAAATGAAATTGTTCATGGCTGGGAAACAAGAATAAAGGAAAAGATTAATTTATTATTAAATTATAAAATTAGAGGATGTGTTTCACAAACTGAGATCAAGGAAAGTGACCATGACATCTTTAAGTCCAACATACTAAAAAGAGAGTTTTAATATAATAATACAACAGGAAAGCAAGTGATTAAAGTTGGGTCAAACATACTAATTTACTAATATATAAAAGGTAAAAGCCCAATATTAAAACAAAAAAGAGTTCTTTCCCATTATGGAACTACACTTTTTAGAAACAAACGATAGAATTTGTAATGGAATTAGGCCTCTCAAAAAGTTTTTTTTTTTTTAAACAATTGTCATTAAGAATTGTGTAGATATTGAAACAACTAAACAAGACCCATTTCATACTTATCTGTATAGAAAACAATACAAAATTAAGAAACTTTTGTGTCCAAGGAAATTCAGAGCTCGTGGCATTCAAAAAATTCACTGAACTACAAATATAAGATCCATTAAAAGAGTGAAACCCATGTAAGAACAGAAAAGGAAAAAAAAAAAAAAAAAAAACAGAAGAAGAAGAAGAAGAAAAAGATGAGACCCATTAAAGGAAAGTACAAGGGCAAAGAGAGAACAAACCTGACTAAAAAGAGCCAAATATCTCTGAGTACTTTTCTTGTGAAGAACAAGAAACTGGGTAGTTTTGCAAAAGCACACCTAATAATAATAATAATAATAATAATAAATGAATTTTCTCTCTCTTTCTTCTGGTATCAGAGAGGCTTGGTTTTGTGGTGTGTATGGGCTTTGAGGACTTTCAAAAAAAAAAAAAAAAGAAAAGAAAAGAAAACGAGAGAGGTAGAGAGAGAGAGAGAGCAAATGATAAACTGGGAATTGGACAAGACAGTGTCTTTAAACACAAAAATTTACAACAGACAGAGACGTCACACACACACACACAAAACACACGAAGGTCAAATCTAGTCTCTCCGGAGAGCAAAGATTCGGTGCTTAGCTCTGTGCTTCGGCTGATTGCAAAAAAAAAAAAAAAAAAGCTCTGTGCTTCGGCTCTCGTGGTGATTAGTGGTACGGTCTGTCCACGTGGCGTGCGCACAGTGAGCGAGGCCGTGGAAACTGTGGGGCATAGCTGTAGGAGATTGGTTGGGGGGTTTGGGAGAAATTGAGCTCTCTCACTGGCCAACCAAACTGTGCTTTATTATTATTTTTTTCCTTAACTTTCTAGATCTCATATAAACTGTTTTTCTCAGTGTTAATTCACAAATTCAGAGCTTCGACTCAACTTCACTCCCACCATTAGAAGCTCGATTGTAAATTACTTTTTTTTTTTTTTGTAACTTGGTCAGTGAGAATAAAAACTTCACAACTTGGTTGAATTATCACTATTAGCCGTACCAACCATCTATATATAGTATAAAGAAAATTTGTGTTTTAAAAAAAAATTTTGAAATATTAATCCAACTATAAAAATAGTTAGTTATTATAATTTGTCTAAAAATAAGTGTATTAGTATAAAACTATTACATAGTTCAAAAATAAGTATTTATAAATTATAAGTGATATACATATGAGACTCGACTCTTCATATTTTTATTCCCGTTGCTATTGTCTTGGCCCGAACCTTGTAATCCCGTACGTCGAGAAGGAACACTGAACAACCACTAAACCAAAATATATATATATATATATATCAAAATACAAAATAATATATATTATAAATTCGGTGCCGTGCGATGCGGTTTAGACTTTAAACCCGTATTTATATTTTTCTAAAATCGAAAGTGCACAAATTATGTGCAATTGGTTCAGTTATCGCACTGAATTTTCAATTTTGTTGACGTAACATCAAATTTTGGTGGAGTTCATTTTTATAGATCGTTTCGATTCGGTTATGCGGTTTTTTTTTTCAACCTTAATATGCACAATAATAATGCTTCATTAATTATATTGTGAGATATATATATATATATACATGTATTGTACGTATTAGAGGATATATAGGAAATCTACAACTTGAATCCCAAGTGGGTGTGATCCGAAAGTTTGCAAGGGTGGTGCCACGCTTGCAAGAGAAAGCCACTATTTTTATTGGGGCAATGATGAGGGACAACATTGTCAGTGCCAAACAATTTGACAGCTCAATTCTATAGTATAGATAGATCAAATATGAATAAACAATGTTATCTCAACAATTCAACCATTTATATCCTTTTGACCAATATTTGAAGATTTTGAGTTAGGTTAATGTCCATGTATTTATCAATATTTTGATTACTTAATAATTATTAGAGCTCTTTCCCACTACAAATGAATAATTGCAATAGAGATTCTAGTTCTAGGGCAGGGAATGGGAAATATCCTAATGATCATAATCATTGGTTTTATAAAGTTAAATCATTACCATATAGAAGTTCTTTTAGTGTGTACAGTTGAATTTATCTATGTCTTAAAGTTCCCTTTTGCTATACTAGATTTGTAATATTTCATTATTTGAAGATTTAAAAAAAAAAAAAAAAAGCAACTTGAAAAAAAAGGGTAGTTATAAATTGTCAAATTAATGATAAAAAGAAGTGATATTATTCGTTCAAAAGAAAGAAAGAGATTCATCCATGCTCAAATTGTCCATGACATGCATTACAATGCATTGATGTCGCTTTAGTATCATTAAGTCTAGAGCACATAGATATGCATGAGCAATAATATTTATGCAGTTTGAAGTGATCAAAACTATTGAAAGGTAAATAAATAAAAACAATTCATAATGGACCACGTTTGGACCATTTAATCTCATCAAAGAGGGAATCAAATCCCTTCTTAATAAATTTTGATCTAGCTTTCTTTATGAGTCATCACACAAAAAAAAAAAAAAAGGCCATCTCGCTAAGCTGGGTGATAACTTGATATATACGCATGACTAGTGAATTACATATTGTTCCAACTATTTTCTCTTAGTCATTATCAATTTTAGAATAATCTCCGTTGGATAGATAGACCAACTTGACCCTCTTTATAGAGTGAAAGGTCAATTAGTAGAATATCCCTTATGATTTGTGTGGAATACGAGCCTTGACAGAGACACTGATGATTAAAAAAAAATAACAATAATTATCATGCATGGCAAGCCAAAATGACTTTAATTCATGGTTTTGAGCGCTCATTGCTTGATCTAATTGCCGACCAATTTTGATGATCTACAGTTTGAAAACAAAACATATGCGCTTGTATGTGTATATATATTTATATCAGCATTGACATTACTTTCCACTTGCTCCCAAGTCTCAACGCTCAAAAGGCTTTAATTTTTTTTAGTTGAAATAGAGATTTAATTTAATTGAACTGATTTTTGCCCTTTTTTTCGGTCGTACGTCTTACTTATTTTTGAGTCAACAATTTTGTAATATTGTTTTCAGTCTTTGATTACAAGAAGTTGATTTTGTCAACGCTACATCTACTAGTATATATCGCCATTTGTCTCGACAAAATCACGGCTTAATTACACATTTACAAGCTACAAAATCATTTCCGGTCACTATTATGACTTAGTGACTAGAGGACTCACAACTTTGTCGATAAAAATTTTGATTATCTAGATATTTTGATTGACATACCTAGCATCTCTCTCTCTCTCTCTCTTAGTCATAAATCTATTGCAAATGCTTTTGAGCTAGAAAAAATGTCTCTAACTCTATAACGTGTCATGTGTATCATATAACTTTATAGGCTAATTCTGTAATGCTTCTTATTTATCGGTGTTCTATCAATAAGTGTAGAAGAGATGTAATGAATTATTACTACATGCTTTAATAGTATTATTACACACTCTTTTAATGTTATATTAGCACATCATTAAATGAAGCATTGTAAAAAGGCCTAACTTTATATATATATATATATATATATATATATATATATATATAGCACGTATCCCTATATAGAAATGATTAAAATAACAAAAAATCCTAGTTATTACAAAAAAGAGAAAATTATTTTTTATTTATTTTTGATAACTGAGAAGTAGCTATCTTTGATCAAACAAAGAATAAATGTTAGTTAAAAAATAGGTGCTTGGTTAGCATTGTAGTGATTAATTGGAAAAAGAAAAGAGGGACCAAATTATACGTGGAAGAAAAAATGGCAGTGATCATAAGAAGATGGGTTGTCTAGTGTCCACTAAATTAAGTGACACAGAACATTAATAAGGACTACTCTATATTATTGCCCCAAAGGAATTAGGATTTTTGCTGTTTATTTCCCTACTTAATTTAATCAAATCTTAATTTTGGTGGATAGCTTCCTCTTCTTTGTTTTTATCAAACAATTAATTTTGGTGTACTGCAACTTTCCATTATTATTATTTTTTACCTTTTAAAACTCAAGCTTAATAGTATATATACGCAACAATAAAGAAATTGAATATATATTTTGAAGTACTTGACTAAATTGCTTTTTGGAATTTCGAACACTCATAATAATGTATGCTAATGGCTACAGTGATGCTGATATTCTAGGTCATACTTATATAAATTTTTTTTTGCAATTATTAGCTAATGCCAAGGTCCAATGTTGCATTAGATGGCTAAGAGATGGTAGTTAAAGAGACTCCATCATAGGATTTCTCATACATTTTTTTTTTTTGCCACATTTTAATGTAGGTTGACAAATTACAAACTTGGGGACAATGTTTCTAATTATATTAATATATTATGATCCAGTGACATTATAATATAGTTTTTTCTCTTTCTTTTTTCAGATCTCCGCATAACGGTTGTAAGTGGGTTCTATTTCACTGTTCATAATGTCCTATAGCAACTATTTTTGGAGTTCGAAGGAAATTTTAAAAGAAAGAAAGCACCACACAAATAGATATTTTTTGCTCTTTAATTAACACGACAGATTCTCAGTTTTTGCCTCACTAATACATCTCTCAAATTAAAAACTCAAATTATGTTCAATATTTATAAATAAATAAAAAGAAGTTTATCATCTTTGTTTTATTTGTTTCCTTTTTTTTTATTTTCATCTCCCTAGCGTAATTTTGACTTTTATTTCGAGAGATGAATTAGTAATGTGATTAGACGATATGGTGTGCTAAAGAGCAAAAAATGTCATCCATTTTTGTCCTTTTTTTTTTTAACTGTCATGAGTTATGCACTAAGACTGGTGAAAAATATTGTACTCTATTTAAGTTTTTTTTTTTTTTTAAAGAGTAATTATTGCATTTTTATATTTATTAACGTCGTGAAATGTGTAGAGAAAGAGTGGCAACATTGATTGTCTAATACATGTATGTCAACAATGAAAAATGGGTCCAGATTTGTTCACACTGTTCACAACAAGAGGCGGCTAGTTGTCTCAATACCCAACAATCACACCCACCCTATCTTTGTCCTTGTACAAAAGTCTGTCCCTTCTTATTTATATATGGGTTATCTATATAAATGCCCCCAATGTTGTGCTATTGTTGCAATTTGCACCATAATATTTCAAAACTGTCATTCTTACCCCCTAAAGTATTAAAAATTTATAAATTTGCCCCCTCTGTCACAATTTGTAAAAAAATAGATTAAATTAATAACATAACATTAATCTGTTGGCGCCTGGACAAATTTTTAAGATCAACTGCCTTCAAATTAATAAAATTATAGTAATTAATTCTATATTTATTTTCACAAACACCCTCTTATGTTGTCTTTTCTTCTCAAAATGTACCTCGATCATTTAAAATTTTGTATTCATATCCTTAAAAATTTGTACAGGCGCCAACAGATTAATTAAAAATTATACAGGCGCCAACAGATTAATGTTACGTTATTAATTTAATCCTTTTTTTTTACAGATTGTGACAGAGGGGGCATATCTATAAGTTTTTAATACTTTAGGGGGTAAGAATGATAATTTTTAAACATTAGGGTGCAAATTGCAACAATAGCACAACATTGGGGGGCATTTGTATAGATATCCCTTTATATATTTTTCAAACCCAAAAAAAAAAAAGTTTAAATCTTTTTGGTTAACAAAAGTTTCACAGTGACATTATTAAAAACAGAAAAGGACCCTTAAATATTAACAGTTTTGGCTAAACATTTAGTTCTGTGAAAAAATATTTTTTATTTTATGTTTATTTGATGTTACATGGTTTTGTCAACTAGTTGAGAGAGATAGTTATGTTAACAAATCACATCTATAATTTTTCAACAGGGAAACCAATGACAGGTTTGATTTCTGTAGCCAAAGAGCGCAGCTCGCCTACTTCGTCATTGGCGAGCCTCCATCCAAGCGCGCCTGCAAACTCTTGAGCCTGCTCGGCATTTTTGGCTCCCGGGATTGGCACAACATTTTCCTGCGCTATTAGCCAGTTCAGAACCACCTGTGTCGAGGAACACAAGTCGTCATTAAAGATCTCGAAAGATTTCTTTTGTTAAAATCGTTTAATATATGCCAATCATGTTTTATCAGCTAAAACTAGAGCATAGGACCTATGAATTCCCAGCCACAAATATATTTGTCATATTCAAAAGGTAATGTCACCAGACCTGTGTGGGAGTTTTGCTGTACTTTTCTCCAATTTCACGGATTCTGTTTATCAAAGGTTGAAGCTGCAGAGAAGAAGAGGGTTTCAGCACTGAAGTTTGAACGTTA
Source organism: Boehmeria nivea var. tenacissima (assembly GCA_018132145.1). NCBI lineage: Eukaryota > Viridiplantae > Streptophyta > Magnoliopsida > Rosales > Urticaceae > Boehmeria > Boehmeria nivea. Next base: position 13,991,174 of record CM030876.1, on the reverse strand, counting down.
GAGAAGACGACATTCGCGTTATTACGAGCCTTACCTTGGTTAGATACTCGGGGGTATAAATCCGTCCCCGAGGTCCATCTGGTGGATTTTCCGGTGTGTACTTACCTGTAAGAGCACCTGTGTACCAAAGAAAATACATGGCCATCGTCCTTAATTTTGTTATATTTACTTGTACAGCTGCTAAAAAAACCAACTTAGTATGAAAAAAACAGAAACTAATGAATTTAGGTGGATTAATATACTGTATTAATTAGATCAGTTATATATAATGAACAAATCTAGTACGGCAAACACAATTCTAACTAAACCCTGTAAGAGTATCAATTACTACTTATTGCTGATTAACTAATGGTCATTGCCGACACAAGCGAGTGAATAAAAAGCCAGTGGGAAAAAATGTGAAAATGTTCCATGCAAGAGAACATAACTACTGTAGAACATAAAATCACAAAGTATATATATCACCTTGAGCGATAGGCGAATATGCAATCAAAGTGATCCCAAGTTCGTCACAAGTAGCCTTCACACCGTTCTCCTCCGGTTTTCTGTATATGAGGCTGTAGTTCACTTGGTTTGAAGCCAATGGTATGCCTCTCTTTTTAAGCTTCTCATATGCGTAGCGTAGTCTCTTTTCTGAAGCAACAATTCATGTACATATCAGAACAAGGAAAAAATTGAATATGGCTAATATAGGCGCTTGAGAAAGAGTGGGGAAAAAAAGCATTACCACTGTAATTCGAAACACCAACAGCTTTCACCAGACCCTGCTCAACAGCATCTCCAAGGCCATCAATATACCCTAAGAAGAACTAATTTCTGTTAAATAGGTATTCTATTCTATTGGCTAAATAAAGATAATTGTATTCGGTGTTATGAACAACCTTCATTTCCCCAAACTCCGGGCCTGACAACCACCAAAAGAATTGCTCATTAGGAGACATTACGGAAGGATTTATCACATAAAAATCACAACGAATAACTATATGATCACACTCACCAATGAAGCTGATAGAGCTCGACCGAAGACAGTTCAAGTCGGGAGAGGGAGTCCTTAAGGGCATTGAGCACGCTCTGACGACCAAACCTCCACGGTACAGCTGCAAACTTGGTGGCAACAGCAACCTCCGTTTCTGGCTCCTTTTCCTTTCTTTCCTTAATGAACCTGTATAGAAGACGGTGAAATTTTATAATGATATTTAGTTAAGGAACAAAATGCTATAAGTTCTTTCGGCTTCTTCTAGATACTGAAAAAACTAATGAATAACTATTAGGTTCCAAGAACCAGAATGTACCTTCCTAATAGAGTTTCAGAATTTATGGCACCAAAAGAGGCCTGAAAGGGAATTAACAGATAATATGATGAAATGAAATAAAGAATCGAAAAGGGAATCAATTAAGGCAATTTCTCTCACCTTTGAGCCATAGACTTCGGCAGTATCGAAGAACGTTATGCCACAGTCAATGCTGGTGCCGAAAGCAGCCCTCGCAGCCTTCAGCTTTTTATCTAGAGTTGGCATAAAAGCAAGAGGAAACAAGTTTAAGCTAGTCTTTAAAATTTCATAGACAGAACAAAACAGGTTCATGAAATAAAACTACTATACAGGTACTCTTACCATGTAGTTTGTATTACAGGAAAATCAATATTTTAAGAGCATTATTTTAAGGACATTATCAGATCTGAATCTCCAAAAAGAGACTTTCTTGCTCATGAAGAAACTACTTAACGATTTCCAATAAACAATTAATGTGGAGACATAAGTGCCAGTGGTTTAGTATTGTGCCTCAAGGCCAACCTAGCTACTTTCTTTGTGAAAAAAAAAATCACATACAAGTAATTAACAAAGTACTTGCTAATTTTATTACTTCATCTATTTAACCATCTCTATAACTAAAAAACTGAACACACTAATTCCGAAAGTTGCTAAACATAATTCGGAACCAAGGCAATGATTCAATCACTTAAACTTTTACAGGCCAATCCATAAAATAAGAGAAATGCTTTTTCATCGTCACAATGCTAAGCGCAATTGTATCAGAACTGTCACATTAAACACACACACACACACTATATAGCACTTAATATATGCTTAAAACTCAGAGACAGTTACAAACTAGCACATTTGCATATGCTAATAAAATTAACAAGCTCCAAAATTGACATGGGGTTCCAAATAAATTGCTAAACTTTTTCAGTTTCCAACATGGAAATCATAAGAGCTAATTATGGGTTAATGAATTAATCAGTTAATTAATTACCGTCCCACTGGAAGTTGTTCCAATAACTAGTGTCACCCCATGACCAAGCACCAATCCCAAGCCTTGTGACCTTCAAATCTGAAGCGCCCAAACTGACCTTCTCTTCTTCCACATGAGTACTGAGAGAAGCCAAATCCTCCGAAGCAACTCCTCTGATCCTGTGAGCTCTCTCTTTCTCTCTCGTCTGCCTCAGAGCAGAGAAGAGACACGCATTGCTCAACTGCATAGCCATCGCTACAACAAATGGACAAACAAAGTTTTTTTTTAACTTGTGGCTTTTCTTTTTGCCACTTCAACAGAGAGAAATAATAATAATAATAATAATGATTATCAAATGCCAATGATTTTGCAAAGGTTTTTTTTTGTTGTTGTTTTGGGATAGAAGATAGTGTAGAGAAGCAGGAGAGAGCATGGTCGTTGCAGTGTACACGTCAGACGAATTTTCTGAGATGCTTTTAGTGGACTTGCTTGCTTGCATTAACATGACATCAGATTTGTTTACTTACAAGGTCTCATCTCATGTGGTGGCGATGGCTCATGCAATGGGCTTGGGTCAACCCCTAAAAGGCCCAATCACAAGGTTGATTTTTTGGGCCTCCATAAGCAAATCTAAACTAAAATATGCCAGAAAAGAAAAGAAAATTTAAAGAAAATGCCCGCCTTGAAAATAATTTTAAAAATACACACAGTTTTAAAATTTTAAGAAAAATAGTCATTTCAAAAATTTCTCACCTATGTAATTTTGTTATGATAAGCAATTTCTTACTTTAAAAATTTAGGACTGCTTTTTATATTTATTGAAACTACGGCTACTTTTAAAAAAAATATATCATTCAAAATGGCTATTTACCTAACTGATAAAAAAATAAAAAATAAAACTCTTAGTAAAATATGTATTAAATCTAAAGTGAAATAAATAGGGGAGATTTTGAGATTTTGATGAAACTTTTTTTTTTGACACACTAATAATCAATATCATGTTTGTGCATTTTTTATTTGTACATCTACTTCTAAACTATAAACATATAATAGAAATCAATAGAGCACAATACTAAGGTGCTAGGGGCATAGATGAAATGGCCTTTTTTTCAATTCTTCCAAACAATAATAATGTCAAATTGGACCTTAATATGATACTACACTTTTATTATATTCATTTTTTTTTATTTGTACCTCCTCTACTTGTATACTATAAACGGGAGTAAAGATGGAATAACATTGTTTTTTTGTTTAATATTCGTTTTTTTTTTTTTTTTTGAGCTTTGGAAAGAAAGAAAAAGGATCGTTCTTCTACTAGATCAAGTTGTTCTATTTAAAGTCTAATGCCTTTTGACTGTTAAAACAAATACTCCATTCGATTTTCTCGAAGAACCAAGTCCCTTACGTCGATTTTATATAATTTTGTTTTATATAAATGGTGAGAGAAGTTCAATTAAATTTCATTTATATGCATATATATAAAGGAAGTTTTATGATGGTTGAGAAGATTAAGAAAATAACTCTGGTTATAGATTTTGGCCAACATATATTTTCGGATCATATCTCTTTCCTTCCTTAATACAATCTCTCCCAAATCTAGAAAAAGTTTTGATGAAATATCAAATTGTTTGAGTAGATTCATAAAGAATAGGATTGTTGTTTTTCTCTATGTAACCAAACTATATATATCCTAAAAAATAGAGGTCAAAATGTTTTAGGGAATTTGTTCCGTTTTGGTTTTGATTTTGATTTTTTTTTTTAAACCAAGTCACAAACTCAATTTTTGCTAATAATAGAAGTCATCGGTTTGTTTCTTATGCTTTACATATAAAACCAACAAAACCATCGATATTTTTCACTTTGTTTTTGGTTCGATTTGTTGACTTTGTGCACGTATTTCAATATGACTGATAATGATGAAAAAAAAGAGATGAGAATATTAATACTATACCTCTAAGTGATCAACATTTTACATTTTAATAACTTTTGTATTCTCTTCTCTAATTTCATTTTATAAGGCTCATATGATTTTTAAAAGAACATCTTGTGGGAAATGAACCAATCATAAAAAATCGTAGGGGCATAAAACTAGTTACAACTATTGAATCTGCAGAATCCAAAAGTTAATATTATAGCATATTAACGTCCTCATATAAGCAAAAATTTTGAAGGAGAAGTCAGTACTATAACTATAATTAAATAAGAGCGAGTGAAGAAAAAGATAACACCATATGCACTTAAGGTAACTGTGTTTAGATAATACTAACCTTAGTTCGGTGCTTGTATATGTTGGAAAAAAACGTTACACCCACAAACACAAAACGCACACGCAGAGAAAATACACAAAGCAATAAAAATAAAAAAGACAATTTAAGTAGTATAGTAAATTATATACATACACTATAAATAGACCCGTTTCACTATTTAATTTAGTAGAGATTTTCAAACTTGTAAATCTCTCACCAACTCATACCTATGATTCACTTTTCACTCAAATAGTCGCTGCCCCTCCTGCACAGGACAAATTTTCTCTCACTTTTTGCACTGCCGTCACACCTCCTTTTCTTTTTCACAGCTGCGCCTCACCGAAACAAACACAACCACAACATTTGTATATATAGCAAGCTGCTTAGCTGCATATTAGGTCTTTGATATAATTTGGGCTCATAACTTAAAAGCCCAAAAGCATCCCACGTACGTTGAGCCGGCAATAATTTGTGTTTTTTTCCGCAACATAAAAAATGTGAAATAATATGCCAAAGACAGTAATAACTTATTTAGAAATTAGAACTCACAAAGTTCATATGCATTCGTGATCGATGTTCATCATGTTAATGAGTACTTTATATCATATACACTGCATCTCAGAAAGAAATAAAGATTGATCTTCAACGAAATGGTATGAATATTTCTTGAAAGATTTAATTAACTTAAAAGTGTGTTTGCTAAAAGAGAAGCAATCGAATATACCCCTTAATTAGTTAAACGATAAATTGATTGTTGCACCTTTTATTTTTAGAGTAATATTAGGAAACAAAACCCATGACCTAAATTTGTAGAGAAAAACTCAAAACTCATATAGAAATCTATATCATATCAATTTGGTTTACAACAACTTTGCTGATTAATCATTTTCCTTTTAATTTGGGGAAAATCAAACAACTATCCCAGAAACTCATATTATTATTAAACCTTAATTTACTTTTTCATTCTTGATCTAGTTTCCTCTCAAATGGTGCAGGTACGTTTAACCTAACAATTCTACACATGTAGAGCTCGAACTTCTCACCCTCAATTTATACATCCTTCGCATATACGTACGCTCTTAATTAATTAATTATACGAAAAAAATAAAGAAAGAAAGTGGGCTAATTAGGTAGTTATAAGGAACAAAACCATATCATTGCTATATATATATAACTTGTTTGCAATATCTAATAATACAAAGCGTACGCATAGCGCATTACGCATGAAAGTACAAATATATATTACTACTTTTTTAGACTATACATATATATATATATATATGAATTATAGGTCTAGTTAAAGAAAGAGATATCAATATGTATAATATAAGCAAACTAAGTATAAAGCTTGTTATATAAACGTAAAGCTACGCCAAATAAGCTAAGCCGCTGGTGCAATATCCGGGGAATCATCGTTGTCATCATCTCCGCCGCCATTCTCTTCATAATCGCGGAGAATCGCGGCAAACTCGTCCTCTCCGGCGGCTAACAACTCGGAGAATTGAAGTTTGCTTCTTTTGGCCATCCCCATTTGACGAAGTATAGATATATATTTTGTTGAAACAATGAAAAAGAAGATGACCAAACAACTATCTTAGATACAACTTACAAGGGCTAGCTAGAGAGAATGAGCTCTCACTATCTTTGAGGAAACCCTAGCTAAACACATCTCTTATTTATAAATACAAAAGGGAATAAATTCAGCTTGAATATCCAAGATATTATTCGATACTCTCTGGCCCTCGATTGCTATGTAACACTTTCTTTGATGGTCTTTTTGCTTGTCGTTTAAATGCATGGAATTTGATGTTGAGGAAAAGTCATAATAGTGTCATATGAATTAAGGGTTGGCCAAATTACATCCACATGTTTTGTCGACGTGGCACTTGGAGGATGTACACGTAAGCAATGCTCATGGAAGGTGTCTGCATGGCTACGTCCCACACGTGTATGCATTAGCCCATGCACGCTCTTAGGCTACATTTTCACATCCATGTGTCATCTGGCCTCATGACACGGTGTTAATATCCGTTAAGTTCATTATGGTGTACTAATTAATCATGAACAAATTTACCTTCTATTGAGTTGTTTACATTTGATGAAGGTCTATATATAGCATTGACGAAAGTATGGAACAAAAATTGAAGAACATTTAAAGCACAAACTGTGCGTACTTGCAAAGTGCGTTATTAATAAGTGTCATAAACGCCCTTCTGATCACACTTTGCGCTACCACTTAAGCCCTTTAGAATTCTCACTTATGTTTTTCAATTGAGACTTTTGATTTCTTTATAGGATTAATTATGGTTTACTATTGATCTTTTGGCTACTCATTGTAATCTACACCAATAATAATATGCATGTAAGTTGTGGCGTTTTTTATTTTATCACAAGAACTTGAAGAAATTTGTATATTCATGAGTAATGCTAGGAGTGTCCCAAGAGGTTTTAACTCAAGCAGTAGTTGATGCTTATAGCTATATACGTTTTATGATTTGATCTAAAAAAATAAAAATAAAAAACAAAATTGATTTAGACCTTGACTAACTCTTTTATCTTTCTAAGAAAATCTCAATATATACTTTTCTCATACAACATATGATATATCTATATATATGTGAGTTGTTTATATGTAACTATGGATGTAATTAACTTGATGAATAGTTTGGAGTTACTGCATAGATAATCAGATCAAGTCATGATGGCCAATTAATATAAGACCATATTCAATGAAAACGTCAATATCAATATTAAATATAACACTAAAAATATATATATAAAAATATCTTATTTAGAATTGAATACTTCAATGCATGTATGTTATATAAAATATTAATTATTATATTTATTTTATTATTTTTTAGTAGAAAAAGTAGTAATGATGACTTTTTGGCGTAAGAGAAATTCAACATCTAAGTTTCATTATTAAATGTTGAAACATTGATCAATGAAGAGTTTCAAACATTTAATATTTGGGATTTGCTATACTTGGTGTTAAATTTGGCACCAATAATAACATATGTCAAATTTGACATAACATTGCTTTGGAGAGCACTTTTTGTATTAAAATGATAAATTTCGGCATTGAGACCACAAAATAACATTGGCCGATGAAATGCTAAATTGATGTGCTAATATTAAATTTAGCATTTAAGTGTCCATGCAATGTTTTTTTCAACGTTAAATTTGGAAAATGCTAAATTTAATACCAAATTGCATAATGTCAAATTTGATATTTGAATATGAGCAATGATAAATGTGAAAGTAATTATGATTATAATTTATATTACAACATATTCTCTTTTGTTAAACAACCATTATTACACTATGTTAGTCTTTCTTGCTATTGACTAACATTAATTATCTTAAATGAATTTTGCAACTAAATAATGATAAAAGTAGCATTTAAAATGACGTTAGTGAGTCGAAATATTCTATGTTAAATATAACATTTTAATCTTCTTTTGTACCAAATTTGACATTAATATTGACACTTGCACTGGAGATGATCCACACTATGTTAGCTAGCCAAAGAAATCAATGGTTCCTAAAATGTCGCTATATATATTTTCATATGAACGTACACTAAATAGCGCGCGCCCTAGGTCTACTTGAAATATATTTGAATATCTTTACGACGTTTAAACGAATAGCTAGTTAATGCGATGATTTGAGATTATTGTGCTTATAAAATAATTGTTGTGAATTGTGCTTCTAAAAGAAATTATAAATAAAATAGAGTAAGCATTTAACAAATTGTATCTTTGAAATTGATGTTAGAGTATTGTGAACATGTACAATTACTAAAAAAAATAATTAAAATTTATTTATTAGTAGAAAAGGGCAATTAATTAAAGTTATTAATTTTAGCATTTAAATAGAATACGTGGATTGGTTAAAAAAAAAAACATATTGAGAAAGCATTTATAGTTACAAGCTTATCTAAAAAATAAGGGTTATCAAATGCAGATTCTACTTCTAGATTTTTTTATCCTCTAAAATCAGACTCTAACAACAATACCAAATGCACCTATAATTAGGTTATATATCTGCATCTGGTTTAGCTGTGTTACAAGCAAAATGGAAAGGGGGGCTATTTGAACCCTCTTTTTTCTCTTCTCACCCTCTTTCTAAAGACACCCGTCTTATAATTTTTTTTTTTAATTACATTTACTTTTCGTACACCTAGCTAGTAGATATCATGAAATTCTAAAACTGAGCACAAAATACAATTTGATTTTGATATTTATCTTCCTATATCGCCTTTTGTTTCAACGTTTTTAACATGAAAACTAATTAATAAAAGAGTATAATACGTATACATTGTTTCCTAAAAAAAATAAAAAGACAAGAGCATATACAATAAATAATGGTAAATGTACGTATGGCAAAAGAAAACAAAAATATATCTATGAGTACGATTAGGCTCGTGGAAAATAATAAATAGAAGTTAGAGTAGATTACCTTATAATAATTATTCTTACATTTAAAGAGATGGATATGGTTGTCCATTAATTTTGTGGAATTATTAAGGTTCTTATAAAAAAAAATGTATTCAAGATGCATAGTAATATTTCAATTAATTTTAACAGGAGGCTCAATAGTAAGTTGAAGGGCCGGTGAGGGAAAAAAAAAAGTTTATCTCATATGTGAAAAAAAATTAAAACAAAAAAACAAAAAAAAAGGAGGATTTATGGACAAAAACGAAAAAAAAAATTGCACACGATCAGGATTCTTAAGATGCTCTACAAAATGTGGAATAATAAGAAGATTTGTTGTTTAAAGTTATAAGTGTGTAATGTATATTATGTAAATATATATAAAGATAATGTTGGAAAAACTGTAATAATATTAATGAGTGGTGGGAATTAGGAAGAGAAAAAATAAGAGTGCAAATAGAAGCACATCAAAGATCAAACAAATGCAAAAACACCATACCGATCGATGTCAAACTTTTATACAAATAGATCAATCAGCCTGAACCAAAATAGGAAGTACTTTACCTATTTGTAAAATCAAATGAAACACTTAATAGTATAATTAATATCATAATAGTCTAAATTAAGGTGGCGCACGAAATATTAAACACACATCATCAGACTTTTCCAACGAAACCTTTAAAATTGATCGAATTAAAAAAAAAAAAAAAAAAACACTCGATCGACCGAGATTATATCATGTCTAAACACTAAGGCCAACAATAATTTTGCATAGACACAAATCCAACTAGCAAAAATTTATAGGCACATCAAAGATTAAAAAAATCAACATTCGTATTATGAAAAAAAATCACAACAACAACAAAAAACTGAAAACAAATAGACAATACCATTGTATGAACCGCTTTATTCGACAAGAGATGACTAATTGTTGATGTATTACTTATATATTCCAACAAAAAATAATAATAGTAATTGAATGTAAAAGAAATTGTTTCACACGGAGCGAGTTTTATGTACAGATGTGAGTATGTGACCCCATTAAGGTAATTTTTAACATTTCAGTAAAACTAAAATTTCTAATAATTCAGGTGTCCTCGGAAGAAGTTCAGAAGAAAATACCTAACTATATATGTTTAGAGCTAGCATTCTTTGAAGTACTGTGTAGTGTTGACAATATTTGAATTCCTCAACAAGATAAAATAACATGAAATAACCAAGCAAGCAATTCAGAGAGGTAGAAACTAATTCCACATGGAGAATTATTTCGGGAAAAATAAAATAACATAATCCGTTGTAGCATATGAGACAATAAGTATCTAATGTTTACAATTGCATATTTTTTAGTTTGATTCCTAAAGATATAGGAGAAAAAACAAAAATTGATTTGGACAATATTAGTCCACCTTTCTGCCTTTATTTTGTTAAAATAATATTATACATGATAATATGATCAGATTGCTCGAGTAGATAAGGCTAATCAAAGTCTTTCATACTTTTTTGTTATTTTATTTTATACTCTCTGCCTATTGTACTAAACTAATCACAATATTATCACATTTAATATTGTAACTAGTTGAAAGGGTAATTATAAAGTTCAGCTCAGATTGTTCTTATGTTAAGATTCCAAAGGAAAATGTAAAAACTAATCACATCTATGTATGGGAATCTGTCATGTACTTTGTTGAAAATATAATTAAATCAAGAGTATTAGCTTTATCCTAATGTATATATATAGTGACTATACCGTATCGTAAAGTGTATATATGATATGTATCTTTTTTAATTAAAAGATGAACTTGAATTAAGAACGTGACTTAAACAAACTAACCCGCGTCTAAATGCACTAGAGGATATAATTACCAACTATACTAACAGGTTCTCTACATATCGGACCCAACAAATATTATTAAATAAAGTAAAAATAATAATTACAAGCGTTCAGGATCAGGATAATCCCGATAGGGAAAAGAAAACCAAAAACCAAACAAGGCCAATCTTAGTTTAACCATCCATTCCAATATGAATAGATCATGATAAATGGATGATAAAATTTATAATTTTCTTCCTTTAATTATGTGTATTTATGTCATTGGCATGAATTTAGTACTGCCTTTCTTATGCATTTAGTGTAATTGTTAGACGCGTTTTTAAAAACCAACATTTACAATCATGCTCCGATTTACATACATAACCACGGTAAAAAAAAAATCATATTGCTAGTTTTGCCAAAAAAAAAATGCTATGACAAGATTTTACTACATATGTGTAGGTATATATATAAACAAATCATGGTGTACAAGACATACTTACATGGGTGAAAGATTCACAGAGCATTTCCCATCTTGATCATTATCCGCATTGATTATCATTAACGTTCTCCTTTTTCCACTACAAGGTATTACAATTTATTAGAGGAAAAAAAAAGAATTATATAGAACAAACGAACTTTGGAAGTGCAATACATAAACGCATATATATATATATATATATTATACATGCGCACGCGTGTTTGTATGTATGCGTTAATAAAGATATCTTAGCAATGAAAGAAAATATAATTCGACCATAAATGATGTAAATAAAGAAGTACATATATATGTTGTTCTAACATAACCGGCCATACATATTTAAAAGAAAGAAGTAGAGTCTAGCTTCCACGCAAGATCACCAAAAGATAGTACATGACGTCTATTACAAGATCCCACATATATTCTTAATTATAATATGCTAATAAATTCCAAACCCTAATAACATTTGGTACTTGTTAATACAAACTTAAATCACTTAATACGTATCTATTATCTAATAATTAGTATACGTACGGTACGGGGGCTATAGCGTTCTCTTTCTCCCTCTCTCTAGAGTGAGAGAGAGAGAAAGAGAAAGAAAGACCCATCCATTTATTTAAAACCCTAGAACTCCAATTCCCATGGTAATGAAGGAGAATAACCATATGAATAGTCCCAACATGATTAATTTTATGCCGCGGGAGCCACGGTAACACCGCCGTCGTCGTCGTCATCATCGTCGTCGTCATTTTCCACATACTTGAAGAGTGAACAAGCCTCGTCGTCCCTAGCAAAGGACACGGAAAACCTAATAGGTTTTTCAAAGTCAACAATGGTCATTTTTTTTGTCTTTTGCAGGGGAAGAGAATAAGGAGAGAAACGAAAAGTGAAACTATGTATAATTGTATGAGAACTAGAAGCTATATTGATGAACTAAGCTAGACTAGTTTGGCCACGTATTTATAGAGAAGAAAAAGAGAAATAATGGCTCAAGTTGAATAGCGTTAATTGTGTGTAGAAATATCTTGGAAAAGAAAGTTATTGGGGCAATATGAGAATAGGGATAATTAGAGCTCTCAGTGGTAAGGAAAGGGCAACTCTTTTTGGAGGGCAGAGAGAGACAGTTAGATAGGACACACAGTTTGGCCTTTGGCCCTTGATCAGCACCACTATTCTTTCCAAGGCAGCAAAAAGAGGGCCCACAAGTGAGCTTAACTCATGGAAAGTGGCTGCATTCCATGGTCGACGCATGCCGGCTATGGCCTTCGCACGCGCTGCCTCATGCAACCACCTCGCTTCGCCTCCGCCGCTGACAACATGGACTACTTTCATCCATGTTCAAAGTTTGCTTTTTCGGCCCCAAAAAAAAAAAAAAAGGTTCAAAGAGCAACGCTACCATTGGAGATTAAATCCGGTTAGCTAGCTTCGTATATGATTTCTTAATACAAAACTTAAGAAACTAATTTATAAATGTACACTTAAGAAACTAATTAAACTCGTTTGGATACATTTAAATCACATTTTATTGTAACAATATGGTTTAAATTTGACTTTTTATTAGTGTAATTAATGTGCCAACATATACAATTTAAATCATTTTTTTTATTTGGATTGCAATCCAAACGAAGCCTACTGAATTAGTTGTTAATTTGGCACTGTACTTTTATGAAGGAAAAAGAGATGATCATCATTAATTTTTTTTTATAATTATTATTACATTTAGGAGATCCAAATTAAGTGCATCCATATATAGTACAATGTACAATATTAATATGAGCACGTATAAATTAGGATTCTCTCACTTGAAATAAGAACGCAAATACGTACAACAGAATATTAGAATAAAAAAAAAATCAATTGTGTATCAGTCTCCTATTTCTCCTTAATTTAGTGCGGCCGCCTTAGGATATAGAGAAAATTGTAAAATAAATGCCTCCTAACAAATTGGTTATATCATGGATGTTAGCATTGCTAATTATCATTTAACCTCAAAAACTATTTTATGTTAATATCCATGTTTTCTATCTTCAATGGTTGACATAATGCTAAAGATGCTTAATTTGTCACATTCAAGTTAGATATCTTTTAGCATATTTGTTGAGAAGTGGTGTTATATTATAATGATCACCGATCCTATTATCATCAAATAAATTAAACTACCATGTAACAAAAATAATATTATTATATACAAAGTGCAACCAAAAACAAGCCAACCAGTAATAATTAGCTTATTAGCCAGCGTTAGACAATCAAACGATATATGCTCTAGACCCGAAGTCAAAGAAATAAAGATGCAAAAATGCCGAATATTGTTCCAAAAAAAGTGTTTTTAATGTCAATCACAATATATAACATTACTCTTTTCACAATGGAGATATTAAAAAAAAAAATCATGGTGGGAGAGAGAAAAAGACGCTTGCATATACACGAATGGATCACATTGACTTATGTGTCTAGCAACAAAGCACTGAAGCAGTATACAACATATAATTACAGAAATTATTATATTTATATTTAAATAATATTCGGAGAATTACAAAACAATATTATTTTAAGTGTTACTTAATAATCTTTATTCTTAATAGTATACTCTTTTGATTTATATTCTATGTTTGTAGTATAAAAATAGGGGCATAAATTAAAAGTGCAACACAAAAAGAGCATAAATTTTTAAAAAATTAGACCATCTCCAATGCAAATGTCAATATCAATATTAAATTTGGTACCAAAAAAGTAAAAATATTATATTTGACATTGAATGTTCCAATGCATTTAAATGCTTTTTTTTTAAATTTTTGTAACAAAATTCATTAAAGATAAATGTCATAACCAACTAGTAATTACTTTTAGATATAAGGGAACATTTGATCATTTTGGTGCCAAACTTGACACCAAGTACAGTATTATATTAGAGTTATGATCTTACTAATATAAATTTCAAATCTGATATATTAAATCGTTCTTTTGGTAATCATGATGACTAATGATGAATATGATAATGTTTTTATTTTTAATTCTAACACTCCATTTGGTAAGGATGAAAGATAATTGGATGGAAAGAAAAATAAGAGGTGAAAGAAAATATGTAAAAAAGAGAAGAAAATAGTTTTTCCTCTTGTTGTTTGGTATATTAAAAGAGAAAGAAATTTCTTTATCAATACAATTACCATCTTACTCATTTATTTTATTATTTAATCTTTTAAAATTAGACAAAAGAGTAATTATACTCTTCATTGTGTTGATAAAAATTTCCACTCATTTTCCTTCTAATATTACAAAGATAAAAAATTGTGGGTCCTACATATTTTTTTACCCTCCCTCTTTTTCCTTCCATCCACTTTTCTTCCTTACCAAACATTTTTTTATATTTTCCATCCTAAAATCCACCTAAAGTTTTCCTTCCTTTCAATTTATCCTCTACCAAACGGACTGTAAGAGTATTATTTACAAGCAGAAAGTATATTCTTATTAAACAATGATTTGATTAAGTCAAAGACATACTGTCAAATGACGCATATTTCAAGTTGAGCAACAGAGAAAAACAGGGATTTCTTTGACAAGGCCAACTAGCCTAAAGGAAGTATTAACGTTGCTACATGAATCTATTCTTGCTTCTTGCCCTTGCCCTTCGGAATCTTGCTGAGAACGCCCGCGTCCAGTTTCCGGTAGTGAATCTGAAGCTGTTCGAAAGCCTGGTAGACAAAGTTGTCGACTTGATCTTCATACTTCTCATAAAATGCTGGCAATGTGTGCGCGGCAATAAAACCTTGAAATACGCCGAAACATCAGAGATAAGTCGTCGATAAAAATAAGCAATTTAGGTAAATAAGATACCATGGAAAAACGTTAAGAATTTTTCACTGCGCCTAGATTAATAAAAAAAAAAAAAAAGAGAATAAGCTTAAGTTCAGAGCCTGTTTCGTGACAATCCCTACAGCTTTTCGAAGCCTAAAAATCATGACTATATACTAGATAGGTGGATTTGAGGAACTGAATCCCAAAAAATGTAAGAATATCACAGGCCAATTAGCAAAGTGAATCTGGACTTGAAATAACAACAGCAAAATCTACTACTACTGCAATTTGTTATCAGTTTAGTCTCTATTCTTTGAGGTAACACCTAAGTCTATTACAATTTTTACTTTAAGAAATTCTTATTCACATAAAAAATAAAAAAGAGAAGAAAGAAAGTAAGGTCTCTCACCAACATAGATAACTGTAAGAAAATTGCACCAGCTTCCGAGGATCGCAGCAGCCCACAAGCTTACAATAACCTGGGAGGTTTCGTTTAAACACCGTCTCAATCACCATGAGAAATGACAACAACATGGTTTAATTGCCACATGAAATGCAAATATGCTTTATATGCTTTGAAATTAAGGCATGTTGATTACAGGCTTAGTAAACTGTTTAAGGCATATTCATTGATTTGGAAACCATATCATATAATGTCTATATGAACAAATTAACAATCTAAACGTACCAAAACCAATTGCTTCAAATTCCCTCCACATGAGACATCCTGAAGAAACTCTAAAGCTCGATTGACCTCATTGCCTACAGTGACTGCAACGTCCACGAATAACTCCTTTGGCAGCTTAAGACGGGGA
Source organism: Boehmeria nivea var. tenacissima (assembly GCA_018132145.1). Lineage (NCBI taxonomy): Eukaryota > Viridiplantae > Streptophyta > Magnoliopsida > Rosales > Urticaceae > Boehmeria > Boehmeria nivea. The sequence continues at coordinate 13,975,353 of CM030876.1, read as the reverse complement.
ACTGAAGAAGGTGACCTGACTCCACAGAGAATGCGTTGTCACGAACACAGAACTCGGCTCTACTAAACAACAACATTACTGAACCAAGCGAGATGTGTACAGATACACAATCTCGAGTAATTTACCTGTTCATAATGCCTGATGCATTTGACCAAACAAACTGAGCAAGCAAGCCAAGAATCAGGATGAAGGAAACGATAGTAAGGAAGTTATAGTTGAGCCATTCAAAGACAACCCAAATAACGGTTGCGCTGGTTAAAACACTAGCTGACATCTTCTTGTTCCTCCATAGCAACACATCAGCGGCTTCAAAATGATTCACAAAGCAATAAGATTTAAAAGATACTAATAATGAGAATGCGACGATGGAAATATGATTATCCTTGAGAGAAAATTAGTAGAATAGTATTCCTACATTTTCCACCGCCCAGAAGATTGTGAACTGGCTTTTCGCGCCCAAAGAGCCTGTTGATCTTAGAAGAGACAGACTCTGATTTCTCTTCCCCGAAAAATGATACAGATTTCTGCTTCGTGGCACTTTCAGCGATGGTCTCCACAAGGTTGTTCAACAGATTCTCAGCTTTCTCAGACATTGTTTCGTTGATTCAACTTTATATAAAAATAAAAATTAAAAAAAAGCTTATCAATAAACCAATAGCAAATTAATTACTTCGAGTAAACAACTTTGTGAGAAATGCATGCAAGAGATTGGAAAATAAAGCATAGCCATTGGCTGAAGAGTGGAACATTTAGATGGACTACATAAATTTAAAAAGAAGTTATTTACAAAATGAGAATGAAAACAAAAATCCCAAAAAAAAAAAAAAAAAACTCATTTGTTCCATGAGAACTCAGAATCACTGATCAACTAATACTAAAATCAGAAGGCAAAATGGAAAAGCAGAGAACATAGATCAGCGAAAAACACAGGCATAATTTTGACAATAAAGAAATGAAACATCAGCAGAACATTGAAAATATAGAGATATTGATGTGTTTAAGGACTTCCAATCAATTGACACTATTTAATTAGACCCATACGATTATACAGAACGGGATTTCCACAACATAGAATACTTGACGCTCACCAAAGCCTCCAACTTTATAACTAACTTGACACAAGAACCTGGAATTTGGTACCCAAAAGGAAAAAAAAAAAAATATCAAACCAGGATTTAAGGGGGTCCAAAAACAAAAATAGCCTTAAAAAACGAGTCTTTTGTATCAAACAAGAAACCGAATCTATACTTGACAATGTGGGCCGCTCAAGAGAAACCACCTTTATTCGAGCAAACAAAAGAGCGAAAAATAAAAAAGGAAAATAAAAGAAAATCATGATTAACAATCGAGTGAAACAAATACACTTGTTTAGATTTAAACGCCAACTAAAAAGAGAGAGAAATGACTATCATATCATCACAAGAAAATCTTTCAGTATTCTCAAGATTTGCCTTTTTGGTGGCGAAATTTCAAACTTAACCGTCAAAAACTTCCCTAAAAACATAGCAGATTTTAAAACGAACAGAACCCCAGAACTCAAATGATAACAAACAAGTAAATTAAAAAACCAAGTCAAAATCGAAACCCAGAAATAAACTTCACTATGCCATTGTTGAGAAAGTTTAGAGATTCTTTAACCAAATCGCAAACTAAAACAAAGAACAGTAAAAGAACCAATCAATCCATCACTTAAAAAAAAAAAAAAAAGAGTCCAAACTCAATTCATGAAAAGCACAAAGCAACGAGCTTTCTTTCTCTCACCACAACGCAACAACAAAAATCGCCAATAGGCAAAGAAAAGAAAGTGAGAGAACGAACCAGTCAACCAGAGAGCAAAAGGGTATCTTCAAGAGTCGAAATTGAGTCGATGTGAAGATTGAGACGAGGAATAGGGAGATGGGTTTTTATGGTTTTGTTGTTATTGTTATCATGAAACAATCTCTGAGTCTGAGCAGTGTTTTTTGCTTTTATTATTCTGTTTTGGCAGAGGAAAAAAATAAACACATTGAAGTGCACGGAAAGACAATTAGACAAGTCAAGTGCCTCAAAACTGAATGTGAATTGCGTCAACCAAATTGATTATTTCGTTATTTATTTATTTGTTTAATTAATCATACTTACCTCAGATGAGAGAGAAGGAGAGAGAGAGAGAGAGTTAATTATTACTTGGTTAATTCCTCGAATCCTATTGGCTGATAATAACAAACTGACAATAAAGATTCTTTACTTTTTCAACCAACGGAGGCTCAAAGTTGTTTGCTTTTTTATTTTTCTTATTTTTATTTTTTTTAAAGGAAAAATTAGTATAGATGAAAAATAAATATCAAGGAAAACTCAACAATAGCCTTCGAGAAAGTATGAATTTGGACCATTTTTGACCTCAATGAAGTGGAAAGACTCCAACTTTCTGTTAGCCTTTTTGTGTTCAAAAAAATACTAAAAATAAAAATAAAATGAAAGAAATGAAATTTGGCACCAATAATTTGAATTATAGAATAAATAGAAGAATTTTTACTTACCCATGAGACGAGACCGGTTGCTGGTCAAGGTTTTGGATTTGTTTATGTAAAAATGTACCAGAACAAGACGTAACAAATACTAATTTTATGTAGATATTTTTAAATTGTAATATTATCTTCATTTAGCAATATGATACTATGAAATGATTTGTGGGATTTTTTTTTTTTTTTAGAATGAGTATTCACATTATCTTAAAAACTAGAGGAGTTTACTTGTAAGATTATGGTAACTTCAAAACCTATAATTAATATAGGCAATTAGTAAGTCCTAGCTCAACAATCAAAATGAAGAAGCCTCATTATTATTACAACTTCCAGGTTTTATTTTCATAATTAGCACATGATTCATGGGAGGTAGGTCGTTGAAGGATTTGGGCTTCAGTGAGAGCCAATGAAATGTAAGCAACATATGAGAACAAAATATCTTAAATTCTTTATGCAACATTTAGATATTTGGGCAAAAACTATAATAAAAATAATAAGAAGGAAGATAAGTCTCTAGATCAACGTCACGATCTCTATAATTGCAGTTGGAGGTGTATTTATTTTGTTTGTTGGGTCAGCCAGATAAATAACTATTTTAGATTGTGTATTTTTTAAAAATAGTCATAGTTTCAAAAAATTTAAAAACTAGTCATAAAACTGTAAGAAATTTTTTACAATAACAAAAATATACATAAAAAATTTGTAAGAAATTTCTAACATTAGGCAAAAAATTTATAAAAAATTTCTTACATTGCTAGTTTTTAAATTTTTTAAAACTGTGACTATTTTTTAAAATCATTTTGTAAAGAGTGACTATTTTCTTAAAATTCCCTTGTTTGTTGGACGAATATATTATTTTAACACTCAATAGCAAATTTTTAGACGAGATTAAAGAATCAAACTATAATTTAGAATAAGGAAATCATTGTGATCTTTTGAAAGTAACATTTTAGTTTATAATTAGCCAAAAAAATAGTGTATTTTTGTCGTCGTCATTAATTTATTTATTTATTTTGGCTTGGAGTTTAGCATTGTAATAATTTCTCTGTGAAAGGCTGAAAAGCATTTTTTTTCGGGCCACGTGTTGTCGACATTCTGCTTTCATAACAATAATTCTGGGGTAGGTAAGGTTGGAAGCACGTGAGCATAATAAAATATGCATAATATTTTTTTCACTTAGAAGGTTTTTTTCACTTAGAAGTTATTTGATAGGGATTCAAACTAAAAGATTTAGATATATTGACATGAGAAGAATAATATTTTGTTTTTACAATGTAGACTTAAATTGTTATTTTACTGCACTAAAATTAAAAATTTGAAAATATATTTTTTATATTTAAATTAAAATTTAATTTTTTTTTAATGTACGAAGCAAATAAGGACCTTAATTAGGCATGCAAATATGGAATGAATAGTAACCGGGTAAAATTTTATCCGGTGGAATTACCGGGTAAAATCCGGGTATTACCCGGAAATTACCCGGATAGTAAATCCGGGTATATACCCGAAAATTACCCGGAATTAAAAAAAAAAAATTGGAACGCTTTTTACCCGGGATTTACCCGAAAAATTTTTGGAATGCTTTTTGCCCGATTTTTACCCGGATAAATTATATATTCCACAATATTTTTTAATCATGACCAAAAAAAAATTAATTTTTTAAAAAAAATCCGGGTAATTACCCGGATTTTACCCGACTATTGCACTATTTATTCCATGATTATTCCATGAATTCATTCCATGGAATTCCAAAATTGCACCCCTAACCTTATTGGTAGCAAATAACTTAGTTAAAAAAAAGTTATTTACATCCGTGTCCAAATATAAGATATTACGTTATAAATAATTATAGGAATAAAAATTTTAAACTTGTTAGATCTATTTTTTTATCACGTTACATTTTTTTTACATAATTTTATGTTGAGCACTGATAAATACCGAGAACTACAAACTCTGCCTATAATTATTATCAAAAAGCTTACACAGAAAAATTGCTTCAATATTTTTTAAAGAATAATAATTGCATCAAGCATCGAGTATATATCATATTTAATATTTTTTTTCCTAAAAAAAGGTTAAAGTAATGCTCACACAAAATGTTTCCAACATATTTGCTCGATAGTTTTTGTATTTTATCCCATTTAACAACTTTTACCTAAAATTTACTAACAGCATTACCAAACTAAGCCAACTTATTGCTGTTGCTCTCAAGCTTGATATTCAATGGCCAAGGCTTCTGCTATGCTGGGTACAATCTTAGCATATAATTCTAAAAAACTTCTTAAAGGCAAAGTCATAAAGTTTGGGGATTTAAATTTTAAAGGAATTCCTTTTTAAATGTTAGTAACAAGACAGTCGCAGTTTCATCACAGCAATATGATAATTGAGCAGCATCACAGTCACAGAGATTACAGATAACACAAAATACAATCTAATTCTGTTTGAGAAATGCATGTAAAATGAAGGATTACATAATATTATCCTTGATTTTAATTTGCAGCGAGGGAAAGGAAAAGAACATAGAATCGAGGTTTTTTTTTTTTTTTTCAGAGAGGGAAGATAAAAGACCATAGAAACAAAGTTTCCACCCAAAAGAACACCATACGGGCATTCACAAGCTCTTATCCTTTTTCTTTCTTTTTTTTTTTCCGTTTTTTGATTTACTATAATACACTAATATATTGTCTGAAACTTTAGACACACACGAACACACAGTCTTGCTCAGGCATCCATGTTTTCCATCTGAATACTGCTTTTGAGAGGCACATATTCTCCAAGGTACCCACCAAGGTGATCATACAAAGCACTCTTATCAATCCCCTGATGATGATAGCTCTTGCACACATAGTAAAACACACTCTGCACTAACAATCCCACCAAATTCACAATCACGAGAACCCCGACTAAGAACCCGCCGACCACAATCCTCGTAAAGACGCCATAGTTGTCTCCTCCGTGCACCACAATCACCCCAAACACACTCGAGATGACCATGCAAATTGCCAAGTACGCGAAGACAATCACTGCTGCAACTCGGGTCTTCCCCTTGAGTAGCTCGTAGCTCTTCTTCATGGCTGTGAAGCCATAAACAGGCTCCAACACTGAAACTACACTAGCCAAGTGCCATAATGCAGTGATGTAGATGTGGACGACCAAGAAGAGCACGGCAATGACCAACAGTGATATGATGACCAAAAGCGGGTTATCGATATCGATGGCTGCAATCAACAGAACCAAGAAACAGACAAACACAAAGTTGTAGACGACCATCAGGAGGGAGACCCACAAGAAGGTGATGAAGAGGCGCTTGAAGACCTTCGGGATCGCAAACATGGTGGAGGAGAATGAGACAGGCTTGGAGGTGTAGAGAGAGGCCACGGTGAAGACAACAGCAGCGGTGGAGAGGAGAGAGAAGGCGAAGAGGAAGATGAGGTAGCAGAATTGGAAGACAAGAAGAACTGTCCATCGGTGACCGGCCTGGGTCGGGTCAGCATATGGGTTCTGGAGCTGCGCAAGGAGTGGATGAGTGAAGAGGGAGTGAGCCAAGATGGCAAAAGAGAGAGGGAAGAGTAGTGTCAAGGTAATAAGGTAGAAGGTCTTTGGAGACTGTTTGGGGATTGAGATTGATTCTCTCAAAATGTCCGTAATCGACAAAAATTGGAGCTCTTCTGATGATAGATCCATTGGATTATTGATCGGATCGGATCAGAAGAAATGTCAAGAGCAGAACTGTAATTTTATTTCTACGACAGATACAACAGCCGGGGTGGATTCCTTAATATGGAGCCCGTATAGGAGGACGTGTAATACACAAGAAATTTCTAGTGAAACCTATATCTCTGATCCAAACAGACTGATACAATTGCCTCTTCTACAAGAAAAGCCCTGAGATACAAGTCACTCAGTTAATTTCATGATAATATTAAATCCTTTACTCAGGACAAGACAATGTAAGACTCAATCCCTGTCCTACAGAGAAGCAAAAGCACAAGTACATGTTGAAACTGGACGAAACATTGTTAGCGAAACCGATCATCATTATCATCACCACAGCGCTAATGGCGGCATTTTTATAAGATTGTTTCTGCCTAAATATGCAAAACCTTGTCTTTTCTGAATCAGACGAATGCCTAAGGGAATAGAAATCTCTAATCTCACAACAATCTCTTTAACACAGCGAAAATCACCACTCACTCTCATTCATATAATTCCAAAAAGAAAGTACCTTGCTAATTCCAACTATCTACAGAATTAAATATAAATATATATATATAACAAAAAGAATCGAACGATCATCAAAACTTCACGTAGAAATTCCCAAACGAAAACCCTAATTTCAAAAATTCACAAAAAACCTTAAGAGAAATTCAGATCTAACAAGGCTAAGATCACACGATAAGATTCAAAGATCAAATGCAACGAAAATGCTCCGAGTTACAATATCCATGATTATAAATTCAAGAGTGAAATTTTCATGATATTCACACATTTTCACCGATAAAATCCCTAAATTTTCCAAATGCAAACTAAGATCGAACACCATTTCTTTTCCACTAAATCGGAGGACATGAAAAGAAAAAAGAAAAAAAAATATCAAAAGCAAGCAACTTTTTGGCCGTACCTGAGAGGTCTCAGCTACACGTTCTTGGCTGTGATAATGATCGAAGTTCGAAGACGAAGCTAAGAGAGAGAAAGAGGAGAGAGAGAGAGAGAGAGAGAGAGAGACCGAGAGAGAGAAACGAATAATCCAAGCTCGGAGAAAGATGTTCTACAGAAGCTTGATCGAATCTCAACCGTCCATCAGGAATGATAAACGAGATCAGTGCTCAAGTTTAATCCTGCGGTCGAAATCTCTTTTCGGTTGTCGGTGTCGTTCGATAATTTTGCACTAAAATCATGTCGAAGTTAGGGGGTTTTTTTTTTTTTTTTTTGGCTTAATTAATCATCGGTAAACTTTCCCCTAAAAAATATAGCAAACAAAAAAAAATCCCCCCAAAAAAACCTTAATTAATCTGGAGTGATTTTAATATAGATATTAGCATGTTATATTGTAAGATAAGTCAAAAGTGTATCATGAAATTTTACAAGATAAGCCTTTAGAATTAGATAAAGGTCACATTTATGAATGATATATATCTAAGCAAATTGATATCTACTAGGACCACAATCCATGCAAGGTCAACATCCATAAATTATATTATAACTGGGATTAGTTTTTTTTTTTTTTTGCAAATAGACTGGGATTAGTTGAATCATATGATAAGTGGAATAGGCTAACGAGCTTCCCATTTTTTTAACGTTGTTAAATGCGTGACGCCTAATTAAAATAAATAAATAAATAAAAATAAACATCACATAGAATAGGACTGGCTGAGTGTTGACTGTTCTAGTGTTGCATACTTCTATTTTAATATAGATGCCTCCAATTAAGCCAATTAGTGGGTATGATTAATAATAAGTGGGGTTAAGATACATGTTACTTTTAGAGCTTTTATAATTTATTTTCTCACCAAACAATTAACTTGCACAACTAATTGTTACCACATTTTTCCTTTTTTTTTTTTTCTTTACAGACACCACAAAAATATTGTTACACAAAATAATATTTAGTTAATTAATATTTCATAGATGGACTAATTATTGTCATTTATATAGTAAGAATTAACAAATCATGTTACCATCAGTAAGAATTTACGCTACATTTAGTAACACGCAGTAGCACTATACTTCTTGCATTATAAATAGAGTAAAAAAAAAAAAAAAGGCCCATGATGTATCCAGTGTCTCAATTTTGCTGCTTACACCGTGTAAGTTACACGGTGTAAAAACGTTTCAAATTAACCCATATTATTTGTACTATTATTGAAAATTGAGTGTAATAATTGCAAAATAAAGACGATTTTAAATGCAAATTTTATAATATATATCTGAGATGATGTGCTTTTTTTATTTTCATTCTATACTTGTAATATAAAAATAAATGTATAAATTAAAAGTTTAACCAAAAAAAGATTACCTTAAATTATCCAAAATAATTGTGGGTTGAAAACTCAGGAGATCCAACCCAACCCTCAGAGGTTCCATTGGTCACAAGTTGATCCACTCACTTGGTGGTCATTCGATGTCAAAGCCCAATACAAAATGGTACAATAGCATAACAAATGTTTGTCTACTCACACACTATTCACTAATTCATGAAGTTCTGAAGAAATACTAATGCTGCAATGCAATATTTATCAATCATGATCAACACAACAAAAGATGTAATTTTTTAAGTCGTTGTGATAACAAAAAAAATCATGGTTAATAATATGCTAATTTCATGATAAATATAAGGTTGCTAATTTCTAGGTCCAACTCCAATGTGCTACGGATTTCACTCATAGCAAGTGCACAAAATAGATTGACACTATTTTTTGTTTGTCTTAGAACTAATAGAGACAACGACGTGTTTAATACCCTATTTCTCATAACTCAAAAGAAAATCATTAGCGTATTTGTAATTGCATGAAAATTGCCCGAAGTTATTCTTTGAAGTTCCAAATTTATGAAAGTTTTAAGTGATGCTTGAGTTTCCCAATTCTAAGATTAAATACTTAAATTTAAATCATTTAAGGGAAATCCGAATAATTTTTTTAATTTAAATTATATTACTACAATAACTATACTAACATAAAAAAATAAAAAATAAAAAATTAAACCATATTTCTCCAATCGAAAAGGTGAACAATCATTTACATGACCAAATTTAAATAGTCTACAAAGGGGCTCAAAGCGTTTGGCATGATCATTTATATTGCGAAGTGCCTACACACTCATGAATGTTCTCGTCCCAAAAGAAAACAATAAAAAAAAAAATCTACAATCTACAAAACACACTAAGAAATTGAGCAATTAGGAAGGGAAAAAAAAATGCAAATGCATGGGATGCCACGTGGCACCAATGAGAACCTCTATAACCTTATCCCGGATCAAAAATCTAATCCAATTCGTCCCAATCCAATATCCGAAAAACAAACACACCCAACCCAAGCCACATGCATTTCCCTTCACATATTTCCCCAACAAAAAATCCCATTTCCTTTGGCTACCACAGAGCACTGCCATTATTACTTCACTTACAACCAAACCATCAAAAGAAAAAAAAAGCTCGACACAAGAGAGAGAGCCTTTGTTAGCCAAAAGCAGAGGAAAGAGCAAAAGCATATATTACATATCAAATGGCCTCCACTTCTTGCTTTCTCCACCACCACGCGCTCGCCTCGGCCGCGGCGCGGGCCACCTCGTCGCAGCGCCAGGCGGGCGCGAGGTCGGCGCAGCTCGTGTGCCGCGCGCAGAAGCAGCCCGAAGACGGCGCCGCCGTGTCCCGCCGCTTGGCTCTCACTGTCCTCATTGGCGCCGCCGCTCTCGGCTCCAAGGTCTCCCCCGCTGATGCAGCCTACGGAGAGTCTGGTAATATATATATATACATGTAGATATGTTATCTGAGTGTAATGAATTAAGAATGATTAGTAAAAAAAATATATATACACACATGCACGTATATTTAGAGTAGACGAGAAAAATAGACGTTTAGATTGACTGATCTTGTGTTTTAGTCTCCTTTTGTTTTGTGACATCAGGTTAGTATTGTGTTATTTTTGTTGTTATTTAAGTTTAAAAGAAAATGATAATTGGTCGGAAAAAAATGTTTTATGTGACATTAATGAGTACTGGGCTTGATTAAATTAGGTACATTATAACGATAAAAAAAAAAAGAACATATACACAGTAACAGTAAGATTAGGGTTCTACCTTGTAATGGTGAGAATTTAGCATTGAGATGAATAAAGTTGTCACGTGTTGAAATGAAGTAGAAAATGATGGTTAAATAAATTGTGAATTACGCAGCCAACATATTTGGGAAGCCAAAGACAAACACAGACTTCTTGCCATACAACGGAGATGGGTTCAAGATCTTGATTCCTGCAAAGTGGAACCCAAGCAAAGAGGTGGAGTACCCAGGCCAAGTCCTTAGGTACGAGGACAACTTCGACACCACCAGCAACGTCGCCGTCATGATCACCCCCACCGACAAGAAAACCATCACCGAGTTCGGTTCCCCTGAGGAATTCCTCTCCAAGGTATATTTTTTCTACATTTCCTCAATGATATTCAATTGGGACGTGTTTGGCGCACCATGTATGTTTCGTTGTGTTTATGTATTCTCTGTATTAGGCGATTGTTTTAAATGACGCGTGCGCATTAGAGTAGAAAATACGGTCTACCACAAGGCATTTTTTGTTGTGCTAAATAGTATAATGTGTTTTTTTTTTTCGTATTATATTGTGATTGATTTTACGGTCCATCAAGTGTGACTTATAGTTTAATTTATTTGTTATTGAATTTTCTAATTGTTCTTTTTTTTCTTTTTTTTTTGGTAGGTGGATTATTTGCTTGGGAAACAAGCCTACTTTGGCAAAACTGACTCTGAGGTACATACTTTTCCAAGAGATAGAATGAAAAATATCTACTCCTAAATTGGTTAAACCAGTATTAGTTTATTCAATATTTCCTTAAATCCATTTACTATGGACAATGTTGTCATGGAAATTTTATTAATTAAACAAAAACAAAAAACAAAAAACTGGCTGCAGGGTGGTTTTGACTCGGGCGCAGTGGCAACAGCCAATATATTAGAGAGCTCGACCCCTCAGATTGGCGGGAAGCAGTACTACTTCTTGTCGGTGTTGACGAGAACAGCTGACGGGGACGAAGGCGGGAAGCACCAACTGATCACGGCCACCGTGAAGGACGGGAAGCTCTACATCTGCAAGGCGCAAGCCGGAGACAAGAGGTGGTTCAAGGGAGCCAGGAAGTTTGTGGAGAGCGCTGCAAGTTCTTTCAGTGTTGCTTAAGCTAATAAGAGAGTATCGCATGAGTTTGTTTGTATATGTAAATCAAACCTTTAAGATTATGATCACGCCTTGTTATGAGATCCTCTAGTCTTTCCCATTTTTTTTTTTTTAGTTTTTTTTGTTAATTTTATTTTGGTTTCCAAGAGTATGAGAATTTGGGTCATAATATTTGAGGGAGTTTATTGGAGTAATCTTGTGCATACTGAAACGTTTCTTGGTATAAATTGAGGACCCTCTTCCAATGAAATGAAATCTCTTTCTCTGCACTCTCTGAATCAAATTCTCCCTTTCTCAATTCAAACAAAAGCAAATCGGAAATTTACAATGGGTCTAAATTTTGTGGGCAAGTACCAGCATAGATACAACCCAAGGAAAGAGACTAGAATTACTTTATTTTACGCATGAGCTTTACCAAATTTGTTTGAAACTTTAGTTGATTAAAAAAAAAAAAAAAACTAGGTTTACATAGCATTTAAAGAGACTATGTATTGTTCTTTGTATAAAAAATTTTGAGAGCTCAAGGTTTCAAGAACTTAGTTGAATGTTTTGATTGCAAAGGTCAACTCTAATGATAGCTACATTACTACCTGCAGACAAGCTTAGATACAAAGCTAATCACTACACCAAAATTGCAGTATGCTCTTTTTTAAGTTCACAAACCAGGTCACTATCAGAATTTTGGCTTGAACTGATATGATACGAATGTTTCAACTGCTCAAACAAAAATTTAATATATATATATATATATATATCCACTGCCTAACAAAAAATTTAATTATATGCAACGCACAATGATCGGAGCAAATAGAATTTCAAAAAATTCAAAGGGTGAAGAAAAGCATAAATTGAAATAGTAAACTTATTACCATAAACTTGTTGCATAAACCACATGCTTGTTTGATATGAATGTCTTGATTGTGAGTTTTGACAATGATCAAGAGTATTTACATAAAAGCAATGGTCAGAGGAAAGAAAGTTTTAACCAAATGTTTTTTTTTTTTTTCTTTAGACCTCATTTCAAGTTTTCCCGTTGCAGTAATGGACGCCATTGCAGTTCGCTGCACCCTTGCGCTTCACATTTAGGTTGTTTAAGCCCCATATTCGGATCGTACGGTCATCGCTTGCAGAAGCTAGCATATGCGGGTTAGCAGGATTCCAACTCACGCAGTTAACAGCACCTGAGTGGCCCGGTAACGCCTCAATGAGCTCCCCGGTTCCTCTATGCCAGATATATACCTGTGTTTTGGGAAAAAACGATCCGTTAGAAGGTTGGAAACAAGATTCTTGCACGCCTTTGCATAAAGTTTTCAGTGCCAAAGTATTGTAGTTTCGTAAGCACTTGAAAAGAATACCGATCACTGATCATCAGTCATTCTCTGCAGCACTGCCCAAGTTAAAACTCTATATATTTTGTATTTATAAGTAACATATATATGAACACAGGCAAATATGACTTCAGTGATATGAAGGTTGATTTTCAATGATCTGTTCAGAAGCAGAACAAGATTCTTAATCTGTGCGATGAACATTAAATGCTGATCAAATCGAAAAACCTGGAAAGTTATAGTAGATTGCTTACCAGTGAATCCTCACTACCACTAGCAATAAAAGCTTGCTCGGTTCCACCAAAACAAGACCTAATGACAAACCGACTGCGTTTATGACCTTTGTACTTAGCAACAAGTTTTATTTCTCCATGAATACTCCAAAGATGAATCTCTTGGTTCAGAAGATTAACAAGCAAGAACCTATTATCCTTTGACAATGAGAACGAAGTTATAGTTTGATCCTCTTCGATCAGTCTCTCAACTTTGGCCTCCCTGTCAAGCAATAGCACTGCGCTGTCTCGTGAAATGCTGATAACCTGCTTTCCATCGCTTGTTATCTCCAGATCAGAGATTCTTAGAGTTCGTTGGCCCTTCCAACATTCCATCTCTTTCCCGCCCAAATCCCACATGCAGATACTCTTGTCATTGACGCCAGAGAATATAGATTTTCCATCTGGGAACCATCCACAAGACACAAGGCCGAGACCGGGTTTTTCATAAACATGGAGGCATTGGCCAGCAGCCACATCCCAACGCCTAACAGCTTCTTCCACTCCACAGGTCAGTAGCTGATGATCATCAGGACTCCATGATACAGAGGACACAGGTCTCTGGTGACCACTTAATCTATGCTTTACCGACAATCCACCACTCACATCAACCTACGGACGAAAAAAAAATAAAAGGAGCAAAATTAAGATAGGCATGTGTTTGATGCTATATATGCCTTCAGAAATATTAGAAAAATCAATCATATTAGCATCTCAACACCGGGAACGAGATGCAACAATGGAAGACTATAACGTGAAACCAGACCAAAAATATTTGGCCAAAAACATACTTAGGAAGAGAAAACAAGAAAAACAAACATATATCACAAAAGAGAACCAGGATGAGGGAACCAACAACATGATAATTCACATCTGAATACATCACTAAAAAATACAAAAAACTGAACAAACCCCATTTAGAAGGAAAAGAAACCTGAGAATCGCACCTTTTTATAAAAAAGTTGTTCATTTTCCTTAACATGTATTAGATACAAACATAGTTTTGCCAAATCTAACCTACATTAGAAGACAGAGTGTTCTACTTAAGCAAAATAATATTTAGAAACTCACAGTCTTCCCAGTTAATAACATTCAGAGAAAAGAAATAGGTAGAAGGAAGAAGAGTGTTGAAAAATGACACCCTAATATTTACCTCCCAAATGATTGCAGATCCGTCATTGGACGATGAGGCTAAGTATTTTCCATTATTCGAAAACTGCACAAACCAGACTTCATTACTGTGTTCTTGTAGTACCTGTATGAAAGCAAGAAAATGAAATCTGAAATATACATTTTATTAATATTGGAAGCAAATTGACACGAGTAAGTGAGCAGCACTTGATGAATTTTTTTTTTTTCCCTTTTCTCTGTGTCTTTTGACAACATAACAAAAAATAAAATTAAAAAAAGAAAGTATTTATATGGTCACATAGCTCAAAACTTGATCATGACACTCAACAATCTCATATTTATGACAAGAAATCAAGAGTCTTAAGACGGCAGATTTAATACCAGGGTGTGCTATCAAAACCAACATTTACAAATACATATATGCATGAAGATGACAATTTAATTAGGAAAATTAGCTGACCTGTAAAGTTCGAGAAGGAATTTGCTCTCTCCCACAGCAGTGATCAGTATACAATGACATTTCTTCATTCATCGAGTTGTGGAAAAAGCAAGCGTCTCTTTGCAAGACGAGAGCCTGCTCAACAAGATGTTCCAACCTCCTTTCAGGCACCATAATCATTGGCGGAAGCAGATCCTGCAGTTCCTCCAGAAGCTGCGACGGAGTCTTGACCTTGAGGTTATCTCGACCATTGGAGCCGAACAGCGACGGAGCAACTAGGAATGAAGAAAGCTCGTGAACTCTACTACGATTAGTGCAGAGAGGTGCAATCTCAGTCCTTAACGTATTCAATGCTTCCATGAGTTTATCACCGTCCAGAAGTTCAAAAAACTTTTGCTCGAGTATCAGAAAGGAAGCTGATTTAACAATGCTTTCATCCGGCACACCAATTTTGCGCAATGTGGCCACACTTTCATTCCAGTTACCATCAAGCACTTGCTGCGTGAATAGACTTACAACGGAAGAGTGCAAAGATATCCCAGACTCTTCTTCCAAATGAGCACCGCTCTTCTTGTAACCAAGGGAATATAATGCCTTGGCTATTATTCGGACAAATTCTACCCTCTTAATCACTCCTTTGGAACCAACAACCTCATCGTCCCCCGCAGATGGTAGGGGCCGAGCCATCAAGTCTCTCGAGGAGCCAGCTACCGGCTCTAACAAAGATGTGCCGTTGGAAAGACCTTTCAGTTCCCCAAAGGACAATTTCATGCGTTTCGTGGCTGGTTCTTCATCCTCGACACCTCCCATGAAATGTACACCTCAGCCCATATATTAACAGGGTACAAGAACAAGATGGATGATGATTTCAAAAATGACTCGAGTAAGTCACAAGAAGTCGGTTCCTGCATATTATTGTACATGGAACGCTTGTTAATATCCATACTTCATAAGGAGGAAGTACAAAGGATTAGAATGGAAAAATGTGAATCAAAATACACAAGAGTTTTCGACTATTGTGTCAACAAGCATTTATCATAAAAGCAAGCCATCCATCTGTTCTATTGCGGAAGAGATTCTAAAGGATAATATCTTTAGTTTGTGTCTGCAATCAATGTAGTTATAGCTTTTTGTACATGTCCAATTTACCAACAAAATGTCCAATGCTAACAGCAACTTCCTAGGTTAGCTAGTATGAGCATCCAAGTTCGCATGGAAAATCCGCAGCAATTGAAAACTCTCTCTCTCAAACATAATATATCAAGCAGTTCAGGCTTAACTTGCCGCGAATCCTCTTCTAATAAGGCCTAGCATTCGTATAGAACAATTCTTGTATAAGACAAACAAATTGTTACCAAGATAAAGATTCCACGAAAAGGAAAAAAAACAAAAAAAAAACAATCTGACCAAGTTAATCGTTCAAGAGACCAAATGCACATTCATTAAGACCAATTACAAGACAGAACTCCAATTCATACCACCGATCAAACCGAGTATAAACAAAAATCAAACAATTTTGGAATCAAGGAAACTCAAATCCACAAAATCCCACAAAGATTTCAGATTATGAGAACCAATTGCTCAGTAGTTGAATAACAAACACTCTAAGAAACCAAATGTACATGGATTAGCAAACTATTAGTACAAGAACCTGATAAACTTGTGAACCACATTACACAAACCATAACTGATCATCAATTTACACATCCAAGTAACCCAAACTTCAATGTACACACTGTGTAAAGAAAGAATCTAATCACAAACATTAAGAAATGAAGATGCAAAATTCAATGACCATAAAAACCGTCAACAAAACGCCTTGATTCAAGAACCCATTAATCAAGTGATTAAACACCTTATGGTCTAGCCGAAATCTGAACTGGGAATCCGTGTAAAGGTAAAAGAACACATAGAAACAGCTCTAAATTAGAATCCAAATCAAATCGCCAAAACCCATAATGTTAAGCAAGTAATTAATCCAAGCCAAGAAACTAAACTAAGATAATATGATTATCCCATTTCATTGAGCAGAAATTAAAGAAAGAAAAAATATTAAAAATAATTATAAAAAATACCCAGAAAGCAATTATGCTCAGAAACCGACTCCGATCAAAGGCCAAAGAGCCCCAGCAGAGAAAAAGCAGATTGAGAAAGAAAGAAACACAAGATGACCAAAAATTACTTATATTTCCCAATTTTTTTGTCGGCAAAATTTTCAGAATTATTATTATTTATCAAGAAGTGGGCAAGGGTCAGATTAGGTGATGAAAATGAGAAAAACAAAACAAAACAAAAAAAGATAAAAGAAAGAATTATCGTGAAAATTAAGGCGTTGAAGAAAAATGATCAATCTGGTCTACAAGACTATTATGGGTTATTATTAAAATGACAAATTGTTTATTGGAATTGAAGGGAATGAACGAAGAGCATTTTTGGGTACCTTGTTTGTGAAAGAAAGAAAGAAAGAATGAACAACAAAACTCCACACTCACTTCTCTTTGCGTGGAGGAAAACCAACTCACTGGGGTCATTATATGTAGATTTTATTGTGGGCCCATTTGGGCTTCGCTCTTTTGGGCTTTGCTTTAGTTGGTCTTAGGCCCAAGTCTTTAACAAGCACAATCTTGGTTGCTCAACTTTGGTCTCTGTGAGGGGAGAAGAGAGGAGAGAGGAGGGAGTTGGAGAAAATTGTGCAGTATACATGGGGTATAGATTATCATTGTGTCAAGAATGGGGTATTCCTCAAAATCCCCCTTTGATGAATCGCCACCGCTCGTGCCATTTTGGCTTATGTTTTCATCCATGCTATGTTTTGAAAAAAGGGGTGATTCTAAAATAAATAAAAAATTTTGAATTCTAGCTAATGTTTTAGAAAATTAAAAAAGTAGTCATGATTCAAGAACAAGATGCATTGATAAACTTCATTATTCACAATTTCTCATCATTATTTAATGGTTATTTTTTTCATAAATGAAAATATTGGTCATATTTTAAAATCAACTAAAAACAAAATGACTATTTTTTATGATTTCTTGAAAAAAAAAAAGTGATATGTGATGAAAAAAAAAATTAACTCAAAGCATAAATCTAAACATGTTTTTCAAAAGAAAAGAAGTTTGTTATCTCATTTAGGTGTTACGAAAGCTGTCACTCACACATTTTTAATTATTATACAACTTTTTTTAAAATATATTAAATACAAGTGAGTGAGTTGTCAGATTGTGATTAAAAAAGACAATTACATGACAATAAATAATGACTGTTTTTAAAAACCAAACTTTCAATATGACTATTTTTTCAAATCTCATTTATAAAACAACTCAATCTTGTGAGTTCATTTTTTTTTTATATTTCTTTTTGTTCTTGTTAGATTTTAAACATTGACACTCGCTAAAGAAAAGTGCTTCATATTACTCTCTTTAAGGTATTTTTTGAATTGATCTTGTTGAAGATTACAAACATTACTTATTAGGATCAGTTAAGCAATTAGCCATTTTAAAGGTAAAGTTTGAAAGATTTAACCATAGTTTCACGAAATTAAGGATTTAGCTATACGTGTAAAAAAGTGCAACATTAAGGCTCCTTTTGGTAAGAGGGAAAGACAAGTTGATGGAAGAGAAAATAAGAGCTGATAGAAAATAGGATAGAAAGAAAAGAAAATAATTTTCCTTTATAGTGCTTAGTATATTAGGAAGGAAATAAAATATTTGATTAGATAGTTACCATCTTATCGATTTATTGTAGGGATTTTAAGAAAATAGCCACTATTTACAAAATGATTTTTAAAAATAGCCACAGTTTCAAAAAATTTAAAAACTAGCCATGTAATAAATTTCTTACAAAATTTTTGCCTAGTGTTAAAAATTTCTTACAATTTTTTTATGTGTATTTTTGTTATTGTAAGATATTTCTTACAGTTTTATGGCTAGTTTTTAAATTTATGAAACTGTGGCTATTTTTTAAAAACACACAGTTCAAAATGGCTATTTACCTAACTGACCCTAGTATTATTAAAATTTAAAAATGTGGATAACATGGTAATTTTACATTAAAATAAGTTAAAAGAGTTTTCCTCCCAATTTTTGAAGGATAAAAAATAGTGAGCCCCACATGTTTTGTTTCCCTCATCTTTTCCTTCCCTTATTCTTTTCTTTCGTGCCAAACAAGAGCATTTATTAAAATCTATCACAATTTCCATCAATCTACTTCCTTCCCTCTATTTTTCCACCATACCAAACAACGCCTAAATGTAACGTTACATGTAACATAAAATGTAATACATATAACATTATAAGTAATGTTACATTTTTCAGAAATGCTACGGTCAGACGCGTCATCTGGTCTGTCCATCACCGTGGGTCCCACAGTGGGACCCACAGTGATGGACGGCCCAGATCGCACGCGCGTCTGACCGTAGCACTCCTCTACATTTTTATACGTATATATGTTACATGTTATGGCTAAATCCTTAATTTCGACATTTTAAGGCAAAATCCTGAAAAATGACCCAAAATTTTGGTTAAATGCCTAAAAATCTCTACTTATTGTTGCTAGGTATTTTTTGTGTAGCATGCACCTACATTCAAGTGTTTGTTTGTAAAGTTGAGGTTTTTCTTGCTCCTATTTTCATAATAATTTCTTTTTATATGGAAGTTGTTTGTAGCATTTTCAAGTAAAATTTTACCGAAAATTGGCGGATAAAAGCATTTTTAACGTGATTTTAAAACGAAAATAACAAAGGGAATAAAAGTTAATATTTCTGAAATTAAAAGATAATTTGTATTTTTTTATAGAAACAATAAACGTTTTTTTTCATTTTCTAATTCTCATGTTTTTTATGCTGATGGTCAAAACAGTTTTAGAATATGCCCATTCTTTAAGGAATAATCCATGCCAAAGAAAACAAAGATATAGAGTAGGACGGGACCTATCGAAAACATGCGAAAAGGAAAATTAAAGCAAACCAGGACCATAGATCTTCATGTCGTTTTTCAGCAAAAACGACGTCAACATTTTTACAATCACCTAATTGTGTTCTAATTATGAGAACATGACGTGTCATTTATTTATTAGTGTCCTTTCCGATAATAATAAAAAAAACAAAAAAACAAAAACAATACAAAACAACGAAGCAAACGTTGCAGATAAATTGAAACAGAGAGACAAATACGACAAGTCGTTTTCATTACAATGTAAAAACTTCTCATGAAATGACCAAAATCTGTCGTTTACTTATTAAAAGACCAGAAAATATTAGATGGTAGCAGAGTTGTCGTTTTTTAACGTCAATCGTCGACCTTTGTTTTTTTCTCTTTTTTTTTTTTTGTTTTGTTTTGTTTTTTTTTGGTTTTTTTTTTTTTAGAGTTCTCTTTTGTTTTCTTTTGTTTCAAAACTTCCTTAACAAGACCTAGCAAAAAAACAACTTCCTAAACAAGAGAAACATTCTAGCTTACCCATCTAATAATATCTAGTGGGAATTAAAGGCGTCCTTACTCGTTTTCTATACCCCAAAAGTTCTTGTATTTTGTCAATATCGGTTTTAGATTGGACCATCAAAAGGTTGGAGGACAAATCCACTTCATTTTTTATAGACTTGTAAGACAAGAAACTTTTGGAATCAACTTTTGCACTTAGAATTATAGTCAAATTACATCTTAGCTCATAATTTTTAAAATATGTTTAATTTAATTCATAACTTATAAAATTTGTTTAATTTAATTAATCAGTAGTTTGCTATAATTTTCGTAAAAAACTCATGAAATTAACATCTTATTTGCGACACTCATCCAAATGTTCTCATTCTTAATTTTTTTTTCATAATCCCAATATAATGTTCTTTAATCTCAATTATCTAAACCACATCGAAATTCAAAAAATCAACATCCATTCTAAATGACTCATTTGGATGGTTTTCCAAGCAAGAGATAATTTTGGATCACTATGAAGCTCACTAAAAAAAAGAAAGAGATTTTAAGAATTTAGCCAAATTTTTAGCTAGTTTCTTAAAATTAAGAATTTAGCGGTAACATACGTGCAACGTAATATGTTACGATTAAATTCTTAATTTTGATATTTTAAGGCTAAATCTTTCAAACTTTACCTTGACATTTGCTATAAAACACCTAGAATATCCAATAAATTGTGCTATTTATTAAAATTTTGAAATTGTTTTTGTTTAATTCCCCAAAATCAACTAATCAAGGCAGGTTACTATTAAATTAAGATTATATTTAACAAGGGTAATTTGGGGCTAAGGGATATTATATATAGCAATTGGCAAGCGAGGGCAAAAGGTAAAGACGGTGGTGGCTACTGGCTTCAGGAGAAGAGAAAGAGAAAGCAGTGAAACTAATAACACAACTTCACACAGTTCCAGTTTTAACACGCACAAACACCAATTAGGGTTTCAGAGAAGAAGAAGAAGACACAAAAATGGCGAAGAAGAACAGGAAAGGCGGTGGTGCTGGAAAAAACCTCAAGGTTGACGAGGCCGTTAGGGTCCAGATTATGCGCACTCTCGAGAGCTTCGTGGCCTCCAGAGCCGCCGGTCAGTTTTTTTTATTTTATTTTTTTTTTGTTTCTTAAAGTTCGGAGCGAAATGCAACGATCGACTGGTTATGGTGGGTTCGTCGAGAAACCAAAAGAGACGAAACGTAGATGAAAGTGTATTTAGGGATTGAGTGAGTTTTATTTCGATGTGTGTTTTTTTGAAACAAGTGTATATGTGAATTTGAATGCAGTGTATAAATTTGAGGATGCTTTGTCAAACGCCGAACGTGCCTTGGTGCACTTGCAATGCAGCAAAATGGGGTTGAGATCCAAGAGTCAGGGGTGAGTGCCCATGGATGTGTAGTCGCGGTAAATTTGAAGAAGTGCAGATTTTTTGTCCTGACACATTGTTGTTTTCGTGTGATTCTTGCGCAGTCGTGGTAAACAGCGGAGAATTTCGGTTTTCAAACCCAAAAAGAAGAAGGAGAACGGGCCGCAGAGTGCCCCGGCCCTGGCATTTTCCGAGGAGGCGAGGGAGATATTGCAGGATTTGTTTGTGAATTACCCACCCGATGACGAAGACGGAATCAAAGACAGCGCCGGAAGAAGGTGTAGAACGGCCGATAAGTCACAGCATCGGCGGTCGGATGAGATTTTCTGTAGGCCAGTAATGAGGGGGGCGGAATTGCGAAGAAGGTGGAATCACTTGCTTCTAGAATGAAGTCTGTCCAAAGGTTGAGACAGGTTGTAACCTCGTACCAAAATCCTCGAGTTTGAATTTATTACAAGTTTGTTGGAACATGATTGCTTCAATTGATCTTTTAGTGCTCAATGGTAAGGAATTCTTGTAATTTCACTTGTGCAGATCGCTGAGGCGAGGTCGAAGCTTCCGATATCTTCCTTTAAGGATGAAATTACGTCGACTGTTGCGTCTCACCAGGTTATTTTTGCAACATTTAATTGTTTCTTTTCTCCAGATTGTTTGTCTCGATGTTCACATTGTTTAAGGTGGCCGTTCTGAGTATTAGGCAGACATGCTTTTTACTCTAGATGCACAGGGCTCGATATGTTTAGGGTTGTTCATAGAAGTTCTATTTTGCCTGTCTTTGCTGCTCTCTGTTTGGGAAATGTGTTGGAAAATATGTTAATTATAGTACTTGTGATTTATTCTTTTTTTCCTTCTTTTCAAAGCAGGTAGTTTTGATTTCTGGTGAGACTGGGTGTGGAAAGACCACACAGGTAATTATTTATTTGCTTTGTTCTTTTAATGGTTCATGTTTTTCATAAACGTGTTTGATCCTGTTTTGGAGAAGGCTCTCTTATCTCTCCATAGCCACCTTCTAAATTCTAATTAGTGCCTTAATTAGAATAAAGAACTGAAACTTGTGTCTCCACATTATTCCATTGAACTGAATCTGAAACCATCACGGGGTCATGCAGAGAGTTCTATGGAGCTGCCTATGTATCGCTTTTTGACTTGATGGAGATCAATGAAATAGATTTTGCTAATTGCAAACTCATATTTGAAATGCAGATTAATGGGTGTTTTTTTCTCTGTTACTTTTAATACATATAAGGGTCTAGATGACAGAATTTTTACCATAAATGTCCGCCTCACTTCCCCTGGTTATCTGAATAGATGAGCTAATATCTGGTGTACCTAAAAACGAAGGAAAAAATGTATAGTTGAGGACGAAGAAAATAATAAATTGTAGGGTGCTTTTACTGGCTCTATTGAATTTGTATATACTGATTAAACTTTTGTTCTTCGATCCCTGTTCTCTATTTATTCCATAGGTTCCACAATTTCTATTGGATTACATGTGGGGCAAGGGTGAGACGTGTAAAATAGTGTGCACACAACCTCGACGTCTCTCAGCCATGTCAGGTTTATTCTTAGCCTTATAAACTGAAGTTAGTCATTTATGTTGTAATTTTTCGGCTTTTTCCTCTAATTTTGATTTGTATGTAAGTACTTCGCTTTTGCTACTTTCTTGTCTAGTTGCTGAAAGAATCGCTGCTGAAAGAGGTGAAGACATTGGGGAGAATATTGGATACAAGGTAACATTGTTTGGGTTTTCTTGATGCTGCTGATATGCTTGTCTTAATTAATATACAAGAATTTTATAAATCTGGTTTTCTTTCTTTGTTTTTTTTTGGTTGAGAAGTTCTTGTCAATCTTAATAGCATAAACTTTTAATAAGCAGCGTCATAAGAAATTAACTATGAACATAAAAAAATCTGGCATATGGTAAGGAATTAAATAAATTTTGGGAGTCAGCACTCAACGATTCATCAATGTTAGTAATGGCGACACAATATTCTCTTGGGGGCTTCTATTTGCACTCTAATTTTAAATAAAACTAATTATTCTTGCTCAGCTTTTCTTAATCTCAAAACTATCCCTAACAGTCTCTTTAAAATTTTTTATTGCCTGCCTCTTCAATATTCCCACCCCTCCCACCCACACGCTTGGTCAACCACCTTCTTTCTCTCCGTTGTTTTCCAGCTTACTTGATAATTATTACTTCTATACTTACGATTGAATTGGACGTATAGTGTTTATATTTGTATATATTTATATTTCATTATTTTGCAGGGTATTATTTTTTTTATTCTTATAACTAGTCTATATTGTTGACAGTGAATCCAAACAATCAAAAGTGCAAAAGAGATTCATTAAAAAAAAAAAAAAAAAAAGAAAAGAAAAGCAAAACATTGTAAATTTTAAAGACAAATATCATAAGAAATCATGCTTTGATTATTCACGGGTATGTTTTATTATTACTTTTACTTTTATGTACAAAGTACAATTGTATGAGTTGGTGAAATGCCTAGGAAACCCAAAAGAAGAAAAGGGGGAAAAACAGAGTCAAGAGGGGGGAGAGGAAGTAGATGGAGAAATGGAATTGAATGAGAGAGTCTAATAAGTTAGAGAGAAGGATTTTGTATAGAATACTATACATAATTGATGTTTTATTGCGTCTTTGGCGTGCATTTTATTTTATTTTTTCGTTTCTCTGTTTACATCATGGTATTTTAAAGAATAATTGGAATTTTTAGGAGGAAAAAGAAAAGAAATTTAATTGGGTTTTGGGCAATTTCATTTAAGGGTATTTTCATAATTTCAAACTGAGTGGTGTGAAGAGAAAACTGTGGGGTGTCAATAGAATGCTTTTATTGACGGTATAGTATCTTTCTTAGAATGATCAAGTCCATGATTACAACTGGTGCACAATTTTACGCTGTTAACTAGTGTTGATGACGTGTATGGTCAATATGTATAGTTAATAATTTATATGTGCAAGAAGAGTGTGGATCTGCTAATCTAAACATCAAAAGAAAAGCTTAATTTTATTCCTTGCAATTAGGAATATGCAACCTGCAGTGTGTGTTATGAAATTTGACTTCTGTTCCAACGTTCTAATTGTAGAATACTTATATTTGCTGCTCTCTCTGACTTTGACCTTTGTTGAAATACTAGATACGGTTAGAAAGTAAAGGTGGGAGGCACTCGTCAGTTGTGTTCTGCACCAATGGCATTTTGTTGAGGGTTCTAGTTGCTAAAGGTGTCGGCGTGGAAGCAAGACAGGAAAAAGCTCATGAGATTTCTGAGATGACTCACATTATTATGGTATAGTTCATGCTTAAGTTGTAGATTCTTTTGATGTCTTGCCGATATTCATCTTATGGATCGTTTTTTCTACATAGAGGATCATTTTAAATATAAAAAATGTGCATCATAAGATATTATTACACTTGACTGAGAGTCGTCCTAAAAGGTTTAATTTAGAGTAACTGTTGTTAGTTTATCTACGTGGTGAGAAGAGGGTACTTGGTCTTTATATGTTTGAACCTTTTTAGGGCCTCCAAGTTTTAACTCGAGTTTCTTACTCTTGCTTGATTCTTAAAATTTTAAATGCGTCATAACAGAGGTGAACAGTTAGTATTATTATATAATGTCGTCAACTAAACTAACTCTTTGCCAGGATGAAATTCATGAACGGGATTGCTACTCTGATTTCATGCTGGCTATTCTCAGGTATCATTTCTTTTGTGAATGATGTATAATTCTCATATAATTTGTGTGCTTTGAATTAAGCATGAAGGCGTATTTGCTTCCAACTTGATTAAAACTTGCATTCAAGTTTCTTTATATAGCTAATTATGCCGACCTTTCTATGACAATTGATTTTGAATCATTAGTTCCTTCATTGGAGGTACTGAGTGATATCTGATTCTATAATTTACTCCTTTTCTTCTATGGCCTATGTGCAGAGATTTGCTTCCCTCATATCCTCATATACGTCTGGTTAGTTCAAATCCTCATGTTTTTTTTTTTTCTTGTTTTTGCAAAAGGATTGACCTGTCTTATTTAATTGCTTCGTTTGAACGTTTCTACATGTGATATGAAAACTTGACCTTGCGATCGTCACTCAACAGATATTGATGAGTGCAACTCTTGATGCTGAACGGTTTTCACAATACTTTGGTGGCTGCCCAATCATCTGTGTCCCAGGGTTCACTTATCCCGTAAGAACTTAAAAACATATCGACCTACTTGTTTAAATTTTCTTGTTTCTAGTATATTGAAACTTGTCTATTTTTTCTTCTTGTTTTTTTTTTTTTTTACCAGGTTAAAGCATTCTATTTGGAGGATGTGCTCTCTATACTTAAATCAAACGATAATAACCATCTTGATAATGGTATATCTTGTGGAACGCATGAAGAATCTGAGTTAACAGAGGAACACAGGCTTGCGTTGGATGAAGCTATTGATTTAGCTTGGTCAAATGACGACTTTGAACCCCTGCTAGAATTAGTTTCCAGTGAAGGAACTCGAAAGGTTTATGATTACCAGCATTCCCTGAGTGGTCTTACTTCGCTGATGGTTTTTGCTGGAAAGGGTAGAGTTGGAGAGGTTTGCATGCTCTTATCTTTTGGTGCAGACTGCAAATTACGAGCCAATGATGGCGCTACGGCACTTGAGTTGGCTGTACAGAAAGACCAGGAAGAAATAGTGAAGATATTGAAAAGACATATAGAAGGTGCTCCCTGAACTCTCAAGAAGAACAAGAGCTCCTTGATAAATATCTTGCAGAAATCAATCCAGAACTTATTGATGTTGTTCTTATAGAGAGGTTATTAGTGAAAATTTGTACTGGTTCAGAAGATGGAGCTGTTCTTGTTTTCCTCCCAGGGTGGGATGACATAAACAAAACCCGTGATAGATTACTTGCAAACCCTTTATTTAAAGATGCTTCTAATTTTTTAATATTAGCTCTTCATTCTATGGTTCCATCTATTGATCAAAAGAAGGTTTTCCACCGCACTCCTCCTGGTTGCCGCAAGATTGTTCTTTCAACCAATATTGCTGAAACTGCCATAACTATTGATGATGTTGTTTATGTTATAGACACTGGTCGGCTAAAAGAAAAAAGTTACGATCCTTATAGTAATGTATCTACACTTCAGTCTTCTTGGGTCTCCAAAGCCAGTGCCAAGCAGAGGGAGGGACGTGCGGGTCGCTGTCAGCCTGGAATCTGTTATCATCTTTGCTCTAAACTTCGGGCGGCTTCTTTGCCAGAATTTCAACTTCCTGAAATTAGGAGGATGCCAATGGAGGAGCTTTGTCTGCAGGTACTGTGTCCCCTTATTTCATGTCTTGCCTATGAAATATGCCACCTAGATTATGCTACTTTTCTCTACGCGATCTTTAGAATTATCTTGGGATTCTTATGAAATTTTAAACTAATATAGTGTGGTAAGATAGTTATGAGTTGTTCCTTTTTTATGTCGGAAGTTAGTAGATACAATTTCTTGCTATTGTCTGTACAGAAAGGTTATACTTGTGATTTATTGAATTTTGTTTCTGATTGACAGGTGAAGTTGCTCAATCCAGATGGTAGGATAGAGGATTTCTTGCAGAAGACATTGGATCCCCCTCTTTCTGAGACCATACGAAACGCAGTTGTTCTCCTTGAAGACATTGGAGCTTTGTCACCTGGAGAAAATCTTACAGAACTTGGAGAGAAGTTAGGTTCTCTCCCTCTTCATCCAGTGACCAGCAAGATGCTTTTATTTGCGATACTGATGAATTGCCTGGACCCTGCCTTAACTACAGCTTGTGCATCTGACTACAAAGACCCGTTTACGCTTCCCATGTTTCCCGATCAAAAGATAAAAGTCAATGAAGCTAAAGGGCAGCTTTCTTCATTGCTTGGAGGGCATAGTGATCAACTAGCCATTGTAGCGGCATTTGATTGCTGGAGAAATGCCAAGGAAAGGGGCCAGGAGTCATATTTTTGCTCAAATTATTTTATCTCTTCGTCGACCATGCAAATGTTGTCTCGTATGCGGAAGCTGCTCCAGAGGGAACTCCAACGAAATGGGTTCATTTCTGAGGCTGTCTCAAATTATAGCTTGAATGCTCGTAACCCGGGTATATTACATGCTGTCCTCGTAGCTGGTTTGTATCCAAAGGTTGGGAGATTGCTTCCATTTAACAAGCAGAGGGCACGAACAGCTGTGGAAACTGCTGACACTAGTAAAGTCCGTGTGCACCCGCAGTCTGTTAATTGTAAGCTATCACTTAAAGAAACTGGTAGTCCTCTCGTTGTATATGATGAGATCGTTCGTGGAGATAATGGCTCGGTTATTAGGAATTGTACCATTGTTGGGCCACTGCCACTGATGTTTCTTTCAACGGAAATGGCTGCTGCTCCAGCTACGAATGATGAAGATTACGACAGTGGCAGCGACGATAATGAAAGTGATGAAGACGACAATAATGAAGATGTGGCAGGTGGACGAAAGGGAGACAAACTAATGTCATCACCTGATAATGCAGTTGTGGTCGTACTGGATCGATGGCTTTATTTTAGGTCAACTGCACTTGATGTTGCTCAGATTTACTTGCTGAGGGAGCGGTTATCTGCCGCAATCTTGTTCATGGTACGTTAATGCATATTTGTTTTACTGGTCCATTACGCTTTACAGTGAGTCTGATTTGATGCTCCGATGGTCTTGTAGGTTAACCATCCCAGGGATGTTCTGCCTCCCGTTCTCGGTGTCACGGTGTATGCCATAGCCTGCATTCTATCTTTTGATGGCCTATCTGGGATTTCATTGCCTGCACAACCAGTGGATTCACGGACTTCAGCGCCTGCGCAGCCAGTGGATTCAAAGACTTCAACGTCAAATGCTACTGCGATCGGCAAGTCAGAGAAAGAGGGGAGAGTGCTATGCCCAACCACAGACGTCTTCCTTAGATCACTGTTCATGAACCGTGTCGTGCCAGATTCCGACCATAGATCTAACTTCAGAGACAGCACAAATCTGAGAGACCCGTCAGGGCCTAGTAATCCTCCATTTACGGCTGGGCATAGTATGGGCAGTAACGGTTTAAATGGAGGTTATGGTTCAATCCCAAGCAAGCGCGAGGGCACCCGTTCCAGCCGTAGACGTAATTCAAAGAGACAGAGCAACACTGAGAGCCCCGTCGGGTCCTAGGAATCTAACTACGGGGGGGCTTAGTCCAGGCCCTCATGATTTGAAGGAAGATTGGCCTAAGCGGGCAGTGGCAACGATCAAACGGCAAGGTGAATGGGATTGATCCCCACTCCGCGGCCTCATATCAATTGAATCGTCATTATACATCCCCAGATCGATGGTACGAGCTTAGAGCTTTATTGTATCAGAAAACTCCACCAAATGGCAACGGGTACGATGGGGATATAATATTAGCTAAAATCTTATTGATATATATGTTAAATTCAATCCTGACATATAGGAGAACCAAGGCTAAACAGCAAGCTAACCATTTCAAATTCCAGAATCCATTTCCATGCTTTTGAATTCTTAGGATATATACTAGAAATTTTCCTTCTCTTTTCTTTTCTTTTCTTTCTTTTCTTTCACTCTTTTTTCTTTATAGAACAATTTAGTCTCTGTACCTTGATGTTGGTGTACTTTAAGAAGTTATATTACAAGTCAATTTCATACGTACTATTTGGATGCTACGTTTTGCTTTAATTCTGTTTCATCATTATTGTCGATGCCTTGATTCGCATATCAACTACACCGTGTTTATAGGACTTGCAAAGTAGAACAAACCATTCAGTTCATGTATTTATGTTTTGCTTTAACGCATTACAAGGAATATTGGTGAAATCCAACATTATTTAATACCAAAAAAAAACCACCAAGAAAGAACCCGAATAAAACCTTATCCAAAACCAAAGTAAAATTCCCTTATTCCCCTTTCAAAAATAAAAAATAAAAAAATTCTTAAACGTCAAAAACCCTTCGATCATCAGAAATAAAGAAAACGAAGGAAAAAAGAAACCAAAAAAAAAAAAAAAAATGGGGATGATAATAGCAATGAAAGGGCATCCAGGCACAGGCAAGAGCACAGTGGCGAAGGCCATAGCCTCAGCCCTCAAAATCCCTCTCTTAGACAAAGACGATATCCGAGACTCCACGCTGTCCGTACAACGAGCCCTCGACGGGGCTCTGCTAACCTCACCGGCCTGTGACCGTGAGCGCGGCGACCCGTCGCCGTCGTCCCTCCTCAACGACCTCTCCTACGAGGCCCTCTGGCGCGTGGCCGCCACGCAGCTGGGCCTGGGCCTCAGCCTCGTGATCGACTCGCCGCTCTCCCGCCGGGCCCACCTCGACCGCCTCCTCGGCCTCGCCGCTCGCTCCGGCGGCGGCTCCGTCGTCGTCGTCGAGTGCAGGCCGCGCCATGGCGACGAGTGGCGGCGCCGGCTCGAGCGGCGCGGCGCCGAGGCCGAGGCCGAGGGAGGGGCGTGGCACAAGCCCCGCACGTGGGGGGACATGGAGAGGCTGCTGGATGGGTACGCGGGGTGCACGGAGTACGATGTGGGCGATGTGCAGAGGATCGTTGTGGACACCACTGAGGAGCGTGTTTCTGTTGAGGAGCTCGTTTCCTCTGTGCTCGACTTCATTCGCTCTTGCGGTGGACCTTCCCTTCCTTTGGACATGTAAATAAATGATTCCAAAATGATTGTTACACTATTTTTCATAAAGAAAATAAGAAAAAAATAAATAAATAGTCTTGGTGACCTTTACACTTTTGGCTGTATTGTCTAATGTTTTTGCGTCTATGAGCAATAACATCGTACATGTACTTTTTTTTTTTTCTTTTCTTTTCCTTTTGTGTGTGATCAGTATCATGTTCTCATAAGTCATAGGGATGAATCCAAGCCGTTCATCACCATGGAGTCCACAGTAAGACCCATAGTGATGCAGTAGCAAAAAAAAAAAAAAAAAAGACCCATAGTGATGGACGGTTTAGATTGGTCAGACGCGTCTGACCGTAGCATTCTTCTAAGTCATAATCATTTACCTAACAAAATATGCTTCTACTTTCTTGATCAATGTTTTAAAGAAATATCTAATATTTTTAAAAAATTAGTTATTAAAGGCATAAAGATAAAAATATATCATCATATAACAAAAAAATGACTAATTTCTTAATTAATCAAAAATTTTGTTATTTTCTTAAAATATCCTACAAAAAATGACTATTTATTAATTATCTCTAAAAATAATACTTAATCAAATTTTTATTTTGAATTTTCTCTCTAAAATGTCAATTCAAATAATGCAAATAAACAACAATTTAAATAAAAATTTTAACTTCTTCAACTTAAATCAAAATGATCTAATTTTTTTAATTTAAATTACAAACCAAACGACTTTTATTTTAGGTTAAATGCAAGTATGGAACTGCACAAACCAATTTATTTTTTTTTAATTTTTATACTTATTTATTTTTATAGTCAAACTCAAAGAGTCAAAGGTGAGAAATTCTAACTATATGCTATTTGGTGAAACGGTGAAACCAAGTGTGAAAATATTCAATAATCTAAAATTAAGTGTAGTTACCGTTGAAGAATTTATTCTTATAACTATTTAAGTAGTTTACCAAACAATCCGTTACTATGAGCTCAACTTAAGGGCAATATAAGGACATTTTATTTATATTTGTGCTGGTATTTGAAATATTTTTTGCACATTATGGGATTATATTTCTCTAAAAATAGTAGTTAGAGCTTATAGTTAATTTTCTTTAAGGAGTTTTGTTCATTTTCAAAAGAATTTAGCTTGCCTCGTCAACTAAATGTTTTCTCACAGATAAATAAAGTGAAAAAAAAAATTATATTCAATCCCTGGAGCACAAAGTTGCCCATGATAATACTACAAAAGAAATGATATTTTCTTACATCACATGACTAATATAATAATGATATTTTCTATCTCATGCATTGATTTTCTTAATAAATTCTTTGAAAAAACGAGAGATCATGAATAATATGCCAATATGGTATAAATTATAATACATTTTTTAGACGAAACCCAATTCAGGCCGAAATAATTTTTTTTAAAGCAAAAAGGAACAATTTTTAGTACATTGATAAATGAAACAATACCATTACCTGTTTGCCCCCGTTCCAATCATTCTATTTTTTAATTTTTTTCAACTTTCTTAGGTACTTCTGTGATGGTTTCTTTTGTGATAAAAATAATTCTAGACCGTCGAATTCATCTTTTTGGTAGGTCTCGCATCTTAAAAATATGAATCTGAACATTAAAAATTATTTTCCACTAAAAAAAATCCACTGCAAATTTTCTATTTTCTTAATCCTTTAAACCATTCATTTCATTTCATTTCATTTTTTTAATTATTTTTTTCAACTTTTCAAAATTTTATATAATATTTTTAAATCTCAACTATTTATACCACTTTAAAACTCACAAAATCAAACCACTCTAATTATTTTTTAAATTATTTTCCAAACTATACAAAATAATAAAAAAATAACAAAATATTTTGCCCAAACAATAATGGCCTTGAAGTCAACTAAAAACCAAACAGTGTCGTTACGACCCAAAAGTAAGGAAGTGCTTATCCATATCCACCACTCCTCAATCTCGATAACCAATGTCACATCACTCACAACTTTTTCCCTAACCAAACAAAATATTTTCCAACTTTTCTTTTCTATTTTTTTAGGCTATTGGTGTGATGGTGTCATTACTCATTAGATTTATAAATCTGCTCTTAATAGAATAATTCTAATTCTAGCTCTGTACCTGCGCTCACTTTTTTTGTTCTGTTTTGTATAATTATAGTACAATTATCATTGCAATTTATTTATTGGTAACTTGTTTCTTGTCTCATATGGTCAGTCAACCTCGGCTCCACCAATAGGATCAACACAAACTTCTGATTTCTGATCAAACTGTTAAAAAATCCCAACTTTCTTTCTTTTGGTTTTTGATTCTTCTCTTGAAAAAAAAAAAAAAAAACCCATAAATTTTCTTTCCAAATTCAAAAGCTTCAGACTTAGTCACATCTTTCCCAAACCTCACTGATTTCCTATTGAAGAAAAACCCCTGAGAAAAAGATCGTTTCCTTTCTGAGTCAACTCTCTGAGCTCGTCAAGCCCTTCATCAAAGCATTGCCTCTGATCTGAAGATTTCTTCTCTGATTAACATGTAAATCTTTGTTCTTCTCTCTATTTGCTTTATCCTTTTTCCAGTTCTTATTGGCTGCAAGTTTGTTGGGTCAGGTCAAAAGGTCATATCTTGAAACCTACTTATGATTGCTTTGGACCTTTTGGAGGATAAATTACGAGTCTCCATAAAGTTTCCACAAAAGGGTAATGTTTGAACACACAAAGCTCTGAACTTTTCTTCAGATTTTGAGCACACAAAGCTCTGAATATATAAATAGATGTTACATATCCAAAGCCATGGATAATAATAATAACCTGAACGAGCTCTCATCATCACCCTTGAGCTTTGCCTCGTCTTCCTGTGTGTCAAACGGTTCAAGCAATGGATTTGCCTCAGCAAGCTCCGACCCAATCCAAAGCCTTGACAACCTGAGCCTCACCAAGCTCAGCAGCAACCTCGAGAAGCTCCTGATCGACGCCGATTTCTCAGGCTACACCGACGCGGAGATCGTGATCGAGGGCGTCCCCGTGGGGGTCCACCGCTGCATCCTGGCCTCGAGGAGCCAATTCTTCCACGACCTCTTCAGGAAAGGCGGCCCAGAAGCGGCGGCGGCGGCGGCGGCGGAGAAGGAAGGCGGTGGCAAGCCTAGGTACTTGATGTCCGAATTGGTGCCTTTTGGGAAGGTTGGGCTTGAGGCCTTTGATGTCTTCTTGAACTACTTGTACACCGGGACAGGGAAGCTCAAGGCCTCGCCTCCCGAGATCTCGACGTGCGTCGACGAGAGCTGCGCGCACGACGCTTGCCCGCCCGCCATCAACTACGCCGTCGAGCTCATGTACGCTTCGGCGACTTTCCAAATGAAGGAGATGGTTTTGCTTGTTCAGGTATTTTAGGCTTCTATTTCTGTGTCAAAGGCCAATTGCTAAGTTGGTTTGGTTTGGGATTTTTCAGTTATTTGGTTAGATAGGGCTAGTTTGATGAGGATTTCGGATTCTGTTTTTAGATTCTGCAAGAGTTTTTAGTCAAACTGAGTGCTCGGTGAGAATTGTTTTTGACGTGATTTAGTCACTGTTATGCTTTTGGATTTTGCAAGAGTTTATAGTCAAACTGAGTGTTGGGTGAAAATTGTGTTTAATCGCTGTTGGACTGATGAGAAAGTATGACAAAATTCATGTAGCGGCGGCTTTCGAACTTCGTTGAAAAGGCGTTTGTCGAAGATGTGATCCCTATTCTGGTGGCGGCGTTCAACTGCCAGCTCAGCCAGCTTCTCTCCAACTGCATCCAGAGGATCGCAAAGTCGAACCTCGACGCGGTGGTGCTGGAGAAAGAGCTTCCCTACGAGGTCTCGAGCGAGATCAAATCGCTGCGGAAAAAGGCGCAGCAAGAGGACGAGTTGTGTCCGATGGAGGACACGGAACAGGTTCAGGACAAGAGAGTGCAGAGGATCCACAAGGCGCTGGACTCGGACGACGTCGAGCTGATGAAACTCCTCCTCGACGAGTCCAACATCACCCTCGACGACGCCTACGCTCTCCACTATGCCGTCGCCTACTGCGATCCCAAGATAGTGAAGGAGGTTCTGGGCATGAAGCGGGCCGATATCAACCTCCGAGACGCGCGAGGGCACGCGGTGCTGCACGTGGCCGCTCGGCGCAAGGAGCCCTCGGTGATAGTGGCGCTTCTGGAGCGGGGAGCTACTGCGGTGGAGACTACGGACGACGGGCAGACTGCGGTGGCCATCTGCCGGAGGCTGACTCGGCAGAAGGACTATTTCCAGGGCACGAAGCGGGGCCATGAAACGAACAAAGACCGGATATGCATCGACGTGTTGGAGAGGGAGATGAGGAGGACTTCGATTGCCGGGAACATGTCGATGGCCACCGAGCCTGTCGCCGATGATTTGCACGTCAGGCTCGACTACTTCGAGAATAGAGGTGATTTCTCAACTTGTTTTCTTTTCCCCTAAATTTTTCAGGATGATTAAAATTAGTACTTAATTAAATTTCTCATTAACACTTGCTAAGATTACAAGTGTAAAAGATCAATAGTTAGTTGTGATATCTATGAAAATTTGCTTAAGATCCGTGTAAAAGATAAAGGGTCAGTATTGTTTTTACATTTGCTAATAACATAAGTGCAAAAAATCAAAGGTTCATATTGTGTCTTTGGTGTAAAACTTGTCCCATTCTTAATAACTCATAGGTTAAAAATGAAGGTGTACATTTATTGATTGATAAAAACCTTGAACTAGTTACCAATCTATCACTTGATGAGCTTAAAGAGGATGTGAAGGTGTAGAAATTTGAATTTCTTTGCGAAATGAGTGACTAACCAAACTGTTTTTCCTCGGTTTTTCCAGTGGCATTCGCCCGGCTCTTGTACCCGACGGAGGCCGCGCTAGCCATGGAGATGGCGGACGATCACATAACCGCGAAGTACGCTGGCCTTTCGGGATCAAAAGGATCAAGCGGAAACTTACGCGAGGTTGATTTGAACGAAACGCCGGCTCGGCGCACCCAAAGACTCCAAGTCAAGTTACAAGCCCTGATGAAAACAGGTACGCATGATTTCATCAACAATCTCCGCCATTTTGATAGTCAATTCAAACGGTTAAGATTAAGCATTTAACCTCGGAATTTGAAAAGTCATAAACAACATTTAAATAGTTGTACCAAACAGGACATGTCTCTTAATTCTGATCTATACTAAACATTATGTTTAGTGACAAACTAGTCAGTCTATCTGAGTAACTAGTTCATGAAATCCTTCATTGTCTTGTCTTGTGTCATGGCTAATTTCAATTTTTGGCAGTGGAAAAGGGGAGGCATTACTTCCCCCACTGCTCGGAAGTGCTGGACCGGTTTCTTGACGACGCCGACGATATGGACATGCCCGACGTCCACGTCCTCGAGAAGGGCACCCCGGAGGAGCAGCTGAAGAAGAAGATGCGCTTCATGGAGCTCAAGGACGAAGTCCAGAAGGCCTTCTCCAAGGACATGGCCGAGAACAACCGGTCCGGGTTGTCCTCGTCCTCGTCCTCGTCCTCCTCCCCGAAAGGCACCCCGACCGGCAAGGCCCGGAGAAAGTGTTGATTGCTCAATTTTCGGTCTCTAAATAGGAAGCTAGCTATGATCAGTTTTGTGGAGTTTTGTTTTGTTTCATCACATTCACATAGTATTGTTGTAGCTTTGGTTTTTCTTTCTTTCTTCATTCTGTATAATAGTAATGCAAAGATATTGTGACGTTAGATAGGTATTGAATCTGTTTGGAGCTGTATATTTGTCCTTCCAAATTGATGCGAAGCAGTCAAAACACAGTCATTTGCTTGTTTTCTTTTCTGTTCTTTTGAGATAAAATGTTACATTAACACACACAAGTCGAAGTCGGTCTTTGCAGTTTCTGTGAACACTCAGTTTGGGCTCCACCAAAAAGAAAAAGTGAATGATTTCAAGATCACATCAGATGTATAACTGTATTTGTTATAAGAGTTATGTCTGGTTTAGATTCAATGGATATTAAAAAGCGTATAGTATACTACCAATCTACCATCAATAGCGACACCTGACCATTTCATAATCATTTGGAATAGCATAACACCGTGCACAATATAAACTTTATAGTATTTTGTCGAAATTTATTATTTATCTAAGAAGCTTTTTTAATAAAATAATATTAATTAAAAAGAAAGGTCAATTAAGAAATTAGTCATTTTAAATGTAAAGTTTAAAGGATTTAGCTCTAAAATGTCAAAATTAAGGATTTAGCCGTAATATACGTGTAACATATTGCACGTATGTTATGGCGGACTAAGTTCTTAATTTCATAAAACTATGGCTAATTTATTAAAAAATAGCAAAAAAACTTGGTTTCATAAAACTATGACTAATACATCAAATAATAGCAAAAATTTTGATTAAATCCTTAAAAATATCTAGAAAGAAATTACAGCAAATATTCACTTTTTAATAAATATTCAATTTTTAGTACTTAATTTAAATAAATACTAAAATTTTGAAAATTATAATAAAACACTCAAACAAGTCAATTAGTTGCACAGACAATAATTAATTAACTATTATTTTAATGTATGAATAATTAATAAATTGACTATTTTCTTCAACTATTTCAAGACATGAGTATATATTTTAGGGTTAATAGCTCATTTGGTCCCTGAATTTTTGCTCGGGTGACAGTTTCATCCCTATTCTTTTTTTATTAGTAATAATAGTATCCAAACTTTTTAAATGTTGCTCTATCAGTCAAATTTAAAAATTCTGTTAGTTTTTTAACAGATTTATCACGTGACTAACACGTGCTTTGGGTTTAAGAAAAAAACACCCAAAATACCCTTAGCAAACAAATTAGGAATGATTAGCAAAAAAAACAAAAAACAAAAAAACAGAGAAATTTAATTCTCTTCCCCCCCATCACGGCGACCCAGCGCCCAGACCTCCGCGCCTCCGCGACCCCAACCTCTGCAACTCCAACTCCGACCCCGCGCCCAGACCTCCGCGACACCACTCCCAGACCTCCGCGGCGTCCCCCTGACCTTCGCCGATGACCCAAGACCTCCGCGCCGACCCAAGACCTCCGTGACCCCAACCTCTGTGACTTCGACCCCGCGCCCAGACCTCCGTGGCGTCCCCCCGACCTCCGCCGACGACCCAAGACCTCCGCGCTGAGCCAAGACCTCCGTGACCTCAACCTCTGCAACTCCGACCTAACACTGCGCCCAGACCTCTACAACGTCCCCCCAACCTCCGCCGATGACCCCGCCGATGCCTATCTCCTCCGCGATTGCCCCTCCCCTTCGCCGACGCCCCCTCTCCTCCGCGATGCCCCCTCCCATCCGCGACGTCCCAAGACCTCCGCCGACGCCCTCCGACCTCCGCGATGATCCCTCCGTCGACGTCCCCTCCCCTCCGCGGCGACCCCTCCGCCGACACCCCCCGACCTCCGCGACGCCTCTCCCCTCCTCGACGCCCCCGTTCCTTTATTTCACAAACCACAAATTCATGAACAGAAAAAGAAAAAAAAAGGACAAAGTTCAAGAACAATAACCACAAACCACAAATTTGCTGTGCGAATCCACTTTGATCATCAAAAATCAGAGAAGCCTCCTAGTCCCAACCTCGTGAGCTCTAGCTCGGCGCACTTTTTTTTTTTGTCTTTCTTTCTTTTCGTACAAGGGTATTTTCAGTTTTCCAATTGGAGAGCAGCGCACGTGCAAGTCACGTGGTAAAATCGTTTGGATTTAAGCGGAATTTTTCAATTTTAACGGTGGAGCAATATTTAAAAAGTTCGAGTACTACTATTGCTAATAAAAAAAGAGTATGGATGAAATTGTCACCCGAGCAAAAATTCAGGGAACAAATGAGCTATTAACCCTATATTTTAATTGTAGTATTAAGTATAGAGAAATTATAATAAATGGGGCCAA
This sequence comes from Boehmeria nivea var. tenacissima, assembly GCA_018132145.1. Lineage (NCBI taxonomy): Eukaryota > Viridiplantae > Streptophyta > Magnoliopsida > Rosales > Urticaceae > Boehmeria > Boehmeria nivea. The sequence continues at coordinate 13,937,369 of CM030876.1, read as the reverse complement.
TTAAGTAATTAGTCATTTTAAAGGTAAAGTCTGAAGGATTTAGTTATAGTTTCACGAAATTAGGGATTTAGCCACAACATGTAATATTTTTTGTAACATGTAACACATATACGTGTAAAAAATATAACATTAAATATAATGTTACATTTGATGTTACATTTTTACACGTATATGTGTTACATGTTACAAAAAATATTACATGTTATGGCTAAATCCCTAATTTCGTGAAACTGTGGCTAAATCCTAAAAAATTACTCAAAAATTTAGTTAAATGCCTAAAAAACTCTAATAAATAATTAATTTTTAGCACTTAATTTAAATAAATATTAAATCTTTTAAAAAATATAGCAAAATACCTAAATGATTCAATTATTTACATAATAGCAATGACTAAAAACATATGCATATAAATAAATAATTGACTAATTAGTCAATTATTTTAAAATTTTAAGCATTATTATTATATAAATCTTAAATATTTTCTTATTTTACTTATGAATTTAAATAACTTTCCACTTTACCATTAAAAAATTATGGGAGAATTTCAAAATAAAGTCGTTCTTGATGCTTCTTAATAATCTATACTCCATGTGGTGCGCTCCCTTCATTTCCATCTATGTTTGTAGTGTAAAATTTTTTGGTATAAATTAAAAGTGCAACACAGATATGGTATAGATTATTATTGTGTTAAGAATATGGTATTCCTCAAAATCTCTCTTAAATTATAGAGAATTTTGAGGAAATTCTTAGTACAATGATAATCTATACTCTACGTGTATTGTATTTTTAATTTATATTCTAAAATTTAAACTATAAATATAAAGAAGAAATAAAAAAAAATACATCATTAACTATTAAGTAATATCAAGAATAATTTTATTTTGAAATTCTCCCTAAATATATTATATTTGCGTTAACGAAGGGTTGGTACTTGGTCCAAAGGCCAAGCGTATTGCATTGAGAAAGAATGATGCTTGTCTCTCTCTCCAGGCCGGATCTGGAAATTTCGTGAGTTAAGAAGCTTGTCCTGTTTTGGCTGAACTGCTTTCCGTGGGTCCCACTCCATTAAAACCACTTATATACACATAGATATATACATATTACATACATACGTATATGCTAATGCAACCCTTTTTTTTTTTTTTGTGGGTCCCACCCAGTTGCCCCTGTTTTGTTTTCAATAACCATAACACACGTACACGCACTTCTATTTCCATTTTTTTCTTAAATTTTATTTTTTGGTTTCTCTCTCTCTCTCTCTCTCTCTCTCTCTCTCTCTGTTACTCTGTTTTCGACTCTTCCCATTAACGTCTACCACGCTCTCACCTCTGTAAATTTTTAGACATATATATACAATATATATATATATATATAATATACTTGTGTATAAACCATCCATGACCATGGTTTTGGTTCCAGATTCGTCGTCGTGAAGCTTTGACAAATTTCTCATTTTTTTTTCCGAGGTAATTATCGACCCAACTCATCCTTCTTCTTCTTCTTCCGTACATTTTCGAGTTTATGGTTTAGTTGTTGATGATAGTATTTTTTTATTATTATTGTCAATTGCATTTTTCCGAGCCCATTGTTTCGTTCAAATTTGCTCTCTTTTTGGCGTTTCTCGAGGTTTTTTTTTTTTTTTTCCCAGACTTGGTTGGGTTTTTGACAACCAAACGACGCTGATATGTTGAAATGACTTTTTTTTAAATTTTATTTTAGTTTTATTTTGCTCCTATGAATTTCTTGTGGTCTCTCTTTATCTTGTTTTTCCTGCTCTGCTCTCTGTTTGTTTTTGTTGAGGAAAGATGATGATTTTTCATGAATCTTCACATAAATAGAAAAGAAGGGTTTATGGTTATTTTGATATCAATAATTATTCGTAAATGTGTTACATTTTTTTTAATGATTGTTAGAAATTTCGAAAAACTGATTGTAATACTTATTGTGTTTGTTAATTCTTTGGAAAATCTGAAAAAAAGAGGACAAGAATTTGTAAAAGAAGAAAGTTTTTTTCGTGGGACATATTGGATTTAAAGTAAGATAGTAATGGTGGTTTCTGAACAAGAAACAATGGGGATTAAATCTTACCAAGACCAGGCCGAACAGCTGATAAAGGAGATCGCGCTATCCGACCCCGTTATGCCTTATGTCTCGATTATCGGTGGCATGTTTGCCTGCAAAATGGTTTGTTCTCAGCGTTTCTTTCAGTGGTTTAATTTTGAATATCATGTAGATTTCAATGCACATTAAGGAGGCCGAGATTTAGGGTCTCGTCGATTTTGCATCTTCTTTTTTGGGGTTACTTTGTTTGTTTTTTTCACTTTTCTCAGTGTTCTTTCTGTCTCTTTCCAGGTCTATGATCTTACTCAATTGATTAGTTCTTTGCACTTCAAGAGCTATTCTAGCCTTTCGAAGATCCAACGAACCGAATGGAATAACAGGTGATGTGGGAATGTGCCCGGTTACTGGTTTATCCTTATGTTGTTTCCTATGGAAGGTACTTATGTTTCACTTCCTTTTTTCTACAGGGCTATCTCCACCGTACATGCCGTATTTATCACTGTTGTGTCGTTGTATTTCGTGTTTTCGTCCAATCTCTTTTCTGATGACCAGTTTGGTGGCCCTGTTACATTGCGAAATTCTCCGCTGTCAACATTTGCGTTGGGGGTAAGTGCACTTAAACGTCATCTTCTCTTCAGTTTGGAATTTTTAATCGTCAATATATGTTTATCTATAAGTAGGAAATACTTAGTGACTATTTCCCAAAAAGGAGCATTTTTGTTGAAGAGAACATACTAAGGAAATTTTCTTTGGCTTACACGTTAGCTCCGGTATATCGGTAAAGATATTTGTGTCTAAAGATTGCCTAAATACCAAAAGGTTAAATCAAACCTTGCATTTAATCCACGGGAATGGGATTGAGTAGGTTTCCTTCAGGGGAGAAGAATAAGATTTGTTGTGTACAAACCATATAACAGAAAACAAAGAAAGGCAAGTGTTTGGTTTCATTACGAATGTCTGGTGTCAAACGAAATGATTTTCAAAACTAGGAATCCAAAATGTGCTTATCTTAGCAAAAGCAATGAGTACTGTAAAGAATCTGTAATGCGCTTAGCTTGGCAAAAGTGTTGCTACCTTCTATCAACATGTTTGTCTTTTAATTTCTTTTCCATTTTTTTTTATGCCAGCTCCTCTAAATTTACATGTTTATATGTAGTTTTATCATCTATTTCTTTATTTATTTGCTAATGAATCTTAACGTTTCACACTTGTATACACAGGTTTCAGTTGGTTACTTTCTTGCTGACCTTGGGATGATTATTTGGTTTTATCCCGATCTAGGTGGATTAGAGTATGTAAGTATGCTCTTTTATATTTAGTGACAATATGATTTAAGCCAACAGAATTTAGCTGTGTGAAGTCACACCGACATGAACCAGTTGAGTGCTATTGGATCCATTACTTTGTCAGTTGTCCTTTTTTCAAAAATCTGTTCATTTAAAGAGTGATTGATCTTGGAGTTAAAAGATGGGTATAACGTTGATATGATATTTCAGGTGGTTCATCATCTTCTATCTGTTGTGTCAGTGGCATATGCCATGTTGACTGGGGAGGCACAACTTTACACCTACATGGTTCTTATCTCCGAGACAACCACTCCTGGAATCAATTTGAGATGGTAGTCAATCATCTATGAACTTGATGGATTCCACAATATATTAACCTCATGGCCCGAAAATTCATCCATGTCAGTTACATTTTGAAGGTATCTTGACACAGCTGGTATGAAGCGGTCTAGAGCATATCTCATAAACGGGGTTGTAGTATTCCTTTCTTGGCTTGTAAGTAAATCTGTTCATAACCCTTTTAGAAACAATCTTATCTTTGCCTCTGCGCTTTTTCTTCTGTAATATTCCTATCTTTAACTCATGTTAAGGAGAGAACTTTTTGGAAAATCACTTTTGGGTCTTGATTTTAACTTGTCCACTTTGATTCTGACTTAAGACATTACTGTGCTAATTCTTGTGCAGGTTGCTAGAATCATCCTGTTTGTGTACCTGTTTATCCACGCCTATCTACACTATGATCAGGTGATGGCAATGCCCAAAATAGTCTTGATTATTGTTTAGTATATGATTCTAACTACGTGAAAATACACCCCGTGTCTAACTATTATCTGGTGTTTGAAAACATTAATTGTGTTGCAACATATTGCATTTTGAATGTCTGACTCTTGAAACGGCCCTATTCAAAAGCAAAAGGCACGGGTAGAAAATTTTCATGTTGAAAAATACAGTTGATGGAAACAGAAAAGTTATGGTTTGACACTGTGAATGTGCATACTCCAACGCTCTTCTAGAAATGGAAAATTTTTGCTGGAGCTCATTTTAGATTTCAAAATGATTTGCTGCCTTAACCCTTGTTTAAATAACATTGAAATCACTAGATGTTCTTGTTTCTATTTCGTTGAAACCATTTCTCCTTTGACCAACTTTAAATTCACTTAATTGGCAATTTCTCTCTTCTTTTTTTATTTTTTTGGGCTCGCATTACAGGTCATACAGCTGCACAAATTTGGAGTTGGTTTGGTGTTGGTGGTGCCAATTGTGTTGAGTGTGATGAACTTGATGTGGTTTGTGAAGATTTTCAAGGGGCTCAAGAAGGCATTAGCTAAGAGGCAGTGAAAGAGACCTCTGAAAGGCCAGACTAGTGGATATGAAAGATCATGACGTTGATAAACTCCCTCAAAAAGGGCCCAAAACCAACAAAAAAAAAAAAAAAAGGTCCGAAGATATATGTCTTTTCGGTTTGTATTCTCTTTCCACTTACTATGACTTGTAAATAATAGATAGGTAGATATGATGTATGAGAAAATTAGCTACCACCGTGAATAAATGTAGAAGAAGCTATCAAATTAGTCCTTGTTATTATTATTGTTGCACCCAAAAAAAAAAAAAAATCTTGTTATTATGATGTCTAATCGGCACTTACGAGGAAGAAAGTCCTCATAATAATAAATCTAACATAAACGGAATTAGCTAACATGTGCCAACTTTGTTTCCCAATTAGGTTATGTTTAGAACTCAGATTTTGGGAGAGGAGAAAGTGATTTAAGATACTAACGTTTCGAACTTGAAAAAGTGACCAAGAAAAGGAAAAAAAAAAAAAAAGAAAAGGAACAATGGAGAATAAGGAACCTGCCATACTTTTTTTTGTTTCAATTTTTTATCGTCATTCCTAAATCTTGTGTTTATCTTCTCTCCTCGTATCTTTTTCCCTCCTTATAAATTTTCCATTTCTCAAAAGTAAATACTTGTAATATAAACACACCCGAATAGGGACTGGAAATGGCGACCGAGTCCGACGCATGACTTCGTTGGCAATCTCGTCGTACCAATTGTGTGTAATTAAAGACTTCAAAAAAGCTAATAAAAGCATGGTATTGGGAGAAAGAAAAGATGATGGACATACATAATTAGCAAAGAAAAAGGCCAAAGTATACAAATTCAGTTTTCTGTCGTTTTTTCATGTACTGTGGTTTTAAGTTTTACTGTCGTTTTTACCTTTTCTGTCTTTTTTTCACTGGTCTTTTTCCTATGTATCCTATTATATTCAGTTTTCCTATCGCTTGGAATTTCGCTGTTGTTTTATGATTTTATTGTCATTTTATAGTTTATTGTCGTTTTATATTTGTTGTCTTTTATTCTTTTACTGACATTTTAAACTTTTTACAATGTTTACGTCATCTTTTAATTTACTGTCGTTTTTTGCCGTTCCTATCTTTTATAGTTTTAAGGTCGTTTTTGTTCTCCTGTTATTTTACACTTACTGTCGTTTTTTTTGTTTATTTGTCGTTTTTGTTCTCCTGTTATTTTACACTTACTGTCGTTTTTTTTTGTCGTTTTTCATTGTATTGTCGTTTTCTCCTACTGTTGTCCTTCGCAAAATTTTATTGTCGTTTTTAATTTTCCTGTCATTTTATATATCTGTCGTTTTTCATTTTAATGTCGTTCTCTCATGTTCCTGTCTTTTTACAAGTTTTACTGTCGTTTTTTATTTCTCTGTCGTTTCCTCCAATTCCTGTCTTTAAAAAGGTTTGCGGTTTTTGTCTCACGTATTATGTGCTATAGAGGTAAAAATGGCAATACACTGAATAAACGACATGAAGAGTAAAAAGTTTTGCGGTCTTTTTGTCTGCCGTATTTTGTGCTATAGAGCCGCTTTTCATTTTCCTGTCGTTGTTGTCTTTGATGTCGTTTATTCAGTGTATTGCCATTTTCACCCAATCATGCCGTTTTCCTAGCAGCAGTAACTAAACTAATGCTCTACATTCTTGCTATTTTTGAATTTATTTATTATTAACTAGACTAGTATAAAAACCATTAAGAATACATGAACAGTATTCATCTGCTAATATATCAAAATCAACTAACAATAGTACCAAATTTTCCATTCAATTCATGTAGTACAAATTTCAAATTCAATTCAATTTCATATTTTTAAGCATTAATAAGGCATAAAGTTAAATTATAAATTTGCGTATATTACTAACCTTCAAATTTTGGTTGATATGATAGTGTTTCTATAACCCTGCATATAAAATACTGATCACACACGCACACACATATTTCTAATTAATTTTTTATAGCAAAAAAGTATAAAATTCCAACGCAAGAGAGAGAGAGAGATTCGTTTTTCTTTACCGTTTTTCAAAGCTTTTCTCTTTTCTTGAAAAGTTTCCCGTTGGTGCTTAGGCCTCATCTTAGTTCGGTAATGTTAGGGAAAAAAAATTGCTTTCAAATCTTGAATTAATGGAAAACCTTCGTGGGTTTTTTTAAAGACGTTATTATTTTTTTTATAATTATTAGAACTTGGCTTACCACTCCTTTTTTTATGATTAATATTCTACCGAATCTGATAATTAATGGGGAACATTTTAACAAATTTGTAGCTATTAATGAAAGGATTTAAGAATAAAATTTACTAAAGCATAAATTTAACGAAACAAATATGAAAAGTTGGTTTTAAAATATTCAATAAACAAAAAGAACCTTAAAAAGTGATAAATATATGTTGGGCAACCATAATAAGCTAAATACAATATATATAAAAGGGACAAAATTTAATCTCATGTTACATTTGACATTTAAATTTATAATTTGTATCATTGTTGCATGGCATGTCACTTTTTTCATCAGTAAAATTAGATGAAGCGGAGACAAGAAATTGAAGATCTAGAGATTAGTTTTTCAAAGATAACTATACCACCCAAAATAGTAAATTTTGGGACGATATAATAATCTTTGAGGTGATTAAATTACAAAATTAGGATTTACTACAAGATGATGTGGGAATATACCTAGTCTTTAACACTTAATTTATTTAATAAATATTATCATTTTAAAAATATAACAAAATACTCTAAATAATTAAAATTGGGGTAGTTTATATTTACTACATATTTCTCTATTATATTAACTTGAATTGCCATGTGATAGATCATTCCCCAGATTCATCAGTAACATTGCCCATTTATAACTAATAAAAGTATGACGGTTCAAAACCCAATAATGTTGCTGTTGATCGTTGGCTAAAAATTAGACATACACCGAACAATCCAACGATCATATTTTTAGTGCTAAAATACACCGTTAATATATGTAACTGTAAACGCCAAGAGACATCAATATATGTAAAAAACAAAAAAACAACTAAACAAAGATCCAATGTGTGCTTAGGTGACAAAATCCTTTAACATAGAAGATCTCAGGCTCAAATTCTAGTGAGTGCATTTCTTTCTTACTTCCTAGTTACTCGTAAAAAAAAAAAAAAAAATCTACAAGTTATCACACCTCTTTCCTTTGAAATCGGTTTTTGATGTCAGTACACTTGTATTGTATTTGACTATTTGCATTTATTTGATCTTATTATTATTTATACTTATAAATACAAAAACTAAATCCTATCTATATCTTGAGATTTGGAAAACACATATGCAAAGATTTACACAAGGTATCTTCTATCAAGCATCTTTATTGGAAGTACGAGAAATATAAAATACAACATGTCGATCGTTAGAAATTACTTATTTTCAAGTGCAACCACACATTCGTTCACATATGAATAAGTCAGAAATAAGAACTAACTAGAAGAACAATATTATATTTATATATATAGTAGAATTCTAATATTTATTATGCTGATGTTTCTACAACAGATTTACCAACTCCAATTGACAATTCTCACTACTAACATAATCAAGGTAAATAGAATACAAAACAGATATATATATTAATATAATATAATAGCTCGCTAGCTAGCTATATATAGCTACTTCTAAATGTGATTAGGGAAAAGTTTGCTTAGATGGTTAGGTCCAAGTTTATGGGATTTCCTTCAGGGGAGTTGGGTTGATTTGGATTAATATTAATGTGATCGCTTAGGGGATATGAAGTTGAAGTGGAATGAGAAATATCATTATGACTATCAACTGAAGGCCATAGTTCCAAATCGTTTTCTTCTAGCACACTTTGCGTCGTTGGAGAAGTGAACAATGAGAGCTCACATAACTCATTAATTCCAATAATCTCGTTTACTAATTTGTTGTTAAGGTTTGAGGATGTACATGTGCCCTGCAAAGAAGACAACAATATAATAATTTTAATAAAAAAAAACATGCAATATTATTTGTAACCAGTTATTGACATATATAACCAAATCACTATATATATGTATCATGTATGCATATAGTGGAGCAATCGATGAATGCAAAAATATGCCTTGTCATCCATTTATGTCTTAATTAGTCAAAATAATTTTAATTACGTTTAATGCATGAAAGTAACGTTATTTCAACCGGTATTGAGAGAAATCATTATTATGCCGAGAGTGTGATTTAACATTATAGTTGAATAATATCCGAAGTACGACTACAAACAGTAGATAGAAAAATCAAATACTCCTATCACTTTATGAGTTAGAGTGCAGTCTTAAATAGCATAATACAATTTTCGGATTATTTTAGAGGAGGTTTATTAGGAGGCCCAACTTTGTTAGTAAGCCTAATTCCTCATACGTGTGCCAACTTAGTTAGAATATGTTCTTAAAACAATTCTCTTTATCTTAAAAAAAAAAGCATAATACAATTAAGTGATCATAACTATTATTATGTTACTTCAAACATAATTGTAATTATATGTGCTACTTCCTTCTAGTAGTGTAATATTCTTGATTATTAAGCCTAAACATAATTGTAATAATGAATGTCCAAGCTAGTCATGCTTTTTCAACATTTTCACTTTAGTCAGTTTTGTTTTTCTTAGCTTAAATCATCTTTCAGTTACTTTTCCTAGAAGATCTTTCCCCCCCCCCCCCCCCCCCCCCCCCCCCCCCCCCCTTTTACAAAGGGAAAATTGCAAATAAGGCCATTATAAGTACCATTAAATAATATATGTTTCAAGTGGTGTGCTTTCTTTTTTTTTTTTTTCTATGTTTGTAGTATAAATATAGGGGCATAATTTAAAAGTGTAACATAAAAAAAACCTAGATTTACTATGTCAAAAAGATTAAAATTCTCATTTTTAATTAAAAGTTAGTGGACCGAAGTCCAAAATATTTTTTTTAAAAAATTTTTCCTCCTACCTTCTCCGGACTTAACCCAAAAACATGCAACTCATATAAATAGTAGTTATTTATCGTGTAAGCTATTTTCACTGGGGCACTTTTCATAGAATATACTTTTATCTTTCTTGCTTTTTGATATAGAACGATATCATTTCTAATTTTCATTGCAATAACACAATAGGCTATGAGATCAATGAATGCCAAGAGATTGTACTATCGATAATTATGAAAATACTAAAAAAAAAAAAAAAGAGTTCTGCCATAAGTATTAATCATAATTTGACTAAATAAAAGAATTTGTAGTACTTTTGTCACAACTAATCATAGTTTTTCACTATTTTAATTTTAAAAATAAAATTTCTTTTAGTGATCAAGGAATCTGCTGCAACTATAATGTTAGTATTAGATTGTATCATTTGGTAATTTATTATTGGAATCCAAAAGACTATTTGAAAATCAAAAGTCATATATCGGGAAATCAAAAGTCTCACATGGTTAGTGGATGTGGGAGTTGAATAGTTTAAAAGGGAATGTGAGCTAAAAGCTTATAGTTGAGTATAGTAAAGAGTATACTTCTTACCACGATACCGCGTAGCGTTGCAATGTGCGATTGAGCATTTAGGGCGCATTTGACGCACTTTGCACGTACGCATATCGTCGCAAAGAGCATAGAATAATATATATTTTTTCATAAATAACTGTATTATAGAATTATTTTTGATTGACTGTTGAACAGTTGCAACTAAATATACTTATAGTTACAAAAATTTATGATTTTTTTTATGACTAACATTTTTTACATAACTTTTAGTTTCAAATTTTTGTATTATATAAAGCATATGCATACACAAAATCACGCAAATGTATTTTGGGGAAATTATAATAATTACAACATATTAATTCTTGTTTTAAAAAATTAGCCAATGGTTTGATATATTATACATGCTTAAATTCAGGTGCTAGATAACTAATTTTCTCTTTCTTAAACAGTTTATTGTTAACAAATATCGGTTTTTTTTTTTTCTAATTTCCTCTTAAGTTTTAAAAATTAACATTTTTTATTCATAATCTTTTCATATTTTTGGGATCAATTTCGTTCAATATATTATTTGACTAAAATGAATTTTGACCAGTTTCTTAATTTTATCGAGTTTCAATTAGGAAAATTTTGATGAATGCCCATTTTTTGGCACAATAATAATCTATACCCTATGTGTGTTGTACTTTTAATTTATACCTCAAAATTTACACTACAAACATAGAGTGATAATAAATGAAATACATTACTTGGGACATAATTATTAAGTGGTATAAAAAATGATTTTATTTTATAATTCTCCCTTTCAATTATATTTTCAAAAGGCATTATTTCTTGCGACTCTTCTTCATGATAATGTACAATTATACATTTTTTAAAATTAATTTTTGTAAGGAACCTCTGACATTCTTTCCTTTCGGGAACAGCTCCAATATAAAAGTAAAACCTTTATCTTTCTTTGGTGAAACACCTGTGAATTAATTAATGTGTAAATGATTACGTAGTATAAAAATGAAGTACGTACCTGATCATGATCAAGAGCCTTATTCTCGCTGCAGACTTCTTCTTTGGTTTGCTGAATTAGTCCATTTCTCAATTTAGAATAGATTTCATTGTTGACATCACTAGTCCAATCATGCCTTAAACCATTCCCCAAAGTAGTTTCAGGCCTGGATAATCATAGTTTACGGAGCATAATATTCAGAGAAAGTTGCAATTAATTCACATATTGTAACTCAAGACTCAATCAATTTAGGTATGCTTGTATGTGATGATACTAAAAATTCTATTGACTCACTAAAAAACGAGATGGTTAGTACGTCAAAAAAAAAAAAAAAAGTCACTATATCTTTGTATTAGTCACACAACGAAGTATCTTACAACGACGGTGGTTTTTTTTGTGAGAAATAGTCGCAAGCTTACTTTGTATCTTGGGTAGTATTTGATTTGGTTCAATTCTATAAGAGGTTCAGGATTTAAAATAAAAAAAAAAAGAAGCTTCAACCCATCTCTTATTTTTTCTTTAAAAACAAAAGTAAATTTTCAGTATTTATGAGAAATTTTGTTGTGACTAAAAGCAAATAAGTTTTTTTTTTTTCCCTTAGCTAGCTACTATATAAATAACAGTTTATTTGTGGCCATGATTATAAACAAGAATATGGTTGAAAGAAATAAATTAATCATACATCTATTGTAATCATACCTGGAGAAGACCGATGTAGTAACAATATTATGCATATCATGAAAGTGCTTCTTTGATAAGTTCCTCGTCCGTACAAAGACATTGATTTGTTCATGACCTCTTATGCTTCTATACATCTGATTAATATTCGGTCCAAAAACAATATTAGGAACATTAAATATTCAACTTGAACACAATTACACAGAGATATACAGTCATTATGTGTTACAAAAACGGCTAGCTGGGGTCAAATTCATGCAATAGTACCATATCATCTTCTCCTTTTTTTTTCTGAATAACAACATTTTACATACTACTTTTATAATCAAGCAATAATTTAGTTTCCGAACTATGAAATTAAAAAAAAAAACCAAGAGAATTTAGTAATTGAACGATTAATTATCACGAAACTATTAATTTATTAAATTTACAAATAAATATATAGAAGTAGTTGATCAATTAACTATTTTTAAAACTTTAGGCATTTTCCTATTTCACTTAACAAAACAATTAGCAAACGAAATTAAAGGGTTTAGCTTTTCTTTAATGAAGCAGTTTGATATAAATCATCAATTGATGAAGTTGGGCATAACAAAAGCTTCACTCATGGCTACTCATGCTTATTTTCTATAATAAGGAGAAGAATATTTCTAAACCTAACCCTAACTACCTATACAGTTAGCTAGGAATAGGCTAATTACACACATACCATTAGAAAATTAAATTTATAAATATAAAGCCTAAGATTAGGGATAAGGCCACGATCAAATTATCAAAAGTGTTTGCCTTTCTGCCTAAATGACAATGGGAAAGAATAGACAACAACGGAATTTTAAAGAAAAGAACATATAATTATGCCTTTACAGCCTTGGCGGCTAATGTTCTGAATTGCTTCCCAAAGTTAATGTTTAGGTCTCATTTGATGACATTTTTATTCTTTTGTATGTTTTCTCTATCTTTACACTCTATATACTTGTTCTTTATATTTTTTTCTCTTTTCACTCATTTTTTATTAGTTACAAAATATCATTTATATCTTTTATTTTTAAAATAATAAAAAATAAAAACGCAATTACCAAACATGTTTTCAATTTCAAAAACTTTGAAGCAAAATAAAGTGAAATATTGTTTATAGAAACAAAGAACAAAAATGTTTTATACCAGACATAGCTTACATATTTGATAATTTTATTATATTCTGATTAAGCTATCTTTTTGTAACATTTCCTATCATCAGTATAATTATATTCTGATAATTCTAAATATGACTATTAAAAGGAGTGTCTAGACTAAATGAGGATAATTTAAAAAAAAAATCGTATGTACCGAAGTATAGATAAATGAGAGGATGATATATAACTAAGATTAGTTAACTTAATTTATTATATAACATAATAACACAATATGTTTTCTTTGTGTATATTAGCTAAATTCATGTTTACTCTTAGAAATTTTTGTGTAGATTATTTTCCATCCGTTTATATTAAAAAGAGACTGGACAGAAAATTTGTTGTTAGGCAATAGGCATGACTTATACTAGAATTAAATGTTACACAATTACATGCCAGGATAAGACAAATTATATTCAATTGATATCAGACCTTGCTTATTGATCCACAATGAAGAATAATTCTTTGTAAGAAATAACAAATAAATTTTTTAGAACATTTTCAGAATAAAAAAAAAAACTGAATTAAACCCATTTCAGCTCCTACTTTTTTTTTTAAAGGACATTTCAGCTCCTACTTGAATTAATTTGCCTTTTCTATTTCCTTTGATTATCTCAGACATACATACATATATATATATATATATATATATATAGTAGTACTATAGTACTCTAGCGAATTTAAATGCTAATTTAATAATCAAGCAATTTTGGATGGAACTGTGTCTGTTAAATGCGCCAACAAAATAATAGAATATTTTAACTCTTCGACCACTGTTGTTTTTAATTATATATGTCACTAAATTCCAAGATCTGTACCTGAAGATGGCTCTTGACATGAGAAATTTTAAGGCCCTTCACACTCATTGCCTGCAAAATGCGTTTAGGAGTTGCTTCTGCAAAAGCAAATATTTCACATAATAATTAAGTGCAACAGAGATCATTCTTCCAAAAAAAAAAGAAAAAAAGAAAAGAAAAGGGGGGGTTCAAGAGATCAGGTCTGGTCAAATTACCTACTTTTAATTATTATTTTCTCCTAATAATTTGCCAAATAATTGAAGCTTTGACGCTTATGATCAAATATTAATTAATTTGTATAAACAATTATGAATCTTTATACCGTTAAATTTAAACAAATTATTTTTTTTATCACAGTCTCATGTCCTTATAATTTTTCCCTAGCTATTCCCTCTATTTCCGAGGGAATTAATTGCAGAAGTCTAGTACAAATTTCCTTAATCTGGAAGGTTTTTTTTTTTTCTTTTTTCCCTTTAAAATTAAGAACATCACAAGTACTAAATATGTTTGTTTGAAGCTTTTCTTAGGCTTTTTATCCGTAGCAAAACGCCATCATTAAAACTTGGGAAACTGATAAAAAGCGCTATACTTACTCTCTTTTCCACCGAGGTTTCTAACGGTGTCGACGAAGAGATCGTGAAGTTCCGGCGTCCATCGCAGTCGCGGAAGTTCGGATTTGTTGTACTTTCTCACTCCGTTCCTCTGGTGATTGCTTTCCATGATTATCTCTCTCTAGACGATCACAGATCATGCAAAATATAAGAGAGAGAGAGATGTCACAGATATTTATATAAACCTAGGTCTTCAATATGAATGCAAATACGCATAGCAAGCCACATAATTTTGTTGAGTCTATGACCATAGACTTTTTGACAGTAAATGCTTTAGAGCCTTTTAAAACATGCATAACTCTCTCATTTTAATATTATAATATTCTTAATTATTGGTTTGGTCAGGTTGGACTTACTGTTTGTCATAACTTATAAGTAATAATAAAACAAGGCTCTTTTATGAATTATGTTTGTTTTTTTTATTATTATTAGGAATTCTTTGGTTTAGAACTTTTCCTTAAAAATGTCCTCATGTGATTATTAATATTATTTTATAGAATACTTAATTAGATGTAATCACGACCAAAAGAATTAACTAATTAGTACATTTTCATTCAGATGCTGTGCCCCTGTTATTTGGACATGGTCAGATATTTTAAAAATTAAAAAAAAAAATCACCCTGCATCTACAATCCGATATTTCAATGTAAATTTTTTTGTGAATTTGGGTCAAACCTCAGCAGCGGAAAGTTTCTTTTTTAACGAAGCCCTATTGTACTTCGGACAGATTCTTAAAGATGGATAGCAGTTTATTTTCTTCCATGTTCTCATTTTAGGTTTGGGTTGTTTTTTTGTCAGTTTTTTATTTCTTTGGAACATTGAATAATTGTCATTCAATTTTTGAATTTGTTGGGATATGTTTCTAAAAGAGTAAACCAATTACAATAATAATAATAATAATAATAATTCTGAATTTGTATCTTCAATTTTTGTAAACTTAATTATTGAATTTTTTTTAAGCTCCGACCAATGAACTTTACAAAATCCTTCTATTGCATTTGATTGAATTTGGGTATTGTAGACGCTAGGCATTTCCTCATTTAATTCCGCCCAGCATTTTTTTATGCCAGAAACGTAAGTATACTTGATTTAGAGTTATGAAAATGAATGTTGTGTAGATCATCATCATATATATATTGATCATTCAGTAGTTACAATTGCATGCTACATAAGTTGTTAATATATATATATATATAGATATATATATCTATTTCTTTCTAATCTTATCACGAAGTAGGAGGCAGAAACAAAAAGTTTATTCTTTGCCATATATGATTGGAAACATGAATATATGAAATTCCTATCTATTCAGCCGCAATTTCTTAACCAATTTTGCACTAGTTATTGGTTTGCATAAAAGGGAATTTATCTTGTCCCATACACATATCATTTGCATTCATATGATTGCTTATCTTGATTTCTCATTTTATTCAAGAAAAATCATCCCAATTCCAACTAACATATAACTTTTTCTCAAATATCACTTTGACCTTTTCTTCATCAACTTATATAAAATTAGGTAAATCAATCATTCATTCATTCATTTTTAGCTATTTGAGTATATTATATTCTCCTTTGAAATGGTGGCATATGAAATGTCCTTCTTTTCTAGGGAAGAATTGCGTGAACGTTATATAAAAGGAGACCATTAATTAAAATAACATCATGTTCAAAGAATTCTAAGTACTTTTTCTTTATCGCTAATCCTTGGAATGTCTATTTTATATAGTACTTAGTCCGATCTCTAATAGATTCTTTAATTAGGTTAAGAATTTAGAACAATTCTTTTGGGACTACTCTTGCTGACATAATATGAAAAATAGCTAGAAGAAAAAAAAAATGAAACATCAATTCTATTTTTTAATAAATAAAGTCAAGATGAGATAAAGGACGATTACCTCAAAAGTCGAGAATATGATGCAGGTGTTCAAGAATATGTCGCTCTAAAACTATTTTGATTTTTCAACTGCTTTTAGAGTGCACTTACATAGTCCTATACAATAATTTTTAAAAAAAAAATTACATCAAGCATTGCTCTACATGTCTATGAGAAATTTATTTTTCCCTGCTTATTGTTATAGCTAATATTAATTCAACTCCGGATTGTACTTGTTCCATTTACCCTTTTTTTTCACATCTCAATATGACCATATTATAAAGAATATTGTGCAGTCATATATAGTTCAAGAAATTATTGTTCTATGCCATGGGGAAGGAATATGTAGACATGGCCAACAACTAACTAGTTGGAGTTTTATAATAATTTTTTAGCAAACTGATTGTTATGTGTGATATATACGCACATGCATATGCATATATAGAGATAAATATATGTCAAAGCATGTGCTCAAAATCCTAGGATGTTACATGTCGTGTATGTACGTATATACAATTATACACACGTCTTTTTGTTATCAACTTTGTTTGTGACCATCCCAGCAAAAAAACAAAACTTTGTTTGTGACCAAGGAGAGGAAAATAAATGAGCCACAGATTTGTGGCAAATTAGCAAAAAAGGCCAATTAAGTCAAGATAAGGATTTAAAAGAACCTAAACTCATCTCTTTCTTCACCAATCACATCATGTCAACAAAAGACGGTGCCTACTTTTGGACCCATCTCTCTCTCTCCCCTCCCTCTCTCTCTCTCTCTCTCTCTCTCTCTCTCTCTCTCTCTCTCTATATATATATATATATATATATACATATATATTAGCTTTTTCTTTCTCTGTCTTCTGTAATATTATTTGTACCTGCCGTGTTCAACACTACACTTACTAATTTCCCACCTTCAAAAATTCAATGTTGAAGAAAAAATAAAAGAGAAAATAAAAGAAGATCAAAACCCTAGCTAGCCCCACTAGACTTTGGAATTTCTTGGAAGCACATCATAAGTTGGCGGGAAAAGAAAAAAAGATATGGAAAATATTATAACATTCCAGTGTAACCACGTGCATGGTAAATTATGGGTCCAACTTTCGAACCACTTTGTGGGTCCTTTGATCGCGAAATTTTTTGACTGTTTGATACACACACACATATATATATATATATATATTTCATTTTATTTTATATAAAGGTAGGTTTTCATATTCCCATGCATTCACGTCAAATCAATGATAAAAATGTGTGCAAAAACACAAAATGGGCTTTTTATTTCCCGTCGGTTTAGATATCTCGGCCGTAATAGTTTGTTGAATAATATTTCTATAGGTAGTCATGTTTTTCGGACGGTACAACTTTTTGTAGAAGCCAAATAAAGAATGATCATGAGAATTTTCATACAGTAGTCAATATGTAATAATAAGACTCAAGAAATATATATTATCATTTCTGTGTGGAAACGACAGAGATATTGTTATTGTTTTTGCTAAAAAAAGCCAGTGATCTGTGATGCAGATTCCACTACACTATATATATATATATTTATTTATTTATTTACCATACATATACATATATACAAATTAATGACAGTAGTTATTTTAGTCAAAAGGAATCTCTGAAAGTAGCTAGATCGAGCTTAATCTATATTATTATTATTAGGTACATTTAATATTGATGGTCCTACAAATGACTTATAAATATAAGATAAAATTCTTTCTATCCATATATAATTTAGATCATACCCTAATTATTATTCGAACTTCCGATCAATCAACTTTTTTAAAATATAAAAACAGTAGTTTTTGACTGATATATTATACTTATTATTGGTTTCAGATCGATCGGATATAGTTGGCAACAAGAGGGTTCTCTTTTTTCAACAAATTTTCCCAAACTTTACGTTGGAAATCACCTAACCTTAATTAAGACCTCAACCATGCAGCTAGCAAAAGTCACTGCTCACATAAAATAATGTCTCTGCACTTTTTTTTTTCTTTTCTTTATTTAAATTTTGAGCCCTTCCTTATCATTGAGAATGTTTTCTTTCTTGGAAGAATCTTTGGCAGCCTCTTTTCTTGAAAGGGTTTTAGGCCTAATACCATGCTTTGTTTTTTGTTTCATTCAATTCAATTCAATTCCTTCAAAAAGATTATGTGAAAGTGAACTGTAGCTCTCTCTAATGACATTTTGGTCATCACATAATTAATAATGAATTAATTACGTGATGACATAAGTAATAGTTGTTGAAACACACAATCGGACAATCCTAATTTCTATTTTTCTTAGCAAGATGACATAAGTAATAGTTGTTGAATTATACAACATTTGGTGGATTTATTTTCTCAGTATTACAAGCAACTAGAATGTTTCACTTTCATTACCCAAAGCCAAAAAGGAGGCGGAAAATAATGGTATGTAGTGAAGCGAAAGATAAATAATCATTATAATACTTTGAAAGAGATGCACTTTCGTTCACACACGCATATTTAGTGATGATAAAAGTGAGGAATTAACTCTTTTTAATATATATAAACACACGTGTATCTTAGATTAACACATAATATTAAAATAACCGTAGTTATCTACACAGATGTTTGAATAATTATTTATAATATATATAAATACAGATGATCAAGTTTCTCAGCTCATAGGTTCAGTCTAGATTCCACATGAGAGATAAATGGGCAATGTTAATTATTACTGATGAATCTGGGGAATGATCTATCACATGGCAATTCAAGTTAATATAATAGAGAAATATATAGTAAATATAAAATACCCCAATTTAATTATTTAGAGTATTTTGTTATATTTTTAAAAGGATAATATTTATTAAATAAATTAAGTGCTAAAGATTAGGTATATTCCCATATCATCTTGTAGTAAATCCTAATTTTGTAATTAAATCACCTCAAAGATTACTATCGTCCCAACATTAACTATTCTGGGTGGTATATATAGTTATCTTTGAACAATCTCTAGATCTTCAGTTTCTTGTCTCAGCTTCATTTAATCTTTTTCTATCCCCTTTTGTTGGGTTTTATATCTCACTCTAATTATTTTAAAAATACTATTTTTTGACAATTTATTTTGAAAAATATCACTTTTATAAAGAAGGTTTGTGGTCTAATATGTCTTAGTAAATTTGACAGATTTTTTTTTTTTTTTTACAAATAAAGAAGACAAAAGTGAAGAAGGGAGGCAACATAGTAATCTACTAATAATGAAAAAAGTGACATGTCATGTAATAATGATATAAGTTGTAAATTTAAATGTCAAATATGGCATGGGATCAAAATTTTGTCCCTATTTTTTTTTTAATAAAAGTAAGGACAACGAGATAGGAACGTATCTCAACTATGTTGACACACGCCTGATCTTTAGCAGCTTACCAACTAGGTTGATCCTAAAATTTTGTCCCTATTATATATATATATATATAAATAATGGTGGCCCAATATATGTTTATCACTTGTTAAGGTTTTTTTGTTTATTTAATATTTTAAAACCAACTTTTCATATTTGTTTCGTTAAATTTATGCTTTTGTAAATTTTATGCTTAACTCCTTTCATTAATAGCTACAAATTTGTTAAAACTTGTTTTCAAGAATTAACGGAGTTCTTAAGCTCCCTATTATTATTATTATTATTATTATTATTATTATTATTATTATCTTCATTTTTGTTCCCTATTATCAGCTTCATAAGCTTCGGTAGACATATAAATCATCATAAAGGAGTGGTTATAAGCCAAGTTCTAATACAAAAAAGAACGTCTTTAAAAAAACCCACGAAGGTTTTCCATTAATTCAAGATTTGAAAGCAATTTTTTTCCATAATTATTACCGAACTAAGACGAGGCCTAAGCACCAACGGGAAGAAAAGAGAAAAGCCTAGAAAAACGAATCTCTCTCTCTCTCTCGGAGGAATTTTATACTTTTTTGCTATAAAAAAATTAATTAGAAATATGTGTGTGTGCGTGTGTGATCAGTATTTTATATACAGGACACTATTATAAACAAAAATTTGAAGGTTAGTAATAAATGCAAATTTATACTTTAACTTTATGCCTTATTAGTGCTTAAAAATATGAAATTGTGATTTAAATTGAATTTGAAATTTGTACTGCGTGAATTGAATGGAAATTTTGGTTCTATTGTTAGTTGATTTTGATATATATATATATTAGCAGATGAATATCAGTCTAGTTAATAATAAATAAATTCAAAAATAGCAAGAATGTAGAGCATTATTTTGGTTACTGCTTCTAAGAAAACGACATGATTGCGTAAATATGGCAATACACTGAATAAACGACATCATATATAAAAACGACATGAAGAGAAAAACGACAGGAAAATGAAAAGTGGCTCTATAGTGTAAAATACTGCAGACAAAAAGACCGCAAAACTTTTTTTCTCTTCATGTCGTTTCGATATTTGATGTCGTTAATTCAGTGTATTGCCATTTTTACGTCTAGCACAAAATACAGCAGACAAAAAGACAACAAACCTTTTAAAGACAGGAATTGGAGAAAACGACAGAGAAATAAAAAACGACAGTAAAGCTTGTAAAAAGACAGGAACATGAGGGAACGACATTAAAATGAAAAACGACAGATAGCTATAATGACAGGAAATTGAAAAACGACAATAAAATTTTGCGAAGGGCAAGAGAAGGAAAAAACGACAGCAAAATGAAAAACGACATAAAAATTAAAAACGACAGTCAGTGTAAAATAACAGGAGAACAAAAGCGATATTAAAACTTGTAAAAGATAGGAACGGCAAAAAACGACAGTAAATTAAACGATGACGTAGACATTGTAAAATGTCAGGAAAAGAATAAAAGACAGCAAATATAGAACGACAATATACTATAAAATGACAATAAAATCATAAAACGACAGCGAAATTCCAAGCGACAGGAAAACTGAATTAATAGGAACAAGGTAAAACGTCATTAAAACTGAAAATAACTAGAAAAGGAAAAAACGACATTAAATGAAAAAGGATAGTAAAGGTATAAAACAGAAGAAAAAAGATAAAACGACGGCGCATAGGAAAAACACCAGTGCAAAAAGAAAAATACAGAAAAAGTAAAAACGACAGTAAAACTGAAAACCACTGTACATAAAAAAAATGACAGAAAACTGAAAACAACAGCAAATGGTAAAAACGATCTTCCTTTTAACGAAATTAACATCAGAAAACAACAACATCTTCAACAAACCACTCGTTTCTAGAAAATCGCATCTTGAAAACAACATCAACATAATACACCTTAGTAGTTTGACTAAGATTTTTTTTTATTTTTTATTATATTATTATTATTATTATTTTTTATAATTGATGAAGACAAGAGAGAAGAAGCAACATAATAATTTACTATGAAAAAAATGACATTACATGCAATAATAACATAAATTGTCAATTTGAATATCAAATATGGCATGAGAAATTCTCTTCACTATATTTATCTTATTAGCATATTAAGGTGGCCAATATATATATTGATCTTGTCAACTAATATCAAGTCATGTATATCCCATATTTTATAAGCTATGACCCATTAAATTAAACATACAAATAATCGTTCGACAGCAAATGTATAGTAGGCATATATGAGCAATACTAATAACCAGAGCCGGCTCAATTACGATCTTAGGATTAATTTTTAACTAGCTAAATCTTTATACGGATAAGGTTCTTTTTTATTTAATATTTAAAACCACCTTTTCATATTTGTTTCGTTAAATTTATGCTTTAGTAAATTTTATACTCAACTCCTTTCATTAATAGCTACAAATTTGTTAGCACTTGTTTTCAAGATTTAACGGAGTTCTTAAGCTCCTTTTCTTTTCTTTTTTCGCTCTTCATTATCAGCTTCATAAGCTTCGGTAGACATATAAATCATCATAAAGGAGTGGTAAGACAATTTCTAACACAAAAAAGAAAGTCTGAAAACCCACGAAGGTTTTCGATTAATTCAAGATTTGAAAGCAAATTTTTCCCCTAATTATTACCGAAGATGAGGCTTACCAATGGGAAATTTTCAAGAAAAAAGAAAGCCTAGAAAAACAACAAAAAGTAAAACGAATCTCTCTCTCTCTCTCTCCCATTTGCGTCGGAATTTTATACTTTTTTGCTATAAAAAATTAATTTGAAATATGTGTGTGTAATATATATATATATATATATATATGTGTGTGTGATCATTATTTTATGCAGGGTTATAGAAAACACTATCTTATAAACCAAACTTTGAATAGTAATATATGCAAATTTAAACTTAAACTATATGCCTTACTAGTGCTTAAAAATATGAAATTATGATGTAAATTGAATTTGAATTTTGTACTAAATGAATTGAATGGAAATTTTGGTACTATTGTTAGTTGATTTTAATATTTTAGCAGATGAATACTGTAAATATATTCTTAACGGTTTTTATACTAGTCTAGTTAATAATAAATAATATCAAAAATAGCAAGACTGTAGAGCATTGTTTTAGTTACGGCTTCAAAGGAAACGACATGATTGGGTAAACATGAAAAAAACTGAAAAAACGACATCAAATATAGAAAACGACATGAAGCAGTGAAACGACGGAACATCTGGAAACGACAGAAAAATGAAAAGTGACTCTATAGCATAAAATGCAACAGAAAAAAGACCGCAAAACTTTTTAAAGACAGGAATTGGAGAAAACGACAGAAAATTAGAAACGACAGTAAAACTTTTGAAACGACAGGAACATGATTGAACGACATGAAAATGAAAAACGACAGAAAGTGTAAAGTGACAAAACGACAATAAAAATTTCCAACATAGAAGAACAAGAGACAACGACAGTAAAATAAAAAACGACATAAAATTAAGAACGACAGTAAAAAGACAGGAACATGAAAGAACGACATTAAAATGAAAAACGACAGAAAGAGTAATATGACAATACGACAATAGAAATTTGCAAAATACAAGAACAAGAGAAAACGACAGTAAAAAGACAGGAAAGGTAAAAACGACATTAAAATGGAAAACGACAGAATGTGTAAAATGACCGTAAAATTAAAAATGACAATAACAATTTGCAAAAGACAAGAGCAAGGGAAAACGACAGTAAATTTAAATACGACAGCAAAAGTGTAAGTAACAGGAAAACAAAAGCGACAATAAAACTTATTTAAGATTGGAACGAAAAAAAAAAACGACAGTAAACTAAAAGATTACGTAAACATTGTAAACGCATTAGAAGAGTAAAATGTCAGGAAAATAATAGAAGACAGCAAATATCAAATTACAATAAACTGTAAAATGACAGTAAATGATAAAACAACAGTGAAATGCAAAGCGACAGGAAAACTGAAAATAATATGGAAAAGGGTAAGACGACAATAAAACTGAAAAATGAAAAGGAAAGGAAAAAACGACACTACATTGAAAAATGATCGTAAAGGTGTTTTTTTCCAACTGAGTATTTGAACAAGGAAAAAGAGAAAACACCAGTGAAATTAAAAAAAAAAAAAAAAAAAAAAAAAAAAAAAAAAAAGAAGACAGAAAAGGTAAAAACGACAATAAAACTTAAAGCCACAGTAAATTAAAAAAACGGCAGAAAACTGAAAAACAACGGCAAATGGTAGAAAGGATATTCCTTTTAAAGCGAAATTAACATCAGAAATCGACAACATCTTCAACAAACAACACGTTTCTAGAAAATCAAATCTTGAAAACAACATCAACATAATACACCTTACACAATAAAACCTTTAAATAAACAAGAATGTCGATTAATTTCCCCTACATTTTTATATGTTATTCATGTAATCATTTAAGGCTAGGATTAATCGTAATTTAATTTGACAAAATGGGATTTTAATATTTTATTCCATGAATTTTTAGTTTGTTAGTCTGACTAGCAAAATTATTCACTTGTCAACACATGTAATTGGACACATAAAAAATTTCAACTTCTTAGACTCTATATTGATCACTTTTCTATTAAATAGTACTATAAGCATAGGAAAATTTACAAATTTTGAGACTTTATTGAAAAATCTCAAGACACCAAACTAGTCTCTAACTGTCTTAATTAGTATACGTAACAAACAAAATGACTATCTATGACATTGACATGGTTGCTCTGGCATAGGCCACAGGCAGTGATAGAAGCTTCTTTGCTTTGCCCACATAAGCGCGCTTTGTGAAGTTATCATAGTCATTGGCTTCTATTGAGTCCAATATCTGTCTGTACAGCAACAGAGACGCCCACACTGGCCATCTGCTGGCCGAGCTGAGCTCCGCCACGCCCTTCTCGGCCTCGTCGAAGAACTTTCGGGCCCGCTTTATCTGCCCCTTCATGAAGCTCCGCCACTTGTCCGTCACTTTCCCGCGGAAGATGTCCTCGTTGGATAGGCCTGCCCGCGCGAGCTCGTCTTGTGGGAGGTACACTCTTCCTCTCCTCGCACTGCCGTGATCAACACCAAACAATGTAAGTTGAGCTTTGTGAGTCTATTGTATGATTTGTATTAACTGAGAGGAATTAAGTTTCCAAATTTATGCTTTTATAATACTATATTAAACAAAACGTGGTGCCAAAAAAACCTAATTTACGAGTCAGAGAGGTACCAAATGAAATGAAAAATGTGCTGCTTTTTGTTATACCTTTGTTTGAATTGCAAGATTGACATAATCTTAAAACGCGTTGAAGGACTAGTTGTGTGAAAAAGCTAGGGAATACGCTTTTGATTTATAAGAATGACGAAATATTCTTACTCTTCTCCAACGTCTCTGAGTATGTTAGTGAGCTGATTAGCTATCCCAAGAGCCAATGCCGCGTTGTAAACGCTCTCGGTGGAGGCCTTTGATTCCGGCGCAATCCCCATGACCGGAACACTCATGAGCCCCACGGTCCCGGCCACGTAGTAGCAGTAAAGATAAAGCTCATCAAAGTTCTTGTATCTTGACTTCCTCAAGTCTAGCCTCATTCCTTCTATCATGTCCTTGAACGGCTGTCCAAACAACACAAAAGACCTTTCTAGTGATTTTCTTCAAAACTATTTTAATAATCAGTACTCGAATGTGATGATTTCCATGGCATTGGCATACCTGTATGTCAACAGGGTACTTTGAGACAGTGTGAGATAGAGCGGCGTCGAACATGTCGAAGGGCCGGCCTTCGAAAAGATCAGCCAATCGGTCCTCCCATCTGTCCAGCGCCTTCGGCGTGATGTGCGAAGCGTTAGGCCCGTCGACGAGCTCGTCTGTCCTCCTGCACCACACTGCGGAAAGGAAACATTCTTCTTCAACCACAATCCGAAATCGTCGAGAATTCAATACAATTCGATCACGAAGAACGTTATAGAAGCCTGATCGAATTCCGTACTCTAATAATCGACGCAATTCTAAAAACTTTGGTGTCTGATTAACAAAGTTAAACAAGAAAAGGTGAAATTCACTCGGGACCAAACGTACTAACCGTAGATCGCCCATATAGCCCTTCGCCTCTCCGGCGTCATAAGCAACGTGCCTGAAAAAAATAATCCATAAAAAAAAAAAAAAAAAAACTCATCACCAAGATAATCCATCAATCATAAATGTGAACACAACTTTTCAATTAAATATTTCGTGGCTAATTATTTTCTTTCCAACCAAACAAACAAGCTCAAGCTCGTACCGAGGTAGAAGGTCTTGGCGTACTCGGCGCAGACCTCGCCGCAGCGATCGTAAGCCTCGTCCAACAAGCCCGACCCGTCCGTACGGCCGATCTCAGCCGTCCGATCGAGCTCGAGATCAGGCTTCTGATCTTCTCCTCGGTGCCTCACCCGGCTCCTCTGCTCCCGCACCAGAGCGGCCTGTTTGAGCACCACCTCGTAGACCTTCTCCTCCGACGACCTCGCTGGACTCGCCACCGCTCCAGAGTAAGCCCGAGCCCTTTGGTCCGTACTACAACTCCACATTCTCTGCCCCCGCGTCGCTTCCCTGCCGCTTCTCGGCAGCAGAGCCGCCAGAGACAGTGCCTCCTTGCTCGGACAAACCACCCACAGCACAACACCACTCATCTTGCTGATTATATATATATGTGTGTGTGTGTGTGTATATATAGCAAGGTTTTTGAAGCTCTCGTAGGTTCTGGAGGCGAAGGTGGTTCGTGAAATGGTGGTGATGTGTGTGTGTATATAAGAGTTGTTCTTGGTTTGGCAATTGAGTGATTGGTCGAGCAATAAATAGTAAAAGCTTTATATATATATATGTGTGTGTGTGTGTGTGTTGATGAAAAGGTATATGATTTTGGGATCTTGAGTGGTGACTGGCTAATTGTTAATTATTAAAGTGTCTTATTAGTTTTGCTATAGACTTTTGGATGGACCAATGAATGAAGGAAAGAGCTTAGCGAGTTAGGCTTTTTTTACTTTTTACTTTTTTTTTTTTTAAACGTATCTTCAAGGGGGGAAAAGAGATAAATGGATATGCGATTGGGAAATATGCAGGGCGGCTGTGGAGGTGACACCTGGATAGATATGGATAGGAGAGAGAGCGTTGTATTGGCTGCTTTTAGTGCTTTTCATGTGCTCATTTGCCGTATTGTATAGACTATGGTCATGAATCAAGTAAATAAATAGTTTAGAGATAATAACTTGATATATCCCAAAATTAAAATTTTCAAAGTTGGATAATGTAGAGTGGACCAAGCGATGGTCAGAAGTTCGATTGTGTTTGTGTCATACTATCAAACTTCAATAATGAGGGAAACTTGGACTATTAACTGGCTGCTAAATATTTTTCTTAACACCACTATTTGAATCAATCAATTTATAGAATATGAGCCGCTCGCTAATTAGATACCGCTTATCTCTTTTCACATTAATCAAAACACAAAGATATTAAAAATCCCATCTTTCGAATTATCTTACCGTTATAAACTTCAATAAAAATATACTCAGCACATACAGGTTCTTACTTCGTATATTCTTTGTCACAAAGTGATCCATGTTTAATTTGAGGAAAAATAATTTATTATTTTTGCCGACGTGGTACACCATTAAACCGAGGGGTGTGCGTGTGTGGTGTGGGACCCATGTGAGTGGTGAGAAAGGATGACGTGGGGTTTTGACAAAGTGGAGAAACTGGGGTCCACTGTCCAGTCAAACACTGGTGTGAGTGTGTGTGTGTTGGACGTAGCTATACCATTCGTTTTGCATGCAAACGTAAGCCACGTAACACTGTTTTTGAATATATAATTATTTCACTAACCTATTTTTGTCTTGAATTTTCGCCAGGGTGAGAGGACACGTTTAATCTTAATGTTTGTGCTTTGCTTTAGAGTCTTGTCCGCCACTGATTCCATTCAAGTGACATTGCGTTTGGTACAATGCAAATAAAAATAGGGATTTTTGCACCTATGGCCCCTCAATTTATTGAGTTTCTACACTTTGGCACCCTTTTTTTTTACATTAACCCCTGAATTTAAAAATCGTTGCATTTAGTCTTAAATTGAAAACTTCCGTCCAATTATATGCCCCCAAATAAGCTATCATGTGTGAAGCACGTGCC
The DNA here is from genome assembly GCA_018132145.1 of Boehmeria nivea var. tenacissima. Taxonomy (NCBI): domain Eukaryota; kingdom Viridiplantae; phylum Streptophyta; class Magnoliopsida; order Rosales; family Urticaceae; genus Boehmeria; species Boehmeria nivea. The sequence goes on along the minus strand of CM030876.1, from coordinate 13,909,515 downwards.
AAATTTCGTTAAATTTTGGATGGACGTTTTCAATTTGAGACTAAATGCAATAATTTTTAAATTCAGGAGGTTAATGCAAAAAAAAAAGTGCCAAAGTGTAAAAATCCGATAAGTTGAGGGGCCATAAGTGCAAAAAACCCATAAAAATAATGCTTGCAGCCAAACATACCCCCAAAACCCAAAATGTTCTCTCATTTCTTTTCTTTTCTTTCCTTTTTTTTTTTTCTCTTCTTGTTATGGCTAAATTGTCTAGTATGCTTAAAACAATGCTGATTTTTAATAAACTTGATTAAGTTGTTCGTATTTATAACAAATTCGAATTGAAATTGTGATCGAGAGAAGCCTTTAAACGTTGTGGTACTCGAGAATCGCTAAGTGGTGTGCTAAACATGTTGATGTGTGGTTTATGTTGTGTAAATAAGTTGAAACAATGAATAGCAAAGGCCTAGGAATGTATATGTTGAATTCTATGTAGTTAAAAAATTCAAGTGAAAATTGAATTTGATTGAACAAAACTGACCTAAGTTTTATACATTTCCACTTTGAGAGCCTATTAACACTGTAACTTCAGAATTTGTAAGCAGAAATTTACAGTTATGAGAGCTTTGATGCAGAATCTAACGAACACCAGATATGTCTGACTGTGACCGGCTAAGAAACTTGTGAGGGGGCCATAAGCGCCCTAGCATAGGCGACGGGCAAGGAGAGGAATTTCTTTCCTTTTCCTACATAAGCACGCTTTGTGAAGTTATCATAGTCATTCGCTTCGATGGAGTCCAATATTTGTTTATATAGTAACAAGGATGCCCACACCGGCCATCTACTAGCTGCGTTGAGCTCTGTGACACCCTTCTCTGCCTCATCGAAGAACTTTCTCGCTCGTTTTATTTGGCCCTTCATGAAGCTCCTCCACTTGTCTGTTACTTTCCCGCGGAAGATGTCTTCATCCGACAGGCCAGCACGTGCAAGTTCGTCTTGTGGGAGATATACTCTTCCTCTCCTAGCACTGATATGATCAACCCAATTGCATAAGCTTAGACTATCATAAAGGCTTCATCAAGCCCGATCAAATTCATTATTTAAACCAGTCAATGAAAAAAAGGGGCCAAAAATGAATTGATTTCATAATTTGGACTCATCCAAATTGCACTTGTTTTTGTCTATTTTTCAAAAAAAAAAATTGCACTTGTTCTCTTAAAAGGGGATAAATATGTGATATAGAACAGTATGATCCGAAGAACTTTCAAGAGTATCAAGTTAAAAAAGAGCTGTGCTATAAGTGAGAATCTTACTCTTCTCCAACATCTCTGAGTATGTTAGTGAGCTGATTAGCTATCCCAAGCGCCAACGCTGCATTGTAAACGCTTTCTGTTGAAGCTTTTGACTCCGGTGAAATCCCCATGACTGGAACACTCATGAGTCCCACAGTACCAGCAACGTAGTAGCAATATAAGTACAGTTCATCAAAGTTCTTGTATCTTGATTTTCTCAAATCCAACCTCATGCCTTCTATCATGTCCTTGAAGGGCTGTCCAAAGAAAGAATTTATGCTTAAGTGCAACTGATCAGGCACTTTTTAAACTAAAATGCAAGTGGAGATACAGTGTGCTTTCATGGCATAACTCCGTACCTGAATATCGACAGGGTACTTGGTGACGGTGTGAGATAGAGCAGCATCATACATGTCGAAGGGGCGGCCCTCGAAAAGGTCCGTCAATCTCTTCTCCCATCTGTCTAAAGCCTTGGGTGTGATGTGTGAAGCATTAGGTCCATCCACCAGCTCATCCGTCCTTCTGCACCACACTGCAGACATAATATGACATTCGTCAAATACCACTCAAACCGTGGAGAATGCCAATTAAAAATGCTCGAGAACGAGGAAATTCAACAGCAGCACAATAAGATAAGCCTATTATGTTCCAAGTATTTATTCCTTTCCAAGGGAAACATGTGAAAGTAGGCCCTGCGTCCATTTAGCATATACAAGTATAATTTACAGGCTTGTCTTCAAACCGTGCCATGAGAAAAAAGCAGACAAAGCCAAGGAGGATTTTGTTTACACATTGAGAGTTGAGACGCGCTATATTTATCGACATTTCACATTGTTTGGCTAAAGAATTTTCTATTGTGGTTTCCAATGGTTGTTCTATTAACGAAATCGAGCAGAAACTAAACTTGTAACTACCAAATTTTACTCATGTTGTCCTCCTAATCACTAACCCAAGCACTGCAAGAGATGCGAGTAATCTGAACAACAGGTTGCCTAAAGAAAAACCAGAAACAATTTGACTCCTCAAAACACCAAGAAAGTCACATTTCAAATGTCAAATGTGTCAAACAATGTGGACCACAAACCTTATAAACAAAAACTAAATTCGCAAGTTCAGTGAGAAATGAATAGTCATACACACCATAGATTGCCCAAACAGCTTTTCGTCTCTCCGGTGTCATGAGTAATGTGCCTGATAAATTAATCAAAACAAATTAATCTTCCAATTTATTAGCATCATTATCAGGCAAAGAAAAAGAAAAATAAATAAATTCTTCAAACATCCCCAAAACCAATCAGTAATTAGCAGCAACATAACAGAATCATTGTACAAGTGATTTGTCCTATTTACGAGACACAGTACGACGACGTTTTTATGCCCGTGCATCAAATTTTCTCGGCTACCAAAAACCAAAAGTCCACATTATAAAAAAAAAAAAAAAAAAAAAAAAACCGAAAGGTTCCAACTTTCTTATCCTAAATCCCAAAAGATTATCACCGAAATGAAAAAATATATATATAAATAATAATAAAATAAATAAACAGACCACTTTTTGACTCTCCAAAAAAATATATATATTCTAACAATTGACAACCAAAATCCCAGAACTTTAAGTAAAAAACAAACAATAATAAAGAGCCAAATAAAATTATACCAAAAAGAAAAAAGAAAAGGTACCGAGGTAAAAAGTCTTGGCGTACTCGGCGCAGACCTCACCGCAGCGATCGTAGGCGTCGTTCAAGAGATCCCAGTCTGCGTCGGCGTCGGCATCGGCGGCGAGCCGGCGGTCACCGAAGGCCGGGGTCCTGACGAGCGCGGCTTGCTTGAGCACCACCTCGTAGACCTTCTCCTCCGACGACCTCGCCGGAGTGGCTATGACGTCGGAGTAGGCCAGCGCGCGGGCGGAGAAGCTGAGCCTGTTGCTGGCGGTGGTGAAGGAGGCGGAGCACATCCTGGATCTGGCGGCGGTGGGTCGGAGGCGGCCATGGGCTGTGGGGAGGAGGCTGAGCAGAGCGTTGGCGTTCTCTTTGGGACACACCACCCAAAGAAGAACACCCGACATTTGGAGTCTTGAGTGATGCTTTTGACGACGGCCTTTGACTCTGTGGTCTCGGAAGAGAAGAGTGGTGTGGTGTGGGAGAGAGAGGAATTTGGGGTTGGGGGGTTTGGAGAGTGAGAGATGTTAATGAAACGGCTTTTCTCTCTCGCACAGTGTGTGTCTCTGTTTGCCTTATATTTGGGGTAGGGGGAGAGACTAGAGAGGAGAGAGGGGTAATTGCAAGTTGCAAGTGTGCAAGTGCAACGAATGTGATCCACAACCTCTCAGCGGGGGACACATGGGAAATGTGTGGACTGGAGTTTGTAGAAATTGACGTTCTTTGCTCCTCTAGTCTCCTTAACCCCAGGGCCAGTTAAGCAATTAATCGTATTAAAGCTAAAGTTTAAAGAATTTAGTCATAATCTCATAAAATTATAAACTCTTATCATAATATGTAATATATATATATATGTATAAAAATATAATATTTTTTTGTAACATGCAACATAAAATATTATATTTTTACACATATATATATTTCTATGTAACAAAAAATATTATATTTTATGACTAAATCTCTAATTTCGTAAAATTATGGCTAAATTTTAAAAAATTACCCAAAAATTTGATTAAATGCCTAAAAAAAACTCTTATTTCTTTTCAAAAAAGAAACCCCAAATATATATATATATAAAATAAAAATTAAAGTGGGACGTCACTGATAAAATACCATTCTCAAATTTATTTTAAGTACCCAAAATTTATATAATAATAAAAATAAATATTTAATTTTTAAAAAAAGATTGAGTAATTAGATAATTTATTAACTATTTTCATATATTTTTGTCACTGAGTCAATTATCACATATTATTACTATATAAGTAATTGAATCACTTGGGTATTTTGTTATATTTTTCAAAAATTTGTATTTGTTTAAATTAAATGTTAAAAATTATATATTCACTATAATTTATTTTTAATTTTTTTAACAATGTAAAATTCATTGAAAATGTACCCTTTATTTAGGTGAACTATACGAATGGTTTAGCTTTATTTAAATCATTTTAACTTGAGATTTTATTTTTGTTCCTTTTTTTTCTCTTGGTTCAACTTTTGATATTCCTTAGTAATTGGTTTTTATCCAAACGGATCCTTAGTATTTGAATTAAGATTGTAAGAGAGAAATTTTATATTGAGGATTAAAAAAATATTTTTTACTTTAAAAAGAATATATAAATCTAATTTTTTGTATTTAAGTTTCAAAATATAAATATTGTAACAAAAATATATAGATTGTGATTTTTGGATTCAAATTGCTACTAAACGACTAGTAAAAAACCATAATTATCAAAAATTGTATCTTATATTGATTTTTTGTCAAAAAAAAAATATAAATAAAATTTTCATACTATGTCTGCATTTTTTTTCCTCTGCTTAAATAATTTATTAATGAATTACACATTTTGATATTTTGAAGAAAATTACACAGCTGGTCTCTGTTTATTTTTAATAACACATGGTACATTTTGTATTATTGTAATAATTAAAAAAAAAGCCATCTAAGTGAAACATGGTATTGCAATAAAGACAAAGATAATTATGTTATTTTCTCTTAAATAAACATCATTAATATTGTTCAAAATGGGTAAATAAAAATCATTAATTTTGTTCAAAATGGTTAAATTTTCTACCAACTATTTCATATCCAAGTAGGCCCAATATTTTTAAAAAGTGTATTTAAAGAAATTTTGCTGTTTTAGACACTATTTTTTTTTGGATAACATGGTTTGGTTTAAGAGAAAAAAAAAAAACAAATTGCAATTCAAATCACGTCTAAATGTAATGAAATGACGGTAGTTAGTTATGACCCACAAGCTATCCCAAAAATTATTTTTATTTGAGAAGTTAATTGTCAAAAGGTCAAGTTCATATAAATTCATTATATATATATATATATATATATATATATATATAACTAGATATAGTATCATGTATCCCAAGCTAATATATAATATTCCTACTTAAAACAATTTGGTGTTATGTCATATAGCCTCAATAAACAATTAGCAATCACTTTATTTTATCTAATATGAAAAATTTTAAAAGCATTTAACTAGATATTGGCATTTTTAGTTTTATTTAGTAACATGCATGCAGATATAGATATTGCAATGGGTTTAGAATATTGTCAATTTAAATTATTTTTTGAATTATTATTTTTGTTAGTGGAATTTGTGTGTGGTGTGTATTTTTAACAAAACATAATTTTAATATGCCTTATCAGCTTATGATAGTCTGACGCTCATCTTGGAGCAAGGCATTATACTTTAAAGATTCTAGAAATAAGTGTTTTCAAAAGTGTTCTTCATCGGTGTTCCTATATCGATTGTATTTGACAAGTTTGATTTAGGAAATCGTTGACTTCTGATTGATGTGATTTGAACACTGAATATGTTTGGTAAGTATATTTTTCGTATCAATTGACTTGAAAGAAATTTGGACTTGATATGGATAATAAGCTGATATTTGAGCTCTTACATCGTGTCAAGGTCCCTTATATCAAGGGATGTTGTCTTTCCTCATTTAATTTGGTTAGATCAGCTGGTAAATGCAATGGAATGATTTGTAACTTGCCTCATGGATATCTCTTCTTATTCATTAAGCTTATTGTGATTGGAAGGGTTTAGATTGCTGCTTATTTTGGATGGGTTGGCCGGCTCTTCTATCTTTGGAAAGTCTTGAAATTTCATTGATTTTCGTTATTCTCTTGCCAAATGAATTTGAACATTTCTTGGTCACTATGTGAATGCGATTCTCTAAGTGTTTGCAACACCGAATATATTTGATAAGTAAATGGTTAACTTGATCGAATTTGTTTTGATTTGTTTAATTTCATTCTTTTGATTTCAAGGCTCTCTATTTTGTCAATGATTGATTCACCTCTTTATTCTGATTATATCATTCGGAGTTAATGCCTATTGACCAAGCATTATGATGGTGAATTAATAGCGATATGTTGTCTTGTATTTTGGAAAGATCTTCTTGATTGCATTGTCCAAGAGTGCTCTGGTATTAAACTGTTTGCAGTCATGAAGAAGGTTAGAGCTGAAGGTATTGGTCTTTCAGAAAGTACGAAGTATACTAATTAAGTCTAGTTAGAGTGTTTCGTTTATGTTCAGGGTTTCAAGATTTGTAAACACTCTTACGTGGTGTTCTCTATGGTGTCTCTCGTATTGTGATTGAGAGTATTGAAGTGAATAATTGTACTATGAAAAATTGGTGAGTGATTACACGAGAGTGTGTTTTGTAAAACAAGGGATCTCGTCTAACAAAACGGTTCTTTCAATTTTGTTGATACTATTGAATTAAGATTTTAAATTTATTAAAGGAAAACAGAAAAGTACTTTTTATTGTAATATCTTTTACTTACAAGAAGTACTTAAATGTGAATTAAGTTGAATTTAAAAAGTGATTACCAAACAATGACTTTGACTCAAAATAAATTTAAATGATAACAAAAGTTTTTCTGCGAAACACAAACGACAAAAGTTGTTAGATATATTACGTAGCTAGCTACGTGTATAAGGAGTTGTTTGGATGGCAAGTTAAATACAAAAAATTGAATTCAAATATTCTTGTTATAATATTAACGTTTTTCCTAAAAAAAATAAATTGAATTCAAGTATTAACCTTGTTATAGTTGAAAGCAACTTTTTTTAATTTCTAATACAAATATTTTTTTTTCTTAAAATCTCAATTCATATACTACAATTGAATTCCTATCTAAACATCAATTTGAATTTATATGCAAACTACATGTTAGTTATTAATGCTTTGCATGCATGCCTTAGACGATTTGAATGGGGATCATATATGGGTCCAATGCCAACATCTTAATTGGGGATGCTTTATTCTTTTATTATTTATTTTGGTTGAATATATAGAGCTTGCTTGGGCTTGTATACGTAGGAATGACATTAGTAAAGATATACATGCAATTACGTAAGTGCTTTAGCATGGTGTTAAACTCACACCCTTGTCCCTACGTCTATATATATGCGTACAGTCATGACTCATGATATCAGTTTTGTACATTGCTTTGAATATTGATTATATGTATAAAGGCCAACATGCATGTACGAAAAATGAAAATGCATAACAAGTGGGTTAGGACTTTTAATATTTTTAGATTAGATACTTTGATTCTGATTTTGATCAATAATGGAGTCCATTAATTCTATTAATTACTAGACCTTAAGCCAGCAGTCAAAGTCAAACCCACATATATATGACCGTTTCTAGCATCATGATTTGGATGATTGACAGTTCGAAATTAATAATTAGAAAAACTAAATACGTACAAATTATTAATAATTGTTAAATTTTGCACGAGCATGTTTAGATGAAAGGTCAAAGTTTGTAGAGGTGAATTGTAAAAATTGATCAAAATTGAATGAGACTTTAAAAAACAACTAGTTGGAGCCACGCGCTCCGCGCGCGTAAAAAACAAAAGGAAAAAAAAAAAAAAAACAGTGGCTGGCGCGTGTTGTACACGCGCCAAAAGGGAGAGTGAGGCGTGAGGGAGCAGCCCCTGACACGTGGGCCACACGCACGCGGGCCTGTGTCAGGGAAATTTTTTTTTTGCTGCGAAGTCCCTGCACTTAATATTTTCATCCTTTTTTATTTATATTTTAGTCCCTAAAGTTTTAAGAAATTACGAAATAGCTCAATTTTTTTAAAAAAAAATTCACTCTAACCCCTAAAAAAACGTGTTTTTTTTTATAAAAAAAACGCGAAAAAAACGCTACGAAACCGTTTGAAAAAAAACGGCCGAAACCCCTTGAAGAAACTTATTGGCTCTTTTATGTTAGTTAGGATACATGTTTCAAAATATTAAAAAAATGGACATGCTACGGACAAACGCGTATGTCGAACCACGTTCACGGATGGTCACGATTTGACAGACGCATCACCCGCGTCTGTCGTTAACAAAATCCTTTAAAAAAAATAGTACTTATCAAGAAAAAAATTGATGCGTCTGTCGTTAGCAAAATCCTTAAAAAAAAAATAGTACTTATCAGGAAAAAAAAAAGATTTGACACTTGTAAGAAACTATATATATTTATATTCAAAATTTCCCATTATTCTAATTAGAATGTTTTATTCAATTAGCAAAATCTGAAAAAGAAAAGAATGTTATATAACATAATTGTTGACGTATCTTGAAGTATTGTGGGGGAGTTGAAAAAAATAGGTTAAAATTAAATGTGTCTTTTAATTGATAGTCTATGTTTTGGAAAAAAAAAAAAAGCCACTGTAAATAATTTCATAACAAAAAATGCCAAAGAAATATTTACACTTGTGTAAACATTTGTAAGATATTGTTTAACACTTCAAAAAATAATGAGTAAAAGTTGAAGTATTACAAAATATCTTATAAATTTTTACAGATGTGTAATATTTTGTGTGATACTTTTCTGTTATATAATTCATAACATATCTATTTTTTAAATTTTTTGAAACATAGGCTATCATTTAAAAACATAAAAAGAAATTGGCTATTTACTATAATTTCCCAATTATTGTCTATCAACCAAATATATATATTTTTTGAAATACATATCAACCAAATAAATTGGTCACAAACATATGTTTAATAATATATATATATATAAGAAAATGCTAGACATACCAACTCTTTTATCAATTTTTTAATACCAACCTATGTGACAATTGATGTGTAATGTTTTGATTGACTAAATACCAAATCCTCTTATCAATGTGATAAGCACTCACCAATGATAATATGATACATGAATTTGTATTAAAAAAGTTGGTAAAAATATTAGTATGTGTAGCATTGCTATATATATATATATATATATAGTTTTTTCAATTGAAACTACTCAAGTCTCGCGTCTAGTCTCGTTTCTAAGTGCGCCTTACGAAAAATAATTAATAATCTTAATTGAAATGATCATATTAAAGATCATGATTCGTGATGAAAGAAAAGAGATACGAATGCAAATCATAATAATAACAACACAATCAAGTTTAGAAAAGGCCATTCATCAGGTCTGGCAGCTTTCAATGCATTTTCGGATTCAAAAAAAAAAAAAAAAAAAAAGGGGGCATGGGAATTTATTTTTTTCTTAAAAAAAAAAAAAAGCAAAAAACAAAATTGGCTATGTGTCAACCGTATTTGTTTGTCGTCCCCGCAGAATAGACAAAAAACCTCAGTATACCTCACTTTCACATTTGAGAAAATTTCTAAAAAATGAGAAATAGTAAATAAACGAAAATGAAAAAAAAAAAAAAAGTTTGTCTTGGCTTTGGACCATATCAGAGGAAGATCCTTCCATATGGTTCGAGATATCCCACTTCAACTTGTACTTTTATTTTATTCATTTGGGACGTCCTTGTATATCTCGACAATTGGTCCTAATCATATATTTGTTTAAACTAAACTAATATTTAAACTCTTAGCAAAAAAAAAAAAAAAAACTAATATTTAAACGAGAAAATACCAATCCCTTTTATTGTTCCAAATACTACAACATCCACCCCTATATTTTTCAAAACACAAAAGATATCCCTGATTTTTTAAAACCTACAAAAACATCTCTTATTGACAAAAAAAAGTAACTTTTTTTAAAATATTTATTCTTATATCCTCATAAAAAAAATGTTTATGCATCAATTTATAACGTGAATAATTTGTATAACAATCAGGACATTTAAGTTATTTTTGAAAAATTTATACCTTTTATTCAACAAAAAATTTATTTTTGGTAGGGAGGGTTTAAAAAATCAAGGGATATTTTATGTATTTCGAAAAATACTGGGAATGATTGTTGTATTTTAAACAAATACAATGGAGGTTTTGACAATTTTGATCAGTTTATATATACAAGACACAATATGAAGTTAACAAGTGTTATACTCTCCATAAATGAATATGAGTTTAATATTTGGGTAATATATTATCAAAACGATTGAATAAGGAGGGAACTCAAATGCGTTAACATATGATTAACACACACTAAGATATGGTTATGAAGTAGGTTACAAACAATTATACAAGATTGCGACACTTTTAATATATATTTATATGTATTTAAAATTTATTTTTTATTTTTCATCATATACATGAGGTATGAATTGCCTTCTTATTATGCATACACGGTCAAAGCTATACTTTTTTTTTTAGCTCTTTTATTTTAGATCTAGAAAAATATAGTTAATTTTTACATTTCAACAAAAATCTAATTATAATTATGTGACATGATTTGTAATTGAATCGTAATTTTTGTGATGAAATCAACGCAATATTAATTAAGGTACCTCTAAATTTGTTGTTTAGACACATTATTTAATTGAGATAGTTATGAATCTAATTTAAATTTGATAGACACGATTAAAATATGACATTAGCACGATACAAGACACAAATTTCCACTCTTATATATTAATAAGGGTGTCCAATAATTGACTAAATTAGACAAAATCAAATCAAACTCTAATGATTACTATTGATTTAATTTAAGATTTTCAAGTTTTTAATTGGTTTCTTTAGTTTCTGTTTGACATTATTAAAAAACAAAACCAAGCATATATACTTCAATGTACATACGCTAGATGATTTTATGATTATTTAAAAGATAAAAAGTTATATATCATATCTTTATCTTAATATTTTACTCTCATATCTAATAAATAGATGTCATTCACATATCCATTATATCCGATTATCATTAGTTAACACTTTGTTTATTTGAGTTTGGATTATGACATATAACTTTCTCTTTTTATATTGACTAATGATATATGTTTTATTAAGATTTGAATTTATAATGTTAATTCAAATTTAAGAGAAAGTTTAAATTAATAAAATAAATTAAAAAAACAAATAAACAAACAAACAAGACTAACTTGATTTTTAATAGCTCAATTGCTTTTGTTTGATTTGAAAAATCACCGAATCAATCAAAAGTTGGTTTGATTTTAGGTAAAATGAGTCGTTTGATATGAAATATTCCTACTTTTATTAAGCACTTTATTATTGCATGTATTAAAAAACAAACACTTTCTCCATAAGTACTTACACCACAAGAACTATATTTCAACAATATAGTATTACAATAAGTGGTCAGTTAATAATATTTGACATATATAGATGCATTGCCATAATTTCGCGCATGGTAACATGCAAAATATTCATAAGTATTTGTCCTTCTGGTTATTTTATTAGTGCCATTTTTAACTATTGTTTGTGAGCTTTCGTACATGTTGTTTGCCATTTTTCGGGCTTTTAATTTTTCATTTTTAATACCTTAAGGCCTTTTTCTAGCTAGTTGTATTGTATACATAATTTAAGTCAATAATATTGTCATTCTCAAAGTAAGAATACAGCTAGTGGATATATAATTTCCTCTAACCAAGAAGCAACAAGAGCCATTTCCGTTGGCTTTTTCTTAGCCCCACAAAGAACATGACTAATATATGATGATGATTTTGTTCGATGTTACTAAAAGCAAAAAGGCATAGCTTTGTAACTATGCTTATCAATTTATAGGAGCTTTTTTAGGGACAAGGCTAATTAATTGTGTTTATGCTGAAACATTCTAGACTTCGAGTGGGCACGTAACGAGAATGCGATTGATATATAAATACAGCCCTGCAAAAGAAACACACTAAAATGAACAAAAAACGACAAAGAAAGAGTTGAAGCGTAGTGGTGACAGTGAATGAGTGATCAATGTTCAAACGAAATGACGGGTTGGTCTTCGTTTTCGTGCCTCACTTGTGGCCGTTGAACTATTAATTTACAATGTAACCCCAAAATGCCACATCTTTTCAAGGAGCTGTATTAATATAATATTTTCATGGGCACTTTTTCTTTGCCCTCGTGGATATATCTACTCTTTTATTTTTATTTTTGGGTATTATGACTTGGACTATATCAATATATATATATATATATATATATATTGTTGAAGGAGGCAAAATTAGGTTATACTATTCGGGAATAGAATATCCTTTTCCACCGGCCCACTTTTCTCGTCTTCTTCTACTACTAACGAAGCCATAGAAGCCACCACTTCCTTTTCATGCCTTTTCTCTTTTCTTATCTATTTTGTAGGGTTTAGTTTGATTTATATTGAATTGCCACTAAGATAATGTACCTTTTGGGGTTTTCATGATTATATTTATTTTATATAGTTATTTAAAATTTTGTTTTTTAGAAAAGAGTTAATGTTCCGAAATTTTAAGAAAATATAGTCATTAATTTTTTTTGTTTTGCATTATTAATTTTTTTATTACTATTGCATGTTCTTATCTTGAATTTAGTGTTAAATGTTGTGATGTAAGAAATCTGATACCATTATTTTTATGTTATAACTTTTTGAAATTTTAGATATTATTTAACATCTCACTTCTATAAAAAAAAAAAAAAAGTAATTTATCCAAGTGAACTCTATATTTAGAATTTAAATCCTCTATCATATTTTCCTATTTCCCTCTTTATCTTTCTAATCATTTTATGATAGTTTATAAATACTCATAAATTTACATTTTACTCTTTATGTGTATTCAACACTTTTATATTTTCTTTAAAAATAAATTGATGAGTTGTCATGTTATATTAAAGGGAATAAATATATGGTTTACCATATTTATTTGCTTGCTTGCGAGCCCCCTCTATGGCTATACAATCTATCTGACAGATTTTGAGTGGCTGTGATTTTCTACATGTATCTCGAATTGATATTAAATAAGTGTCAAAGTATTTCTACGTATTACTTCTGCCATAATCACTCTTCAAAAAAAAAAAATGACGTTGTCATATTCAGGAACAAGGTAAGGTCTCATATCTTAGTTGAATGAGTAGTAGTGGCGATTCTAACTTTTACATTCGGTTTTTTCTCAAAATTAAGCACAACTGTTTATTAACAATATTTAATAACTCGTCCGTCTTATATTACAAAGTTAATATAATTAACAGTTTTGATTTTTCATTTATTTTGACGCGTATATGAGAAACATGAGACACTGAAAATGGTTATTAGTGGATGAATAGTCAAATTTTTATTTTATAATTTCTAGTGAATGTACACATATGAATGGGTTTTGCCCTTTGAATGAAGCGTGTATGTAATGGGCCTTTATGGCCCAATAGGTCTTATATGGGCCGACATGCACATGAGGCCGACATATACTAGAGGGGGATTTTGAAGAATATCTCATTCTTGACACAATGATAATCTATACCCTATGTGTATTGCACTTTTAATTTATACTCCAAAATTTACACTACAAACATAGAGTAGAAATGAAAGGAGCACACCACATGAGATATAGATTATTATGTGGCATCAATAATGGCTTTATTTTGAAACTCTCCCTATACCTAAAGTGGCTATAATTATAAAGGGGGATTTTGAGGAATACCCCATTCTTGACACAATGATAACCTATACCCCATATGTATTGCACTTTTAATTTATACCTCAAAATTTACACTCCAAATATAAAGTGGAAATGAAGGGAGCACACCACATGAGGTATAGATTATTAAGTGGCATCAAGAATGGCATTATTTTTAAATTCTCCCAATTATAAACAACCATTTAAAAAGTGGCATTACATCGAGTTTTCTAGGGAGAATTTCAAATAAATTCATTAGTGATCCCACTTAATACTCTATCACCCAAGTAGTAAGTGGTGTACTTTATTTATTTTCACTATATATTTATAATATAAATTTTGGAGTATAAATTAAAAGTGCAATTCTTATAAGGCATAGATTATCATTGTGTAAAGAACGAAACATTCCTCAAAATCCCCCAATCTTCTCCATATGACGAGGTATAAGCCCAAATATTGTCAATCTTTTTTGGGGTATAAGCCTAAATTTTCTCCATATGGCGAGGTATAAGCCCAAAGTTTTTGGTATAAATTAAAAGTGTATGACATATAAGGCATAGATTATGATTGTGCCAATAACGAAGTATTTCTCAAAAATCTCCTAATTTTCTATATGGCGAGGTATAAGCCCAAATAGTGTAACACATGTAATACATATATAATAATCTGATATATACAAACATTCCAAATCCGAATTCCGAGTAAATATTAAAAGAACAAACCGGAAAATAAAATTTAAAAAAAAAAAAACAACAACAAGAATAAAAACTCCTTGAGCGTGTTCTTTGGTTTGGTGGCTATTACTTTTCACGTGATGCATGACATGCCACCACGGCATACCATATAATCACAATTCACAATTCAAAGGAAAAATGCCTCAATTTTGTTATTAGATTGGACAAAGCGACAAACCCAACTATATATGATGGTCAATAGGTTATAGGTGTACAAAGATTATCTAATTAGCAGTTATTTATTTATTTTTTATGTAGGAACCTCCCGTCATAATTAGCGGTTTTTCTACGCACGAAGGTACGTATTTTTCAATTAAATTTTGTAAATTTCATATGTTTAAAACATCTAATTAGTTCCTCAAAAAACGTCTAATTAGAAATATACATGTTTTCATGAATAGTACACCAACAAGTTCTTATAGTCGAACAGTACTCCGGCGAACTGAATTTACTTAATGTATTTTACTAATTTCTCATGGAATTTTAATTCGTATTTCATGAAAAAAAAGAGTCTCAATTTTGTTATAATATCACAACTACGATGATGAGTAAATATAAATTCTCTTAAATTTATTTTGAACTTTTATTAACGAATTTTTATCATATATTTTATATAGCTACATATTTAGTTAAAATTTATCATGTAATTTGTATGCCAAAATTCTAAACATATATTTCATATACATGTCTCTACGATTCCTCGTATAATTTCCACGCGTATTTTACCAAACTACAGGTTAACTGAAAAGTTGATATTAAATTTAAGATAAAATAAAATTATAGAGGATGTAGTAGGCATTAGTGATGTCGCATAATACCGCTCGCTAAGATATCTAAATTGAATTATAGATTAAAATAAAAATGTTGAGAATTATTTCAGGTGGTGTAAATCTTCTTATATAGAAGCTATATGTTATAAAAGTAATTGTAAAGACCGGGGGAAAAGATGATGATATTGACACAAGTCTTGACCAAAAATTACCATAAAAAAGGTGGGAAAATTAGTCCAAATTTGGTTATGACAAACATTGTTTAGCCCACAAAGTGAAAACTTTTGTCTTAAATCAATTTAACTTTTTTATAATGTGCCAGTTTGGCATTGCTGTGCTCGTAAAAGAAGTGCTTTAAACTGTGCTGATGAAAGAAGCTGCTGAAGTTATAAGCATATAGGGTGTTTGGTTATTTTATTTCTAAAAGTGTTGTTAAAATAGTGTGTGTATGTAAAATTACCAAATAATAATTTTAGAAAATTATTTAGTAGAATATGGGTAGTTAATTAAGGATATTTTAGTCATTTAAATTGAAGAAGCAGTTTCGGTTACAGAAAAGCAGCATTTAACCTGCTTCTCAAATTACACTACGTAAAAGCAGAAACGGTTACCTGCTTCCTTAATAAGCAGGTTTACCAAACGCCTATAGCTGCTTTAGATTATTTTATAATCTAAAAACAGCCTCCAAAAGCAATGCCAAACTGGCCCAATGTTTGGACATTTCAAGACATAAACGCTCCAAGTAATGCTAATAGTGTTTTATTATTATTATTATTATTATTATTTTGGGTCAATCTGCCACACTAATAACGCTCCCTCTATCTCTCTCTCTCTCTTTTTCTTTTTTTGACGTTCTTAAATTTTTTTTAGGATTTTTTTATTTTTTTGCTGAAAATCTTTTTAGGATTTAGCCTTTTCTTTTTCAAATATATTCATTGATAACCGTTATTGGCAGTTGTACAATCTCTACAAAGAATAGAGTGAATTATTACTATTTATCATTTTCTCTGATAGGATTATTTCTTCCTTTGAAAGGAAAATAGTTGGGGGTTCAATTATTACATGAGAAAAAAAAAATCTCATTGTGCAGTTGTGTTTTTTCTCCAACGTATCTAAAGAATTATTGTCTTTAAAAATAAAATAAAAAATTTCTAGAGCAAAACGTATATGGGAATTCTTATTATGACAAGGAAGAAATCTTGGACTATTTACAACCATTCTTACCAATAAACAAGCCCGACAAAAAAAAAATAAATAAAATAACATTAATCACAAATTAATAGTAAAATTTAGACGTTACAAATCCTTCAATCAAGCCCTACAAAACCCTCTTCCCTGAATCTCTCCATTCCTCTTTTCCCTAATTTACCCCTCAATATCTCATCAAATACCCACTCACCCCAACTCTCCACGACGTGGCAGAACAGCAACACGAAGGACCCCACCCACCGTGGTCCGCGAAGTACCGAATCACTCCACGTCATCATTTTCCCTGGGCGTACATGTTTCCCTCGTCTCGGTAGTTCAAATTTCGAATACGACTCAACAACTCTCTCTCTCTCTTCTGTGTCCCAAGTAGACCCAAAGCGATCGCCAATTAAACCCTCGAGCCAAAAAAAAAAAAAAAGATAAAAAAGGCCTTTCGATTAGGGTTTTGTTTCGTCCTTTTCGTTTTCTTTTCTTCTCTGCGAATTTCCATGTTATGTTCGCTGTTGAACCGTGACGGTCTAGGGTTTGCGTTCAGATCGGTGTTGGGCTTCATCGACAGGTCTGTCTCCACGGCCATGGGTTGCTTCATCGGCTGCTTCAGAGTCCGGGACGATCGCCGCCGCGGCACCCGCTCTCGGGCCCACCTCGTCGCCGAATCCTCGCACCCCAAGCTCACGGTAGGGTTTCTCTGTTTTGGCTGCCGAGAAAATCTTGCCGGAACTCAAGAAATGGATTCTTGGAATTTTCTCCTTTTTGTGATGCTTTGCTTCTTTTATGATCAGGAGGTCGTGGTGTCTCAGAACCGTCTCTCGTCATTGTTTATGTCTGAAGGTATTTATTTATTTTTAAATTTCGGTTTGATTCTGAAATGAGCAACTTTTGCCGTGGCTGATTTTTTTTTCCCCCTCTCTGAAGATGATGGAGATTCTCTTTGCAAGGACAAGAGCTCTGTTCAGGTCGAACCCTCAGATATTGATAACCAGCTCAGGAACGAGGTGTGATAATTTGAATTGATAACAGCATTATTTAATGTTCAGTTTGTCTCCGTTGTGCTGTTTTAGACTAAATAGAAAATGCAGCACGAGAGAGTCAAATTTTAATATTTGAGCCAATCGTAATCATCAAATGTTTTTTGGCACAATTGAGAAATTATTGGTATTTTTTGGTGCATATTACAATGTTGGTTAAGGAATTTTGAGATTTAAGATAACTTGTGGTCTCATCTCACTTCTGTTTCTTGGGAATGATAGTGATCGTTTGCTATTCGGGGCTGGTAAATTCTCAGGCTCTTTGTTTATTGGTATTTCTAGGAAAGCATTATTTTGATTTTAAAAGCATGGTAAAAAGGTCGCGGTAAAAGGTAAAAGGTCATGCTACTATTAGTATGGTAAAGTTTGTGCCATTTTTGTGGCGAGTGCAATTTATCTTGGCACAGACAACAGATCTTTTGCATATTCATATGGATATAATCAAACTGAGTGTGTGCGGAATGCTGTGATTCTTTAGAGACGAATATATATTATTGTATTTACAAACACTGTTTTGCAGGCCAAGTTTCTTAAAGCATGTGGTACCTTGGCTGAGACTCCGATTGAAATTCGCAAAGCATCGGCTAAGTGGTTCGGTGGTTCGCCTCTTCATGATGGAGAGTCAGAATCTTCCAAATTTCATTCATGGCTTCCCAATACATCCATTAAGAAGCTTCAGTTGGAGAAACCAATTGATCAACCTTCTACACCAATTAAACTATCGGAAGCGAGGGCTATGGTTTCGGATTCTTTGGAACAAACGCCTAGCAGGTTTTACTATAAATTGAATGGCTTTAGTTAATAGGCATCCTATCAACTGTGGCATACTAATCCAATGGATTTTTTATGCAGGATAAATTGTTTCTAGTGTTGGTTTAAGAATTTGGCTCATTTCTCATTTATTACAGTTAATGTGTTTTCCCAGGCACTAAACAGTATTTGATGTTTTTGTACTTTATCCTTTCTTTTTATCAGCTGTGTATCAAACATGGAGAATGTGGGAAGCGTCACTATCAACTCTGGTGAAGGTAGTGGAACTGGTAGCACGTATACACCTCCGGTTGCAACCACTAATGCTGAACACAAGAGCAAATCTGTTCGTTTTGAATGTGATTTGGACTTGTCTTCGTCCAGAGGTTCGTCATCTGAAAATTATAACCAAAACCTAAAGAAACGTGACTTTCTGGGCAGTGAGGGTATGGAAAGGCCTTCGCCTTATCCAACTCCACTAAAGCTATCGGATGAGATGCAAACACCTGGAACTGTTTTTCCTGCTAACTTGGATAATATTCCTAATGGGAAGACTCGAATCAGATCGCAATATGTGTACTCAGTTCTGAACCCTGTTGAGAGTGTCTCACAGTGGAATGTACTGAAGAAAGATGATCCTGACTCCCACCAACTTTCAGGTGACCTAAGGGAATCTTTTGACCAGCTTGATAGTGCAACTCCAGAGTCAAAAGACAAGGTAAAAGAAACTTCATTGGAGGAGATGAAGGTGGAAGCTAGTCTGTCTTCTTGGTTGAAGCCGGTAGCAGCTGCTCAGGATGGCAATTTTCTGGGTATTTCTAACCGTCCTCGAGTTGCTAGAACTCCAATGGAGAGACCTATAATTGGAATGGTTGCTGCTCACTGGAATGATGATGAGCCCACTCGTGTCTCACCAAAGTGGTGGGATGGAAATGGCATCCCGAATTCAACCAATAAGTATAAAGAGGTAAGCGTGCTGTTTGATTTTCCCTCTTTCGTTCTTGAATTTGTAGAGCATCGTACGAGGTTTCTTGTTATGTTTTCAGGATCAGAAGGTGCGCTGGCATGCGACACCCTTTGAGGAGAGGTTGGAAAAGGCGTTGTCTGAAGAAAGTGTGATCTCACAGAGGTATGATGATCCATATAGCTTTGCCCTTTCATGGTTCTTAGAAATAACTTAAGTTCCTATGTTTGTCTAGCATTTGACAGAATTCGTCCTTGATTTTTCCATTTCGTTTATCATATGTTAGTATGATCATGTGATTGAACTTTTGGTTCTCATTTTTGTACAAATTTCTTTCCTTGAGGATTTATATCCTGGGTTTTTGTATTTCAAGCTGTGGTTTTAGGTGAAATTATTAAACTGTCGAACAAAATGAAAATTTAAGAACGACCTTCCATATTAACATGACAAAAAATGGTAAAAGCTTGATGTTTATGATCTACGGCTATCTACTTAATGCTATATATGAAAATGAACACATTAGTAAAAGTTTTTTTTCGTGTGTGGAGTGAAAGTTCAAAAATTGTGGGATCATGGAAGCTAAACAATTACTTCCACTTCTGTGGTTGTATTTGCTTTTTCATCTGCAACTTTTGAAGTAGAGATTTGCTACTTGATTTGCAGGAAACCAATATGTGGTACACCGATAGCATTTGACGAGAACGAGGAAAGTGATTCTGCCCTTTCTCAGCTTCAATCCTCGTCTCATCCGAAGTCTGTTGTCTCATTCTGATGTGTTTTTCAATTGGATTGTGAGTCTGCTTTACATCTGTTGTCTTGGCAAAGTAGTTAAGTTTCTCCAAAATCCAAAAACCTCATGGATTTGGGTAATTGGCTTGAGAGACTGAGCTTTGTTGAAACTTTTGTTATTTTCAAGTTGTCATAGCAACTGTATGTGAAGATGTTTGTTTGTATATAATTGGGTTATCCCATTTTATTAGCCTCTTTCTGGACTTGCTTTCCTCAAACATTTGAACTAAAATGAAGATTCGAAAAGAAAAATCGACTAAGCCGAGTTGCTTAAAGCATGGTATTAAGCATTCACGGTGTTTTTGGGTGGTAAATTTGAGCGCGTACCTTTTCTTTTTTTTTTTTTAAATAATCATGGCTTGGTTATGGTGTTTGGTTAAAAGAATGGAAAGTTTGTGAGACTCTTTTGAGATAATCAATGTTAGAAAAAGAAGAAGTATGTGTCATCAGCAATAGACAATGTTGGTTAGATCTTGGAATTTGGAAATCTGAATAGTTCGATCCAAAGTAGAGAAATTTTTTCCACCAAAAAAAAAATTGAGAATTGCAAAATAAGTTATAAATGTCATT
The DNA here is from genome assembly GCA_018132145.1 of Boehmeria nivea var. tenacissima. Classification (NCBI taxonomy): domain Eukaryota; kingdom Viridiplantae; phylum Streptophyta; class Magnoliopsida; order Rosales; family Urticaceae; genus Boehmeria; species Boehmeria nivea. Next base: position 13,888,963 of record CM030876.1, on the reverse strand, counting down.
TAATAATTTAATCAAAAAGAAATTTTATTTTCAAGGCATGTAAAAAAGAGGGGACAAAAAGTAATAAAAGTAGAAATTGTAAAATAATGTTATATTTAGTGTCACTTAATAATCTATGGTTGGTGTGCTCTTTTTGTTTTTATTTTATGTCTGTAGAGTAATTTTGGGTTATAAAATAAAAGTATTACACACATAGAGCATATATTATCATTGTGATAAAAGAAGGGCATATATTATCATTGTGACAAAAAGTCCATAAGCATGAAACTTGACGAGTTAGCTAGAAAAAACCCCGGCTCAAGAAAGGTCCTCTTACAAAGCCTAAATTTGAAACGTGTTAAAAAAAGGCCCAAAATTCAAAAATGTATAAGAAGAAAAAAAATAATCACATGCCACATTTTGACATTTAAGTTTGTAACATATGTCATTATTACATATTATGTCACTTTTTTTCACTATCACATTACTATGCCCCCTCTCCCCTTTTTCTATTTTTGTTTTCCTCATTTATAAAAAAAAAAAAAAGAAAAAAGAGGCAATTTGATCAAATTTACTACTAAAAAATGACATGCACTATAAACCTTCTTTTAAAGTGATATTTAAAATAAATAAAAAAAATCTAGAAGTGACATTTTTAAAATTTTCTTAAAATATAACACATGTAACATAAAATATAACACATGTAACATTACATGTTATGTTATACTCTTTTTACGTATATATATTACATATGGCTAAATCTTTAATTTGGACATTTTAGGTCTAAATCCTAAAAAATTACCCAAAAATTTACCATGTGTTTGGGTAGCCCATTTCTCCCATCCCATTCCATTCCCATTTTTCATTTTTTTCAACTTTTCAAATCATTCAAACTATTCCATTCCATTCCATTTTTTTTCAACCAATTTTTTCAACTTTCCAAATCCCTATACAATATCTTTAAATCTCAACCATTCATATCACCTCGAAATTAGCAAAGTCAAACCATTCTTACATCATTTTTACAAACCATTCAAACTATTCCAAACCATTTTTAAAACCATTTTTTCCATCTCATTTCCATCCCAATAAATGGGATGGAATGGCCAAAATGGCCAAACCAAACACATGTTAAATATCTAAAAAAAATTTAATATATATATATATTTTAAAAAATAACTATATGATAATGATTTTTAATTTTTTAAATAGAAAAAAAAGAATAGATAAATAAATAGATAAGCCTAACCCTAAGTTGGGTTGGACTCTGGAAAGGCATATAAATAGAAGCGGCAGAGAGTAATGAGTTTCGCAGAAGGAATGGTGCAAGGAGTGGAGGCGATAGAGTGCGACTTGAGAGCGAAACACTCGAAGCTGCGAAAATTGAGAAATCTCGTCTCATGTGGATAAGAAAACACTCTGAGAGGGTTTATCATGATTTTGCCCTCAATTTTCTTCGATATATAATTATATATAGTTTTCAATCTGAATCTTTTGCTTTCTTCAATTTTCGCTGCTCGCGTTTCCTCTTAAAAGGCACACTCTTTCGTTCGCTCACTCACTTGCTCTTCCTTTGAACCTCTTGATGCTCTATAACTCTGAAGGTTCAGCCTTTCACTCATCTATTTTCCTTATATATATATATATATATATATATATATACATATATGCGTGTGTATATATGAATGCTTTTAAGATGGTGAGTAGGGGTGTAATCGAGCCGAGCCGAGCCGAGCTTTGAAGTGCTCAGGCTCGGCTCGTCAAATAATTACCGAGCTCGAGCTCGAGCTCGAGCTCGACAAAAAACGAAAACAGGAGCTCGAGCTCGTTCATTTAGAATTCGAGCTCAGCTCGAGCTCGATAGAGCTCGACTCGAAAACGAAGCTCGTTCGAGCTTTTTTCGAGCTCGAGCTCGATTTGGGTGCCGGAGTCGGAGATTTGAGCGGCGGGAGGCGAAGAGAGAAACGGAGACAGGAGGCTGAGGGCTGGGAGTAGACGGGACTCGCGAGGCAGAGGCAAAAGGCCGGGAGTCGACGAGGGGGAGACGAGAGTTCGGGAGTCTGCTGGACTCGCGAGGCAGAGCCGGGAGTCCGGTAGTCGCGAGGCGGAGGCCGGGAGTCGACGGGACTCGGGAGGCGGAGGCAAAGGGAGTCGGCGGGACCTCGGGAGGCAGAGGCAGAGGGAGTCGATGGGACCTCGGGAGGCGGAGGGCCGGTAGTCGGCGAGGCAGACGCCGTGAGTCGGCGAGGCAGGTGCTAGGAGACGATGACAACGGAGAGGGGCGGCGGAAAAAAAAAAAAAAAGAGAGAGGAAACAAACAGTTCAGAGAGAGAGTCTGAGATATGAGTTATGTTGACCTAGGGTTAATATTGACCAAAAAAAAATTTATGTTTAAAAATTAAAATAAAATTAAAATGTTATGTTTTTTCTATTCTCATTTTTTTTATAGAAAAAAATGTTATCTTATAATTTTATCTGAAATAATATTTTTATATTATAATATAATTATTATATTACTTATAATATAATATGAAATTTTACTTTATTAATTTTTTTATTTTATAAGTTTAATAAAAATAATTTTTATAATATAAATATATAATATATATTTATTGTATTATATATAATATAAAACGAACATGTTCGTGAACTTGTAAACGAGCTTGTTCGCGAGCTCGTAAACGAGCTTGTTCACGAACATATAATCGAACTTGTTCGCGAGCTTCAACGAGCCGAGCTTTAGTTAGTTCAAGCTCTGTTCATTTATTATTCGAGCCCTAAAATCATGTTCAAGCTCGGCTCGTTTATACAACGAGCCGAACACGAACGAGCTTTTATCGAGCCGAACACCGAGCTGCTCACGAACGGCTCAGCTCGTTTACACCCCTAATGGTGAGATTGGAGATGAATATGATGAGAGAAATGTGTGGGTGACGATTCGCATGATCAAATTATATTCACTCGCTACGTTCTTTCTGATTCTTTCTTCTGATCTTCCTTTCCACTTGCTTTGAGAGTTCTTAGATATTGTCGTTTTCTTTGTTTCGTGTAGTTTGTCTCGTCTTGTCGATTCACGCGCTTCGAGTCTTTTGTCGTTTGTTTGTTTTTCTAGATTGTATGTCGTTTCTGCTTGATGTCGTCTGTTGTCTTCGTTGTTTTGTGTCGTTTGTCTCTAGTTGTCGTTTTTAATAAATGTCAGGTCTTCTACAATATTTATTGTCGTTTTGCCCCAGTGTCATTTTTAGAATTTTTTTTCATTGACGCGTCTTTATTATTTGTTTGCTCCAATCATTTCAACCATTCCATTTTATTCTATTTTTTTCAATTTTTCTAATCCTCCAAACCATTACATTCTATTTTATTTTTTTAACTATTTTTTTTCAATTTTTCAAATCTCTATACAATATTTTTAAATCTCAATCATTTATACAACTTCTAAATTAGCAAAGTCAAACATTTTTTACATCATTTTTTAAAATTATTTTCAAATCATTCCAAATTATTTTTAAATTATTTTTAAATGCCCACTCCAAACAAGGGGCTATTATTCTTTTGTCTGCTTTTGATTTTGTAATTGTTGTTGTTTGTTCTCTGATTTGTGTGGAGTCTTTCCTTCTTTATATTGTCGTTTTGCATGTGTTAAGATTTTTTTACTGTTTGTTTTTGCTGTCATATTTTATATTTTCTTGTAGTTTACCTTGCTATTGTCGTTTTGAGATTTCTTAGTATTTATTGTTCTATATGTTTGTGTTATTATTATTATTATTATTATTTGTTCATGCTTGTCATTTTCTTTGCCAGTAAACTTTAATGGATAATTAATATTTAAATATAATTTTAAATTATAGTGAATACTTAATTTTTAAAATTTAATGTAAGTTATTATTCAAATTTTTAAAAAATGTAACTAATTACTCAAGTAATTTAATTACTTATGCGGTGGTCACGTAGTTACTAAAAGTATGTGCAAGTACTTAATTACTTCAAAAATTTGAATATTTATTTTTATTTTAATATATAAATTATGGGTATTTCCTACGTTATCCTAATTTCATCATTATTGGACAATTTGTATTCAAGTTTTACATTCAAATGCAAAATAATCATTTTTTTGTTTTGTTTTTAGATTTAATTTTTCAAAAATTTATAATATTTAAACTGAAAGTGAATGATATTTTTGTTTTTTAGTTCAAATTAAAACTATTCACAGTCTAAATAGAAACATTGAATTTTTTTATTAAAATTAAAATTATCTATTTGTTTTTATTTACATGGATGCTAAATGTTGGTTTTTGTTTAGTTGTCGTTCGTCGCTTTATAGTTTTAAGGTCTTAACATTATCGTTGGTCCATATTAGGTCGCTTGTGTTTTCCATCCTAAAATTAAAGTCGTATTTTTCTATAGCAGGCTAGCAGCCTGTCTAGTCTCATGTCGGGTTTTTTGTACTTTTTGTTGTCGTTTTATGATATTATGTACAAATAAACGCACATTATTTCGACTGTGCTGTCATCATTGTCGTTTGGACCTTTAATGTCGTTCTATTTGAAGTCTTTGTACCTCAAGTACGTTCTATTTTGCCAACTATCCACTAACTATATTAAAGAAGCATGGATAAAAAAAATTTTCCCCAGACATTTTTATTTTTATTTTTTTTATGTGTAAGAAAAAATGATAAGACTAAAAATGACAAAATTCTGAAAACGACAAGAATAAAACATGACGGAACATTGATAAAGGTGAACAATGATAAAATTGAAATTACGAGAGTAGGAAAACGAAGAGTGTACACTGAAATAAGAAAGCGATCACCAAATTAAAAATGACAACATATTCTTGCAAGAAAACGACAATAATAGAAAAACGACAGCATGTTGAAAATGACAGCATAGTGATATGAGTAAATGGCGATAAAGGCGAACAACGATAAAACTGAAATTACAAGAGTAGGAAAGCAAACAATGTGTACTGAAATACGAAAGTGATCATAAAAAAAAAAAAAAAAACTGACAACATATTCTTGCAAGAAAACAACAATATAAGAAAAACAACAACATATTGAAAACGACAGCATATCTATATGAGTGAACGGCGATAAAGGCGAACAACGATAAAACTGAAATTACAAGAGTAGGAAAACAAACAGTGTGCACTGAAATATGTGCACTGAAATAAGAAAGCGATCACCAAATAAAAAACAATAACATATTCTTGCAAGAAAACGACAATAGTTGAAAAACGACAAAATATTAAAAACGACAGCATATCAATATGAGTAAACGACGATAAAGGTGAACAATGATAAAACTAAAATTACAAGGGTAGGAAAATGAAGAGTATATTGAAATAAGAAAGCGATCACCAAATTAAAATCAATATCATATTCATGTGAGAAAACGACAATAATAGAAAAACGACAACATATTGAAATGACAGCATATCGAAATGAGTAAAAGGCGATAAAATTAAAAAAGTAAGGATAGGAAAAATGACGATTGATTGTAGAACCTCGACATGCTGAAATAAGAAAGCAACCACAAAATTAAAAAATGACTACAATTTGATGTAAGAAAACGACAATAACATAAAAACAACAGCATATTGATTTTAACAGAACACATTGTGTATTAAAAGGAGAAGAATAATAAATGGCAGCTAATATAGCAGCCACAAAATTGGGTACAACAACATATTGTTGTAATTGAACGACAAGAAAAGAAAAATGAAAACATACTAAAAAAAGAAAACAACCACAATTAATAGTAAACACATGGGATACAACAAAACGACACGAATAAAAAATGACAACATATTGATAGACGTAAATGACATTAACATTCAAAATGATAACTAATGTAAGCAAACATACTTATATGTTATATGGAGACAGTAACGGCAACGACAATATAATATTATCATGGAAGCATAAAAAATTAAAAAAAAACGACAAGATTAGGTAACAACAAAATAAAAAGCACAGGAACAGAGAAATAAATATAAGAAATTATAGTAAATACCCAATTTTAACACCTAATTTAAATTATTATCCAATTTTTAAAAAATATAATCAACTATCCTAGTGATTCAATAACATACATAGTGGTAAGTGGTGGTAATTAACTTAGTTATTAAAAGCATGTGTAAGTAATTAACGAATTGACTAAAAACTTAATTACTTCAAAAGTTTGGGTATTTATTTTTATTGTTGTATAAATTTTGGGTGTTTCCCTACTTCACCCAATAAATATTAATGTAAAGCTACAACGTTTTGACGACAATTGAAGTGAAACTACGATCAAATAAAAAAGAAAAAAACGTAATAATAAAAGAGAATGAAATTTGTGGGATAAAAATAATAAAAATGATTAAACTAAAATGACAACAAAATAATACATGTAGCAAAAACAGTATGATGACAAATAAAATGAAACAGTAGATATAAATAAAATAACTCAAAGAATGTAAATAATTGTAGGAAAACATAATAAAAGTAGAAGACAATAATATTAGAAAAATGACGATTAAAATGAAATAAAATCAAAGTAATAAGTTACTTACTGCAAAATGAAAATGATGATTAGAATTTATTTTTTTAAATCACAGTAAAAAATTTCGAGAAAAAAAAATACCTAGAGTGTTTTCTAATTTTTCTCCCATAAACAACTAGTCCATTTAGACATCTCTATTTCGTGCTTGTGTCATTTTTCTCGTGCGAATCAAGTTATTAATGCTTAATTAGCTTAGGTTTCTATATCCTTTTTTTATTTTATATTTGCTTGTTACAATAGTATGTCGGTTTACTGTTTCCGGACATTTATTTTCTCGTTCATTTTCAGCTGTCGTTTCTCTGAATTTTTTTTTTTGGTTCAAATATTTTGTCGTTTTACATTTCTATCATTTTTATTTCCAGTTGTCGTTTTTCGTTTTCTGTCGTTTTCATATGTAATTGTCTTGTTTTATGTCGTTTGGTTGTATGATGTGAATTTTTTTTGTTATGCAGCGTCTTTAGAAGCGCTTATTGATTTGCCCTTAATTTTTAGCGATCTAGTAAAAAAAACACCAGACCCGCTACAAGTTCTCTTTTTCTTTTTTAAATTTCGCTTCTTTTTTTATTATATATATATATATATATATTTTTTTTTTTTCTCTTTTGCCTTTTGTTTTTCAAGTAAACCTTCTAACATAATATTCATACAATTTTATATTTACCTATTTCTCTAGAGCTTCTAGATATTATATAGTGCTACGCAGAAATTACTATTAGGCCGACTTGCCTATTTTTCTTTATAGATTGTATAAAATTTTGGAAGGAATATTATTGTTTTTCTTCATCTTCACACTTATTTTGTCAAGGAGTTGACAATGCTTTTAGTTTTAACGGTTATGGTACAAATTAATGGCATTTCGTTAGAAACTTATGATCAGTTAATTCTCTAGATATTGACTAATTATGGGATTCAATTGCTAGCTTAATCCAGTAACAAATAACATCAAGCTGAATAGTACTACTCATAATTTGATATTTGATATTTTATATGTTGAATGAGTAATAAGGGAGCATCAACTGCAGGAAATAGAATTTTTTTTTAAGGTGTATTACAAATTAAAGAAGTACAAACACTAATTCATATTCGATACATCCTAATATACAAAGTTAATTAATATCGGCCATTGATTCATTCCATCAGTAAATTCTAATAAAATGCGATGGGAATGAAACGTGCAAAAGTCTTGAAAAGGCATATGACTCATTCAATATATAAGACTTTCTATGATCGATGAAAATTTACCAGAAGGCCAAGTGGCCAACAATTCAAAAGCCACATCATACACATTCTAACGGGATAGACACAAATTAAATTAGAAAAATCAACGCCCCTTATTTGAAAAGGCAAATAAAAGTAATATAAAGAATTACCAAAGCAGTATTATGACAATCACCACTGACATGTAACTCTTTATGTTTGAGAAAATTATAAGTGGTTATCACCGACGACTCGTGAAATTTATCTACTATTGCCATCTACTGTTTGTTATGAAGTGCAACTCTCCAACCACTCTGATTCATAAATTTATGCCTTAATCATCTTCTATCCATCAAAAACTATCTTTATTGACTAGTCTGGTAGCCTAAAACAACACTAAAATTCCGGCAACACCAATGAGAATATCGCAATGCCTTAAAATGAGAACGCTGGTCTCCTCAAGTTCCTCGGCTCCGAATCGTGTCAGGCCTTGCACAATGTCATTCTATTGTCATTGATCACGATCATGGTGACTCGTTTGACAAAAGCTCAGCTTATAGGATCCGGAATCGTTAGGCACATAACAACGATTCCATTAGATCAGAGCGCGACGAAGCCTCTGGCAAAGAAGGCAATGAAGTTTCTCCCAGTGGTGTGGAAGATAGAGATTTGATATTCAGGCTAAGGGTTTTGAGTTTTGGTTGTTTAGAGTGAAAATGTTGCCTTCTTAAGCTGAGACTTGTATGGATTAGTGTTCTTGTATTGATGAGCACGTAGGTACTATGTTTTGAATTGTTAATCGGAATTTTTTTTATTACGAATAATAATAAAATTAATTACAATCTAGATTGTTATGATAAATGGTAATAAATTTATCCAAATCGTAATAAATTTTAGGGCTAGTTAAGAAATTAGTCATTTTAAAGGTAGATTTTGAAGAATTTAGCCATAAAATGTCAAAATTATATAATAAATTCACTTAATTACCAAAAGCATGTGCAAGTAATTCACGAATTGACTAGAAACTCAATTACTTCAAAAGTTTGACTATTTATTTTATTGTTATATAAATATGGATATTTTCCTGCTTCACCCATATTTAAATAAACAACTAAGAAAATGATTAATTATTTAATTTTTTTCATTCGTTGGCTAATAACGAATGTGCTTTTAAATGCAATTTAGCCGATTTGCTCAAATTATATTGTAGTGTTTATATACATATGTGTGTGGATTAAAAGATTATCGAATCAATTGTTGTTTGTTGTTGCACTTCATTTGCTTCTTAAATATTTTATCCGCCGAAATACTAATTTATACTAGAATTTATTTATCCGAAAGGAAAAAATTGATAATTTGTTATTGGTGGCCGCAGCTCGCAAGGTAAGGAGAAGAATGAAATGAATAATAGATGACGTGGAACATTTCCCTTGAAAGCATTCACGTGAGTTTTTAGAGATTTGTCAACGAATAAAATCGATCCACAAATACGAAATCCAAATCCAAATCGATTAAAAAGGAAATCTGAAGAATTAAAAAGTTGGTGAATGCGATCCATCAAAGTCGCATTTTTATATTACTCATAAAACTTTTTATTGTGTCTTTATTTTTTAAGAATGTTTTGCTTAATCCCTTAAAACTTTTAGCATAAGTTTAAATTCTAAATGTACGTGTCTATTCAGTGTCCACACGCATATATATACATATATATATATACATATATATATATATATATTCTTTAGTATTAGTTTTTATAGAAAAAATTATTCTAGATGATCAAATTTATTTTTTCGATAGATCTTATATCTTATAAAGATAAATGTAGCAATCTAAAATTATTTCTTAAAAAAAAAAAAACCATCAAGAAGTTCTCCGTTATAATTGCTTAGAATTTTTTTTTTTGATAGGCAAGAAAAGAACTAAAATCATGACTTTCGATTTTTTTAGAATTAAAATTGAAATATATATATATATAATATCATACAATTTTGATCTACGTTCACTTATATTAGAAAATCATGACTTTCCACATTGTACAAGACTTATACTGAATATAGCTATATTTATTATTCACACTACACATCATTTTCATACTAAGCTAATATATATACATACACACACATATAGGGATACACGTTATATCTGAAAAAGCTTGTAGAACTAGAATAGTCATCGTAGATATATATGTTGTAATGAAGACATTTTTCTACCCATCTGGAATGTTACGTAACTTTTGTCCATTTATTTCCTGATCGTTCCTGAAAGTTAAGCAATATTGTAGAAAATTCTACAACATTCAAACTTCTTGGTCATTAAAAATGAGCTCTAAAACGACTTTGGCCGATTAGTATAGAGATATATATATATATTTTTTTGGTATCATATGTGATCACTACAAGAATATTCCATTAATGCGACGTCGTACATTTGACTTGCCATTGTAAGATCCAAGGCTCTTTATTTAATTCATGGAAATTAAAAGTTCAAAATAGTTCTCCTCTTCAGTGCCACTTTTAACTGTATTTACATGGGCTTTATTGATTGTCTTTTATCATTTTTATGAGGATCATATCAACAATCAAGTGGTAGTGATCAGGTTTAGTGATGAGTGTAGTTTTACATACTCATTTACCCTTGAATTTCACCAATATCCGATGTAAATCCTCAAGTTTGAAGTTGTTTAATGTGATTTTTGAGCTTTTGTAGGACTAAACCCTCAATTTGACAAAAAGAGGCACAAAGCATGGAAATATCACTATAAAATAATCGAAGGATTTATTTTATAACGGTAAAATGTGCTTCGTGGCATGGCAACAACGCAAAGTGACCAAGACGGACACGAGACACCCTTAGGCCCATCTCGCGCGCCCAAGCCCATAAAAAATGCGCCCTCGGGTCCAAAATTTCGACCTTATTTTGCTTGGTCGCGATGCGACCAATTTTAGTCGCAATGCGACCAACATTTCATCATTTGCAGATAGGTTTTGCGTATTGCGACACCACCGTGACCAACCTAATTCTGAGTGTCGCAATGGTGTCGCGATGGTGTCGCAATGCGATCAAGGTCATTGTTTCAGGTGCTGCAATGGTGTCGCAATGCGACCAAGGCCATTGTTTCAGGTGTTGCAATGGTGTCGCATTGCGACCTATGTTCCAGATTGTGCCTACCACGTGCCCAACACATGCCCACTTCGAATTTTTGGCTCCAATTTAGCCATTGGATGTAAAATCAAGGGCCAAGATGACTCTAGAGGTTAGGGCAATTTACTTAAGTGAGGGGGAGCTCGAAATTGGAGAGAGGAGACCATTTTGGAGACTCAAAGAGGAACTTGGAGGAAGAAGAGTTTCCATGGGAGCTTGAAGTCTTCAACCACCATTTTTATGAGCTTTTAAGCTCATTAGTGTTTGATTTTCTTGTTCTCTTCTCTTATATTTATTTCTATTGAACTATGAAGTGTTTGTATTTTGTGATTTTTATTGAAACAACTTTGTGAGTAATATTTGGATTCAAGGGTGATGTAGTTCACCCTTGAAGTGCCATGAACTATTTAGTTGATTAATTGATGTTTTGTTCATTCCATTGTGGTGCTTGATATTTATTGTCTTTTAATCATTTTGCAATTTTCCTTTACCATAGCTATAGAATGGTTAGGTTGCTGTGGATGATTAATTGTCTTGGGAGAATAACGTAGCTTGGAAAAGTATGTTAAAATCCTCGTATGAGCATGCACGTCTAATTTAACCTTGAGACCGGGAGGAGATAGGTGATTAGGTAATCTTAAGAGGGGGCTTAAAGTGTGATTAATTAACCGGTTAGTTAGGGATAACAACTTGGTAAATTTAGTCACGTAAATTCTCATTCACACTCGGAAGAGGTGAATGAGATATACATTAGACCTCTAGATTAATGGAATGACTTAACTAGATTAATTGGACTTATAAGTAATGGCATGGATAGGTGAATGAAATCAACCCTTGGATCCACATTTATTTATTATTTTTATCGTTATTTTAATTTACCGCCTAGTTAATGTTAGTCTTAATTTAGTTTAATTTCTCGTACTCACTTAATTAGTCTAGATAGCAAGTAGGATGATCGAAGTAATACTCAATTCCTATCTCTGACCCAATCAATCCCTGTGGAGACGATATCCGGACTCAAAGTCCACTTTATTACTTGTGCGACCCGTATACTTGCGGATAAAAATATCGCTAACATTTAGTCTTAGACTTTTAGATCGTCAAGCCACGTTTTATCTTAATTCATTCATAACCTGATAATCAGGAAAAAAAAGCATATCAAAAGGATCATAAGGGTTAAAAAAAAAAACCATTTACACACAAACACACATGAATACATACACAATTACACATAGATATGGGCTCAATCATGCAGTTTATTAAGTATTTGGCTAATTTTTTAGTCATGTTTGTAGTAAATGACAAAAGTTAAGTCTAATTAGCAAAATAGTCATTTGTTTTCTCAGGTATTTTAAATACTGCACTTTTTTTTTTGATAAAAAAAGAGTTCGGTTTTTTAGTGATTGAGCGAAATGATTATTTAACTAATTTATTAATTCGTGAGCTAGATGTTTCAAACATATAGGCGTAAAAGTAGCTAGATGCTAAACTGACCTGTTCATATTATATATATATATATATATATATATATATGTACGCACACGCGTATCATTTCAAGCATATAGTATACATTTTTAATGAAGAAAACTCAATTTAAGAACGTATCCCAGTAATGTTGGCACCGGCCTAAGCTCAAACAGGCGTACCAACTATGTTGATATTTCTCTTAGTGGTACTCATTGAAACGACTCTCAATATTATCAGTAAAGCAAAAAAGAAAATACAATTCCTAAGGAAATGAAAAAGAAAACAACCCTTCGGAAAGCAAAATAAATCAAATAAACAACCAATAAAAACACAAAACAATATTCGAAATGCCTTTCATAGAATTGAGCCTAAATTCATATCTTGCAAGAATAAGCAACCAAATTTTATTAAACACCTTGGAAGTCAACCCAAAGAGAAAACTAACCACGGAAAAAAAGTTCCAAGATCTTCAAAATCTTAATACAAGCATGGAGCGAATAAGTCATAAACTAAAACGGTAAAATGACAAAGGATTCAAGTCCTGATACACCAAACTCTAAATATAGGGAGAGTATATAGAATACTATTGTCATCTATATATGTACTCAATATTGATCACTTCATCTTATTGCAAATAGATTGATCCAAGTGTCAAGAGAGTACTGAGAGACAAACTCTTTCAACAAATATATATATATATATATATACACACTAGTTTTTACACCCGTGTTCCGCGCGTGTAGAGCACGTGTAAAATAACACAACAGATAAAAAATATGATGAAAAAATAATAAAATATATTTTTGTTAATTTTTTTAAAAAAATTGATTTTTTGTTATTTTGAATAATTAAAAGGTTAAATTTATCATTTATATAAACACATGGGCTCTTTTAAAAATTTTCAAACTTAAGAAAATAAAAATAAAAACTTAGAACAATGAAAAATAAATAAAAAATAGTTATGGTAAAAAAAAAAGTATGACAATGGGTGTTAAAAGATCGAAAAAAAATATTCTGAATCCAACCGTGTCAAGAATTTTTTTTTTAGATCATTACGTTAAACAATAGTCGTTAAAACGATTAAAACAAAAAAAAAAGTGAAAAAGAAAATAGATGAGAGAGAAATTGTAAAAAAGTCCCCTTAAATTTGCACAAAAGCCCTCCAAGATTTCTTAAAACCTTCTAAAATAGGCCGTTATGAGAAATAAAAAATAAATAAAAAAAAATAGAAAACGCCACGTGTCGTCCCCTTAAGAGCGTTTCTTTGGCTAAGGGGGAGAAACAGATCCCCCCTTCGTAATATAGTGTGTATATATATGTGTGTATGTGATTGATAAGTTATTTTAGAAAATAATTATTAAGAGAAAATTACAAAATAAAGTCATTATTGATTCCACTTAATAATTTATGCCCTAAGTATTGTGTTCCTTTTATTTTCACTTTAAAATATAAATTTTAAGGTATAAATTAAAATTGTAATACAAATAGAGTATTAATATATTAAAAATAGGACATTCCTCAAAATCTCTCATTAATTAATTATAAACAAATTATATATTATATGTGTTGATATAAGAAATTTGGTATAAGTTTTGAGATCGTTAGCATTACTCATCATGAGGATAGATATGTGAAAACCTTTATTTGGCATTTTTGTCAACTAAGTATACGAAATTTTGAAGTCATTGGTCATTGCTAAAAGCCTAAAAGTGAGGGCTTTGTAGCATATATGTGGTGCATACGCATGCGGCATGCCACGTGCTTATACGTCTTCGACTTGAAGTTCATGCATGGATTAGATATTGTGATTCTCGATTAATTTAGATGCGTGAATTGAGAGATAATATATATATAAAAGGACAAATTGCAAAACAAGTTTATTCTTAATGCTATTTAATAATTTATACTTTAAGTATTATATTATTTTTATTTTTATTATATGTTTGTAGTGTAAAATTTATGGTATAAATTAAAAGTACAATATACATAGAATATATATTATCATTGTGCAAAAGAAGAGTATTCCTCAAAATTTCCCTTAAAAATATACTGGTTTAGACCTATATATTGAACTTTTAGTTAAAAAAATAGAGTATATTTGATATTTAGCTAGTTCTAGTTTATATTTTAAGAAAATGGCCAGTTAAGCAATTATCTATTTTAAAGGTAAAGTTTAAAAGATTTAGTAATAGTTTCACGAAATTAGGGATTTTTAGCCATAGCATGTAATATTTTTTCGTACATGTAACATATATATGTAACATGTAACATAAAATATTACACATTTACACATATATATGTTTCATGTAACAAAAAATATTATATTTTATGGCTAAATCCCTAATTTCGTGAAACTATGGCTAAATCCCCAAAAATTACCCAAAAGTTTGATTAAATGCCTAAAAAACTCTTAAGAAAATGACCACCATTTTCAAAAATTAAGTTATTAGCTACAAATACAGTAGAGAACTAAGGGCATAAAATTAAATACACATCATCATGTAGTTAAGAAAATGTCTAATTTCTTAATTAATCGAATCATTGACTATTTTCTTATAACATGGTTTAAAAAAAGACTATTTACTCAATTATCTCATATACAGAGTATTGTGTGATAATATTTTGTATAAACTTTGTACTAAATATATTTTTCTTATTTATATGGTATCATAACACATTTATAAGCCGTTAAGATTCAATCAAACGGTACAGATTGTAGGAAGTCAATTAGTATTATTATCATTTTAAAAAAATGGTTGCTCATCGTGGACTTCGACACGTCACGTGATTATTGGTTGGTGGTGCTTGTCAGCTTTACATGGTCATTCCCATTGTTCAATAAAATTTATAAAGAATTAACCCTTGTTTGGGTAATTATTTTACTCATTTTATTCTATTTTTTGGAATGTAAAAAATGAGTTGAAGAATGATTTGAAATGATTATAAAATAGTTTGACTTTGTTAATTTTAAAGTGATATAAATAGTTGAGATTTAAAGATATTGTATAAGGATTTGGAAAATTAAAAAATGATTGAAAAAAAATAAAATAAAATAAAATAATTTGAAAGATTAAAAAAGTTGAAAAAAATTAAAAAAATGGAACGGGTAAAATGGGGTAGGGGTAAAGACTAATCAATTGATAAAAGAACATCAAGTAAAAAAATTTAGGAAAGGAACCCCCCAACAACGACTTTGGATGGCATTGTCCATGGGTAACACCACCGCCGCAATGCTCTCGCACAACCATGGCGAAGGTCGCGACATCCACCGATGGTGAGGCAAATCACAAAAAAAACCAAGTTAGGTGCTCTCGCTGTCGATGTCGCCGGAGCTCTAACCACTTGACCTCCATATTGTCGCCGTTCGAGTTATTGATTTAAGAAACAAAGCCAAAAATAAAAACCCCATTGTAAAATGCTCTGTAACCAAGAATCCGTTTTTCCAAAAATGCTTGAAGGACCATGTAATACATATATTAACCACAAGATGATGCTTTCTCAAATCGGCGAAATCGACCACAAATTAAAAAATAAAAAATAAAAACTAAATTAATACTCGATCAAGTTCACACACCTAGACCTGAAGTCTGAATTCACCCAAATGAATTTGGGTTAGTCTTGAGGCCGTCCTTGATTGTGGTGAGGACAATCCAGAACTCGGAATCGTCAATGGATACCGGGTCAGGGACCTCTCGCAGATCTTATAGGCCTTGACTGGACTGAGAAGTCGAACCTCGCATCGAAGTACCAGCGGCGAAAGGGACGTCGTTCTCGTAGATCTTGGCACTGATAGGTCGGCCAAGTTCGCAGAGTCACCGGAATACACCAGCGCGTCATCAGTGATGTTGTTTATCAGCTCCCTGGTGGCCGCCACCGGAGGCATCAATGGCTGACGTCGACACCGAGGCGAGGAGAGTGGCGGCGAGGGGTTTTCTTTTCACTTTGATTTTTTTTTTCTTGGTAGTTATCAGGTGAGGTGAACGCACAATAATTTGGTGGGCTTTAACTCTATTATCCAATCACATGTGTTGAATTGTGTAACATTGATGTTTCCTCAAATAGGGAAACATTCTAGCTTGACCCCAAAAATAAAAGATCAAAAGGCAAAATTATTAAAATATAGAAATAACATGGTCTAAATAAGGAATTTTTTTGCTAAATATATAAATTAACTTGTTTGCCTCCACCATCCAAAATAGTCCATTTTATTATTATTTTTTTAACTTTCTTAATCCCAAAACAGCATCTTTAAATCTCAACCATTTATACCACTTCAAAATTCGCAAAGTCAAAAACATTCCAAATGGAATAGTTTGGATGTTTACCCCAAACAATTAGTAATACAAGTTTTTACAAATAAAGTTTGTTCATTATATTAAATTACGATAGCAATGTTGACACACGCTTAGGAAGCGAACGACTTACCAACTAAGTTAATTCTCCTTACTATATTATATAACTTGAATAAATTAATACTTGAGAAATTAATAATATAATTTTGATTAAATAATATTTTTAGGGCATGACTCAGTAATGTATTGAACTAATCCTTAAGACTCATTTTATATTTAATTTAATTTCTAAATATAAAAACACGATAATTAACCTTATTTTATTGAAAATTTAAAAAAAATTTATACATTTTTAATTCTGCTTGTTTATTAAAGAAATATAGTATTTTGAAAATTCAATAATTTATAAATGAGTTATTACTTATCAATTTTATCGACTTATTAATAGTTTAACAAATTAATAAATTGTTTTGGTCTCTGAGTTGTTATAAAGGTTCTTCTTTTGTTTCCCCCTAATAAATAAAGGCTCGATCTAACAAAATCCTTCAAAAAGAAGAAGATAGATACTAAATATTCATTTATTGTTTTCCCCTTTAAGTTTACCTTTTCAATTTTAGCATTTAATAAGTAATTATAGATCATTGAATATAGCCAGAAAATAGATGAACAAATACTTTGACCGATCAAAAGTCTTTGATATATATTTCACAAATTCTTTGTCTGAAGGCTGATATAGGATCAATTAAAACCCATAATTACATATATATGAAAGTGAAACTTTTATCCCCTGAGATAATTGCTACAACTTGTGGAGGAAATACATTACATGAGTCGGGTTTAGAACACAAGTCAATGCATATAGTTGATCCCTTGAAATTATTTAGTAAAATACATTCTACAAATTTTCCCAAACAATAAAGTGAACATACATACATACATATATAAACACGTCCATGATCAAGATAAGAAAGTAAGGGAATTAATGGTTAATTGGCTATGGACCATATATAGTGATTGTTGTCTTTCTGAAAGTAACTGCCATAAAGCCGATTCTCATGCATCTGTAGACGAAACTTCTTATAGAGACCTTGACTTTGGTTTTGCCTCGTCAAATCAAGGACTTGGACTTCTTCTATTTTTATTTTATTCCCTTTTATTTTTATTGATTCGGATTGCAAATCAATCAACTACCAAGTTCTTCTATTTTCTTACTTGTTTGACTTAAAATTTTGCGGGACCAGTTATTTATAAATACGCAATAATTACTAACCTTTCATTTATATATGATGTATCTATCTCCATGGCTATAATTAATCCGTTTGTTATTATTTCATTACCATTGCGTGTACGTACGTACCACATGAATTTGGAAAATTCCATTTTCATGTTGCGTCCATTACATGCATGCATGTTATATGTGGCAATATTTTTTTTAATTTCAAAAAAAAAAAAAAGTAAGAGCATCTCTATTCTCTAATGAAGTGATAAACCTTTCGTGCCAATGCTAAAATGTCTAATATTCTTAAAAAGTAAAAAGAAATACTTCATCGCTGCAATCATAAACTTTGTGCCAAATTTAACAATACTATATTTGGCTTCATATAATATATACTCTTAACATTTAGAACAAATATTGGACACTAACGAATTTTCCTGCCTCCATATAGCTATAATTGGCAATTGCTTATAGTTGCGACACTTCCCTAATCACCATGGCTTCCATAATTAATTGAAATAGAAGAAAATCCATGCAGGTTAAAATGTCTTAATCTTTCATAGTCTCTTCTTAATTTATTAAGTAGTAGGTACCGGTTTGTCCAATCTTTCTATGGTACGTTTCACCGTACACAAATGTACAAACCTAAATTGAGACCACAAGCTTAATTAATTTAGTCGTACTATTTTTATTATTTCAAAATCCATATCTATTTATGACTTCCCTTTTACTTGTCAAAGTAATTAAGACTAAAGTAGGACACAATTGATGGCTTTTTAAGAAATTAGAGAAGATGCAATTACACTCACCCAAACACAAAACACTTACGCAACGATAAAAAAAAAATATTAAAAGTAGAGTAGATGCAAGATTGAAGTGGCTCGACAAATTGTTTACATACATCAACTATGAATGAAACCTCAATTTCACTATTAATTCGTATATATTACACACTCAAATACTCTCGCCCAACCCAAAATTAAATTACACCCTTTGTCTATCTCTACCTCACTCTCACACAATTATTTTCTCTTCTTTGTTCTCCTCTCTCTCTCTCGGTGCGGCTACTTCACAATCTTTTTCCTGCCTTGGGAGCGGCTCTCTTTCACTCTTCACGTCTCACACAGAGCACACACTCTCACAACAACAACTACAAAACCAACACTGTATTTTGTCTTTCACGCCCATAGCACACAGCCGCCGCACCACTTAGTTACACTCAGGCGCCTCGCCACCAAAAGAGATAATGTGAAAAATGATCCCATTTGATAATAATATATGCATCGTAATTAATTAGTGTGCTACTTTAATATTTACCCCTCATTTATAATATAAAAAAAGTGTATAAATTAAAAATACAATACAAAAAAGGTAAATATTGACAATGTGTCAAGAAAATGGGGGCATTTTTCAAGGTATACCTAACCAGAAACCTCACATATATGGGCGTGATATTGCAAAAGCCCACCAAGAGCTTGAACACGTAGGGTATATTTAGGGCATGAGATAAGAGGATGATTGAATTGGATTAAATTATTTTAATCATAATCCAGTGTTTGCTATTTGTTTAAGATAAAATTATTTAATTCGTCCAGACCTTGCTTTTGAGTTGTCCTTAACCGCCTTTCATTTTAACATTCTAAAAACAACACCAAATACTAAATACATAATAGCTCTAAATAGTAAATACAATCTTATTCAATCCAAAGTAAATAATCATATGCAATCTTATCTGACGCACGAAACAGGCCGGTAGTCTCACGTAGAAAAGTCACGTTGACATATATGCCAATGCCTTTTTTTTTTTAGTCTTTGAGCCAAATGGCCACTATAATCTAGAGTAAACTTTTTAGCTTGGGCATATATATACGCGAATGCACATAACATATATGCCAAAAACGTAGTGGTCCAAACCCCAAACACATAAAAGAGGAAGTTAAAAAGAACAATATGGTCCAAACACTGTTTCTCGACGGACTTCGTTTAATTAAAAAGAATTTGACAGTTGAGGTCCTTTTTCTTTTGGACTCATTACAAGTTGGTCCTTCTTTTTTTTTTTTCTAAATATGTGGCTAAACAGTACTAAAATTATGATTTTGTAGCAAAATCAATTTTTTATTAAAATTTCAGTAACTGAATTTGTGCTATATATTGTAACGCTATTTAATCTGTGATTTTTTTTTAATTGAGCAGAAATAGTTAATGTTTCATTTTAAATTGAGCACTAACAATGATGATAATGTTGACAATTCGCACCAAATTATTCATATGTGCTAAGAAATATTAAAGACTATAAATGTTCTGGCCAAAATAAAGAATGAAAATAACTAGGCAAAAAAAAAAAAAAAAGATTGTAGACAAAAGAACATAGATAATGATGATTAGATTTTAATTATTTTTCATGACTCACCATATATGCCACATCAACATTTAAAGCAGAAAAACAGACGGAGTGGACGAAGGATGCAAATTGGTAGCTTTTTCAATAAATTGAGGGACAAAAATGTAATCTTTTAAACAATTAAGTGCATTTGAATATAGTAGCACAAAATTTGGGAGTATTTCAGTATTTTTCTTCCTTATATTAGTACACCGCATCTAGTTTCAAACTCCATTATGGATTTTTTTTAAAAAGAAATTATAAAAATAGCCGTTTTGCTTAGGTGACTTAAAAATATGGCTAGTGTTTTCATTTATTAAGAAAATAGCCATCAAAGTAGTTATGGAGATGAAGTTCATTAATACATCTTGTACTTAGACCGTGGCTATTTTTTAAATATTTTTGAAACACTAGCTTAAATTTAAAAAGTAGTTTTCACAATGCCTAATTAGTTAATTCACCCTTTTTTTTATTGAAAAAGAAATTTCATCAATAGAGATAATTGGAGTAGAAGTGCTCTGCCATATATATATATATATATATAAATTTTAATACAGATTTTTAATTTAGCGCGTGTATCAAATTTAGAACTTTACTCTACTCAATAGACTTGAAGCAAGACTAAAGAATGTAAGTGAAACAAAGTCGGGTCGAAAATCTTGATGATATCTTAATAATATTCTCTACACACATTAATTTGGATATGATGGTAAGATTATTATCTAAAGGAGAAAATAAAATAATTAAAAAAATAGAAGAGGCCATTTTTAGATCATTTAGAAAGAAAAAGTTCATGATCAATATATTGATGTGAAGCCGCTATAGTGCATGCTGAGAAACTCTATTAACTCCAAGAGTTGGGGTAAACTAAGGATAGTCTTAGTACCATAGCTATAAAGTGAAACATATATATAATATATTGTTTATATATATATATAATTGATAATAGTCGATGTTGCTTTTATTTTCTTTTTTGCGCTGCTCACGCATTTCGGTTTGGACTTACTATATATGTATGTAACTAAGTATATGAGAAGTGGTCAATATTATTGTGGCTAATAAAGAAACGACACTTAATTCCAAGTGATTGACTATTTCTCACATAATAGTCCACATAGGAGGGCAATGCATTTATTTGGCTTTGGTCATACATATCGGTCAATTAAAATGGTTTTTTGTATTATTCTCTATAAATCGCTTTTGAAAACTGCTGAGTTTGAATTTTTTGTTCCCTGTATATGCAAGTGTCAGTTGGCCCATATTTAGTGGTCAATTCTTATACACAAACATGTGGACTTTTTTTTTTATTAAATCTGTTGAGTTTGTGTAAATACAAAATTTCTAAGTTTCAATAGCCCATGTCACATGTATTTTACCTTTCTATTCTCTCATAGACACATGTCAATTGACATTAATAATCAACAAGACTAATTTATTTATTTAATTTTCCATATCATCTCTAGTGTGTCATGATTATCAAAAACTGACGAAAGACTTTTGGCCTTTCTCAGCGCCAAAACTAATAAACAAATAAATTATAAATTGATATATAGAGCTTAAATTCTGGCCATTTGAATAACTTATCGTTGAAGTCCTAGACTTGACCAACGCAACAGCCAATAAAATACTATTATATATTCTTTCTTCTTCTGTTTATCATGCAATAACATTATTGTCACAAGAAGCTTCTACGACTAGTTAGAAATTGAAAACATTTAGCGTCATCAATATTCATATATTCAACAAAAACACAGTACAAAAAGAGAGAAAAAGAGATCTGGAGAGATATCATACCAAATATGCAGGAGCTAGCAGTAGTGGCAAAGAAGATGATCATGACCACAAGTACTAATAGCAATATTACAGATCATATCAATACTTCCAAAGAAAATAATTATGATAAAAATAAGGAAGAAGATCAAGATCAAGATCAAGATCAAGATCAAGACGTCGCGCTTCCAGGGTTTCGATTCCACCCGACAGACGAAGAACTCGTAGGGTTTTATTTGCGGCGCAAAGTGGAGAAAAAGCCAATCAGTATTGAGCTCATCAAGCAGATTGATATCTACAAGTATGATCCATGGGATCTTCCAAGTAAGTGTTTCTCTTTTTTTTTTCATATTTTTTCTTCATATTTAGATTTAGTCATTTTTTTTTTTTTTTTTTTTATGTCCTGGCCAGGGACGGGCCGGGTGGACATATGTATGCCTAGGGTTTATATCGTTGACTTTCAGCTTTGTTATTATATATCTAAAGGCTTTAATCATATATAGGACTCAATCTATATATATTCGGAGATGATTTAGAAAGACGACAACATTTTCCATGATTTCATTCCTAATTCCTAACTCCTTTCCCTTTTTTGTTTTGCTTTTGTTTTCTTCGAAAAGCAATGTTTTTAAATGACAACAGTATATAGGAAATCCTATTTCTTTCAGTATACTCAGGGCGCCATTATAAATATACGATCAATTAGCAATATTATGGGATTCATGCATGTGATGATGTGAACCCGAAGAGCAGAAGTTAAAAAAAAAAAAAAAAGAGAAGATGGTATTATTCTATATATTTCCCCTAGTCAAACACACACACCTATGTATTTATAATGACAATATATACATATATACTGGTAAATTTTTTTTTTTTTATAATATATATATATATATATCATTTCTTGAAGTTCTATAGTAATTTGTAACTGAAAAAAAAAAAAAGAAAAGAACTACTATTCTATGGTTGCATTTATAAACGGCCTGCCATAATAGACATGTTATTAATACAAATTAAAAGTTATACAAAACTCTAATTAAGACACACAAATACTTTTAAAACCGCCCAATGTATGTATATGTTCAAATAATTCGATTCCAAAGTCAAATTAATGGAGTCACTAGTTTGTGAATAATTCCTCTTGACAATTATATGAGTTTATAGTACAACAAGCCACAGCCTTACCTACAGACAGTACTATACCCTCATTAAAACCTTAGTCTTTACGTACGACTTATTCATTGATCACGATTTAATATTTATAAATTAAGTAATTAATTACGATGACCATTTCGCGCAAGAAGGAATTATGAACATTTATCAATGTATCGTTGCAAAACATTCGATATACCTTATCTTGGATATATATATATATAAATATATACATATATGTGTGTGTGTGTGTGTGTAAATGATGGTAAATTGTAATTCCAAATGATCGTTGTGTATGTGTGTATACTTAAGTTCCAAAGTTTGTGGGAATTTTTAACTTAGATCTTTGGTATTATTACTCTTTCAGCTAATTTGTTTCAAAATATATGAGTTCATATTATGTTTTATTAGTCTCATTTATATGGTGACAGTATACTCTATATATATATATATATATATATATGCGCGAATGTTAAGCAATAATAAGCTTATGCAAAACTAGTTATCAAGAATAAGGCAAAGTTAGTTGGGAACAAAAGAAAAAAAAAATCAGCTTCGAAGACTAATCAAAATCTACAATATCATTGACCTCGAGTTTACTTGAGTCTACTTTACCACCCCACCCCTCCCCCCCACCCCCCCTATATAGATCCCCCTTAAAAAACAAAAAGTGGACCTAGTGTTTGAAAAATATGAAGAAAAAAAAAAAAACAATTGCACTAAGCGATCGTGATCATAACCGAGCAAGATCTTGATGCAGTCGCCGCTAGACGATGTGTGTGTATATATATATTGCTTGTATTGATTTCCGTACATGTTAAAGAATAGGAAAATTTTTAAAAATACCCCTTCTACTTAAGCTGTTGTGCATTAATGTGTCATCTATACTTCAAAACATCTCAACCGACACTTTAAATATTGAAAAAATTTCAATTATCCCCCTATACTTCAAATTTGCACCATCTACTTATGTTATTGTGTCAACGTGCCACATGTACTTTAAAAATATCTCAATTGAGTGTTAATATGTCCCCTCTACTTAAGTTGTTACATGTTTTTTTTTTTTTTTGTCAATTGAGACATTTTTTAAGTACATGGGGCACATTGACACAACAACTTAAGTAGATGAGGCATATTTGAAGTATATGGGAGTAATTAAAACTTTTCCAATGTTTAAGGTACTGGTTGGGACGTTTTAAATATAAGGGTACATTGACACAACACTCTAAGTAGATGGGGTATTTTTAAAATTTTCCCTAAAGAATATTCACATATTTGGTATATACGTGTCTTCAAATTAACCAATAAATACTTTTTGTTCCTATTAATTAATAGGTCCCGGACCAAGCATGATTTGAACTGATCGAGACACATCAAGATAGGGAATTAGGAATACCTAACTATTAATTAAAATGAATAACTAGCTAGTAAGTGAGATATATTCATTTGCCTTAGTCCTTACTAAATCCACGTCTATACCATGATTTTATGATCATAATACAAATTTTATCCTTCAAATTTTTAAATTGAACAAAAAATATATTTTAAGTTTTAGTAAAAAAAGCGTATAAATTTTCATATTGCAATTGTACATTATTTTGTTCCTCTATTGAATAGTATATTAACGGTATAGAGAAAAATTATATGTTTTCAATATTTAAAATGTAGCGATCATTCCTCATGTTTTCAAGTAAGAGTCTTTTCACTTTCTTGCTAGGTAAACAATATATTTGGGTCATGGCTACATTTTTAACTTTTGTAAACTCGGTCTATAAATTAAAAGGCTCAATCTGAGTTCCGCTATATTTTACAAGTGACACTTTTCAATCTGCATTTATGTTCTCCTTTATTGATATTTTAATTATGTGATCTATTATCTTGGATATTGAGGTTAATTTGATAAATAATATTATTGTCTCATTGCTTTGTAGAAGTTGGTAATGTTGGGGACAAAGAGTGGTACTTCTTTTGCATTAGAGGAAGGAAATACAGGAACAGTGTGAGGCCAAATAGGGTGACGGGATCCGGGTTTTGGAAGGCGACGGGCATCGACAAGCCGATTTACTCGGCGAAAGAGCCTCACGGCTGCGTTGGCCTCAAGAAGTCGTTGGTTTACTATCGTGGCAGCGCCGGGAAAGGCACCAAAACTGACTGGATGATGCACGAGTTTCGCCTCCCTCCAAACCCTAAAAGTAGTCATGATTCCAACTTTGCCAATCATGCGAAGCTCAACAACAACAACAATAATAACAATGTTAATGCTGCTGACCTAGAAGCTGTAAGAATATCATCTCTCTCTAATCACTTTATGTGCGTATATATATATAATGTCTTATAATTTGTGATGATTTTCTTGCATTTTGCTTGACAATATATACGTACTGTTGCATACAGAATTAAACCGTATACATTGGATGTTTTTGTTTGATAAGTCACTTTAATTTGAATTGAAATCTTAAAATTTTGTTTTTAATTTGTAGTTGAAATAATTAATATTTGGATATGAGTTTGATTTGTACTATTTGAGAAATTTAAGAGAGAATTTGAAAAGGTTTTTTTTCTGTAGTTGTAAGAGTATTAATATACACTGTAGAAGTAATACTTGAGTTTTCTGAACTAGAAGTTGCCAAACAAGTTTTGTCAATACTTAAATTAAAATGTATGATATTAAGTACTTGCTAAACAACACTTAAATATTTAGAGAGTAGAAATTTGGTTCAAAATATGCAATATTAATCTTGTAGAATA
Source organism: Boehmeria nivea var. tenacissima (assembly GCA_018132145.1). Lineage (NCBI taxonomy): Eukaryota > Viridiplantae > Streptophyta > Magnoliopsida > Rosales > Urticaceae > Boehmeria > Boehmeria nivea. The sequence continues at coordinate 13,863,076 of CM030876.1, read as the reverse complement.
ATTATAGGAAAGATTTGGCTTGTAGCCTTTTTTAGGCCAATATTTTAAGAATTTAGCTCTGGTTTTACAAAATTAAAGAATTAGTCATTATCATATTTGTAACAGGTGTAAACAAAATTTGATACACGTATAACAAATTTTGATACATGTGTATCAAATATAAAAATGACTAATTCTTTAATTTCATAAAACTATGGCTAATCTTCAAAAAAATGACTAAAATTTTGGTTAAATCCTTAAAAATTCCATAATTATATGATCTCTATAATATTTTATTTCGATTATTTTCTTAATCAATTATCAGAGGTAAAGAAAGAGCTATGTACCGTGTCTAATTAACATTACTATATCACAGAGCCAAAAAGAATATATATCATTATATGCATATAGTGAGATAAAATAAATTCCTCAATATGCTAGAATTTCAATATGCTAAAATTAAGGCAATGATATCTACGCATTTTGTTTGTAATTTACATCCACCGACATAAGGTTGCGGGGTTCCACAGATATAGTTAGACATTATGATGTAAGATATATACTATGTTTATTTTATTCTTTATTTTCTGGTTAGAGATGATCTTTATTGGGGTACTCTATCGTAGCTATTAGACATTCAAATAGAAACAAGTGCAATTTTCCAAAGATTTAAACGTTAATTAGCAATTCAAATTAATAGACACAGACACGTGTGTGTATATAATATCTGTAATATGAACTAATGTGAACTTGCTCTTGTTTTTTCATCTCTTAATGGTCCCCTCATCGAATTTTCTTCTTGTCAACTAGTCATTATAATTTGCCTATATTTAGATACCTAGCTAGAAGAAGATAAAAGTCAATTATTATCTGCCTAGTTTTTTTACATGTAACACATTATAAATGCTTGAAACATTATTATACATTTCTTTACTTTCCAGCTGAAATTTCCTAAACTAATTAATTATTGGTTGTCCAATGAAAATTAATTTTTGCAGGAAGTTTGGACACTTTGCCGAATATTCAAGCGAATCCCATCATACAAAAAATACAACAATATGATCCCAGCAGATCATACTATTGACAACAATGTGAAAGAAACTAGTATTACACCAACAAAATCACCATCGGTATCGTCAATTTCCACTCCTGTGGACGATTCGAACTCAAAAACATGCAGCTTGGAAACCGACTATGTCGATCCATATCACGTAAGCATGGAAAAACACTCTCATCACCATCATAATCATCATCATCATCATTGTCATAACAATATGCAATTATTTCCGCAGTGCAACAAGAGACCGAAACCAGTTAAATCCGATGATCATGACCGCGAAATGATGAGTACTATCACCCATGGGAGCTGGTTTACTCTAGGACAATACTACAGTAATAATCATGTTCCTCAACTAGCTCCTCAACATCAACATCAACATCAAGCCCCTATAATGTTGCCGGGTTCGAATTATCCAATCTTTAATATGAACCCTAACACAGAGGATCAAGGTTTCTTTACGAATGAAAGCTGGGATGAGCTTAGTCCAGTGGTTCAGTTTGCTGTTGATCGTCATGATCAATCCTAACATACAATATAGGATATATTAAATAATTAGTTATAACAATATTAAGTACTTATATTAGGTATTTATATCACTTAGAAGGGCAATAATGTTACATTTTTTTACTAATATTCTAATAGTAACTCATAAGACAGGTAAAGTGTCATATTTTAATTGGTGATATATAATCTCTATTGAAATTGATATTTAATAGCACCAGTTAAAATACTACAACGTATCTATCACATGAGTTAGTATTAGAAATTAGTAATAAAATTAATACGTCACACTATTATAATAAGATCTGCGTCCAAAAATTTTCTTTCAATCTCTTCTGTCCTCTTTTACTATATTACCTAGTATATATTAATTAATAACTGAAACACTACTAATTAATAAATAGACTTCTCCATTAGTGATGATAATAACTTTTGTAAATTTTCATATGTATAATTTCTCAGTTAACTCTGCTCTAATCACCCAGAGATTGTTCCAGGTGTATTTTAAGTTTTGTTATAATTTCTTTCTTAGTGTTTCGTTGGTTATCTGGATTTGAAACATCACATTGATTCATTTCTCAGTTGCGAGAATATAAACTAAAGAAATATTGTGCATGATATATTAAATGTGTTGGTCCGAGAGTAACTGAAAGAAGAACCAAAATCCTACCTTACATCTTCTTAATACAACTAAGCGGTTGAGTTTAGTATATAACTTTTAATCAAATATTCGTACATAACAGAGAATGTTAAACATTGTGGGTTTTCTAATTTCTTTTAAACAGCACGAGATATAATCAGAAGATTTTATTTTAGGCAATAACTAGTGATTATACAAAATAGGAAATGCATTACAAGTCCTTCCAAATTTATATTGTAATTATGGTGAGTGCCACATGGTTGCAAATTAAAGTTCATGACAAACTAATTCCCGAGTTATCAATTGACCTCGCATTTCCTTCAGTCGAATATTTTGTCAAGTAAATCAAAGGACCAAAATTCTGATTCACTATATCTGATTCTAAATTTTAGTAATTTAAAGGGAATTTTAAGAAAATAGCCACAATTTACAAAATGATTTAAAAAATAGTCACAATTTCAAAAAATTTAAAACTTAACTCTTTTAGAAATTTCTGACATCAACTTTATGTGTAATTTTGTTATTGTCAGAAATTTCTTACATGTATTATAACTAGTTTTTAAATTTTTTAAAACTGTGGCTATTTTTCAAAAAATACTCTATCTAAAATGGCTATTTGCTTAACTGACCCTGATTTAAATCCAATACCAACCATTAATTATGATTTACATTACCATTTATGATTTACAGTACAAGATTGCCAATATCAAGAACATATCCCGGACATGAAATCTTTCCAATTTAAACTCTTTATACACATACGTGAAGGCTTTAGGTTGGGCATAAGCCATAAGCTCTGAAAGATACAACTAGAATGAGCTCAAATCGTTAAAATGAAGAAGAAACAAAGGACCATAAATTTTACACCAAATCAACCTCTTGAATTTATGGAATCTGAAAAAAAAAAAAAAAACCGAGAGAGAGAGAGAGAGAAGACGGGAAGAAGGTTCAGAACTTTCCTATAACCGACATTTTTTGCAGGTAACGAATCCATGTATTTTTTAACATCTGTTATGCTTTGTGAATTGTATGGCTACAAATTTTATTTTTAAGGCTGATTAAAAGAGTTCCCTCCTTGCTCATGGTGGTTGGTGGCGGGTTGGCTAACAACGGGGGCGATTTCTCGTACGTCAGCTATTCTTGCATCTGTTGCCTGAATGTCACTCCATTCTCCTTCTCCAACTACGTGCTCTCCCGATACTGGAATTGCTCTGGAGACGCTGAGGCATGCTTTATCAACGTTTTCCTCAGACAAATCTACATGTTTTGTCAGGGGAAAGGGTGTTGTCAATATCCGAGCAAGACGCAGTCTTTTCCTCGAAAACTTGCTTTGTATCGATGTGCTGTCTGCTCACACAAAAAAATCAACAAGTTTCATTAATCTGCTGACACTTGTGACATAAACGTGAAACACATATATAAACGTATCCCTGTCGATTTATGTACTGCACGACAGGGAAATGAGATCTCGAACCTTTGAAGTTGTGCTTGTATTTTATTTACATATGCAAGAAGCTCCTCCTTGTCCTTCAACGCAGCGCTTTCCTTCTCCAATGCCTCCTTTATTCTAGCTCCAGCATCTGCCTCCGCAACCCTCACCTTCTCGTCCGCTCTCACGACGGCTGCTTCCAAAATTACAACACGGTCTCTAGCTTTTGCAAGCTCGGTACGCCACATATGTGCCTCTTGAATTGCAGAGTCTCTCTGCTTAACCAAATCGTCTCTTTCTTTACTTATCGCCATAACTCTCTCTTCAGATTCCTTCACCTACAAAACAACAATCAAAGGAAAAAGAATTTAAAATAGAGAACAGCAATCAACAGTCATTACCGTAACTTACCAATTCATCTTTTTTTTTTTTTGTTTTGTTTTTTTGTTTTTGTTTTTTTTTTTCAGCGCCATGACTTTTCTAATGACTTTTGTGAATGCACTGAAAAGCAAGGATGCTACCTTCAAGCTGGAAGATTCCAGCTTTTTCTCCGAGTCTTTTGCTATGCGCTCAATTTCTGAAAATGCAATTCGCCTTTGCTCATCCATTATATGAGCTGCAGATGCTGCAGCCTCAGCAGCTTCAGCAGTCTCAGATAACTTGTCTGCTATCTCTTTTATCGTCAAATCCCTTGCACGAAGCTCCCGAGCCAGATTTTGTAGTTCCTCATCTTTAACACGCAGTGTCTCCTACAAGAAGTCGTTGTGTGGTCAGAATCTGAGTGAATGAACTAAAATTATTTATTCTTACATTATCAGCATCATCATAGATAGCCAAACATCTACCAAGGCAAGCATCCCTGACTTGGCATAAAAACCGACCCTCATAAGAACCATCCTTACCTGGTCATGAATGCCCCGGAATAATAGTTTCTTTTTAAACATGAAACAAACCTGAAGCCCACTTAAGTTATCAAGATAAGCTAGAAAGGTGGAGGTAACTAGTACGTTTAGAAGTCAAAGTGGATTTCTGCTAAAATAAAACTATATTTACCAACAAACTTAATGTGCATAGGAAAGCTTACGCCAGAAATAAGAACATACATACACAAGGCTAAAACCATCTTTCAATAACAGAAATTGGCAATCAGTTTAAAGACTAAAATCTAAATCATGAAATCTTGTAAACTCTAAAGCATTGTGCCATTGAGTATAATATTTGTCAATCGCAAAGGAGGAAAGTTTATACAATACCTTCATGATTGAAAAATCATCCATTGGCCCATCATTAATCTTATTTGACATCATTCCAAGAGCATTTCTCAGAGAAATCTGCATTGCTGCTTCAATTTCTTTAGAACATTCAAGAGCAGTCGAATTGGCAGCAGCAACTACTGTTGCAACTGTTCCTAATTTCGCAGAGCCACTTCCACTTAACGAATTTACAGCCTCTTTGTGAGCTTTTAGAACCAACTGCGTGGCCCTGATATTCAAAAGGAAAAAATTAAAGAAAATAAAGTAAAATGAAGCACAAGAATAAGGAAATGAAAAAAGTAAATTTGTGACTTGGATGTCAAAGAATGTTATGCTTCTTCCACAGTCAAACAAGAACATATGCACCTAAAATGAGAATCAAGGTACGATCATAATGTTTAAAATGATGACTGAGTTCTGTTCTACAACCTTATGCACATACTTTTTAAGTTTCTGTAGCATTAACATGTAATAACATTTAAAACTACCTTAAGAATTCAAAGTAAAGAAAAGAACAAGATATCCTGTGCGTGAAAACAGAATTTGCAGACCATTTTACATACTTTTCGAATTTGAACCAGAAAGATGGTACAATGCTATACAAGCATATATTTATATCCACATGTCGGAGAACACTTCAATAATGCATTAAAAACGGATGAAAAAGGAAAAATGTAATAAAGGAATACGCAATGAAATACCAAGAATCTTAATAGAACACAGTGCATAGGGAAAGAACTCACTGTAAAGTTGATACCCAAGCTCTAGCTGCACCAGGTGTCTCTGCACAGAGGAAGTAGTCCTTCTTTTGTGGGGTTCCAATATCTTTTTAACATAGTTAAGAATAATAGCATAACATCTGATCAGACCATAAAAAATGTCCATAATTGAATAAAAAAGATATGCATCATTTTTTTTTCGGCCTCACAAAAAAACTGTAGCAGATTAAAAAGGATACAAAAACAACATCCGTCGTACTTTGGTAGCCCACTGAAACAAATCAAATGATAAACCATGTCAATGATAACTTGAGTAATACCTCTAACGTAACTCTACTAGACAGAGAAAAGAAGGTCATGAAACGAAAACACGAATCTTACTGGAAGTTCACGGGAGACAAGGTAATTGTGCTATTTGCATCAAATATAATGGTTCCCTTGACAGCCGGCTCATTTCTCCTAATCCTAAAGCAGGAAAAAAAATCAGCAAATTAAGTGAAGATCATAAGTACCGTTTACAACATAGTTTCAATCCCAAATTCACAATTACTCACTTGTATTCCATTCGTCCTGTTGTTGGATCTAAGGTCACCCACCGCTCATTCCACTTTCTAAGCTGTTTTAAAAAACACGAAAACTCGATCCATCAGCTTCAGAATGCTTCATCAAAGACTAATAAAGGAAGCGTCAAAACTCATCACCTAGTCAACGACATCCACAATATGGTATTTCAAGACCATTACACATAAGCTTGTTCTTCCAAATTAGAACCTATAGGGCCGTGTCCCTTTCCATTCACAGGTTTTTAATCTGAGTGCCTTCCTTTTGACAAAATGCTTTACATTGGCATTTCCCCAGAATTGCAATGCCCCTCTAACTAAATTACACCGTGACTACGAAAAAAAACTCCAATTGCTCATTTCGCTAACCCTGTTTTGCGCTTTTACTAAATACATAACCAACTTCATAAATACAAATACAACATAACAAATTCCATAATTCCCAGTTATCGACCGAACTCAACAAATAACACATAAATTTATCCACTAAACTAAATAAAAAAAAAAACAGAATTATGTATTAGGACCAACAACTCAATATCAATGCTATTTCCAAAATCCACCAAAAATAGGGCTCACTTGAAAGTTGAAACCCAGAAACACAAAAGGCAAAGATCAAACAAAATCAAATCAACGGTATGAGATCAAGGAGAGCTCTTTCTCGAGAATCCGTACCGTTTCGGAGCGCTTGAGAAGTGGGCCCTGTAGCAAATTCCGACCCGAACCCGAAGCCAGCTGGCGCTTGATCTTCTCCAAGCTATTCTCGGCGTCGCGGGCCCTCTGATTCATCACAATTCACTCAGATTCATCAAACACACACAGAGGAAAAAGAAAACCAGACAAAAAAAAAAGTAGTAAAAGGAAATCGATACACACAAATATACATATGGATATACAGAGAGAGGAGAGAGAGAACTGACAGGAGAAGCACCATTGGAGGCCATTGTTGTAGATCAGAATTGAGGAAAATCGAGGAAATGAATGGACTACGCGAAGAGGTTTTTGGTTTCGTGATATTTTTCACGAGACTGTTAGGTTTGTTTTCAGGGACTTACTGGTGGATTTATTATTATTATTTATTTTCCTCAATCACTGCTTTGACAATTAATGAGCTCTCGTGTGGTACTGGTTCAGTTTTTTTATTAATGGTAATCCCTCGAGTTTTTGTTAAATTTCAGTTTTAACCCTCATATATGTCTAAAACTAGTATTTTTACTCATTCAGAAAAGAGTAATGCTAGACATATTAACTTTTTTTACTAATTTTTTAATATAAATTCATGTATCATATTATTATTGGTGAATATTTATTATCTAATTAGAAGAATGCCAATCAAAACACGACACTTTAATTGTCGTATAAATTGGTATTAAAAATTTGATAAAAGAGTTGATATGCCTAGCATTATTCTTCAGAAAAAAAAAAATAAAAAACAAAAAAAAATTGTATTTTTACGCATACGCAAAAACAGGTGTAGAGCCTGTGTGAATTTTATAAGAAAAATATTATAAAGAAAAATTGTGTAAAGTATATCTTTTGTTAAGATTCAAAAAAATTATTTATATTTTTGTCCTTTGAACGAATTGAGGGACAATTTTAGCATTTAATATAAGCAAACAGGTTTTTGTACAAAATATTTTAACGCAAAAAAAGCTTAAAGAAGAAAATAAATAAAAATTTGTTATAGCAATAAAAAGTACATGATTATAAATGTTCAAAGATTGAGAAGTTTTTTTTTAATCCAACTGTGTCAAGGAAAAAAAATTCCGTGATCATTACGACAAACGGCCAAACGACTACTTTTTCACAAAATACTTGATATCCAAAACAATCTGAGTAGCTGATTCGACAAGCTTCTCAGATGCCCGACAACACATTCTCGTAGAGCAAACCTTAATTCATCCCAAATATCAGCGCCGAGAATAAAAGGTAAGGAAGGGATTGTGATTACTTATTGATTTGAGGCCCTCTCAGCCACATGAATGGCTTCTAGAATCGTGCATTCTTTTACTAGTGATTGGATAAAAATGTGTCGAACTATGTATTTCCCCACGCGGGTATTTCTTTTTTAATTATATGCAAAACATAGTCTAGCTTATTAAGTGTCCACAATAGCGCCTAGCAACTTCACGTAGCTCTTCCCTAGACATTCCACCATCAACAAAACTAGTATATTGTGCTTGCTGTTTTAAAATTCTTACTATCACATCACATCAGTGACAAGCTTTTCTTCTACATCTCATCCATCATTCTTCTTGGCTGTAGTGGTGAAGTCTTCCGTTGTGAAGGACACCACATCGTGCTGAGTAGATCTTTTGAGACGTGAAAAGGAAGATTGCTTTCGACCAAACCAATATAAAAGCATGAAGTTGATCAAATCTTTAAGAGTTGATAGCTGGGTCTCGCTCAGTTCTCTATAGAATCGAACTATATTCTTGATTTGTTGGGCTTGTTTGGCCACTGAGAAATCCTGAAGAAATGTGTCAAGCTCCAAAGAGCTGGGCACTTTAAGACTTTAGTCATATTATAGCTTAGTTAGCCCATAACATCCACGCCGAAATATATATAACCAATATTTTTTCAGAGCTCAAGGATATGATCATTAGATTCTGTTGGGAAATAAAATGTCTATTACTAGGGCAAATTGAAACAAAAGCCTTAGAGTCCTTGTATAGCCCAAAGACTCCACCCCCTATGTTTCTTAACCGATGTTGGACTTTTTAGTTATTTTATTTTGCCAAAATCCCAACAGATTCCTCATCCATAATTTCATATTCATTTTTTTTAAAAGCAAAAACAAAGCAACTATAATTTAAGTTAACCCTTTAAGTTATTAATATACATGTCAAATTAAAACTCACGAAGTGGGTAATAACTGTGTGATGACGACAATGTATGCAACACCATGTGACATCCTTTTCAATGGTGTAAAAAGGGAAATTAACTCCTTGTGTCTCATGGCCAAGATCAGGATGCCAAATTCAAATCTCCTCAACATTGGATTATTTGAGCTCAGATTACTCTTTGGTAAAAATCCGAACATTGTCCCTGAACAGACAATTGGGTGGAATTGGACCCATGTAGCCTAACGTTTTGAAGCTAAAGAGCCTCAAGTCAGTTTTCCTCTTCTAGCGGATTCTGGTATCATTTAGTTTATTGTTGGAATCCAAAATGCTATTGGAGAACCGAAAGCTATTGACAAACTAAAAGTCCCACATAGTAAGTAGATGTGGGACATTTTTTTTTTTTGGCTGGAAAAGTAGATATGGGACTTGAATGGGTTAAAAGGAAATGTGAGCTAAGGGCTTGTAGTTGAGTGTAGTAAGGAGAATACTTCTTACCATGCTACCGCATAGCGGCCTGATGTGCGATTGAGCGTTTAGGGCACATTTAGCGCATCTTAGACACCATTTGCACTTACGCATGTCGCTAGGAGCATATGAGCGAGATTTAAGCGACTTTTGGATAAAATAAATAACTGTATTGTATAATTATTTTTGGTTGACTATTGTAAAGTTGCAACTATTGGAACCGTTAATATTGTTTAAACAGTTGTAACTATTGGTGAATAGTTATTTCTTCTTCGTCGCTGATCGAAATCGGAACAATGTGTTTAAGGTTATAGGGTTTTAGTGTGTTTTGGAGATGGAAAATGGGGTGGGGCTTTGATTTTTCTTTTCCTTTTTGTCTTTTCAAAAGGGGGAAGTTAGTGCGAAATTTTGAAAGTGGTGTATTTTTTTTTTCTTTTTTTGGGAACCTGCCACATATTATTCCTATATCTTGAACTAATGGTGAAAAAAGTACGGCCCAGATGAGAGTCTTGAGTGTTTGTTCGAGTGAACGAAGCGTGAGTGAATAAAGGAGCAATAAACCTTAGAAATTAAACCTAAAAGCAAAGAATACGTAAAAACTAAAACTAAAAATTAAAATATTTATTCTTTTAAAAATATTCAAGCGGTTTTGGGAAATCGAAATAAAAAAAACCCATATGCGAAAACCACCCGAAAAATTCAGAATATAACAAAACCGCGCAAATTTCTTTTGTTATACCATTTTTACTTTCTTTTTTTTTTTTGTGCGCATCGATTTTGGGCAGGCAGACGGATCTTATAAGGTTTGCAAGTTGTATGAGGAAGAATTTTGTACGAATAAGACACAACTGTTGAAGATAGCCCCTAGTTTATGAGTCGTCGGTGAAGAGGACATATGCGCTTCTTGCAGGAGCGGGAACGAGTTAGTCATCGCAATCATACCATAACTCTTCAAGTCCATATTCTCAACATTCGAAACTTCATAAATATATGAACTCACATTAGGTGGAGCTATCCGTAACAAATCTTGATATGCTGAGGTGGTACATGGAAGGTTCATTCCCATCCTATCGCGTTTCATCTGCGACATACTCAATGTGTCGATGTCCATAGTGTCATCTGCATCGGTCTTCAGTTCGGCTAGACTCATTTTTGACGAGCGACGACTTTTGATTGAATTCGGTATGATTAAGATATTAATACTAGTGAAAGACTAAGAATTGGCGGATCGCCGGGCTCAAGAAAACGACAACAAATTCCGAAGTAGTTGAATATTTTAAAAACTAGTATATGGATGACGCTCCACAATCGAGCCGTCCTTGAAAATTGTATTAAAAATCACAATTTTATAATGGTTTTTTTTTTCATTTTGAAATTCTTTTTCTTTATTGAATATTAAATTAGAAATTAATTATTTAAAACTTTGAGTATTTACTTGTTTATAATTTTTATTAGTCATTTTAAAGGTAAAGTTTGAAGGAGTCACTCATAGTTTCACGAAATTAAGGATTTAACCATAACATGTAACATTTTTTAACCCTAAACTCTAAACATATAACATTTTATGTTACATGTAACATATATACGTGTAAAAAATGTAACATTAAATGTAAAGTTACATCTAACATAAAATATAACACATATAACATTACATATAATGTTACACTTTTACGCGTATATATGGTAAACGTTACACGTTATAACTAAATCCTTAATTTTAAAATTTTATGGCTAAATCCTAAAAAATTATCCAAAAATTTAGTTAAATGCCTAAAAAACCCTATAAAATTTGGGTATTTGTTAGGGCTGTACAAGAAAACCGAAAATTCGGTTTAAACCGTTTTCAAAAACCGCACCGCACCGAATTTCGGTACCACGTCAGCAAACCGAATTTTCGGTGCGGTGACCGCACCGATTTTGAAGAAGCGGTGCGGTTTTCGGTTTTAGAAAATGATAATCGGTTAAAACCGAAACCGCACCGAATATAACATATATTATTTTATTTCATATTTTATAAAAAATGCATGATGGCTCAGTGGTCTTCACGCGTGTTTTCTTCCCTGCTGACCTGAGTTCGAATCTCAGCAATAAAATGTGCTGGAGGGAGTTTGAACCTTGGTCTCCTTGTTGGAAAGCCTCCCACACTTCCACTAAGCTACAAGTGCTGATGTGCAATCTATTAAATGATTTAATATATAATGTAGTCGTTTTTTTTTTTTTTCAAAAATCGGTGCACCGAATTGAAAAACCGCACCGCACCGAATAATTCGGTTAACCGAAATTCGGTTTTTACATGTTTCGGTGCGGTTTTCGGTTTTGAATTTTTAGAAACTGAAAATTCGGTGACCGAATTATTCGGTGCAGTTTAAAACCGCACCGCTTTTTGTACACCCCTAAATTCTGATTATTATTTAGTCTACTATTTGTCAGTGGGGTATTCTCTTTCCTTCACATTAAAAAAAAAAAAAAATTAGACGACTTTTTGTTTCCCGGTAATTTTATATTTTGAAAAAAAAAAAAAGAAAAGAAAAGAAAATCAAAACCCCATCCCAATTTCCATCTCCAAAACCCGCTAAAACCCTATAACCTAGAACGCACTGCTTCGATTCCGATCAACGACGAAGAAGAAAGCCAAGCCATTGTCCAAAAGCTTCTCAGTTCTCTCCAAATCTAGGGCAAGCAAGTAAACAGAGATTGATGGCGGCGATTCTGAAGCCGCCGGGAAATTTCTCGGTGACGCCTCACAAAGTCTCCGTCTGCGTTCTTCTCCAAATCTACGCCCCGCCGGCTCAGGTCTCCGTTCCCTTCCCTTTCTCCTCCGTCGCTCAGCACAACCGCCTCGGCTTGTTCTTGTTGGCTCTCACTAAGGTTTGCTTTCTCATTTCTAGCTTTTTCTTTTTTCTTTTCCTCACTTTGGTTCGTCACTGGATATTGCAGAATTAGCTTAATTGTTCGATTAGGTCTTGATTTTGCTAATCTTTGATTTCCAAGTAAAGTTCTGTTAGTTTTTGTTTATTGGTAAGCTGAGAGTGATTTATTGTGCTTTAGCTTAGTTTCCGTTCTTCAAAGTTTAATTTTTTTTTAACTTTGTAGTCTTGTGATGATATTTTCAAGCAACATTAGCTTTATTGTTCGTTTAGATGTTGATCTTGATTTCCTTGGTAAAGTTCTGGTATCTATTGTTTATTGGTAAACTGAAAGTGATTTATTGTGCTTTATTATAGTTACCTTTTATTTTATTTTTTAAATTTGTTTGGATTTTGTAGTCTTGCGATGATATTTTTGAGCCAAGACTCGACGAGCTCATAAATCAATTAAGGGAAATTGGAGGGTTGTTGAACCATTGGTTAACTGATCATTTAATGAGCCGATTGTCATCTCTTTCGTCCCCTGATGATTTGTTCAACTTCTTTAGTGAAATACGAGGTGGGGTGTTTCTCTCTTGTGTTGTCGTTCTTGCTTCTCCGTCTTTGTTTTGAGTGATTTCTTCTGCTTTATAATTTTCTGATTTAAAGTGTTGCTTTTAATATTTGTATTTCAGGAATTCTTGGTGGCCCTGAGGCTGGTGTTGTTGAAGACGACCAGATTATTTTGGACCCAAATAGCAGTCTGGGGATGTTTCTTCGCCGTTGTGTACTTGCTTTTAACATGTTATCATTTGAGGTTTGATTCTCTGATTAATGTGTTTTGTAATTTATATTTTGCTGTTAGTTATGGAACACAAACTTTAATAATATACACAAGTAGGACGAAAATTGAAGAAGGATCAATGATGAATTCACCCAGAGACCAACTCATAATTTAGTTTTGTTATTCGCACTTGGTGTAAAATGTAATGTGATTTCGGTTTACTTTTAATTTCTCTTCTTCCAAGGTTTCTTTAAATATCTCTGCATCTGCATTCTTAGGAAACGAATAAATATTGAATGTGATGTTTGTGTCCCAGAATGTATGCATGCCAAACATCAATTGAAGCATGATAGAATATAAGATTTATCATATTGTTGTTATTCATTTTTATATTTCGGTTCTTTTTCTCTATTGTTGATATGAGAGAAATTGGGCTTTTTTAGGTTCTCAAAGAAGATTAATTTGCTCCTAATTGTGCTTTTTTTTGAAGACGTGTTTATACGGTGTCAAATTATAATGCAGGGTGTTTGCCATCTTTTAACAAATATAGGGATGTATTGTAAAGAAGCCCTTTCAAATTGTCCTCCTTATGAAGCACCTCATTTAGATGACTCTAGTAATGATTTGGAAGACTTATCAGAATATGAGAATATGGAGCTAGAGAATTTAGTCTTTGAGAAGGTTGATGAAGAGATTGAAGCTAGAGAAAGAGCTAGTGAAGGAGTTTCTTTTCATCTTCATGTGCCCATAGCACTTTCTGGTTTGGTGGAAGGTATAAATACTAAAGTCCATTAACTTTCTGTTTTGTAGAGACATCTCTTACCATATATTTAGTTATGTAAAGCTACGGGAAGTACACTTTTCTCATCCTCTTTATGTCATGCCACTTTAATTTTAGGTGTCATTTCATGCCACCGTTTTTTATTTTATTTTTAATTATGATATATGAAATTTGCAAGTGCGCAATAGACAGCCACCTCGAATTTTTCCCTTGTGTTCTCAATAGGTCAGACCTACATGTATGTGTTAATTTGTTCTTATATGAGAAATCATAGAAGCAGGGATTTAGTATGTTCCATCTTAATATTTGCGTTGCATCCTTTCCATGATTGCTATGTGGTTTGTTTCGTTGAGGTTGCTTTTAGAAATGTTGATGACAATCATTAGAAAAATAAAGTGAAATACAGATATCGAGGTTCCTGCTGACCCAAGATTGAAACATAGTGACAAGGATAGAGAATCTCGTCAATATTTGCATCCACCAACAGATGTACTACAGGATATTGATAGCAATGGTGCCATGTTCCTACGCACAAACTGGCAGATACAAGGATTTCTGCAAGAGCAAGCTGATGCTATTGAACGGTAAGGCATATATTACTTGTCTGATTTTTGTCAATCTTCTATATTTATGTTGTCGCTTGTTCTTACAAGTTTTGAGTAATTTAGATTCTGAGGTATTTCTGTGGTAGGAATGGAGGCTCTTTCTCTTTAAACGCTTTTGAGCTTGTTTTGAGGCAGCTGCAAAAATCCGCACCTAAGCTACATCGTGTAAGTTTAATTGGAACTATATTATCTTAGTGCTTCTATTATTTTCTCTATTTATTTGTTTGTTTTTGAATTTATTTTATGTTTGCTCTAATGCAGGTTCACTTCTTGCGTTACTTGAATAGCCTTTATCATGATGATTATTTTGCTGCATTGGAGAACCTTCATTGCTATTTCGACTACAGGTAATCGAAGAAATGGCACTGTGTTTATGTACTAACATGTTTTGTTATGAATAGCTGTTTTCTAAATTCTGTATAAACATACCGATTCAGTGTGAAATGAAAAGTAAAATCTCTCAATTACTTTCTCCTTCAAACATCTCTGTATTTTTATTAATAGATAATTTCATCTTCTATCCCATGCTTCTTTAATATAGGTCTTGAGTTTCTCTATCATATTACAATTAACACAAAACCAAAAAAGATAAAAATCTTAAGCAATAGTTTTTTCTACATATTAACTGAGTCAATAATACTGGGACTAAAGTGCAGGGATTGAAGGATTTGATTCTGTTCCCCCAGCTACTGGTTGTAATAGTTTAGGAAGATATGAAGTTGCTTTGTTGTGCTTGGGAATGATGCATTTTCATTATGGCCATCCAAAGCAAGCTTTGGAGGTGAGCATGTAGATATTTCTTGTCCCCTTAAAATCCCTGATTCTATGTTTGACCTAATTATGGGTTGCCTGGTTGTTTGATATTTCCGTTTTCTGATACTTTTTTCAGGTATTTACTGAAGCGGTTCATATTTCTCAACAGGTACTTATGGTATTTTATGTGATACTCCTTTATCTATATGAAGATAATGCAAGCCTCTGCAGATGTATATTTTTTGCATGCCATTTTGAACTCCTTTTTTTCTTCTAGCACTTTGTTTTTCTCTTATTTTTTCTTTGTGCTCATTCATTACCTTTTTTTACGGTTCTATATTATTAGCTTGTTCTGGTTCCTTCCTTTTCCTTCCCTTTTTCCGTTTAAAAAGCAAACCTTAGACACTACTGATTTATTGATCTAAAGCTGATGTTTGAGTCAGCTGCTAGTTTTTTATTTAAGTCAGCTTGTTTCTTCCTAGCCAATGAGGCATACAAGCTCTCTTAGATAGCTTTATTTCTGCTGCTAGAGTTTGAAAATGACTGTCCAGTACATTCTTTTTCTTTAGTGTTTCCTTAATTCATGATGAAAAGAGTTGTACTACCTGTACATTTTTCTGGACATAGTTGCATACATGCCCGTGTATGACTATTGTTTATATACAAGTATACATGCACACATGAATATAGCTTATGCACGCAGAACTCATTAAGCAGGTTCACGTTTATGTCCTTTGCATAACTTGCCTGCACTGAGGCCTTATGATTACAATTTATGCAGCAAAGCAATGATGTCTGTCTAGCATACACATTAGCTGCTATCTGCAACTTGTTGTCAGAAACTGGCATATCCAGTACAACTGGTATTCTGGGATCATCATACTCACCTTTGACCAGCATAGGCATTTCGTTCTCAGTCCAGCAGCAGTTGTTTGTACTCTTGAGAGGCTCTCTGAAGAGAGCAGAAAATTTGAAGTTAAAACGATTAGTGGCTTCCAATCATCTAGCGATGGCCAGATTTGACTTGACGGTAAGAATTTAAGAACGAGTCAAATGATACTGTTTATATGTGTCCTGTGCTCATAATAATGGAACTGTTTCTCATGGTACGACTTGTTTCTTTTATTTATTTAATTTTTTATTTATGGTGTTTATTTGAATTTTACAAGAAACTTTATATATATATATATATTATTTTAAGTGACTTGGAAGTCTTGTTATATTATCCTAACAGCATGTGCAAAGGCCTTTGCTGTCATTTGGTCCCAAAGCTTCCATGCAGCTAAGAACTTCGCCAGTTAATGTTTGCAAGGTAGTATGGGAACTTTATGATTATCCTTGTTTTCATATTTCATTTGTTAAACCTTATTTCTTATTTCATTCATCCATGCAGGAACTTAGATCAAGTTCTCAATTGATTAGTGAATTTGTTTCTGAAACTTCAACTCTGACAACTGATGGTCATTTTAGCACTGCATGGCTGAAGAATTTACAAAAACCCATGGGTTCACTAGTGTTATCGCATGAAAATTGCTCAGAAAGCAATCAGAATGCCTTCCAGTTTTGCACACAACCAAGTTCGATTCCTGGTTCAGTCTTGCAGTTAGTAGGTTCTTCATATTTACTACGTGCCACTGCTTGGGAGATGTATGGCAGGTAATGCCAAGGACCTTTATTGCATTCCTTTGTTGATTAACTTATGGAGATTATATGATCACGAAATTTTACTATTACAGCGGTGTGTAAAATTTTTCCTGGGGCTTGAGCTAGCAAGAGATGAGCTTATTTACATTGACCGGATTAAGTTTGCTAATATCTTTCTTGTTTTCTGGGTATGACATCAGTGCCTCTCTTGCTAAAGTAAACGCGCTTGTTTATGCAACATGCTTTGCTGATATATCAAGGTAAATCAGGCTGAAACAATCACAGAAGTTTCAATACCTTGCTTCTTTGCCTATCCCATGTTTTTCTCCCTCCAGTTTTAACTTATTGGAGGCTTCTTGGATCCGTGCAGCACATCTGATGCATCCTTAGCATATGTGAAGCTTATCCAACATCTAGCAGTCTTTAAAGGATACAAAGGTCAGATGAATGCTCGTACTGCCGGAATAGCATCTTTATTTTCTTAATATCGTATTCTTTTGTGAAGAAGTGTACCTCTATTTGTACCACCAGATTGAGTGTGATCTGTCAATTATCATGTGAAATCTTTCACTTGATTGAGCACATTCTTTTTATTTAGATTTTGATACTTCCATATATTTTAAATTATTGGGATTGAACACTTTTTCTTTTGTTTTGTATATATATATATTTTTCCTTTGTTTGTAGTCACGAGAATCTTAAACAAGATAGTCATCGTCTAGCATCCTTGATATGGATTATGCGAATTAACAATCTCATGTTGCTTTACCTTTAGCATCCTTAATTGTATTTGCAGTGCAATTAAAAGCATCGTGAACAAACTGTTTGCTTTCGTTTCTATTTGGTTTAGTAGAGTATTATTGCATATTCTTACAATATGGTGCTTTTAGAAGTTATCAAATACCAATTCACCATATTCTCTTTTGTGTAGTGATCTCTACCTTTCCCTCTCTTCCCTTGCACAAACATGCACATTTAACACATGCAAACGTGAATATTTTTTCACTCTCAATAGTTTTATATTCTCTTGCTCTATTTCTAGAGGCGTTTGCTGCTCTTAAAATAGCAGAGGAGAAGTTCTTGACTGTGTCAAAATCCCGAATCCTGGTTTTGAAACTACAGCTGCTTCATGAGCGTGCTTTGCATCGGTAAGTTTACTTACTACAATCTTGGTGTTTTTTAAATTACGTATTTATGTTTAACATATTTCTAAAACACCATATAGAGGACATCTGAAATATGCTCAGCAAGTATGTGATGAGCTTGGAGTTCTGGCCTCATCTGTTACTGGTGTCGATATGGAACTGAAGACAGAAGCTGGCCTTCGACGTGCTCGTACATTGCTTGCAGCAAATCAGTTTAGTGAGGTATGATTTTACGTTAAACTTCTTGCTTTGAAGGTTGATTGTTCAATCATTGCGATGTGCCAGAACTTCAACTTATCACCTATCTTCCATAGCATTTAAACCCTTTTAACTCATTGGCATTAATTACCCAATGTCATATTTATGGCTTACACTCCTGTTCCAGTGTTGGAAAGTAGTTATTATATTTGCAGTATGCTAGGCAAGGAAATATTGTGGACTTGATTTGTTGAAAGTAGTCTTAGCTAGATGTATGTAAATGATAGCATAATCTGATTAATAACTGTATTCATAACTTTGGTTAGAAAAGTTGTAGTTTTTGTTTAATTAGGAATGGAGTATTAGAGTTGATTGAGGCCAGAAGTAGTAGTTATCTGCATCTATTGGCACCTTCTAACATCTTTCTTCTATTACTAAGTAATTTCATATTCAATCTGATCTTCTCAACAACTTTTCTTGGAATCATTAAACTTGAAAGGAAATTGTACCATGTCGCTGACAATCCATCCAATGCTTAGTGTTTGAGTTGTCTGAACTGTGCTTGTTTGACTTTTATTTTTTAATTTTTTAAACCATTCAAAACTATGTTCCTTGCAGGCAGCAGAGGTCGCACACTCCCTTTTCTGCATGTGTTACAAATTCAATCTGCAAGTTGAAAACGCAACTACTCTTCTGTTGCTTGCAGAAATCCACAAGGTATCGTCGTATACTTAACGTACTAAAATATGCTTGAAGCCTAGGGTTCTGGGTTACCCTCACGCCTACTCGTTCAGACGCCATGCACAATCTTTCTTGTTACGAGCATAAGAAACCAAAAAGAAATAAAAGAAACCCTAATGCATATTCTTATTATATATATTGTTTTTATTTTTTGTTGTAAATATGCACGTGGTAAGCAAATTAAATAAGGAGGGTTATAATTTGTCCGGTGGTTGATCATGAAAATCAAGTTAGCAAACTTTTATAATTGGTTGTAATAAATATTGGTGTCTTTTCCTGTATTGGGATGCTTATCGTTTTGTTACCAGTTTGATTCCTTTTTTTTTTTTCATGCCTATTCTCAGAGATGCATATCTTCAATCAAAATGTTCTGAAAATGGGAGTTCTATTTGTTTTTTTATCAGAGATCAGGAAATGCGGTTTTAGGCCTTCCATATGCTTTGGCAAGTCTCTCATTTTGCCAGTCATTCAACTTGGATCTTCTCAGAGCATCGGCCGTACTCACATTAGCTGAATTGTGGCTTTCACTTGGATCAAACCATGCAAAGAGAGCTTTATCCCTTATACATGGTGTTCTTCCAACCATTCTTGGTCATGGTGGTTTGGAACTCCGTGCTCGGGCCTATATTGCAGAAGCAAAATGCTATCTGTCTGATCCAAACTTTTCAGGTACTCCATTGAGCAAATTTTCTATCCAATTGAATGTTAGACGGACCACAGACTTTCTTGAATTTATAATAACTTTCCTATTGTGGACTTCTGTGTAGTTTCCGAAGATCCTGAGCTGGTGTTGGATCCTCTTAGTCAAGCTTCTGATGAGCTTCTAGTACTGGAGGTAAGTGAAAGTTCCATGTTTTTGCGAATGGATAAACTTAGTGTTGCTTAGTAAGTCAATCTAGAATTAACATGTTCTGACGCGTTTGATAATGGCTGTGATGAACAGTATCATGAATTGGCGGCTGAAGCTTTTTATTTAAAGGCCATAGTATTTGACAAACTGGGGAGACCAGAGGACAGGGAAGAAGCTGCAACTTCATTCAAGAAACACATAATGGCTTTCGAAAGCCACCGGGCTGAAGAAGATTCTCTTACCAACACGATTTGAAGCAATATGTAGTTATGTACTATTTGAGATCTAATGGTTTCTAAAAAAAGCTGTATAATTAATAGAAAGGAGAGCGTTGGAAAATTTGGGATATTTAAGAAAAAAATTCAGTGCAATTCATGCATTTGTCGAGGGGAAAGAAATATTTTGTTTTTAAATTTTTTTTTTCAACAGAGAAGTTTAATTTAGAGATGTAAATCGTGTCACGCCGTAATCTATTTAATTTTGTGCTTTGTGCTCATGCCAAGTCCAAATACAAAGAAATGAAAAGCTTGTTGTATGTAATATTTCTCAACTTGAGATTTCACATTTAGATGCTAGCGTAATAGATCCTAAGTGCGGAATAAAACAAACGAAAATGATCGAAAATTGAAAGATACAAGAATTGGATTACCTTTGGCTAGTAAACGCTCAAAAACTATATTTGATTTGATGCTTCAAAGCTCTAAACTCCAAATACACGTATATATAATGGACCAAAAAAAAAAAACACATATATATAGTGTAGCTTCCATCAAAGCTCTCGGTCGAAACCAATCTCCGTTATCTCCGAGCAACCAAACGCACGTAACGTGCGACCTTTGATGACAGACCATTAATGGTCATTAAGTTCAAAATGTTTGGACCACGTGAATGCAACGCCAAACGTTTATACTTTTATTAAACAATTTTGAAAATGGCCTTTATTCAGTACAATCTCGTATACCATACGAAAAAATTATTAAAATTAAAAGTGATTGTAACGAATTTAAATATATTTAATATATCTCGTTATAATGATTTATTTTTTTCTTACTTTCTCTTTTTAAGAATGAAAAGCTTTTTGAAAAATTTAAAAAAATTTCTGTTCTTTTTCATTTTTTTTTTTCATTCTTACCCACGGATACTCGTAACCAACATACCTTTAGTCCTTAGGATCAAAGGTACTTTAAAAGTTAGTCGTCATACGTAATCTTTTTTTTTTTTTTTTGAAAAGTAATCTTCTAATTTTGATCATTATCTCATTTTCATTGCTGATCTGATCATATTTGTTTCTCTAATCTTCTGAGCTGATAATTTAACACGTGGAATTTGACCAAGATTCCACGAGTTGGTTATCCAAGCTAAGCTTCTCCCAGCAGTCAAGTCACATCACATGCCAGTCAAAACCCAAACGTCGTGTGATGGTGTTCCCAGATATTACGGCTTCTCTGGAGGGCCAATTCCGACATTTCACCCTCCTAAATCCTAGATGTCTCCGCCATGGATCTCTCACTCGACTTCCTATCCTAGTACGGTGGGTGCCGTACCATACTAGTTCTTCTCACACACGACACATCAGCCTCCATCTGATTTTGCTCTGTTCCAAATCCCGTGGGACCCACCAACCCCCCACGTCTCCGTGATCACCCTGACGTGGCCTCTTCATCCTTAAGACAAAGCGCACGACACCAACTAATATTCCTCCACGTGGCACCACCACGACCCCGCAGGCTCCATAAAGACCAATCCACTCAGCTTCCCCGTCTCCTCTCCTCTGCATATCCACTCGACTTGTCTGACTCTCCGCTAAAAAGAAAACAAAATTAACAACTTTCCCGAGAAACAAACAGACAGACAGAGGGAAAGAAAGAATGGGGAAAGAAAACTCCGGCGGCGATTTCAAGCTGGTCGGCTACTCGAACTTCGTCCGGACCAACCCGAGGTCCGACCGCTTCGCCGTGCGGCGCTTCCACCACGTGGAGTTCTGGTGCGGCGACGCCACCAACACCGCGCGCCGGTTCTCGTGGGGTCTCGGCATGCCGATCGCCGCCAAGTCCGACCTCTCCACCGGAAACCAAATCCACGCCTCCTACCTCATCCGCTCCGGCCAGCTCCGCTTCCTCTTCACCGCCCCATACTCTCCCTCCATCTCCGCAGGCGGCGGCGGCGGCTCCACCGCCGCGATCCCGACCTTCGACCGCGCGGCGTTTCTGGCCTTCTCCGCCGCGCACGGGCTCGCCGTGCGCGCCGTCGCCATCGAGGTCGACGACGCCGCGGCGGCCTTCGCCGCCAGCGTCGCGCACGGCGCGGAGCCTTCTGCTCCGCCCACGACCCTCGGGGACGGCTCCGCCGTCGTCGCCGAGATCCGCCTCTACGGCGATGTCGTTCTGCGCTACGTCAGCTTCAAGAGCTCCGACGCCGAGTTCCTCCCGGATTCGAACCCGTGGCGGAGTCGTATCCCCTGGACTTCGGCCTCCGCCGCCTCGACCACGCCGTCGGGAACGTCCCGGAGCTCGGCGCCGCCGTGTCGTACGTCAAGGGATTCACCGGATTCCACGAGTTCGCGGAGTTCACGGCCGAGGACGTGGGCACGAGCGAGAGCGGGCTCAACTCGGTGGTCCTGGCGAACAACGACGAGACGGTGCTGCTTCCGATGAACGAGCCTGTGTACGGGACGAAGCGGAAGAGCCAAATCCAGACCTATCTGGAGCACAACGAAGGGGCAGGGCTGCAGCATTTGGCGCTGGTGAGTGAGGACATATTCAGGACGCTGCGGGAAATGCGGAGCCGGAGCTTGGTGGGGGGGTTCGAGTTCATGCCGGCGCCGCCGCCGACTTATTACAAGAACTTGCGGGGTCGGGCGGCGGACGTGCTGACGGAGGAGCAGATGAGGGAGTGTGAGGAGCTGGGGATTTTGGTGGACAGGGATGATCAAGGGACTTTGCTTCAGATTTTCACCAAGCCTGTTGGAGATAGGTAATGTGGTTGAGTTGAATTGAATTGAAAGTAGCATTCTTTTTTGTTCTTTGGTAGCTTTGGTCTTTGGTTTAGTGATGTTACTCATGAGTATGAGATTATAAAGCACTCACCTTTTGGAAATTGAATGCCTCTTTTGACTGAATTGAATGCCGATCTTGACTGTGTTGAAATTATTAAGAGCTTGACTTTTTATTATCTTGGAAGTGGTCCTTTTTAGTTTGTTGTATTTCGCTGGATATGCTAGTATTGTGCAATATATGCTTTTTTGAAAATGAATGTCCGAACTGAGGATCAAAATTATGTCTCGACTTTGATGTTTCCATTTTTTTTGAACTTAATTGTGCTTGGTGATTTTTACTACTCCTCTCTCGATATGGAATGTGTTTTTTTTTTTTTAATGTTGGTTAAGAGGCTCAAGAGAGAGCTTGTACTTCACATATGTATTTTTATCTCAACTTGAAATTAAACTAGCACCAGGCTTAGTCTCTCTCTCGCTCCCTTACATGACTGAGATTTTGTTATGGTTTGGCCTGATCGGTCTCCTGTAGTTTCAGCTACGTAAATAAAACCGATTCACTTATATGCAGTTTTACATTCTTTGAGTTTGAGTTTCTTAAAGTATTAGATTCCCAACTGGTGAGTGGCAGAATAATCAACCCATGAGGAAACAAATGTGTTTTAAATTAGCCGATAATTTTGATTTGGGGTGATAAAGTCAGGTCGGTTTTTTGAGAATTTCGAATTGCAATTTCGAAAATTAATAGTGTATGTCTTTGTTACCAAGGACTTTTGTATTGAAAAGAAAAAAGTAAAAAAAAAAAGACAAGAGAGAAAGAGATACTATTTCTTCTCCTGAATCATTGATCTTACAACCTCGTTTGAGAACAATTCATCGATGTTGTGGTTATCTGTGTATACAAATTTTTGCCTCAGAATAAATGCATATAAACTACCATGTTGTTGCACTGGCTTGACTGGATCCTATGCTGAATGTGCAGGCCAACGATATTTATCGAGATAATTCAGAGACTAGGCTGCATGATGAAGGACGAGGAAGGGAATTTGTATCAGAAAGGTGGATGTGGAGGTTTCGGGAAGGGTAACTTTTCGGAGCTCTTCAAATCCATCGAGGAATACGAGAAGACGCTTGAAGCCAAGCACAATGTAGACTCAGCTGCCGCGTGAGAACCACAACATTACCCGCAAACTCATTTTCATCTCTATACTGTAAATTTAGTAAGGTACTTTTATGCCAGTTTGGTCTAGTCCTGCTCATAGTAAATGTTGGATCAAATTGTGCATTTGAACTTCTTAATAAACGTCTTTGGCTCCTAATTCTCTAATACTGCACTTTTATCTCGGAAAGAAAAACGCCTTTTGGGAATTTTCCTTTATGAACGACTTAATAAAGATTCAACGTTCCAACCAAAAAAAAAAAGAACATGCAAACATGTGGAAGCTAATATGTCGCACAGATATTAAGAAACTTCTCAAGGAACAGTAGCTTTGTCCTTTTGATAGTTGGAAAATAAGCCGGTGATAATTGATATCAAGTAACATAGAATGTGTTGTGTTGTATAGGCTTTGTAACTATGCTAGAACAGAAAGCAGGTAGCAAAAAACATTAAACTATGGATGCCATTTCTTTTTTTTAAATTTTTCGAAAGCTAATATCGTTTTGATGATGGTGTTGAACGAAACAAAATGACATATAAGAGTTTATGAGACTGCTCTATACTGGATTTGGATTACCGATCAGCAATAAGATTCATGGTTTGATTATCACAAAGGAAGAGAATTTGCTTGATCTCATAAAATGATCACGACGAGGATCACGCGAAAAATATATTCATATCAAACATTTGTTGCTAATAGCGAACTCTCTAATTAAAGATAACAGTTTGAAAAAAAGCATATATTTCCTTTGTTTAAATCTCTCGCTACTAAAAAAAAAAAAACAAATTCTAACAACAATCGTCCTTTTCATAAATTGGCCACGCCAGCTTCCTTTTTATATCCAAAAAGTGTTTACATTGGTAGTACAGGCCACGAAGTGTGCAAGACAGAGTAAACATCTATAAAGTTCCACAATACATATTCCCTCTGAGCACGCGTGCGTTTGAAGTTTGGAATTTGGCCAACTTTCTCGTATTTGTCCTCTCTAATATTGTACTTGCAAATACAATTGTTTAGCACCATGAAAACCACGTCGCCGTCGTTGGGATCGAAAGCAACCACAGATATGGTCTTTCTCTTGTCCCTTTTCACGCTCACGTCGTGCACCAAAACCCACGCTGCTGTGCCTGCCACTGCCTCGTCATCGCGTAATTCCCAAACTTTCAAATCAATGCCGCCGTTGTTCTTGAGCAACTGCCATACTCGCAGCCGCCCCCGCACCACTCCGACGCCAACTCGGAAAAATAATTCAGCCCTCCACCCATGGCGGAAGCCGTCAGGCACATTGATGAGTCGGCACTCGCCGCTCGCGAGCGAATCCAAGGCCAGAAATCCAGTGAGCTTCCAACACTCCACTGTCAACGGAAAGTACAGAACTCCTCCGCTCCCGACCGCTTCGTGGAGAAGCGTTTCACTCTCTGCCAAAGCAAACGCCCTCGGTGCCGTGAAGTTTCTCTGGCTCCATTTTCCAGTCTCGGAACAAAACTGCAACGCTCTGAACATGTAATTATCGCCGGCAACGACAAAAGCATTGTCGATGTCTAGAACCACAACCTTGTAGTTACCGAGGCATTTGTCGAAACCGTACTGGTTGGGATCGAGCCACAATCCGCTCCTACCGCAGGACCTCAGCGGCGGCATATCTCGAGGGAGGATATTATATTGCCTGGTGAGAGGATTGCTGACGCAGTATTTCATCGGAAAGTCAAAGAAACTAGATAGCAACAAGTCATGGGACGATGTTTCTATGCGAGAGAAAGGCCAACGGCCAGGCAAAAAATCCAAATAACTGGTCGATTTGGAGTAATGACGGATCCCAGTAGGAGCGTTGGAGGATAGCGCATGGGATGTGAAAGTTATGTCGCTGCTTTTGCGGCGGAAGAATCTGAAGAGAAGCGTGAAAGGCAGAGAGTAAGAGGGGTCGAGATAGCGGCTGTGACTGTGACGCTGGCGCTGATTGAATCTGGATCGGAAGTAATCGGTGAATATGAGAGAGGACCAGCGCTTGCACACGAGGCCGCATTGGACTGCGGATAGGGCGTGAGGGAGGCGGAGGAGTATTTCCAGCAGAAGCTCCTCCTCCACATCGGACATGAATGAAGATGAAGATGAAGATGATGATGATGCCTCTGCGATTGGTGGTGGATTTTGGGTCCTGAGTCTCTTGCTTCTACGCGGAACCAAACCGAGCTCTTCTATTATAGCCATGGATTGGTGATGAGTAAGTTTTGAGGAACTATGTTTTATGGAGTCAAGAGTGTAACAGGTTTGTAGATTTGAGTAAAACTGGAATAATTGGCGGCGATGAGTTTAGAGGATCCAACTGATGCCCAATATTTTATAGTCGCCTGTCTTTGCTCTATTCTAGTACGTATAGGATTAGGATTAGGATTAGGATTAGGATTAGGATTACAAAACAGCACGTGAAGTTAGAGCAGGTCTTTCTGTTGAATGCTTATTTTGACTTTTCTCTACTTGCAACCTACAACTACATGTCGTATATCCCATTTAAAAGTCGGTAATTTTTTACGGGAAACATTGCGTAAAAGTTAAAGGTCGGTAAATTTTCTAATTACAAACGAGTAATTATCATCACGAAATTTAAAGGTTTATAATTATTAGTAATGCTATGGGTGGTGAAATATAATTTAAAATTTTAATTTATTTATGTGAAACTTGAAAGTGTATCCTGACCCTACTCATCTCTAATTAATATATATATATATATATAAAGAGATTTTTAAGGATTTTAATCAAATTTTTTATTATTTTTTAAGGATTAGTCTGATGAAATTAAGGAATTAATCATTTTCGTTAATTCCTTAACTTCGTGAAACTATGACTAAATTCTTGAAACATGAGCTTAAAATGATTAAAACTCAAATCTTCCCTATAATATATATATATATATATATATATATATATATATATTACTTGACTATATGTTTTTCTTTAACTTCGTTGTTTATTTATTTTCTTTCCTAAGAAAGAAATTATTTTTTCTTGGAGACTTTTATGAATCTCTCAATATTGCGTGTTATTTTTGGTCCTTCGACCATCTTTAATACGAATACTATTGTCATTACTAAATTTAGCGCAAAAAAAAAATCAAAAAGCTGTATTTAACAGAATACTCCAATGCAATAATATTTTTTTATTATTTTGTTATTATGTAGTTGCACAATTTATTAAAACAATTAATGTTAGCCAATAATAAGAAACTTACATATAATAAAATGACTTTTTGATACAATAAAATTTTATATAGTATAAAATCGTAATCATAATTATGAAAAACTAGTCAATAAATGCTAATTTTCAAATGTCAAAATAACACATAAACTAGATCGAGTGCAAGTAGACTACCTATGTTATGACAAAACTTACACAAAGAAACAAAATTGAAACTTAAGGGAAGAATATAGCAGAGCCACGACCATCATAGAATTGAGAAGAAACGAAGAACCATAACCAATAATTCTGTTGTCATCATTATCTCAAATCTAGTGTGAAACGCAGCTTCATACTAGAGACTCGACCACCACTGAAGAATACTTCATTTGGCCTATGGCACTGGATTTCAACCACACAGACACATAACAATACTATGACAGGTCAAAAGGCAAAAAAAAAAAAAAAAAAAAACCCTCTAAAATTGATAGAGAGAAAGGGCCTGATGCACGAGTCCTACACACGTTAGCCCCTTTCACTCTCCTTTTTGGGCTTGTTCCCCCACACGCCCCCTATTTTTTTTCTTTTCCTTTTCTTTTTTCTTCTTCTTCTTCTTTTCCTTTTTGTTTTTTTTTTCTTTTCTTTTTCTTTTTAATTTGTAAATGTATTATCTGCTTTTTCAACGACATTTTTTTACGTGTCGTGCTCCGATATATATATATATATATGAGAAATTATAGTGAATACTCAATTTTTAAAACTTAATGTAAGTTATTACCCAATTTTTTGAAAAATGTGATCAACTATCTAAAAATGTAATTACTTACACAGTGGTAAGTAGTGGTAATTCACTTTGTTACCAAAAGCATGTGCAAGTAATTCACAAATTGACTAGAAACTCAATTACTTCAAAAATCTGGCTATTTATTTTTATTGTTATATAAATTTTGGGTATTTGCCTACTTCACCCTATATATATATATATTTACCTTTTTTTTTTCAAACAATATATATTTTTTACCTTGGTCAATTATATATATATATATATACATACAATCTTTTTTCTAATTTTTTTACACCTATTATATTGTGTTTATTTTAATACGAATAATTTTTATCTCTTTGGTTTATTTTCAGTTAATTGTTGTTTACTTTTGTGTGTTTTTATTAGTTTCATGTTTTTTTCCTCTAAAGAAAAGTTAATTTATTTTTATGATTTCCTCCCCCTTTTCAGATTTTAAAAAGAGATTTTTAGCTAAATGGCCTATTTTTAATCTTAGTTTTAAGGAATTGACCCGAGTTTATCATAATTAAGTTATTAGTCATTTTTATTTTTTGTTATTTTTTTAGACATTATGCATTGATTGTTTTGTCCTTTGTTACGGAAGGTAACAAATGTTGCAGACAGTAACAATTTTTATTATAATAGGTAATAACTTTTGATACATGCCGTTGCAGACAAAATTTGATATACATATGTAACAAAATATCTAATTTTTATTACACATTTGTCTGTTACGATTTATTTCAACATTTGTTACATGTCGTAACAAATATTGTTACAATCCATAACAATATTTGGGCGAATATGAGAATTTTGGACAGTCCGGATGTATGTGAATGAGCTTGGTAGCTCATAACTTATTTTTTGGGTAGTTGGGTCATTTCGGTTTAGCATGATATTTTCCTACTGGGCCCTTTTAAAACTTTGATACTTTTACTTTTGATATTTTTTTTTGTTTTACTATTTTAATGGTAAAAATAAAATTTTGAATCTTTATGTAATTTGTTTACCTTTTTAAACAAAAAAAAAATTATATTATTATAATTGCTTAATATCTCAAATTGTATTTGGGTGAAATTATCAAAAAATAAAAATAAAAATATGCGACATAGTTCATACGCTGACTCAACTAGGCGAAACAAATTCTTTAACGTGGAATTTAACAAAATTGAAATTGTGGAAATTAAACCTTCTGCCAGACTTTAAACCGGTAGCGCAGGCCACGATGTATGCACAAAAGAGTAGACTCGTAAAAAGTGGTCCAACAAGTATTCCTTCTCATAAACCGTCCGTTTCACGTTTGGAAGCTGCCCAACCTTCTCCAACTCCTCTTCTTTAATCTTGTACTTGCAAATACTGTTGTTCATTATCACGAAAATCACGTCGCCATTGTTGGGATCGAAAGCGACCACGAACATGGTTTTTCTCTTGTCCCTTTTCACGCTCACATCATGCACCAAAACCCACGCCGTACTCTCATTATCATCATCACACAACAATTCCCAAACTTTGAGATCGAAGGCCTCATTGACCTTCAACAGCTGCGATACCCGCAGCCTCCCCCGGACCACTCCGATGCAGACTCGGCAGACTTTAGCCCTCCACCCGCCGCCGAAGCCCTCTGGCACAGCGACGACGCGGCAGTACCCGTCGCTTGTGAGCGGATCCAAGGCCAGAAATCCGATGAGCTCCTCCCCCATGAATCTCAACGGGAAGTACAGAACACCTCTGCTCGTTACAGCTTCTCCGAAACACACGTGTCCTGATGCCAAAGCATCTGCCTTCGGAGCCGAGAAGTTTCGTTGGCTCCATTCTCCGGTCTTGGAACAGAAGATTGCCACTCTGAACACGTAATCAGCCCCGACATCGACGAAAGAGTGGACGTCGAGAACCACGACCTTGTAGTCGCCGAGCTGTTTGTTGGAACCGTACTGATTGGGATCGCACCACAGCCCGGTCCGATAGCCAAAGAACATATATGGCATGTCGTGAGGGAGGATGTGCCATTGCCTGGTGAGAGGATTGCACACGCAATACGCGTCCATAGGATCGATGTAACCGGATACCAACAACAGGTCATCGCACGACGTTTCGATGTCCAAATGAGGCCAATCTTCTGGCAGAAAGTCCAGATAACCAGTTGGATTCGGATAGTGACAGATCCCGGGCGGAGCCTTGGAGGAAAGCTTATGGGACGTGAAAATTATGTCGTTGATTTTGCGTTCGAATCTGAAGAGAATGGTAAAGGGAAGAGCGTAAGAGGGGTCGAGATAGCGGCTGTGATGGTGACGCTGGCGCTGATTGAATGTGGTTTGGAAGTAATCGGAGTATATGAGAGAGGACCAGCGCTTGCATACGAGGCCGCATTGGACTGCGGAGCGGGCGTGAGAGAGGCGGAGGAGTATTTCCAGCAGAAGCTCGTCGTCCACATCGGACATGAATGAAGGTGAAGATGGAGATGGAGATGGAGATGAAGATGAAGATGATGATGCCTCTGCGAGTGGTGGTGGATTTTGGGTCCTGAGTCTCTTGCTTCTACGCGGAACCAAACCAAGCTCTTCTATTATAGCCATGGATTGGTGATGAGTAACTTTTGAGGAACTATGTTTTATGGAGTCAGAGTGTAACAGGATTTGTAGATTTGAGTAAAACTGGAATAATTGGCGGCGATGAGTTTAGAGGATCCAACTGATGCCAATATTTTATAGTCGCCTGTCTGCGCTCTATTCTAGTACGCATAGGAGTAGGATTAGGATTACAAAACAGCATGCGAGGTCAGAGCAGGTCTTTCTGTTAAATGCTAATTTTGACTAATTTCCACGTGGACCCACAACTACATGTCGTTTATCCCACTTAAAAGTCGGTAATTTTTTTACGGGAAACATTGCGTAAAGTTGAAAGTCGGTAAATTTTCTAATTACAAACGAGTAAAAGAAAACCCAAGAACTTGTGATTTAATTCGAAAAAAAAAAAGGCGCATAATTTAAAGTGATGGGAGCGTAGGAATTGGCGTAGGCCACGAAGGATGCACAAGAGTGAAGACATATAACCACCATCCCAAGTTGTCCTTGACGTTGTTTGAAAGTCTGACGTTTGGAATTTGCCCAACTTTCTCGCACCACTCCTCTCCATCACCTATCCTGTACTTGAGGACGCTGTAGTTGCGCATTACGAAGATCGAATCGCCGTCGTTTGGGTCCAAAGCCAGGACCATCGTCCTCTTTCTCACGTCCCTCTTCAAGCTAACATCGTGTACCAAAGTCCACGATTCATCACACACATCATGATCATCATCATGGCCATTGTTGTTGTTACTAAGTTCCCAAACTTTTATCTCTAAGGCCCCAGTGGTCTTGACGAACTGCGACAGCCGCAGCCGCCCCCGGACCACGCCGAGGCAGAGTCTGCTCTTTCTGGCCCGCCACCCGCGCCCGAAGTCCGCCGGCACGTCGACGAAACGGCACCGTCCCTGACCGGTCGTGGCATTTTCGCTTTTGAATGGGTCGAACGCGACCATTCCTACGAGCTCGCCGGATTTAGTGTAGAGCTTGAAGTGTGGAACCCCGTTGACGGTGAATGCGTTGTCGAAATCGTACCCATCGAGAGTCAACGCGCTCGGAGTGGCCAAGGTATTCAGGCTCCATTGCCCCGTCTCGGAGCAAAAGACGGTCGCTTTAAAGACGGGCTTGGCAAGAGAATACTGGCTGAGAATGACAACTTTGAATTTGTATTGATCATCCGTCCGTTTCTTGCACACCAAGCCACACCGTTCGTAGTAACCCGGCCGTAGGTTAGTCTCAGGGAGGACAAGCCATTGCTTGGTGACCGGATTGCAGACGCAGTAGGCTTCGGGAATCGGAAAACTAGGCAAGCTTGATACCAGCAACAAGTCGTCGAATGACGCCTTGATCAGCAAACGAGGCCACGGCAAAAAACCGAGATAATCTCTGGTCTCGCCATGTCGATAATTGTCTATTCCATGGAGAATCTTCGACTCCTCGGAGAATAGCTTATAGAACGGGCAACCGTACTTGTTTTCGTCCACCGCAAGAGAGTGGGCGAGGAGAGTGTAAGGCGGCGGAGAGTTTGAAGGATCGGAAGCGCGTTTGCGGCGGTGGTGCTGGATGTATCTGTGGATGAATTTGCGAGAAAAAACCAGAGAGGACCAGCGCTTGCAGACGGTGCTGCATTGGATGACTGTTCGGGCGTCGGGGAGCCGGAGAAGTATTTCGAGGAGCAGCTCGTCTGTCGCGATAACGGACTTGAATTTCGACGCTGCTGTGGCTGCGGTTGATTGATCCGGCGAGATCGCCAGAGGGTTTCGATTTTTCCGAATTCTTTTGCTCCTTCGCAGGGAAAAACCGAGCTCTAATGCTGATTCAAGTTCAACCATGGTGAATCTGTCTCTATTGCTGTGTCTGTTTACTTTTGTTTGTGTTTTCTGTTTGTTTGTTTGAGTTTCTGTCACGCAGTATTGTATAGAGCAGTATTATAGTGTGTGTTGCGAGATTGATTTGATAAGAAAGCCTTCTAGATGATGAAGCTTACAAACCACTCTCCTTGTTAGGGAAGGAAGAGCTTAAAAGCCAATTTTGTCATTAATTACATTTTTAAAGTGCTAGGAAATGGTCCACAATGGTCTTCTTTGACCTTTGTGATAGAGGAGAACCTTTTTGGTGGGAGAGAGAAATAGTCCTTTGGTCAAGATTGATTGAATCACTAATAAGAGATTTGTTCTTATTTCTCTTGATCTTCATTAATAATAATTTCAAAAAAAAAAAAAAAAAAAAGCAAAGAAGGGAAATTAGCTGCTTACTAGTATAATATTTTTCATGCCATCTACGGAACTAGTTACAAGGCACGTGTAATGTGACCGTTTAGAATTTCTTTTTCAATATATTAATAGATTCATTTATTTAAGAAACAAATTGATCAAGGCTTCTGACTCTATTTTGATTGAGAAAGCAGGATTACTTTTTGTTTTTAATATTTTTTCTTCTTGGCTATTAATTTTTTGGGCTCATATTTTTGCAAGTTGTTCTTGATGATGGACTCGAGTCATTCGACACTTCAATTAATTCACAAAAAAAATTTTCCTTTCTTTTTTCCCCACCATGTTGATGTCTTTATAACCATCTCATAAAAGTCAGCTAACGGCATTGAGTGCTTTAGTTATAAGGAAACTAAAAGTTAATGTATCTGAGCATAAAGAATGGAATTTTAATCCCATTTAACATAGTAAATTTCAGTTGTCTAAAAGAGAAGCTGATATATGACAGTATATATATATATATATATATATAATATATAGAAGATCAAAGAATTTTGGCAAGATTGATTTTAATCAAATGGTTTGAGATTATCTGGTTGGTTCTCTCTGAAGGATGGAAGGCATCCCAGAAGACATACTTGTTTGCATCTGCACATGTGAACGGGTTTTTCGGATCGCATAAGACGCCCATCTCGAATCTCCCCGTGCCGCAACACCCTTTTCCGGCTTCCTCGAACCCTACCAATTCAAGAAACACATCACTTTTCAAACATCAAGTTATGTCTCAAAACCAGGACAAAGAGAAAACAGAATACTATTTTGACATCAAATGGTTATCAAGAGGGCACTACAAGAGAAGAGGAAAGTCTATTTCATCAAGCTTGGTTTACAAAATAAGCTATAATTTGAACATGGTTTAGAAAAAAAACAGAACAATAGTTAGAGATACAATTATGCAACTATTTAGAGATTAGAAATTCACCATATTGAGAAGGTCTTGTTATGACGTCTAGAAAAATGCCATAAGCATCTGCATACACCAGTTTAATCCCTGGAAGCTTGTTGTTCAGCTTCGCAATCGTTCTCGTAAGCTTTGCGTTGTATTCCCGCGCCAGGCGGTTCTTGTCCTCCACGCAGGAGTGGTGTCCGAGGATGTTTGTGAACCTCTGCAGCGGCAAACACCCCATCGGAGGAAGCCCTGCGAGGGATATCTTCCGTGCCCCCAGGTAGTAGATGTCCTCGACGAACTTCTCAGCCAATCCGATAATGAAATCCTCGTACTGAAGCACCGTGAACTGTTTCTGTCTTTGTGGCAGTGTGAAGTAGTTTTCAAGGAAGTCATTTGTTCCTATGCTTACCAAATATAGAGCCTCACTTATAATCCTGTTTGCCTTTTCATAGCCAAGATAGGCTCTCAGTTTGTTTTGGTACTCCTTGTAGTACTCTACTTCCTTCCACAGAGGAATTACACCCTTAACAAAAAATAAAAAAGATTAGTGAAACAATCACAATTTGGTCCCAATAGCATATTCAACCTAAAAATTGACATGGAAACTATATGCACATCTAGTTCACTATTGTTCACTGTTAATGCTAAAAAAATCAAACCTAGATCTTGTGTCCTTTTTAGTGCCTTATTTCATGTCTCAAGTTATTTGTTGATGCCTTATCAAATATATTTATATTTTAGACAATACAAATAAAGAAGTTAGTAATTTGGTAGTGTGCATAAATTGATAGGAGAACAGAGATAAGAGACACTCATAAAACAATTGATAATTCGATGGATTAATTATAATCTAATAATGTGCCTATAAATTGATCGAAAAAGAACAAAGATAGAGACACTGAAACGTGACGGAAAATCTGGATTCCATAGAGTCTGTGGTACAATTTAGGCATTTCATGCCACAAAATATCTTAGTTTTCTGCCACATGAAAAAGTACTAAATAGTGTATCATTTTTCGTAGCTTTTAAAACGTGAACATATACAATGCTTAGATATGACAAATTTGAATGCTTAGATTTTTAAGTAACAACTCACAAACAAACCAGAAGTGACATTGTCATAGCCAGTCCCAGCAGAGGCAAAGCAGACTCCGACTGCGAAATCCGATATCTTATAGCCGGGGTCCAAATAGGCAGGCACTATCGGCTTCAGCCCGAGCGCCTCGGAGACGAAGTCCGTCGGAAGCCGGCCGTTGGAGAAGCGCCCCGTGGGACAGCCTCCGAAGAAATCTCGGCCATAGGGCTTGAAATTGCTCCTTGCTATGGTGGGAATGTAGTTGTTGTTGCCCGAATCCACCGACGAGTCTCCGAACACTATGACCGCCGGAATGTTGTAGCCATTGGCCTCAACAACTAGCGCAAACTCCAGAATCTTTGCCAAGCAAAGCCATGGGATGAGATTGCACGACCAATGTGCCATTGTGAATATCAGAGGCTTTGGATATGATATGGTGTGGAATCTATTGTTAGGGTGATGATTTTTTGTTGTGTATTTATTAATGATTGTTTGGAATTAGAAGGTTTGAGAATGTGGGAGTTTAATTCTGGTGGGGACTTCTTTTCGTTTTTTTCCCCCCTAATTGATGGCTTGTAAATTGTTGATAATCACTAGGTATTGGGGATGTACTTGTGACTATTCATAAAGGAAGATAAACTGAAGTGTTGCTATTTATGTTGCAGTAAAATAAATATCCATGCAGGGAAATCTGCACCACGTAAGAGATTCTATATGACAAAAAAAAAAAGAAAAAAGAAAGAAAAAAGAGAGGACTCAAGACTCAAAAGTTTGGACTTATGAAATTATATAATTTCTGGTTTAAGTTTTTGATGCAGCTGGCTGGTGATCAAGTCGGTTGTGATTGTATTTAATGATGCAATAAATGCATTAGATGATGAGTTTGACAGGTTTATTGTGGTGTATTTTCAATAAATTTTAACTCCAAATTTTGGTAAGGTGGGTATATTGACTAAAAATTGAGATATGTTATAATTATAGCTAGCTAATCAATACTTGTTTATTTATGATCAGTTAGAGGGTATTTTATTTCAAGAGAATAGAGTTAGCTTTAGGGAACAATATCATCTTGTTGAATAAAACAAGATCTTGAAGCCAGAAGAAGTTAGTTTTAAAATGCTATATGATTTGAGATGCCAAGACGCTTACATATATACATGCATGTGACTAAATAAATATAAATTGAGATAGAGATATATATAATAGGACCATATATGTAGTTGATGTGAAAATGACACAAGTCATATTAATATTTGTACAAGGCATTAATTATGCATTGAAAGCTATCATACAAGGGACGGTTGGCCTTATTAAAATTATTGTCGTCCATATTACTGTGAATGGGATTGCTCGAAAGAGATTTAAAAGTTAAGCATGTCTTCTCAATTTTTCTACGGTAGTATAGTATGAGATCTGACGTAACGTTTTAATAAAATAAAACAGTGACTTCCCCTCTTAATAGTTTTTTTTTTTTTTTGACACTCACTCTTATTCATAGCAAACTGATACTACGTATTAGTTACCATCAATCAGCATATGGGGAATGGTTTAATTAGCCAGGAATTAATACGTACGGAGGAGTAATTAGGAATTAATTCCATATGCTGCAAGGAAAAAAAATTATGCTTAAGTACTTCACAAGATAATTATTTCTTCAATAACAATTACATTACCAACAATAAATAAAAATGTGACGGCATAAATGTGTGTGAAGGAAATGAAGTCCAATGAAGTTGGGAAAAGTGAATTACCTCTTGCCAGGGGTTTCTATGATGGGATTGTTAAACTTCTCAATTCTCATGGCTTGAGCTTTGCTATGTTGCTCTCTCTTTCGGGTTGGTCTGGTTTCATCGGTAATGATGAGAGGAGCATTAAGTGGCTCAGGATTGGGCCAATTTGAGGCCCATGGATCGGCCCAATTATTGCTAAGAAGATTATTGGCAAGGCTTCACCGATGTCCAAGACCATCCCAATCTAAATACCATTACCACTACCATAGATGAGTAAAAAGTTATACCCTACGCATATATCTCACGTTTAAAAGTATGAAAGTATGTTAGGAAAAAAAAAAAAAAAAAGGCAGTAAGTAGGGGGGGCAGAATTCTTAAAGGGTGTTTCTTTTAAGATATTTTTCTAATAGAGACGAAAAAAAAATTAAAAAAATAAAAAAAAGAGCAAAAAGAAAATTGATGCCACATAAATTTGATGACGTGAGCATATGATCCAATTCGTGTCAAAAGCGATAACGGTAACAGTAACAATAACGGTAATGATTTTTTACGGTTGGATCATACGCTCACGTCATCTTTACTGTTTTAGAGGATCATATGCTCACGCAGGTTGTAGAAAAATATATAATCTTAAATCTAATTCTAGTGTTTTAAACAACCTTTTAAAGTTCAAACACTCTCAATCTTTCATGCCTCTTTTTATATATATAGAGTTTGCGACTTCTTATTTGTATTAAAAAGTTTAACAATGTCGTAGCATGATAATTAGCTAAATTTTTATTAACAATGCAGAATAAATAGATTATATAAGGATATTTTCCCCTAAATGACTGACCCAATCTAACCCGACCAACTTTAGATTAATGGGGCATTTACATATATATTCATTTTAAAACTTAATATTACGCATTTGTTCAATGATTAGAACATATTTTATATCTATTCATTTTAATAATTAATTGGACAATAATACCCCTAAGGTCCTAACAAATTGGCTTTTTTATCAGGTAAAAGAAAAAACTGACTACACAAAAGATGCCTACATTTAAGGTCACATAAAATTAAATTGATATAATAATATTTGTAATTGTTAGATAAATGTGTAATATACGACTATAAAATGACTGATTATGTAAAAACATGTATATAATTAAATTAATATAAATATAACTAAGGTCCGTTTGGATAGCAATCTGAATAGATTTTTTGATTCCTATCCAAACAGGCCTTACACTACATAGTCAGTCCAAAATATGATAAAGATTAATAAAAAGTAATTCTCTTGCTACATTAAAATGTGGTTTGATTCTTATTCAAATGGACCCTACACTACATGGTCAGTCCGAAATATGATTTATAGAACGTTCTAAAATGAAAGGGGAATTGAAAATTATATCATTCTAAGTACCACTTAATAATCTATGATACAAGTGATGTGCTCCAGTAATTTCTATTCTATATTTACGGTGTCAAAGTAAGAATATAAATTAAAAATATAAACAAAAAAGATATAAATTATTAATGTGTCAAAAAAAGGCATTTCTCAAAATCTTCCTTCTATGAATTAGTCTTTGGACGTAAGCGTGGAAGTTATATACTTTATATGCAAATCAATAGATATGTAACAACGTTTTCAGGATACCCTTAGGACTTTAGTTTAAAAATTCTTCTATATAGCTATAAAACTCTCGCCAAAGTATGATAAATTGTCAATATTAAGGATAAGTTCATTAGAAAAAATACTTTAACCTACGTATTAGTATCACCAATATCGATTAATACTGATTCAATAGAGATTATCAACACTGAGAGCTATCATTTTGTCATAAAGACATCAATCATCATGAACAAATTTCAAAGGTAATAGTAATACTTTGAATATGTCTAAAAATTGCGGAGCAGACAAATTATCACAAAAGGATTCTATTTATGAACTGAAAAGTTTGACCGCATGTGTATATAAGACAAGAATTTGAGCTACGTTAGCGGGGGACATAAGCCCCTCAGTTTTAAATTTTAATTTTGCCTAATCTTTTTAGAGTTTCAGTTATGCCCTTTTTAAAAATATAAATTAAGACCACTTGTTGGGGTAGAATTCGCACTAAGTATTAAGGGTCATGTGCTAGCACCAGATCGAGCTATGTCACGAGCAAGCGACGAGCTACAAAGTAACAGCTCGAAAGCTATTGTCGCAAGTTGAGCGGCACATTTTGTGACGACCTGGCATTTTGTCATATTTCCACATGAGATAACAATAGGCTCAGTGTTGGCGAGCTTACTTGACAAGCTAATCCAATTATAATTTAACAAGCAAACACATGGCAACTCGACAAACTCCTAAGAAGCGTATCTAAGCATGTTAATGAGCTTCACGACAACACATGGCAAGCAAGCTAATATGAGATGGTGCCACGTGGTAAACGAGCTATAACAAGCATGAGCTCTCGCGAATCAAGGGGGTTACTAGCATTCAAACCAGCCTGCAATCAGGTAATTATCCTAACTTCTAATTCAAACGGGTAAATAAGAGCAAAACTCAAGGAAACCCTAATTCGGACGCGTTGACCCAACGTAGCAAGCTATAAATACAACTTAACTCATATCTGTCACCACTATCGTGCAACCTAAACATACTCAGAGAGAGAAATACATACTCTGATTGAGGAAGAACTAGGAAAATTTTGAAATATATCACTTCTAGACAATTTGTTTTAAAAAAATGCCACTTTAAAAGAAGATTTGCACTCGATGCTACTTTTTAGTAGTGAATTATTTGACCGAATTGGCTTGTTTTTTATTTATTATTATTATTATTATTTTTTTTACAAACGATGAAGACAAGAGGAGGGAAATGGGACAACATATTAATTTGATGATAAAAAAAGTGGCATGACATATAATAATGATATAGGTTGCAAACTTGAATATCAAATGTGGCATGAGATTAAATTTTCTCGAAGAACTACCTAATTACTTTTTTTTAGGACCTTCGTGCTCGTAGGATTTCACATGTAAATTGAAGGCATCATCATCAACAATAATCATATGATGGTAGATCCCACGTCCACACCACTTACTTATAAAAAAAAAAAAAAGCCATATACTTATTTTATTAATTTATTTTAGCTAGATTACATTATAAATTTCTATTAAAAAATGTAAAACTTTTCTTTAAAAAAATTTCTCACTGGGGCACTCTAACTATTAAGCTTAACATAAACAACATGATCCCAATAACCAAAATTTTTATATTCCTCACTACTTAGTATTAAAGTCGGTTTTGTCTATTCTCCAGTATTACATTAATGATGTTTTAACATGAATTACAATATGCGCTCAAATCATTTGTCTTTTAGTGATGATTATTCTGGCTTATATAGTTTCAAATCAATCATGCCTTGTAGGAAAAATCCAAATTTAATTAATTTATATAACTGTTACTTTGACAATATAAATAAACAAGTACCAAGTTGTCTGTTGATCTCTTCAAAACTATGTCACTATCTAGTTATGTCATTATCCCTATAAATATGCAAAAGTCACTACAAGTTACTTCATGGAGCTAAATTATTATTGTTATGTATATATATATAAATATACATGAACTTTCATTGAGTTTAATGAGAAAGCAGCATGAAACATGAATAAGGAAACGCTGCATCCAATAAACTCTATCACCATCAAAGCAAGGATTAGTCATGCCACTATTTATAATATCAACCAAATTTAATTAATTTATTTGTTTAAGTTAGTCATGATCAAACAATTAATTATCCTATAAAAAGTCGGTAATAATTGAGAGAATGCATTTGATTAGTTAATTTTTTAATAAACTACAGTACTACACGATCGACCAAATATGTATATATACACACCCATTGACAATGAATTAATATTTGCTCCCCAACAAAAAATTTACAAATGTAAAAGTCTTCAAACTATATATATAAATATGGTATCCAACAGGCAATGGACTCGAGGCGAAATAATTACTGATATTGGTCTTGTGGAGGGGTTGAGATTCTTGGACATTAATAACAAACTTAGGTGCACCTACTATTACTTACTTCTGTTTAATTATTTTTGGAAGCAATTACTCTTAACCAATACAATTTTTCTTACTGCAAGTAGGATAGATTTATATGGGGGTCCCTAATAATGACATGTTGAGATGACAATATTAAAGTTGACAAACTTTTAGCTAGTTCACATATATTCACTATCTTTGTAAAACTAATTATAATTGGTGTCTACAAAGTTAGATTCTCATCATTAAATAAAAAGTTACTAAAATTTCGTCAAGCTTATAATATTTAAATAATAAAAACAAAGTCAATCAAACATTTAATATACAATTGAAAAAAGAAAACGAAAAAAAAATAATAAAAAAATTGTAGTGATTAGTTAATATTTTACAGGCTGCCTATATAATGAAGGCCTGATCAAGCAAAGCTGTGTAAACTTGAGATACAGGAGTAGTTGTTCTCTTAGAGAGATAATAAATCATATATTTTCAGAAAATTATGGGCAAGAATTTTTCAACGTATACGAGATTAAGTAGTGGAGAGACAATGAGAAGAGACAATTACAAGGCTCGAAAAGGGTATGTACCGGTGCTGGTGGGAAGAGAGGACGACGTCGTAGAGAAGCTGTGGATACCAACCAAGATGATCTGCCACCCTTCCGTCGTCGCGTTGCTCAATAGCTCCGCCGACGAATTCGGGTATGCGCCGCAAGGCTTGCTCAAGATCTCGCACGAGGTTGATCCGTTTAAGAGATTGATCAAGACCATCTCTAGCTAGGAGCAATCTCTAGGAACTACGTACCCAATAATATTAGTCATCATTAGGGTTTTTTTTTGGGCAACCTGGCCTCACTTATTTCAACGCATATATATGTATGCTCACATATTATATATAATATATATGTATGTAGCTATGTATGTATACGTATATTAACATATACTCGAAGTTTGGAAAGCTACAATGATCTGGTAATTAAGGTTATGTGTGTTTCCAACTGCTTATATAGTTTAGCCTATTGCAGTTGTTGTTAATTAGATCTACTTTATATATAGTGGTAGTTATATACAGCCTTATATACATATACATATATATATGCCAATAATGATCACTCAACAATGAGTCTCTAACCTTGTAAACGAGCTAGATCGAAATCGAATCATTTTCTTTATTGATTATCAATGTCGTTTTTGGTGATCATATAATTTCTGAAAGTCTCGTGGGAAGTTAGATCGTATTATTCTTGTATGATATAATCATGGCTAATTGGCTCTTCCTACAAAAGTATATAAGCTCGGTCAACGGCCTAATTTAAATTGAATTTCTTGATCTTTTTGATTTGATGCTGATTATATATATGCATTAATTAAAACATTATGTTAACAATATTGCCGTGTGTATATACTTTCTTTAAAAACATTTTGTAGAGTTTCTTTCTTTCAAACACAATTGTGTGAGTATGTGTGTGTAATTTGTTTATTCGTATAGACTAGTTTTTTATGACATTGTTTACATTTATCAATTAATACGTGTGAAGTGAAGATTCCTCATATATAGCAGCAGTTGTTCAATATGTAACCTAATTGCTCGTGATATATTAACACTTCTTTTTTTTTTTTTTCCCTCTACCACATACATATATCTATGTTATCTAATACATACATTACATGTATACACATAAATATATAAAAAGAAATTTAAACCTGATC
This sequence comes from Boehmeria nivea var. tenacissima, assembly GCA_018132145.1. Classification (NCBI taxonomy): domain Eukaryota; kingdom Viridiplantae; phylum Streptophyta; class Magnoliopsida; order Rosales; family Urticaceae; genus Boehmeria; species Boehmeria nivea. The sequence goes on along the minus strand of CM030876.1, from coordinate 13,820,914 downwards.
TTCTCATCATTAAGAATATTATACGCCAGCAGAAGATCGTTTGCATTAAACCATACATATAAATATTAGCCAATTTCTTAATTTAAATTTTCAATCTTCTCTATCATTATCGTCATCTCTATCTTCATCTTGTTCTTCTTCTTCTTCTTGCCAATTGTTAAATAATTTTTTCCTATAGTACAATACAATATAGATTTACATTTTCGTCAATTTTCTATAAAATATTAGATTTATTCCTAAATGATTTTTACTTCTTCGTATCAAGATTTTTTTGTAACTACAGATTTCTATTTTTTTATAATACCTTTAATTCGATAGTGATTAATATTAAAATGTAATTTAATTAATAATTAAACATATTTACTACATATTATTCTAATTTTTTAAGCAATATTGTATATGGTATATATATACATGCAACAAAAATTGTAAACCAAGCTGCCTACGAGTTACTCGAGGCTCAATTCGATAAAAAGCTCGTTCGTGTTCGGCTCGTCATATTGTACACAAGCTAAGCTTGAGATTCATTGTAGTACTCGTTTGATAAATAAGCTAAACTTGAGCTTATAGATACTCAGCTCGGTAAAGCTCGCGAGTTGCCTCGTTTAGGAGCTCGTGAGCTGGCTCAGTTATAAGTTTGTTTCTATACTTTATTTTTTGTAATTTTAAATTTATCCTATTATAAATGTAATTTTAAATTTATTATATTAGAGCTCAAACTCGATCGAGTATCTTAATCGAGCCAAGTTCGAATGAGCTCGAGCTCCATAACTCAATTTTTACTAAGCTCGAGTTTGAAAATTTTCTGGCAAGCCGAGTTTGAGCATTCCAAAGCTCGGCTCGGCTCGGCTCGGGTCTTATTGAGCTCGAGCTCAAACTCAAAAATTTCCTAACAAGTGGAGCTTGAGCTTTCCAAAACTCGACTCAGCTCGGCTCAATTACACCCTTAATTATTATTATATAATGCTAAAACTAATGATATCTATATAGTAAGTATAAGAATCTAGAGGCAAACGCGAAAACAAAAAAACAAAAAAAAACCACTTTTTAGGGGTTGAAATGAATTTTTTTTCAAAAATAGGATCACGGTATAATTTCAAAAATAATAAAGAACTTAAATACAATAAAATGAGGGAGAAAACGCAAAAAAAAAAAAAAAAAAAAAAAAAAAAAAAAAAAAAACAGGGTTAAAAAGGAAAAGACAGCCCCTGTACCGCTGTACGAGCGGGGCTTTTGCGTTAGGGTTTGTCCCAACGCCCCTTTGGATTTACACGCGACAACCAAACTCCTCTTTTTTTCCCTTTTTTTTTCCTTTTAATTTTCTCTCTCCCTTTATTCTTCTTCTCCATCTCTTTCTCTCTTTTCATTTTTTTTCCCTAGTTCCCCATTTCTTCTCCATCTCTATTTTTTTTCTTTTTATTTATAAGCTCTAAGGAAAATTTTTTTACATCAATAATTTTTTTATATCTTTTTTGCTATATTTTATTTTTACAATTTTATGTTTAAAAAATCGATAACAAAAAATGTAAAATTTTAAATCTTGATTGAGCAACTGCACAAAAATTATTTACACGTGCGTGATAAAACTAAATTTTAAATAAAAATATTAAATAATGATTGGCATGCATGGACGACATTGAAATTAGCTTTTAAGACAGCAGATTTTCATTCAATTGTATTGCGTGACGATCTCTAGCACGTAAGTGAGTTCTACGGCATTACTTCTATCCAGCTAAATAATAGGATAAAATTGCAAATCTTGTACTTGTAATACTGTATATTGTCGCTCCAGAAAAATTGTTTGTGAATTTTCTTTAAAAAAAAAAAAACGGCAGAACCGGAATCACCTTTAGGCTTTAGAATATTGATAAAAAAATGCTAACACGACTTTCTAATAAGATAAAACAACAACTGTAATAATCAAAGATCATTTCAAACAAAAAAATATTAAGGTTAAAGCAATTACAAAATTGATATCGTTGACAGTTAGCAAGACAGCAACATATACCGAATCCAAAAATTATGTTGAAACTTTGGAAAAGGTTATATAGACTCTGATTTGTCACAAGACTTTTCAGTTGATTATGAGGTTTGCACCGTTTTAGCGGTACAATTAGTGGTTATAAATGCGCAGACAAAACGAAATTACAGCAGACCGCAACTTGTTTTGTCAAATGAGCTGCATATTTATGTAATTTCAATATATTTCATTTCTAGAAAATAATGCTAAGAATATAAAAACTAGTGTGTAATTAATGGAGTCGCATTTCAATTACATTTGGCAAGTATATTTGTTTAGCTATATTTCTTATCGATATTGTATATCTTATGAGTTTCAAGAAAAAAACTTCACTCATAATTTGACATCATCATAATATCATAATTTGCGTTGCAAATAAATTGACTTTAACGTCGATCATCAATAAGGAGGCAAATTGGTCAATGCTTCAGACGCATCCAATGGGCTATTTACGTAGATTTGTGTTCTTTACATTTTTATAGGTTATAGGAATATCTTTAGGAGATTTTCCCTCAAGATTTTTTTCTTCTAAAAGTTCTAATGAAACCCAATGTACTTTGATCTTACAGAAATTTAGATTATTTTTTTATATTTTCAATAGATTATCTATGTTGTTATTCTTTTGATGTTATGGTTTCTTCTATCCTAAGGAATTAACTCAGACTTTGTATCCATTTTGATTTTAATTCTAATATTACTATTGCGGAATTAATATGAGAGTATTTTTTAGAGAGGATCAGCGTAATTAGTAAGTCGTTATTCAACGTAGATCAATCTGACTAGAACACGTTCTTAATATTGATTCTTTTTATTTAAAAAAATTGTTTAAATATCGGGGCCTGTGAACATGTACTTTTTGTATCAGTTTGATTAGTGAAAAACTCATAAATACATGCTCACTATATAAAGAAGATGGTCATGAAGATAAAAATTGGAGGGACACAAAAATGAGTGAGAAATGGGAATCTGACCGCCACCCATTAAGGATATGGCTTTTCTAGGCCATATTGCTTGCAAAGCACCAAAACAAAAACCCTTTTGTTATCTGAGATGTAAAACATCACTATGTCTATGCATTTAAATTATACCACACAATAGCTGATTATCAGCCCATGAAAAGGATATGAAAACAGTGCCCCACTTTTCTTTTTCTTTTTTTTGTACTTTTTTTTATATATATTTCCCTTTTCAAGAAGTCCCATGTAGCTTCTTTTTTGACTTCATGTGTGTGTGTGTATATATATAAGTGATATATCAATTAGATGTTCTATATTCTATTGGGACACAATATGGACCATTTTGCTACAATCTAAAAGTATGCATGGGCCAAGGTTGTTTGACTATTTGTCATCATGTCACGTTATTTGTTTAAATGAGTGGATAATGTATAAAAGAGATATTGATCAAATCTGTAATTAGTCTGATCCGGACTAGATGTTTAAGTGCATATATCGGCATAGTGATTCCCATCCAACAAAGTTTTTCAAACTCCTAATTAATGCTACTTTTGGTGGACAAGCAGGTGCTGAGTAATATTTATAATGAAAAATTTACCCAAGTTATTCTTCTCTTCATATATATATATATATATATATATATATATAACACTCAGTCCCAACTATATATCCTAGCTAGCTAGTAGATATTTCTGCAAACGATCATAAATTATTTTGCGGTTTTCTTTTCAACACTTTATCCGAACATATAGTAGAATAATACAAGAAAACAAACAGCTATATTATTACATATTTACAGCCTTTCACAAGGTCACTGTGCCTATAATTATTTTGATTCCATTCAACCTTTTTTTACACATTAGATAAAGATCTCCAAAAGATCATTTTCTTTTTCTTTTTATGTATTTCTTTGATTAAGGTACACTCTAGGGTTTTTTTTTTTTTTTTTAGTAAGTTTATAAAGATAGGAGCAGGTTCATGTATCCTCGTGATAACACAATTGCACTTTAAATAAAAAATATATTATTTACCTAAAATAGCAATATCATGTGCGGTAAGATCACATGTAGTAATGTACAATTGACAATGACCAAAGCACATAGAGCCATACTGCTCTGGCCACACCTTCGCTGGCTCATAAATATAATCCACTTTTCCCTGAACTTTTGGCAAAAGTGAGAGATAAAAACAAAAACTTAGCTCACATATATATCCTTTATTTCTCTGGCCAAAAACATATGTTGGCCTTTTGGGACATAACTTAATATGCCTTACAGTCGTACCCCTTTTTTTCCATTTGAGACGTATTAGTGCCGTATAGCATTGGATGACAAGAATGTTCTAATCTTTTCTTGCAAAAAGCTTTATCTCATAGGATCGCATGGTCCCCCATATGTATAATTTGTACATTAACATTATTAGGTACTTGCACTTTTCAAGATCTTCACAATCACACTATTGACAATTATTATATAAAAGATATGTATGTATGTATGTATGTATGTATGTATGTATTCAAATAAATGTTATCTAATTGACGTGGCCAACTATACTCCTAGCCTGCTAGGTGAAACATTATCACTATATAAGTCGACCAACAAGTTTTAGGTTGAACATACTTGATCTCCAAGTATTCCTAGCTACTTTAACCTTTTCCCTTTCTTGCTAAGCTCATTCCATTCCCCATTAAAATGGCCTCCGATATGGCATGTGATATAGCCAACAACGTCGATGAGTTAGAGGAACTAGAAGTCTCGGAGAGCGACGCAGCCCTTCTACGCGACTTGCTCGAGGAGTTGGAGAACGAGGAGAGGGTGATCAACAAGGACGAGAATAAAGAAAACTGCCTTATGGAATCGTCGGTTGATGAGAGCGAAGCTAATATTGCCATGTTTCATGAGCATGTTATAGCTGATCAGCAAACCGAGTACTCTTCCAACATCTATGACTCCGATTGGATAGATATGGTCGAGGCTAGCTCGATGCTGCAGAGCACAAATGACATGGCGGTTTCTGATTGGTATGGTAGCGATAACACAGTTGGGATAGTAGGGTTTGAGCATTGCAACCATGTTGGGGACTATTCCTACATGTACAATGAAATGACTTACAGTTGCTTGTGGGAAGATGAGAGTTGATTAGTCTGTCCCAAATGAAACATTAATGTATGCTTTGGATATTTAGGAATGGAATAATTAGTACTAATGTTTTTCTCAGTGGTGGTTTTTGATCGTTATACTTGTATTAGCCATTTTTAACTTTTGAAAAGAGTAATAACCTTGAGGACAAAGAAACAACTTCTGCCCAAAGTTTACATGCCAGTGTCTTCCCAATTTTTTTTTTCTTTTTATTTATTATTATTTTTATTTTTACTTGCTTAAAATTGGAAGCTTTGCCAGCCTGCCCTTGTATATTAACTAGCAAAACTAGTGTGGGATGACAAGTGTGGCTTGGGATTGAGTCATTGATCCCACAAAATGGAAAGTCTAGTGATGGTTATTCGAGACCATTCATTCCTGATATTGGATGAGGACACTATAATATTACCTCATCTTCACCGATGGGTTCTGGGGTTCTCCACTTTCTTACGATTTAGGACCTCTAATGAAGTTAGCAAGAATCAGAGTCAAGTTTACTATTAATTGCTTCATGGTAGAATCTCTACTAGTTCTATAAAATTCTGAGAAATCATATCTTGTGCAAATCTCAACCAAATTAAAGGAAGATTTCAGTACTATGTCTAGAATTGTGAGAAACAATCAAGTTTCCCATCTTTTAGGTGATGAACGATTCTGCAGAATTCCATTGTGTTTAGGTTTCTTGTCTACATTAGCTAGGCCATCATGTGACTCATTAAATAAACATGACACTTCTGGGATAACTAAATGGTGATGGATTTGGTGGCACCCAAATACTATATTATGCAATAAAGAAAAGATTATTTTCTCTCATTATCTTATATGCTAACAGATTATAAATTTGAACTACATGTTACCGATCAACATAATATCTAAAGATGCATTATGCAGGGAAAAAAAAAAAAAGGCATTATGCAACTATGGTAAAAACACTCTAGTGATTGTGAAGGAAAGAATATTACTTTCATGGACAAGAACAAGAATGTCTACGCACAACTGGTTTAAAAAACTTTAGATGATTTCATATATTAAAAATTTGTTAAAAAAGGCAAGAACACAATTAATTATAGCGTCATTAAATCCAAACAAAGAAACCATTAGAGTAGTAATCTATATTATACCCCGTCGTCCTATCTGTCCTGATGACCTGATCTTGTGAACTTGAAAGTTTTTTGAATCGTTATGTTTCTTTCGTACCGACGGTAAACTTGGCTATGAAAAATCCAATAGTATCAAGCGGAGAAGATGGATCAAACCTCTGGACGAGTTCTTCCTCACCTGGTCTTAACCACTTCCTGCGAAGCAAGTGTTTTGTAATTAGTTTTAGCTGACATTCTGACATGAAAAGATGTAAAATGCCCAATATAACAATATGAATCAATCGCCAATGAAAAACTGAGATAGTCTAAACCAAGAGGCGAACAAATTAAATATAAAAAAAAATGCTCCTTTTGTTCAATACTTCAATGCAATTTTTTAGCCACTCAAGTGTTAAGCCCCGTCGCTCAGGACTTTACAAGTAAGAAAAGGATTTCCACTTCTCTTCAGTTTCAAAATTATAGAGAAATGGTTGCATGCTATACTCTGAAAAGCAAAATAAAAGTCAACACAAATTCACTTCCGACTAGTAAACCAAGGATTCGTAAAATCTCTCACGGAAATTCACTTTTAAAACTCCATTCATTCAGGTCTCTCCATCAATGTCACAAATCAACCACTTCAATGGTGTATTCAAGTTTCAGTTGGCTCTCAAGTATTTAAAAATAAAAGATAGAAAATAAAACGCAGAGCAATGTTGCACAATATGTTAATGGGTGAAGTAGGGAAATACCTAAAATTTACACAACAATAAAAATAAAAACCCAAGTTTTCAAAGTTCTTGCATAACTAGGCAATTCATTAATTGCTTGCACATGATTTTGACCACTCGGTCAATTACCACAAATTACCACTATGTAAGTAACTGAAGCACTTGGGTATTTTGCTATATTTTTCAAGAGATTATGTATTTATTTAAAGGTATTAGAAAATTGGTATTCACTATAATTTCTCTATAGTTATTTACTGCTCTGCTTGCCTATACAAATCAGTCAATTTCCTTTCTTTAAGAAATGCATATTAAGTTCTGAAAGAAATGCATACCAAGCTCGAAGAACTATTCACCTTTTTAAACCATCTCATTTTGTGGAAAAGAGAGAGTAGAAAGAAAAACAGGGTATCAGAAAACTTACTCGATATGACCATCGGGAAATCTGAAGTTGCCAACAAGGCCAGGTCCTCCAATTCTTGGATGCTGAAATTGTTTTGAATCAAAGTCGAATCTTATTGATCATGGGAATATAATTAAATGGCAACTGAACTAAGTTTAATTCGCCAGTCAGATAATCCTAAACAGAGTCAAATTCCATTGCATCTACAAGAATGTCTTCTTCAAGATTCTCTACCTATTATGGTGGATTCTGTAGCTACTTACCCATACACAGTCAACTTGCTTATATATGTTTGTTTCAGACATGAAACTTCAATCAATCTAGCTATATAAATTAACTACAAAATACTTACTTTGTAGTTACTAATAAACTAACAAACAAAAATACTTATAGTAGTAGCAATTTATAACTATTGCCAACAATTCAGAGATTAATAGCAAAGATTCAGAAAATTATAATATCATATCTAACCTGTGGTGCCAATGAAAGGAACTTGTACGTATCCAGAGCATATCGGACTAATGCTTCATTCTCACCAGGATTTATAGTGCATCTAGCAAAAAGGAGGATAATACGACAGGATAATTATTTAATAGTTGGCCTAATAAAATAGCTCAGTTCAATGAACTACATATGAGGAAAGTTGACTTGGAAGGATAACGGTTGGCTTAAGATCAAAATTCGCTTGAGATCTCATTTGCAGGACCTATACCTTACCATTCTTAGACTTACAATTTAACAAGATCATCACACAATCAAAGAAATTAAAGCAGACATGCCAAGGAAAACGCAGATTGGTTAACATGACAGTACATCACATACAAATAATATTACAACCAAGATATAAAATTATATTAGGCTCATCAAAACTTCCATTTCAACTACTGACAAACTATTAGTATCAAAACCAAGAAAAAATGCACAAATACTAACGTTGAATAGACAAGAACTCCAGCCGGCCGAACTAACTGAACAGCCTGATCAAACATTCTCCTTTGATACGTTGCATGGTTTCTCAACGACTCGACTGTTTCCTAGGGGAAAAAAAAGGTACAAGAAACATCTAGTCGGTTCGCAAAATGAATGAAAAAACAAGTTATTAATGCTAGTATCCACAACTTTCTATAGCAAAAAGATTGAGATCTACTTTGATCATTACCTCACCCGAAAACAGTCGAGGTCTCAAACCTAGGGCAGAACATGGAGCATCAAGAAGGACACGATCAAAGCTGTTAGGAGCAAAACCTTTTGAATTCTCTACCCTACCACCTGTGCACTGATTCCTTCCAGGCCCATTCCGCTTTCTTCTTAGATTCTTCCTGATGTCAGCTCTGCTAATGTAAGTTCTCTCATTCGCTTTTTCATTGCTAACTAAAACATTGAATTAATTAGACTTTAAGGCAACTAAGAGATGTTATTGTTTTGCATTAACGGTAACTGTTGTCCATCAAATCCACTTACCACTTTTCTTGGAAGTCTTGTCAGCATCCATTCCCTCTATAGAAATTGATGCATTTTCCTCCTCTTGTAACTTCGTTAAGTCTGAACCTTGTAAAGTTACGTCATTATCATCCTTACTGCAAGCTAGATTAATTGTATCGTCACATTCATCCCCTTGACGAACAGCTTTTAGAGCATCTAATTTATAAGTTGTTATACACTTCAGGCCCATTTCTGCAGCCAATTTCTGGATATTCTTCACCTAGAAGTTCAGAAAGTACAACGGAGACAATAAGATCAGTCCTTCATATGAAGAAGCTAAAAATAAGAAATACAAAACTGATACCCTAGAATTCAAGACTGAATGGAACTGATGGCATCTTGACACAAGACATTAAATATAAATAAGTAAAGAAAATAAACCGCTGACTACAAGATGAAAAATGCAAGAAGAAACATCTAGCATGGACATAATATTGCGATACAATTACATAAAGACACATATCCATTAATATCGGATGTGCTAGACTTGCACAATAATTCCATATCACCATAATTTTTAGTTCAACAAATATATTATTATAAATGTATAGAATCACATGAAAGGATCAGAATTGGAAAGACACCTTATGTACACTTTTCTAGCTCAAAAGCACTACCTTATTGTGAGATCTGTCACAAGCTATAATTTCTCCTTCGTCTTTCATAAGAATTCCAATGGCTGTTGTTTTCCCTCCTGGTGCTGCGCACATGTCTAGTATCCGCTCTCCTTTTTTAGGATCTAGCGAATCAGAGAAATGAAGACAAACTCTATCACTATTTCAAATGCATGCAAAGCAACGAATAAGATTTGGCTTTATTTAAACCTACAATAAACTCACTATACGCAATTGAGAAAAAGTACAAAGAGAGATAATGAACGTATGTGTTAAAGATAAATACTTTGCATACCATAACAAAAATAAAATAAAATATGATCAAATACAACAAAGCAGCAACATATGCAAGCAAATATGTAATACACACCTAATGCATGAGCAGTGACAATGCTTGGCAGATTTTGAAGAAATATTTCCCCCTCAAGCACATCTGGGAACCAAAAAAAGAAGATTTGATTAGTTATTCATAAATTCTAAACCACATCCAAGACTATATAAGCACACTGTTCCAAAAGAACATAGGTAAAGAAACAAAGATACCGATTACTGAGTGGTCCAACATAAAAAATGCAAACATAAAAATTAAAATGTGTAAATAACTAATTACACCTCTATATTTTTCAAAGAAATTACATTAATATGGTCCAACACAAATGTTAATAAGCAAAGAGGTGATAAGTAAAATTTCAGAGCTCCATAAGACGATGAGGTGAAAATTACCTACAATTGAGCAACTCTCCTTCACTGAGAAACAACTCAGATTGAAAAGAAAACTACCATGTAGAATATTACAAGATAACAAGTACAACCTAACTACCACTGTCAACTTATTGAACCATCAATAACTATTACTGAAGTCCAAAATTTGAACTGCCATTCAGCATAAAAGTTGAATAATTGAAGCAAAGAATTAAAATAACAATCACCCATTGATAAAATTAGAATAACACGATGAGATAGGCAAGGAGCCATAAAATATCTGCATGCAGCATATATGCCGTATGGAGTATAATGCAACACCTGAATGACTAGAAAAATCAAAATTGGAACACATTTGGAGTATAAAAGCTACTAGAGTTTCCCAAGAACAATTAAACATACTATGAAATGAAGGGAGCTTAAATACTCGGTTACACATATCCACAGCAACTCCTTCTAAAACTCGAAAAATTCCGGGCCTTGACAACATTGCTTTTCCTTGGCCAATATAGAGGCCTCTTCGTTCATAATAATGAGGATCTGCATTTTGCAAAATAGAAAAAATCTGTCAACCAAATATAGATATAAATGTTGATCTATGTCAACACAAAAAGATACAGAATGAGCCCCATAAATAAATGAAAGCCTACCTGTCTGCAAACCCTGCAAGACAACCCCTCGAGTTATACCAGTTCCCCATCCACCATCAGGGGTATGCTGCTCAACAGCAACTGAAACTGCAACGATGTCGTCTTTCTCAACGTGGGAACTGCAAGCCATCACTCCAGGAACATATACCTACAAGCAAATGACTTTTTAGGAAAAGAAAATGAGAACATAAACCACTCTCATAAGAAAAGAAAACTACCTGAGCACCCCGAAGAACAGCCTCAGCACATTTCCGGCTCACAATCACCTCCTTGGGAGGTTTTCCATCTGCATAACCATAATCAATTGTGTGCGGTCCCGATCCCCTGACGAACAGAACATAGTCTAAACCCGGAAACTGACACTTTGAAACAAGACCACCTCCAAAACTTCCCTTGAGCACATCAGCGACACCTTCAATGATATTAGAATTCCCATTACCTACAGCTTCGCTTGGGTTCTCATCGCCCCCAAATTCACCATCCTTTTCTTTCAAAATCGCCGACAACTTCTCGGCAACAGCATCGGTTGAGGACTTAACCGTGTTGACACGGATGCAAGAGTAGCAAGATGGCCGCCTAATCCAAACACACCGGACATTGTAAGAAAGAACTTGCCCAACAATATCATCCACAAACTAATGAGACTAATTGCAGCAAATGGAATAATCAACGTGACATTCTAGCCATAATATAATTTACATGTTCAGTAAATTCTTAATCTAACATTATAAAACAAGCTAAGTATTGGATCAATTCAATAATTCAAACCATCAAAATCGAACAACAAGACCACAGCTTGAGGGCTTTAAGTTTTCAATTAGCAAAATCAGTTTTTTAACAACCGTAAACCTTTAACCATTTCCGTTTTCGCGACAAAGGGCTAATATTTACTTTACATTGACGCTACAGTGATATTAGAATAAAGCAAAAACTTTTCTTTTTCGCGTGAAAAGTGTTCGACAAATTAACAAATAGCAAAGACTCCTACTTTCCCTCAATTTCTCGGTAACCAAACGCAATGGAACGAGAATTCATTTCGAGAAAGAGGAATTAGTACACTCGCGTCAGTGCTTTTACAATATATCCAATCTACAGCACAGAGAAACTATAACAAAGTAAAAACTTCTTTTCCAGCTGAAAAACTGTCCACCAATGAACCAAAAGCAAAGACTTTTCCTTTCCCTCACTTTCTCGGAAACCAAACGCATCGAAACGAGAATCCAAGCCGCGAAAGAGGAGTGGTGAACTTACGTGAGCGCTTTGGAGATGCGCGCGAAATGCTGAGCTCCGTAGGCTCCGGCGAAGTAGTCCTCGACGTGAGGATTCCACCGGAGAGTCGGCTCGAAGCAGTATCGCTCGGAGAAGTCCTCCATCGCCGGACGACTGAGCTTCCGATCGGAGATGGTGAAGAAGAAGAAGAAGAAGAAGTTGCTGCGAGAAAGTCCCTCGCTTTCTTCATTCAAAGGAGGGTTTTTGCAGAGAGAGAGAGAGAGAGTTCAACACTTCTCGGCTCGGTTGGTCCAAGCCCATTCACTACTTTTCTCTCGGCCCAATTCAAACCCAAAGAGTAGATTTGACATGGTTTTTTGCAACAATTTGTTGTGGCCTGTGAAGAAGAAACAGTACAAAAAATTTGTATGTAGTGATCAGACCAATCCAACGGCCATGATTATGTATGTCCCAACACCACCAGATTCGGATCCCCGAACGATTGCGATTGGTGCCCGCGCTCCTCACGAGATGATTTGGCGCGCACGTCCTCCGATGATAACGACGTCACCTAACCTTAACTCACTCAAATCAAAACCCAAAGAAAGATTCCTCTCCTCATTTTCCCAATCAAAAGCCCCATCACTCTCCGTCTTGTCGTGTTCTCTTTTCGACACATCCTAAACAATCCGCAAAACAAAATCAATCGTCTCGTCGTCTCGTCTCGTCTCGTATCCCAAAATGCTTCGGATCAATAGTCTCCTCAGAGTCAGAGTTTCCGTCTCCGTCACGGCTCGATCGCCGCCTATCGCGGCCAAGCCGAGGTCGTTGCGGACCAAAACCATGGCTTACACGACGTCGTCTCGCTCCTCCGCCGTCAACAATAGCAAGCTTCTCTTCCGTCAGCTCTTCGAGAAGGACTCCTCAACCTACACTTACTTGCTCGCTGACGTCACTCACCCCGATAAACCCGCCCTGGTTTGTTCCTTCTTTTTCGTTTTTTTTTTTTTTAAAGCACTTAGATTGAAATCTATGTTATAGCACATTGTAGAAGTAGAAACTTTATTATTTCGGTTAGTTAGGACACGTTTGATTTACGCTATGGCATTGTATTATGTTACATGTGTATAAGCTTATGTAATTTGTGTGCGGTCTAATGAAAAAATAATGTTAGACATAAAAGAATAACATTCTATAAATGTGCTTTTATATAGCTTTCAATTTATCTATATGGATACGCATTTTTAACACACAGTAGAGTAGACTGATAGAAAGGTGTTTTTTTTTTTTAATTATACTTATTTGTTAAAAAAATTGTGTAGTTGATAGACCCAGTTGACAAGACGGTGGAGAGAGACCTCTCTGTTGTTAGAGAGTTGGGGCTGAAGTTGATCTATGCTATGAACACTCATGTCCATGCTGACCATGTCACTGGCACTGGCCTCATCAAGGTTTTGCAGCTTCTCAACCCAATAGTCCGATTTTATTTATCTGTGTCGAAAAATAGGCTCTCATTGTTGATTACGAATGTCCTTTCGAGAGTTTGATTGTTTCGACCCTTTGAATACGTTGATTGCAGACAAAGGTTCCTGGTGTGCAGTCGGTCATTTCGAAAGCGAGCAAGTCAAAAGCCGATGTCTTGATTGAGTCCGGTGATAAAATATATTTCGGCGATCTCTTTTTGGAGGTTGGCAATCAGATGCTTGTTTCTTTGTGATTAAACATTTTTCTGTAGTTGGAAAGTTGTGGTGTGTATGTTTGAGCCTGTAAGTTTAGCCTTTTTGAAAGACATTGAGACACTTCTATCAATTGAGAGTACTAAAAGGAAAGGAATTTCATATTTAGTAAATTCTAAGTCAATGTCTTGACATGCTCATTGTCAAAAGTGCTCTTGCTAAGGCTACATTCCACCTCTTCTCTGCTTAGATGTTGAATCCCATATCTTTTTTGAAAGAGAAATTGTGATTAGAAATAGAACCAGGCTATTTGGCACCTATGTTTGTGGAGATGTTGTATCCATTAATACAACGAATTATTACGTGTGTATGTTATATTGCAGGTTCGAGCTACTCCAGGACACACATTAGGTTGTGTTACCTACATCACCGGAGACGGTCCCAATCAGCCTCATCCAAGAATGGCTTTCACTGGCGATACCTTACTAATACGAGGCTGTGGAAGAACTGATTTTCAGGTTTTGTTTCTTTTTCGAAATCTTCATGCAAAACTCTTTTATCTTTGACAAATACAAAAAAATCTGATGGCTCTTCATCAGAACAAAGTGCTATTGCATCGTTAAAGAGATTACCCAGGCGCTTGGTTTATAGTTCTTTGATCTGTTTGCAGGGTGGGAGTTCACATGAACTCTATAACTCAGTACATTCGCAGGCAAGTCTTCGGGATTCGAACGCAGCTTTTATGCTTTCCATGGGAAAGAATAGTACATTTGGCCTTTACATATGTATTGACAAACAACTAATTCCCATCTTTGGTGTATCCAGATTTTCACATTACCGAAGGAAACATTGATTTATCCTGCTCACGACTACAAAGGATTCACTGTATGAACCAAAAGTCACCTTTTCTTCTACGTGAGATTCTAAATCTCGGCTTCTACTTATGCCACTTGCTTGAATTTAGGTCAGCACTGTTGGGGAGGAGATGCTGTATAATCCTCGGCTCACAAAAGATGAGGTGGTTACTTTTATGAAAAGTGCCAAATCTCTAGTATTTGTTATAAAGATTTTAACTACTACCATCTGATCAACAAAGCTTTGTGTCATCTTTTACCCTTTTATACTGTTATCCTTACTCTATTTGCTTACAAATTTTTATAAAGATGTCTTGGATGACTATTGGTACTTGCTCGTTATGGTGTTATCTGTGAGCATTATATCACTGCGTTGTCACGGTTTTATATATGTCATGCTTACAATTGATGCTTATACTCTCTATTTATCTTACAACTTCTAATGCTTACTTTCCCAACCATTAAAATTTGTTTTGCAGGGAACTTTTAAGAATATCATGGAAAGTAAGTCCAATTTCTTTAGACTGCCAATATCAGCAAGCCAACTGAATTTTTTTTTATCTTATATGAGCAAGATTTTGAATCGAGGATGATTGTTTTACAGATCTGAACCTTCCGTATCCGAAGATGATTGATGTAGCTGTTCCCGCAAACATGGTCTGTGGGCTGCAAGATTTGTCTGCAAAAGCAAGTTGAGGATGTTTCAGATTAGATAGTGTCAGGTACATATTGTACAAAAATTGGCCATAAGACAGCTGGCTTAACTAGCTTAGATTAGTCAGTGAATTCATAGAATATTATTTTGGCCTCATCTAATTACCTGTACATGAACTTGCATGTAATGTTTGTATGTTGGTTTCTCCAACACATCGTTTTGGTAGGAAGGGAAAAAAAAATAGAGGAAAGAAAAAATTGTGTATTTTCTTGATATTGTTTGGTATGATAGAAAGGAAGAGATGGACTCTCTTCTTATGTTTGGTATGGGAAGGGAAAGTAGAATAATGGGAAAAAAGAAACTAATTTACAATTATCTTTATCACCCTTATCTTATTTTTTGAACTCGCCAGCCATATTTTTGTTGATTTTTATGGACAATTTAGCCATTTAAACCATTAGTCTAAGATCCTTTTTTTTTCCCCTCTTCCAACCTTTTCTATTGAGAAGCTTCAAAAATGGTAGGCCGTACAAGCAATTTTTTCTCTCCGCACTTCCTTTTCATCTCCTTTTTCTATCTCACCAAACACAAAAATTCTCTCGCCTACTTTCTCTGGACCCTTTCTTTCCTTCCACCTTTCTCTTCTTCCAAACAAAGGATAAAGATTGCTTTCATGAGTTCATAAACCTCTTTCACACATACAATTCAAGTTGCTAGCTTTCTTCTTTATTTACTATTGTCTCGTCAGCTAAAAAAACTTCTCATTTTTTATGCTTTAAATTCCTCTCAGGTGTGAAAGTGTCTTTCTCGTTTCCAGGTAAATGGTTGATTTAATCCGTGATTTAGCTGTACTTTTAAGAAATTTGGGACACTTTTGGAGTCCGAATGAGCACACATCACAACTCATAAGACTAGAAAATTCTCATGTTGCAGCAAAAGGAGGACATAAAATAGGAATATCTTCTTTCTCTCAACTTGTTGTAAGAGAGATCATATCAGATCATGGGTTGTCATGTAACAATAAACTTGACCAACAAACTTGTTTCTTGATCTGTAGAGTTCATATATTTCACATCAATATCGTATTAGTTCAACTATATTATTTTTAGAGGTCTCTTATGTTGGAATGTGTACTTTTTTAACAACTTTTTTCTGTTAGAACTTAGAAGTAACATTAAATGTTAATAAGCTAGTTTGCACATATAAATTTTAGTATGGTTTTTCCATATAGCAAGAGCAGTTAATTCCCTACAACTCTTCCTTGGAAATTTTAATCACTCAAAACTAGCTCAAATCCAAGACACTGTTAGTCTACAACCAAGTAAAAATATCAAATATCATAATGGAGTTTCTGGAAGAAACTGCAGGCAGAATTGTTACATTATTGACCATTCTTTAAGAGTTTACTTTATGACTAATCTCTCACACTAGCATGCCATATTTTATTTCTAGTTCAACATTTTCCTTATCAACTGCTTAATAAATAAGCAAAAGCATTCTTGATGTTCTTCTGTAGCCCAATTATTATTTTGGGCATGTGTGACTTTATGCAAACAACTACCGTGCTTCCATTGACTACCATTTCAAAATAATTTTTCTTTTGCTTTTAATTTTTGTAGGGAATACTTAAAACCAGAGTCTTGGTTTGCATGGATGATTAGACGTTGGGAGATCACTTTTATCATAAGTGTATTAAGCTTTTTATACATGTAAAAATATATATATATAAAAATCCCCACTTCATACTCTCCACTCCCCTACTTCTTCATCGAATCAAATTTGGAATGAAAAAACTTGTCTCTGTGAAGAGTCTCATTATTCAATAAACCAAGTATTATATTATATTATCATAAAATTAATTTTTGAATGGTTTACCTACATCAACTCTATATAATATCACTATTCAATTAGTATTAATGATAAAAGTCTCATTTTTTCGATCAAATATATTGACATAAGTATGATTACTATCTCGGTGGGAAAAATATCACTCTCCCAACCGAGCTACTATCTCGGTGACATCAGCCTTAATTTAAGGCAACTTAAAAGTGGGGTAACCGTTGATTATCCTTTTTTTCAATTAAATTACACGGCAGAGTGTAGCTGGCTGCCGATCTCTTTTACATGTTTTAGGGCTTTGGTTTTTGTGGTGGTGGACTTTTATTAAGCAAAGCGAAGGGCAAAATGATTTTCAAACTTTTGACCTCTACTAAAAGTCTTTTTCAATAGAAGGACTTGATGTAATGTAATGGACTACTATTGTAATATTCACGGTAGAAGCTACTTAAAATTGTTTTTTAAGAGTGAAAAAAAAAAGGAAGAGTTGATTAATATTCTTTGGGTCAAAGTAGACAAACCCCAAAAAGTAGTAGGTCACTATTTTCTCTCTCTAGGCCCCACACTTAATGCGTATTTCGACCATAGGGCATAGAGAATTTCATTCTTGTTTGTATTCTTTTTGCCTTCGCTTATTTTGATCTAAACAATTAGAATTCCTTGCTTGATATTTAGTAAGTTTCACCCCTTTTTCATTAAGTTGAAGCTTTACCTACTAAAACATTATATCGAATGTGGAAAATAGTTGAGTACCTTAGACCATGTCCGGTATTAATGTTTTTTTTTTTTCCTTCCCCTCCTTGGTATAAGAAAAGTTAAATTATTTATCTATATTTGGCATAATTTTTTCAATGTATATTGTATAAATATTATTTTTTTATCACTAATATGTTTTGGAAATGGTGAAAACATTGAGAAACGAACCTATAAGACGAAAAATCTAAAACAACTAATCAAATCATAAAATGTACGTGCTACTTGCTAGGATTAACATATATATGCTGAACTTTATATTATTATTATATGTGATATGTTGTCCCTTTGACATTGAACTGAAAAGAGTTTTATTTTTTTCAATACTAATTTTTGCATTATTGCATTGATAATACATCACCGTACACACATGCTAATAACATAGAACTTTACACTCTTTTTTGTTTTCAAAAAAAAAAGAAGAAGAAGAAGAAGAAGATTATGAGATAGTGCAACAATTAAGTCACACAACTATACGCTACACCTTTAGTACATTGACACATGTGTGATGATCTTATCTAGTATCTACAATGATATAAATAGTGTTTTTTTTTTCATTACTCTAAAGTCTAATTAAGACACTGATCAGCAATATAGAAAACTTGTTGATCAGTCACACGAGAACATTAAAAAATCATTTTCAAATTAATGAGGGGAGAAGAGAAAAAGAAAAACTCAGTCTAACCATTCCAATGCCCAAGAAAATGAAATTTGAAGGAAAATAAAAAGGTATAAAAGCTAAATAAATTGTAAAGTCTCCAATAAAGAATTAGGAGGAGAAAACCGTGGCCTAGGAAATGGTAGAAGACAAAATTTTCTAATGAGAAATTTAGTCTCATAGCTCAAAATCTTTTACTTTCTCCGAGAAATAGTCACTTCCTAGCTATTTTTTGAAGTTGTTAATTCGTTGATAACTCTTGAAGCCAAACCTAACATGACATTGCGTGTTGGGAATGCCACAAAATGCACCAACTTCCAGTATTTGTGTGTCAAACTAGGACTCTCTTTCCTCTCTCTAAAACTCTAATAGCTTGCCCATATTCAAACCCATATTATACTTTAATTCTCTTCTTTATTTGCACGCATTGTGCATTAATCAACGTATTTTTATTGCATTTACTCACTCAATTAATGCTATTTATAACCATGAAGTCTTTTTAGCTTCCACGCTTTCCATGTGTTTGAAAAAATAAAATAAAATCTTAGCAGAAATATTGTGTGTAGTATTCGGGGATCAAGTTGTCTAGTAATTTTTGGACATATACAATAGTGTGTTTGACGGCTAAGTTGTGATATTGAAATGGATAGAGGTCATTTAATGTAGTCATAGAGAATGTAATATTTGTACACACAGACACGAGTATTGACGTGTTTGATCAGCTCATGAGAATTGAAAATTGAAACTAGGTAGTACTAATTAACATTCTTAACGAGCTTGAATTGACAAGTTTTACCTAACTTAAATTCCGACCTTATCGCGAGCTTCTCTACCCTGTGGAACAATTCTAAGAACACAACGAAAGATTTTAAAAGAAAAAGAAAAAGACTACGAAAATGAAAAGGAAATAGCCTTTATCGGCATTTGTGATGAAATTATATTGTGAAACTTATATATTATATATGTAATTATGAATTTCTTTTAACATGTAACATATTCAAATTTTTTGATACGTATGTATGTAGTAATACGTTATTTATATGAATAAATAACTTTTTTTGGTGTCATATTAAGTGGAAGTCTTGCATAAGTACTACATTTAATGTCTTAACCTATTATAGCCCACGCATCTAAATCTTGGACCAACTAAAACGCTACTCTTGGAAGTAAATTTATTTATATCTCAAAACATATATATAAATATATATAGAGACTCGATCTTACCAGCTACCTCTAATTAATTTTCATTTGACCCAGATAGAATGTTGTCTTTTGTTTAATTCTAAATAGGGTTTTTTTTTTTTTTTGTGAAATGAGAAATGACCTCTCATTATATGCAAGGTTACAAGATTTTTTTGGGATCATGGAAAAAGTCATGCATATGTTATGGTTCATAAGTAATTAAACTATATATGTAGCATGCATTTTTTTTTTCCTTTCAAAAGATTATATTATTCGACAAAGTTTTGTAGCATATTGCTGGTTCAACAAATGATGCATATAAACTTTCTCTAAAATACTTAACTATACGAAAAGGTCAAACGTACGGCCATGCATGTTTTGTATCCAATATTATAAGATCCGTCGCGTTAATTAATTTTAAAATTATTAATCAACACTAAATATTAATTATTCAGAATTTTGTGTTTCTGAATCCAATGAGATTTGTCGGCGTTAGTTGTATAATTTCTAAAACGAGTACCAGCTACAACCAATGACTTCGAGAGAGGACTTTGTGTTTTGAAAAACTTATATTCGATAATAGATTTTCTTCGTGTGCGTTTGTTTTGTTATAAATATATTATTTTTATCACTAATGGTATTTCGTATCGAATAGTGAGTAATATTTATCATGTTTTTGGTCATGTGATTTTATTATTATTATTTATTTCGTTGACACGTGTATTGTAGTGATACATAACGTTTAATGATAAATTATGATTACTTGTTGATTATAAAAAATAATAATAATAATAATCGAGTAAATAGTTATAAAGGGTGAAATAGAAAAATACCTAAAATGAACACAATAATAAAAATAAATACTCAAACTTTTTAAGTAATTGAATAACTAGTCAATTCGTTAATTACTTGCACATGCTTTTGTTAACTAAGCTAATTACCACTAGTTATCACTATGTAATTGAATCACTTGGATAATTTATTATATTTTTCAAAAGATTAGATATTAATTTAAATTAGGTGTTAAAAATTAGGTATTCACAATAATTTCTCTTTTTGGAATTGTGTTTTAAAAAAATAGCCAATATTTCGATTAATTAAAAAATTAGTCTTTTTTTAACTATATAATGATTTTTTTTCTTTAAGCCCTTGGTTTTTTTTTATATTCGTAGCTAATAATTTAATTTTTAAAAACGTTGGTCATTTTTTTAAGAGAATTTTAAGAAAATAGCCACTGTTTACAAAATGATTTTAAAAAATAGCCACAGTTTCAAAAAATTTAACAACTAGTCATTTAAGAAATTTTTTACAAAATTTTTGCCTAGTGTCAGAAATTTCTTACACTTTTTATGTGTAGTTTTGTTATTGTAAGAAATTTCTTACAGTTGTGGCTAGTTTTTAAATTTTTTGAAACTGTGACTATTTTTTAAAAACACACAGTCCAAAATGGCTATTTGCCTAACTGACTTTTTTTTTAATATAAACTAATAAATGATCAAATAGTCAAATTAAATATCAAATAGACTTTAAAAAATATATATAATTTTATACTTTAGTCAAACTGTCTCACACTATATTATACGTTTTCTTCCTTTAAATCTTTGCTCAAAACGCAAGGAGTAATTAGTGGAAAAATAAATCATATCATAGAAGAAATAATTTATTCAATTAATTGACCAGAACTTAAGAATGATATTGATGAGAACTTTCTTAAATGGAAAATATATATTGATTTTTTAGAGTTGGACTTCAATAAAAAGAGTTCGTGTACCGTGTAGTACTACGATTATTTTCAAAGCTATAGTATTGGTTTAGAACGTAGAAGCAACTAAACTTGCACATGGGAAAGTAGACAAAAACTATTACATGCTCTAATAGCAATACCAAGGTGGGAACGTTAGGGAAACCGAGTTTCCACTTTTCAAAGCTCTTTACACGTTTTAGATTATATAACGTTGTTTCTCCAAAATTTCTTAATTTCTTTTTTATTTTCTATTTCTTCATCAATATTGCTGCAAATCCTCTTGTACGTACAAACACGGGTTATACAGAAAAAGTAAAGTCTGATAAGAACCATGCAATAAAATGTAAAAATATATCAACTAAATATCTCTCATTTTGCTCTCTTTTTGTTTGTGTTCACATTTCTAAATATTCATCATAAGTATAATGCATGAACATTAATCCAGAGGAGTACTTAAATGGCAGACATATATTCCTTAATACTTCTTTGATGTGCGTTTTTAGTCACTTGCATTTGGGTGGTCATGGCATTGGCGAGGAAATGGGTTCAACTTTCAAATAGATTATATTATAAGGAAAATATTATGCGGTGGAGAAATTTTGACTCACCAATCTTTTTAATATATAAGTCTCTGTTTTTTAAAAAATTTAATGTGCAGTTCAAAATTATTTTTTATCTCTTAAGAATTTCTCATATAGTAAGTAAAGCAAGAAGCACGTAAAAAATATTTTAGAAAAAAAAAAAGTTGAGTAATATGGGCACTCTTAAGCCTTATCATTTGTATTACGTGCGCACGCGCATATATTTATTTTGTTTTATATACACAATTCTAAAGACGGACTTTTCTTTTATGGAAGCATAATTTTTCGTTTGTTGAAACAAAAAAAAAAAAAAAAAAAAAAACCAACAACAACAACTTTTATAGTTTTTACATACCAATTGGAAATAAAAAGTTGGCAAACAAGCGAGTCTATCTTGTAACAATTCAACGGTTCACATCAAAACCCAAAGCTTCGACAAAATAAAAATTATAAAAAAAAAAAAAAAGTTTTGCCTTCATTTCTAAATGACAGTTAAAAGATTTTTCTTTGCATGAAATTGATTTCCCTTTCTTTTCATATTTTGACCTAATTGAGCCTACTAATTAATGTCCTACTCAAAATGTAAAATATTTTAGAAGACATCCATATTCATCTTGGAGAAAAACATTAATATGATTAAAAAAGAGGGAAATTGTAAGAAATAACCAAAAAAAAATTCGTTTTTAAAATACAGCCCATGTTTTAAAAAATTAAAAAAATAGTCATACTACGAATTGTATCACAGAAAAGTGTCATACAAAATATTACACATCTGCAAATATTTGTAAGATATTTTGTAACACTTCAAGTTTAACTTATTATTTTTTGAAGTGTTAAATAATATCTTACAAATATTTACAGATGTGTAAATATTTATTTGACAGTTTTTGTTACAAAATTATTTACAGTGGCTATTCTTTTAATTTTTCGAAACATAAACTATCATTTAAAAAACACGTTTAATTTTGGTCTATTTTTGCAACTCACCCTAAAAAAGATGCACAAGATCCGATTACGCACAAGATCCATATTCAAGAGCTAATTAAGCCAAATCATTAATGCTTTTAATTATAAGCAATTGTCTTTGAAATATGAATGCTTATTCTCTCTCTAACTAAATCTCCATTAAATGCTCTAAAGGACATAATTTGGGTGGTAAAAAATTTATAATCATATAATTGCACGTTTTTTTAGTAATATCGTTAGAATAGTACAGAGGAAAACAAAATTAATTTATCCCTTAGCTCGCTCCCTAGCATATATAATTATAATCTCATTACATAAAAAAAACGGTTTTTAACTGGGCAAGCATTCCATTGATTAGTTAATATGTATACATTCGTGCATGCAATAATATGAGAAAAACAGGGATTGCTTAAATAAAATAATATATGCAGAGTATAGACACATCGCACATATATATAATTCCGTGGACATTACTTTTCCCAATGTAGTTGGTCGATTTGCTACTTGAGCCATTTGCAATAATTTTCCTTAGAATTTTGATTTGTGCAGGCATGAGACAAGGTGATCATAGAATTGTTAGTGTAGATTAGTAAATAAGTTTCAATACCATAATTTATATATATGACCATGGTGTATAATAGTTTGATATGACGATCTCTCTCTCTCTCTCTCTCTCTCTCTCTCTCTCTCTCTCTCTCTCTCTCTCTCTCTCTCTTATACTTATTTTTTTCTTCATTTACACAAAAAAAAGAGAGTAATTTACACAAATAGTATTTGAATTTATCAGAGGGTTTTGCAACTTGTCTCTAGAACTCTTTTTTTAGAGCAATCAACGCCTTGAACTTATAAAATTGACAAATTTATCGAAATTGAAACACAAGTCAGAAGTTGGATAGAAATAAACAGAATGTTGGGTGCAAATGTCCAAAAACATTAAAATTCAGGGGCTATCTTGCTAAATCTCGACAAATTTAGGACTATCGGTGCAAATTATAAAAAATAATAATGTTCATTATTAATTTGGACCAATTTGCAAAATTCGTAAGTTCAAGACGTTGATTGTTAGAAAGAAAAAAAAGATAACTTGCTAAATTCGACAAATTTAGGAGCAATTAATGCAAATTACTGAAAATCACTGTATATAAATATATGTTTTTAGAGGATATTAATATATTTAGGCAATTATAATTCCTTCGAGTTGTATCGTTTTCTTTTCCCATCAAGTTACTTTTTGTTATCTAATTTAACATTTCAACTTCATATGTTACAACTTTACCACTTAATTTTTACATTCCGAGAATAAAAATTTGATAAAAAATACAAGTGAATATTAGAGTTAACACGATCCATCTATTAAAATCAGATGACTCTCTATTTTTATTTTTAGTTTACATTCCAACCAAAAAAAAAAAACTACATAATTGGACAAAAATTAGTTAGAATGATATGTTAATCAATTATTTTTTTAAAAAAATACTATTAAATAATGTCACATTATTTCGTCATTTTTATGACCAAAATTTCTCATTGTGTTATGTGTAGGCATCACTAAAAAAAAAATACTACATGTCACGCAAGTCAATAAGTTCAAATGGTCATCGACCAAAATACTTGATTGTAGCCGTAATTAATGATCGAACCTCGAGATTCTTAATTACTAATTACATCCTTAAAATACAATCTTATATGGGAAAGTGAAGTAAAACACTAGACCACAGACGCAGAGTTTGATTTAAAACAAGCCAAGTTCCACAGAGATCGTTGCACTTCTCTGTTTGTACTGTATCTTCCACTGTACATGCCAATGAGCACGAAATTGAGTGGAAAAAACCCAACCAAAAGACCAGGTAAAACTCTTCAATAACATTTATGACAGATTAAAAGCAATATATGTAGATTTATTTTTATAATACTTTACGTCTTTCCTATTTCCTTTTTCCTTTTTTTATTGGTTGAAACCGCGTCGTTTGAACTTTGAACAGCTATGCCAATATTGAAGCGCAAATAAGAGATTCAAAGATTTTGACACTTGAGCATAGACGGCACAAACACACACACAAATACATTCATAGCGACTTAGCGAGTCTCTCTAGTCTCTACTTCCTCGCTTTTGCCTCTCTTTTTATCTCTTCATATAAACATTCCCTTCTACCCAGCATATTTAATCTTCACTTTCTTTCTTTCTTTCATTTTTTTTTTCTCTCTCTGAGCCCCAGAAATCTATAGCTCTCTGTTCTCATTCAAAAAAAAAAAAAAGCTCTTTTTTTTTTCATTGATGTAGGATTTTCCTGGGAACCAAAAGAAGAAGAAGAAGAAGAAGAAGAAATGGGTTTCAGCAAATCTCTGTTGTTGCGAGCTCTAGTCGTCTCGGCGGTCGCTCTCGGAGCCCTCGCCGGCGCCAGCCACAACGGCTCGGCTCTCTCCGGCATCGAATTCCCCGACCACACGAGCTTCAACGCCGTCTCTTCCTCCTCCTCCGCCGCCACCGACTGCGGCACCCACACCCACCAGCAAGTCGACCTCGATTCCATTCTGTCTCCCAAACACAGCACCGATAACCAAGCGGTGAAGCTCCACCTGAACCGCCAGGCCGAGCCCGAGAAGAAGGGCAAGAGCTCCGTCGTAAGCTCCACGCTCCGAGACTCGTCCAGAATCCAGACTCTCCACCGCCGGATCGCCGAGAAGAAGAACCGAAACACCGCAGCGAGACTACTGAGCGAGACCAAGGGTCATCCCCACCACCATCGTCAGACGTCACTCAGCCATTCGCCGGCTCCGGCTCCGGCTCCGGCGGCGGAGGAGGGGCAGGTGGTGGCGACGCTGGAGTCCGGAGTTGGGTTCGGGTCGGGCGAGTACTTCATGGACGTGTTCGTGGGGACGCCGGCGAGGCACTTCAGGCTGATACTGGACACGGGCAGCGACCTCAACTGGATCCAGTGCGCGCCGTGCCACGACTGCTTCGAGCAGAGCGGGCCCCACTACGACCCCTCCGAGTCCTCCTCGTACCGCAACGTCAGCTGCGGCGACCCCCGCTGCCGCCTCGTCTCGCCGCCGGAGCCGCCGCGGCCCTGCCGCTCCCCGGCGGCGCAGTCCTGCCCCTACTACTACTGGTACGGCGACAGCTCCAACACCACGGGCGACTTCGCGCTCGAGGCCTTCACCGTCAACGTCACCCGCGCCGCCTCGGGGCGCGTCGAGTCCCGCCGCGTGGAGAACGTCATGTTCGGGTGCGGGCACTGGAACCGCGGCCTGTTCCGCGGCGCCGCGGGGCTGCTCGGCCTGGGCCGCGGGCCCGCTCTCCTTCGCCTCGCAGCTCCAGTCCCTCTACGGCCACTCCTTCTCGTACTGCCTCGTCGACCGCAACAGCGACGCCAACGTGACGAGCAAGCTCGTGTTCGGGGAGGACAAGGCGCTGCTTTCGCACCCGCAATTGAACTTCACCGGCCTCATCAGCGGGAAAGAGAATCCGGTCGACACGTTCTACTACGTCGACATCAAGTCGATCATGGTCGGTAACGAGATTTTGAACATCTCTGAAGGGACTTGGAAGTTGTCTCAAGAAGGCTTTGGAGGGACTATAATAGACTCTGGGACTACACTCAGCTACTTCGCTGACCCGGCTTATCAGGTTATCAGAGAGGCCTTTCTGAGGAAGGTCGATAAGCGGTACGAAATGGCTCAGCTAGAGGACTTTCCTTTGGATGTTTGTTACAATGTCTCTGGGGTTGAGAAAATGGAGTTGCCAGATTTTGGGATTGTGTTCTCTGATGGGGCTGTGTGGAATTTCCCAGTTGAGAATTACTTCATTCAGATTGAGCCACAGGAAGTTGTTTGCTTGGCGTTCAAGAATACTTCTGCTTCTGGGCTGTCCATAATTGGGAATTACCAGCAACAGAATTTCCATATTTTGTATGACACCAAGAAGTCCAGGCTCGGTTATGCTCCAATGAACTGTGCTGAGCTTTAGAAAGGGTAAAGAGAAGAAAATATTTTTTGAAGGTATTTTTTTTTGGGTGGTTTTTGAATATGGGAAGTGTAAACATTTGGAGGGTAAGAGTATAAGAGAGGCAATTTTTTTTATAAAATAATTTTTATGTTCATGTTGTTTTTCTTTACAGGTACAAAAACAGATTTTTTTTTTTTTTATAGACTGTAACACGGTGTATTTCTAAAGAAATATGGATGTATTCTTACACTCTTTTTCAAATTCTTGGTACATAATTATTTTAGTTCATTTATGAACTATTTTGTGACTGTTTGTAGGTTCTACCAATGAATAAAATTGTAGAATGAATAAAATAATAAGCTTGCTTTGATATTGTATTTTTTTTTTTTTTCTGGGTACGCTTTGCTATTGTTTATCAAAAAAAGACTCTTGAAAAAAATCAATACAAGAACTTTTCTCAGGTTAGCGTGCGTTAATATAAGAGATCAAAATTGTGACTTGTTATCATCATGCAAATATATCTTATATTTTGTAAAGAAGGCCTTAAGTGTTTGAGCAGTTTGAACCATAGTTTCTTGCTTTCAAATTGGCCTCAATTTCTTTCTTTCTTTCTATTCTTATTGCAACGCGTGTCGGTCTTTCTATTATTATATTTCTCAAAACCCTAAAGCTTTGCTGTTTTATTTATTTATTTATTATTTTTGAAGTAAGCTTCCGGTGGTTGTCTCACTGAATATATAATAGATTATAAAATAAAGAACGGTCAACTGTTAGGTTTGTAGCTTTATTACGACTGGTTATGAAAACAAAGAATTTTTAGTCAATTATAAGGGGCTTTGATCAGGGTTTTCTTTCCCCTCCTATTCTTCTTACATGTTTCTCTTGCGTATAAATATACAAAGATTTGTTAATATTTACAAAACCCAATTTATGTTTATGCAACCTTCTTTATTATTTTCACTAAAAGGGTTCAAAATATAATAAAAAAATTTAGGTGCTAAAGTTTTTCGGTTATAAATTTTGTAATATCCATAAGCCGGTATACTTTTACATGAAAAAATGAGGCCCCAAAATATTTACACTTAAAAAACGATTCCAACTACTTGTATCTTTATGATTCAAACATAGGGAAATACTTTATTACCTCAAGAAAGTCCTAGGAAGTATCTTAGTATCTTATAATAAGTAAATTGATGATTAGAATATATAAATACGACTGCTGATGTGTGGCATACTAAAAAAATTAAATATAAAAAGAAGATGATTTGTGGTAGATAAGGGCTTGGACCTGGATTCAACATTGGCCAATCTTATTAGAGTTTTTTTTTTTTTTTAAAATCAAACTGTCATTTTCCACACAGGCATTTATTTGAACAAGCCATGCCTTGTGACTCGAGAGGGAATTCTCTTCATTGCAATTCAAGTTCTTGATCTATGCTTCTGAGCTCGGTTCTGTGTAGACAGAGACCTTTTGAAATTTCATAAAACAACATAAAGTGCAATAATGATGTCCATATTATGGCGATGTCTTATGGCTCAAAAGTTAAAATTCACATACTAACCAATGCCTAGGGCTGGGAATTTGAGAGTCCTCCGAACTCGTTTTAGCGGGAAATATGAGAAAACGGATTAGGGTTACCCGTTTTCGTATCGAAGTGGGATGAGACTTCCAACACTTATATTTTAAACGGATGGAAAATCTATTTTTTCATTTTTTAACTCGTTTTTAATTTTATAGAATAAAATAATAAAAATTATGACTTATTTGGATAAAAATAATAAAATATTTTATAATTTATATACTCTTGTTACGGTATCAATACTGTTAAATCACCCCTCACGTATAAGATGGATTGAAAGATCATATGTTCTGATACTATATTATGGGTTGTTAGGGTAAATATTCTAACTATTTTATTTTAGAATTGTTTGATTTTGTGAATTTTGATGTGGTATAAATGATTGAGATTTAAGATATTGCATTATAATAAGAAAGTTGAAAAAAAAATAATGGAATGTGGGGTATGTTTATCCCAAACAAAGAATTAAATCACTGATTCATCAAAAAAACTTAAGTTGATAAGAGACGGACCTAACAATAAACAGAGGATCCCATATCCAGTTTCCCATATTTCCAGCTCTACCAATGCCCATCAGCTTTGACATTTAAGTTGTTTGAGATAAACATTTCAATTATTTCATTTCAATTTGGCTTACGAATTTTGATTTGATATAAATAGTTAAAATTTAAAAATATTGCACTGAGATTAAAAAAGTTAAAAATAAATAAAATAGAATGTTAACAAAGCAATTATATAGTCCTAATCATATAATAATGTTAATTTGTTGCGTTAGTCATGCAACCATGAGATTGATAGTGATACAAAATGCTCTCCTAGAGCAGCCGTGCCAAGCTTATGTGTTGGTGAGTGGTGACTTGGTGACTCATTAGTCATTCATGCACCGGCATTTAATGCAAACTCTTTGATTTTAGTGCCTCCAACACTAATGCGACCGATTGAGGTAGGTGTGTGTTTTGTCTTGGACTTGACGTTTTATTTGGGACAGAGGAATTAGAGACTGCTTTATTTTATTTCATTTTATGTTTTTGTCCCTTATTTTTCCAATATATTCTGCATTTCGATAGTACAAAACACAATTATATACGGTTTTTTTTAGTTAAGATTTAACCATTTTACAAGTTTTGTTTTAGAAATATAGTCAATATTTTAAAATATTAGTAAAATAATCATTAAGTCGACATTTAAAAATTTATTGTTAAAGAAATAAAATTTATAACTAAATATTGCCTGCAACAAATAATAAAAATTGAAGTACAAAAAATAATGACTGCAGTTTCAAAAATTAAGACACGAATGTATGACTATTTTATTAATAACAGCAAACATAAGCTAGATTTTAAAACAAACATAAGTGGATGGCTATTTTATATAATTTTTTTATAACTTTTATTTCCCAAAATTAAAATGGTACAATTATCCTCTTCCATAGGGTTTTAGCTGATCTTAGAATTTTCATGCTGAATATTATTGTTTTCGGGATGATTCTCTTGTCGAGAAAAGTTTATAGAGGAAATAATTTTGAATCATCATATTTATTTTGTAATTATTTTTAATAATAAAATAAATTTAACGATTTGGGATCGTTTCAATCACTAATATTCTTTAGTTGAGAATTTTCTTTGTTTTTGTGGTGTCGGAGTGAAAGAGAAACCGGTTTATGGATGCACAAGTGAAAGTTCTTCTCTATTTTTTTTTTTTTTTGAGAGAAAAGAAAACAATATTTCAAAGTTTGACTTGTGGTCAAGAGGTTATGGTGATTTTCACGTGGTCATACCATACGAATACCTGGCTAAATTAATTAGTCCTAATCACTCTATTTATTGTTCTTCATCAGGGATAGCTCATGCAAATTGCTTTTAAAAAACAAATCAAAAAGAAAAAACTAAATGATTTTACAAATCAAAACAGCGTGCAAAATAGGGCTATTGTGCTATTATTAAAATAGGTCTTAAAATTCTATTGACCTACCATTTTCTCACCAAAACGAATTGTCCAGTCACCAGTGCAAAAGGCGATATATCATCTCTCAAAAGATAAATGAAAAAGAAAAAGAAAAAAAGAACGTGATATAATGAGACTTGAAAAAAAAGATATTGTATGTCATTTAATTGAAAAACGACATGTTTTTAGATATTTGTTTTTTAATCAGTAAAACAAATGGCATTTCGATGACTCTCGCAATATGTTAATATCATAAATATCGTTTAATTTTTTTTTTACAAAAGTGTCCCCTCTCCTCAAAATTCAGCAACTTATTTTTCAAACTGTCATTTTCACTTATTTTAAATAATATATAATTTTCATTTTTCTAAAGAAACAGATACTTTTTATGTCTTTTGTGATTAACATCATCACGCAGAAACAACATGAAAGCGATAATTACAAATAAAATATTGTAGAAATGGTAAATATAAATCGAACGTCATGTAAGAAACATGAAACATGAAATATTTTTTATTTTTATCGCAAAGGATCAACATTAGGCATTATTAGAAAAAAAAAGACTATGTAAAGATAAAACGTGATAGAAATAGGGTGAAGTAGGCAGATACCCATAATTTATATAATAATAAAAATAAATATCCAAATTTTTGAAGTAATTGAGTTTCTAGTCAATTTGTGAATTACTTGCACATGCTATTGGTAACTAAGTGAATTACCACCACTTATCACTGTGTAAGTAATTGAATTATTTGGGTAGTTGGTTATATTTTTAAAAAAAATTGAGTATTTACTATAATTTTTCATAGAAGAGAAATATACATTGATTCGAAAGAGAGAAAAACAAAAATACTAATGGGAAGTGGCATACCCTCCCTTGTTCAAACGTAGAGAAAAAGATATGTTGTGTTCAACGGAAAACGACATGTCGTTTTTTCATGACAATGAACGACATGTAATATATATTTTAATTTTTTGTAGACGAAATGACATTCCAATAACTCGCATCTTGTTTTTCATAGAAACGATACTATCGATATTTTTTGTTTGATCATCTTACTTTTGGATTTGAAGAAACGAGGGAAATGATAGTAAACTACACGTCGTTTCTTCTATCATTATATCAACATAACATCAAAACAATGTGATAAAACATTGTAAAACAATAAATACACTTTATATATATATATATAGATAAAAGCAAAAAATATAAATTGAACCACATTGACACGTCTTACTCTTATCTCGATTAAAAATATCACGTCAGTTTTTTTCATTTTTATTCTCTCTCAACCTAAGATCAACATTAACCAAAAACTACATAAAACGACAACATAAACAAAACGTTAGATCATAATATCAAACGACCAACACACATCGAACTTCACGTCGTCTCTCAGTTTGTACAAATGACAGTATGACACGTTGCGAAGTAAACATTGCAAATTTCTCTTTGGAGAAAACGACAATATTTTCTCGCTCTCAAACTAAGATCAAAACGACACTAAAATAGAACGTCGTTATATTTAAGGAAAATCTCCTCCAGCCCAAAAAAATACGGGCCGGGTCAAGACCTGGGTCAGAAAAAGGCCCAAATACAAAGCCCATAATCGTAATTTCATGGAATTAGGGTTTTAAGCCTTCCTTGGGCACCATGACTCAGAGCTCGGAGCGACGACTGACTCTCTTCTCAGTTCTCGCCATCGATTAATCTGCCATAGCCAGTCTCTATCCGAGCTTTCCAAACCCTAAAAATGGTCACTTTCAGGGTCAGGCACAACAATTCCTTGATAATCTCTTCCCTTTTTTTTTTTTCTTTTTTTTTTTGTTTGTTTCAGATTTCATGTTTTGAGGTTTTTTTTGTTATTGAACATTTCGTTGTTTTGTGTGTTTTATGGGAATCTCCATGGGAGAGCAGTTCCACCAGTACCAGGTTGTGGGGAGAGGTCTGCCATCGGAGACCGATGAGCATCCCAAGATCTACAGGATGAAGCTCTGGGCCACCAATGAAGTCCGTGCCAAGTCCAAGTTCTGGTACTCTCCCTCTCTCTCTCTATATATATATGTATATATATATGTATATATGCTATTCCTCTATTTGGGCTTTCTTTTGCAATGAGATTATGCTAGGGTCCTGTTGTGGAATTGCAAAATGTAGAGCATAAAATTGTGGCTGATTGAAGGAGGAGAGAGAAGAAAGAAGGCATTTTTATGGGTTTTTTTTTTTTTTTTTTTGGAAATGGTTTAGGTACTTTTTGAGGAAGTTGAAGAAGGTCAAGAAAAGCAATGGACAGATTTTGGCCATTAATGAGGTATGTATGTTGTAGTATCTTATTGAAGATGAATTCTTTTGAGATTTTTCTTGTTTTCGATTAAGATAGGTAATGGGCGTGCTTGAAGATAGACCTTTGTTCAGGTAGTCAATAGATTCGACGTTGCTATGCAACACTGCTTTGATGGCAAAACATAACGTGATCTTGTTCTCTGTGGTTTCACTTCCCAATTTAATTGCTTGGTTTAGTTATGCATGTTTTCGAGACATGAATGTTTTTGGACTCTCGTTCGAGTCTAATTTATAGGCTTAAGGCTGACTGAAGGTAAAGAACAGATGGAAGAGATTGATATACGCTAGTAGTACCTCTAAGTTAGTTGGTAATACAGAGTAGAGACAACTTAAGAACTGATTTGTTGTGCATCCTGACGATATTTCCTGATTCGATGTGCGTCCTGACAACTTAAGAACTTCTAAGAACGGTTTCCGAGTTGCATATGTGCTTGCATTGAACATTAAGCACCAATATTGGAGATATAGGAAATAAGATATGGTTCTTAGCATTTTAGTATAGTATTGCCTAATAGGGTAGTGATGGGACCATGATTTCTGCCTCTGTTTTCTACTTGAGATCAAATGATATTATCTGCAATTTGCTATGTAGCATATGTGGTGATGTGAACAGAATGCTATTTGTGGAGGAGTTTCTGATGTCAAGTTTTTTACTGCAGATTTTTGAGAAGAACCCGACCAAGATCGACAACTATGGCATCTGGCTGCGGTATCAGAGCCGTACTGGTTACCACAACATGTACAAGGAGTACCGAGACACGACTCTCAATGGTGCAGTGGAACAGATGTACAACGAGATGGCGTCTCGTCACAGGGTCAGGTTTCCATGCATCCAAATCATCAAGACAGCAACCGTCCCTGCAAAGCTCTGCAAGAGGGAGAGCACCAAGCAGTTCCATAACTCGAAAATCAAGTTCCCGTTGGTGTTTAAGAAGGTCAGGCCACCGTCGAGGAAGCTCAAGACGACATACAAGGCGACAAGGCCAAACCTGTTTATGTAATTCCGTTTAACGCATTTCAATTGCATTATCTTAGAAAAAGGTTTTTGGATGGATAGAGTAAAACTCAGAAGCTAGACATGGTAAATTGGTGATCACATTGATAGTGGAGTTTATTCCTTGAGCGATTGAACATCATTTTGTTGTTTAGTTTATTGTGCTTTTTGAGTTATGAAGATTTGGTGATACAAGGTACTATGATATGAAGATTTTTGTTGCTGTGTTTTTTGCCCAAAAACAGGACTAATTTTTTCCACACGGCAATCTTTTGATAACTTCAATTAATGTCAACTTTAGTAAAAATTATAGGAAGATTGGTTCACAGATCTTCAAGCCTGCCGTTGGTTTTGTTTGGAAAAAGAAGCGGAACATGGTGTGGCAGCAGAGTCCGAGGAAGACAAAACTCCACGTGTTTTACTCGTGATCAACTATAAAGTAAAGGACCTAGCAAAAAAAAACTATAAAGTATCTACTAATCATTATGTACTATCAATAGTTGACCGTAGCTACTCAATACTCATTGTGCCCACCAATATCAGATCATTCAATGAAAAGCAACAAGCATTAGGAACACAAATAAGCTAATTCCCATTTGAAAATTAGGAAGAAGAATAAACACTCTCTTTCACGTTTCATCCAAAATCTCTCCCGTAGCAGAAAAAATAAACACTCGTAACCACTCTCAAATCTCCCAAATCCTACCAATTTGGATCATACGCACAATGGTCTTAAAAAAAATAAATAAATAAAAATATTTGAAACAACGTGGTAGGTTTGTTGGGCAGCTGACAGTCACACGTAAAAGGCTATCAAAACCATGACATTCATAATAAGTACAGTTCGGTGGTAGGTACAATATTCTGTCTCTCTCTCACTCGCTACCTACCAATACCAAACCATTCAAGCTCAGAAATCTGACTTTCTAATTCTCACTTGACAAAACCCACTAACCAACATCTGGGTTTTGCTCATTTTCTGTGTAACTTCGAGTTTTGCTCTCATGTAAGTTTTCCCTTCTCTCTCTCTCTCTCTCGCTCTGTTTATTTTCGTGGATGGTTTTGAGCGTTGTAGTTCCTATCTCGAGTCCAGATTGTCCATTGGTTTTGGTTTCTCAGACAAACTTTTGACTTCCACTCATGCAAAGTCCATATATGTAATGTTTGTGATCCCGGGTTGGGTTGTGCAGTTTGTGAGTTTCTAAGACAAAGTCAAAGTGATCATTACACAGAAATGGCGCAAGAAGTTGTGAATAATGAAGAGGTAGCTCTTTCGTGGTTTTATCTATTTTTTGGTTTTCCCTGCTAATTATGGCTATTTTGAGTTCTTAATTAGAATGTGGGTATTATTCTTTTGTGACTGATTATTATTATTATTATTATTATTATTATTAGGTTATTCTTGGACAAGAAATAGAGAAAGTGAGGTTGATCACGCTAAATCGGCCACGTCAATTGAATGTCATCTCTTCAAGAGTGGTAATGATGTTTAATAAGTTTTGTATATATTTTACCTACTTTTTGTTCTTTGTTGTGCCACTAAATAATTCCTTTTTCTTTTTTTTTTTTTTTTTGTAATACCACCAAAAAAAAAAAAAAAAAAGGTTTCTCTGCTAGCAGAATATTTAGAGAAGTGGGAAAAGGATGATGAAGCAGAGCTTGTTATTATCAAGGTTGGTTATGTGTTCCTGAGCTCTGTGCAACATTACTGATGCTGAATTAGCTTGTTAAATATCGAAAGATCTTTTGCTTAATATTCCGCCGATTAAATATAACCAAAGCAGTGTCTTTATATGCTTTAGTTCCTAATCGTTCTATTATTATCTTCTGAAGGGAGAAGGTCGAGCTTTTTCCGCGGGTGGAGATTTAAAAATGTTTTACGATGGCAGGACACAGAGTAAAATTTTCTGCCTTGAACAAATCTTAAACGAATTCACATTTCCTATTCCGACATGGAAATGAGGGTGCTTTAGTGTGTTATGATGTAGTGCAGCCACTTAAGATTTGAGAAATTTCTTTGTCGCAGAGGATTCGTGCCTCGAAGTGGCTTACAGAATGTACTGGCTTTGCAATCACATTCATACATACAAGAAAACCCAGGTAAACAAATTGGAACACATCTCTCGTAAAGTGTCGAGAAGTGTTGGAGACAAAATGTTGTTTTGAAAACACATCAATGTCTACATTGTTTTGAGTCTTAGATAGAGAAGTAATTCTGAAACAGTTGATGTTGATTGAAAGGTTGCTCTTGCTCATGGAATATCAATGGGGGGAGGTGCATCGTTGATGGTCCCTATGAAGTTCTCGGTTGTCACAGAAAGAACTGTGAGCGCTCGGTTCTCTTCCTTGTTCTTTGATTGTGGTTTTTTGCTGATTTTTCTCAAGATACATTTGGGAATTGCTTCCTGTACAGGTCTTTTCTACTCCCGAAGCAAGTATTGGGTTTCATACTGATTGTGGCTTCTCATACATTCACTCTCATCTA
This sequence comes from Boehmeria nivea var. tenacissima, assembly GCA_018132145.1. Classification (NCBI taxonomy): domain Eukaryota; kingdom Viridiplantae; phylum Streptophyta; class Magnoliopsida; order Rosales; family Urticaceae; genus Boehmeria; species Boehmeria nivea. The sequence goes on along the minus strand of CM030876.1, from coordinate 13,784,735 downwards.
CCTGGGCATCTGGGTAAGCATGGTTATATAAAAGCAAAAGTTTTTTTTTTCTTTTTTATTTGAATTTTAATTTTTATCATTGGCGGTTTATGTGCCGGGTCATGCAGGGGAATATTTGGCCTTAACTGGTGCAAGGCTAAACGGTAAAGAATTGGTTGCAGCCGGACTGGCGACTCATTTTGTCCCTTCCGAGGTAAATTCGAGGACTATGCAGTTATGCTTCTAATTATTGGTGTAAATGCCTCTCACCTACAGAAATGCGGACACGTCATAATTTCACATCCCAAGAACTGAAATTTAATTTTCTTTCCTAAAACTAGCAGACAGCAAGGTTCTTTTCTGGTTGGATTAATTTTAACCATTCTTCTATATCATCTGTGATGTGTTCATTTCACTTGATCTAGTGTTCACTTTTGCTTCGTTGCACAAGATTTGATATTATTTTTGCACATTAGAAATTGCCTGAGCTCGAGAAGTGCCTCGTAAGCTTAAATTCTGGCGTTGCCGAAGCAGTCAAATCAGCACTTGAAGAATTTGCTGTGGAAGTTAAGCTTGACGCAGAAAGTGTCTTAAACAAGTGAGAGATCTCAAGCGCTAATTTTAGTTATGATTTCAACATAGCCCTCTAACAATCCAAGCCTCTGTCCAAGCCATATGTACATTTACTGTCAAGTTTTTGTGACATTTCAGGCAGTCTATAATTGATGAGTGCTTTTCAAAGGATACTGTGTCTGAGATTATAGAATCATTTGTAAGATTTACGCCTTTTGATTTTCTTCAGTTGTTTTGGAGCAACATCATAGTTTTATATATATGTTTCCTAATTGTTGGTCGAGTTCCAGGAAGCGGAGGCGAAAAAAGAAGGAAACGGATGGATAGGTCCGGTTTTAAAAGGATTAAAAAGGGCATCCCCAACAGGATTAAAAATAACGCTTAGATCGGTAAGAGTTTCATGTAGCTTATGATTGAGTCATGTGAATATGGTTTCATGCTTCCATGGCATCTTACTTGTACCTCTCCAGATTCGTGAAGGAAGGAAACAATCATTGCCTAAGTGTCTGAAAAAGGAATTTAGATTGACCATTAACATATTACGAGCCACTATATCCGGAGATGTGTATGAGGTAGTTTTACAGCTGTGCCAATATTTTATTACCGGAACTTAATTATATCATGGAATCGAGTTTGAAGAAAATATATTACTGCTTTGTTCATGAACTGAGATAAACGTCTCTTTTGTTTTGATGAAAAGGGTATCAGAGCTCTCACTATCGACAAGGATAATTCTCCCAAGGTACTTTCTCTTCTCTCTTTCTTTCCATCAGCATGTAGACCAGATTGATTTGAACAAAACATCAGATAATTAAATTTTCTTTCTTGATGCTAAAAGACATTGTTGTACTCATCGTGTTGTGCCAAGATGACTGAATTTTCATGTATCCTTTTACTTCATATTGGCTAGTTTAATAACTTTCCCTTCCTTTATCGATAAGTGTATTGTAATATTAATCGTTCATTGATATCTAACGGTAAACGTTGACTTGGATGTAGTGGGACCCATCATCTCTAGACAAAGTGGAGGATGAGAAGCTAAACCTAGTATTTCAGCCATTCGAAGAAGATTTGGAGCTTCAGATTCCAGAAAAGGAAGAATGCAGGTACATAGGCCCCATCGTCTTTGTTCATGAATACTCGCCATGCTATCTATTACTTTGTTGTGCCGGTTTACTAATCTTGTGGACAAAAATCACAGGTGGGATGGAAAATATGAGAACTCAGCTTATGCAACTTTGAAGGCAACAGAATAAGCTTTATAGCTTGTCGTAACGACCGTTTTCTTGTCCCGGGATTGTGTTTGAAACTTCGTGCAACGAGTCTTAGTCATTCAGCAGAAGTGTATCAGATTAACTAATTTAACTGTCTTTTCTCTTAAACGAGTGTTGTCATGAACTTGTTCAAGGCTAAAATGGTAATATATGAGTTTGTCGTAGGAATTATGTGGTCATTTCCTAAGAATGAGTTTGTATTGAAATAACTGAAAAACATTTGCAAGCCAGTCAGTTATTGACTTCTTGTTACTATAACTATTCATATTTGCGTTATTGCATTCTTATTGCTTAGCTTATTGTTGTTGGTTTTATTATTTTTGTTGTCTTCATTTTTAAAACACATTCCAATTTCCCCCTTATTATGGATAAGTTGACGTGAAAACTAGAAAAAATAAGCAAAAATAACAAGTGCGTCTAAATAATTATACGGTAAACCATTTCTAAATAAAAAGCAGTCAGTTTCGTTTTGTTTTTTTTTGTTTTTGTTTTGTTTTGTTTTTTTTTTTTTTTCAGTTTCGTTCGTTGTCTTAGTGTCAAACATCACATTTGCCCTAGATTGATACATCAGCTCAGCTTCTTAATATTGGCGTTCATATAACTTCCGTTCAGTATACAAAATCATATTACAATTTGAATGAATTACAAGCTCAATAGCAACCTCTTGTTCTCTATATTTTTTAATATTTAACGAGGGCATTCAGTACCATAGATCATTTGATATCAAATCACGGCCATATCGAAAAGAAAATTTGAAGCCATACTATTTCAACATTAAATGAATTGTTATTATTCTTCAAAATGACATTCATATATCATTGTATGTAAAACATCACTCAGATAATCTCCCCTAAATGACTCCCGTGCAAACTAAAACATACAATTACTTGTTAGTTTGAGATACAAAGATCAAATAACAATACAGCAGCGGACTAGGAGTAATTATGGGCTGTAAAAACTTATCTCATTCTTTGTTTCAATCAAGAATACACTTTACTCTGCAAAACATATATGCTTTAGATTCCAAACTGAAATATACAAAGGCGAAGAATATGCACACAATGCTCCGACAAAGCTGAAAGACAATAAATAATCAAACTGTATCAGGTTATGAAACTCCTTGAAAAGACAACCGATCTCGAAGGGTGTCAAAAATAGACGAAGCTGCAGCGTTCTGCGAAAATGTTAATTTTAGACGTCCTAGCAATTCACCATCTTTAGCCTGAGAGGCAGCATCAGCAGCTTCTTTTGCCATGCCAATTCGAGCATAAGACTGTACAGATTAAATGTCTATAAGAAGTCGGATACAAAATAGACTCGAGCAATTATCACAAGTACTTCAGCAGGGAACAAAACGTGCATAACATCCGTAACTCTTTTAGGTCTTACCTCGGCTCTCTCTCTAGGATCGGCAAGTTTTGGGATATATTTTAGGGCCTCCCCCTTTTCATCTGCATCAATGCATGCTTCCACAAATGGCCTGAAGCCTATTTCATGCCAAGAACAAACTCAGATTAACTAGTGTGGCCAAAGCAATAACATAGTTTGTAACTGGAGGTTCACATAGTAAAACCTTCTCCAAAGCAAAGATTTATGCAAATTGTATGAGTGAAGTACAATCTTCCTATTGGAGATAAAATAGTGCATGAAAGTTTTGACAACTGTTCTTTTTCTAACAGCACTGTTTATATAAGCCAATAAGTTGGTAGAAGCATCAAGCCAGTAGGGACAGGAAGAGCAAATTAATGTCCGTCATATATCTGAACCCCATTATGGAAAAACTTGTACAAATCGGTTTTCCTTTTTTTTTTTTTTTTTTCCCCTATGTAATGAAAACAGAATTAAAAACCTTACCAATTGGTGGTCTCTTTTCCTTTGAAAACTTTTCAAGAGCATCCCAATCTCTGATTGTAGCCAAAGCAAACACTTTAAGCCAATACCATCTCTTCTCAGAAACCTGAGAGTTCAGAAATCAGCAAAAATAAACTACTTCACATTGCAGCTAAATTGACTGAAATAGAAGCCCCATCCCAATTGTTCTCGTTTTATGTCCTTGCAGTACGATTCCCCATACAAATTAAAACCTCTTTTCTAATCCACTCTTTCCCAACCCCATTTAGCTTTTGAGGTACCTTGAATTCTGTTTTCACTTTCATTGCAGCTCGGTGATTTCCCAAGACAATACAAGTACGAATTGTATCACTGATGCTTGAATCAACAAATATTGCCTGCTTTGTACTGACTTCTAACTCGTGCTGTATTCTGCAGAAACAAAAAAGTTTGAAACAACCTTTATTACTATGAATCAAATCATAGAATAGCATAAATCCAATAAATGATGCTCTACCTCGAACTGTAATGCAATTAAATGATCCTATTATAGATGTTAGTAAATTGAATTTTTTTTAATCATATCTGACCTTATAAGCTTTGCATGCTCTTCAGCAGCCTTTGACTCAAAGGTATGTTCCTTAGTTTCTGAGAAAAGGTGTTGTGCCTTCTCAGTCAATTTGATACGTGGACCATGAAGCGGGGATCCTTTGCTTGCCATTGGATTCTTCCCAAGATCCCATGATTCCTTCCATAAAAGAAACGCGACTTCCTACAATCGCAACCAAATTTTAAACTTAATGTTTCCAGAAGATAATAGCAACACATTATTAGGCGTGCTCACATAAAAATTACATTGTTGCTTCATGTCATGGCAGGTATAAAAATAAAAAACCAAGCCTGCCTATATATAGCACAAATAGAACAAACTCTACAAATTTGAGAATATAAGTTGACATTCTCCATATTGAAGAACATCATATGATGATAATGCATTTAAGCTTCCTACAACAAGTACTCATAATATAGAGTGATAGACCTATAGACCAGTTATATTGGTAAAAAAAGACCTACTTGAAGCTGTCCAGTTGAAAGGAAGAAGTCCTTCAAGAATTCATGCTTATAACACCTGAAACCAAATAAAAAAATCAGTATCTTAGCGGGAAAAAAAAAAAAAAACATATTCAGTAATCACGGACACAAAAGAAGCGTATGGGTAAGTATAGTGGAGAGCTCGCTAAGAGAAGGTTATATAAAATAAAACCAACTTAGGCATTACCGTGCGTAAACTATAAATAGATCGCGTGGTAGGGCTCTGGCCTGAATCATTCCAAAAAACTCCAGCGGCGGCCTCTACATCAACAGCATAAAATTGGACATATAAATATATTACGCAGTATATACATAAGCAATGTGATTTCATACAAGGATGTGTATATGCAAGTATTAGTGCACCCATGTATTATCAAGTATATTAGAATGGAGAATTGAACATGTTGTAAAATGGGAAGTAAATCTATATATATATATATATAGAAGATTTTAACAAGGATAACCTTTTGCCAGATGTGAAAAAGAACAAGATAAACAAGATCGGTGTCACCACTTTCAGTTGCCTTCATCAAAGCTGTATCTTCTTCTCCTATGCTTAACAAAAGAGGAACCTGAAGTGAAACAATAGTGAGCATAGAGAGCAGCCTTACTTTTGTCACTGAAGAAAATGCAACTTTAGTCTTTTGGAAAACATTAAGAGCAAAAAACCAAAAGTCAAAAGGGACCTGTTTTGAGGAACGTGGTTCATGTTCAACAAGCATAGCGGCTAACTTTCGGCGACCACATTTATCCGCATGAGCAGAAACTGCAGCATATGATATTCCTTTGCATAATCTCAACTGAAAGGGAAACATCATCATATTTTTAACTGGTGGTTGCGGAATACGTTTACAGAAAAATCAGTTCTTCTCTATAATAAGAAACATGAAGAACAACCTTATCAAGTAAGATTTCAAGAAGAGCGACATCTGGAATTGCCAATGAAGCAGTTATCTTTGAACAGGCCCAATGCATTATCACCACCTCCTATATCAACCAATAAGTGAAAGAAATATTCATTACTTGCCAGCCTATACTTGCCAAATGGAAGGAAAATTTTACATCATGAAAAATTTAGTTGTTAGTACAAAATTGAGAGGCTATAGAGTATATTAGTGTCTGAAACCTTACTTGATTCATCCCTAGGTACTCTGATATCCGCAATGCAAGAAGGTGTTGGTGAGCATTAATTAACCGGCCAATGAGAACGGAAGGGGTAAGCATCTACAAGCAACAAGTCACTCAGTATCCATGCCAGAACAAGGAAACAGTTTTAGCAGTGAAGTCAATAACTTAAGGCAGTAGGCTTTGGAAGACCTTGTATTGTTGTATAGTAAGTGGAAAGCCAATCTCATGGTTACGAACAGCATTTAAGACCCGCAAAGTTTTGCACATCTCGTGAATCCGATCACGTTGAAAATTGCTGCCAAAGCCAACTGGATATCATTAACGAGAGCAAAAATCAGAAAAATGCTATCTTTTTTAAGATTTTAGATGTTAAAAGTGGTATAGTTTTAAGAGAGCACACAAGCTCTTTATGACTAAAAACAGATGGTTGTAACTTGCGTGTGACTATTAAGGCCAGAATAGAATGTATATAACATTTGAATTCACCCAAGCACATATCAACATCCATGTAATGATTTGACACAATTCCAATAAACCATTATGTTTTATGCCTAGCTAAATCTATAGTTATGATAATCCATCTAATAACAGAGTAATGAAAAGGGCATGACAAAATGTTTACAATATATGTCGCACTGGAATCTCATTATTTTCTCAGGCATTGTAATCAGTGACTTCTAAAAAGTTTATTTATTTATTTATTGTAAGAAGTCAACTGCTTATCAAAGCAGACTAACCTGCAAAATGCTTGGCCATAGCTTGCAGCTCTTAGCAAAGTCCGTTGACGCAAAACATCAAACTCGTGACCTGCAGCATCAATGCATGCTTCTACAGCCTCGGGCAAGGACGATTGAATCAATCTCAAATTCTCATCTGCCTGTACAACAGCAAGGAAGCCGAATAAAACTTTCAGTTGCCTTCTTAGATACCAAATTTTTTAGCATAAACCTAACGCCATATAGGAAAAGAAAAAACAATCCATATTGCCTAACAGGATAAACTTCACATGTACAGATAATTCAGAAAGTTATTTTGTGGGTAAAACTAGAAAGTACATAAAGTTAAATAAATAGATGAATCCTTCTAAGAATCAAGGCAGAAAATGAACAGAAGAAAAACTACAATATCCACGAATAAACAACTAAATGTCTTTGACGTTATATAAATTACTGTCATCTTACCGTAATCAACAAATTTTGTTTCCTTAAAAGCCTACCTTGGCACTGCGTCTGTCAAAATGATCCAACGCATCATACAACAAAGCTGCAGGTGATGTGCTTCCAATCTTAAAGATCGACTCAGTGGAATCAGGAACTCTTTGTAGAAATTCCATGCTTGAGTTCGACAAAATCCTCACCCCGTCACACTCGGGGATAAGTATAATTGGTTCATCATAGAGGTAGCGCACTGGATCGCCTCTGGGCCCCATCATCAATAGCATATCATCCCAATAGAGCAACACAGAGTCCATCCCACACCACGCCAGCTGCTCCGGAGGAAGAGCTGACTGTACACACAAAACTAATTCAAGACACAGATAGTAATTGCTAAAGTCACTTTCAAAGTCCATTTTGAATTTGATAGATGCACTTCTTCTGAAGTGTTTGGTCCTCCACAATCCTATAACTATTAGTAAAGACTTTCCCAACAAATTGTTTATGACTGACTGAAAGAAATGAACTTTCTATTTACTTATATCAACTGCAAAATGATTAACAATCTTAAATCATAACACCAATGTCAGCAATCAAAGTCCATAAAGACTCAAAGATCGAATTTTGTACTATAGAGATCACATTTTGACAAATTTTCAATTCAACTGTATCTTCAAATCAAGTCCAAAAAGACGGTAAATTTGGACTATAAAGATCGAATTTTCGAGACTTTTCAATTCAATTCCGCAGAAAGCAAACGCAATTTCCCTAACTCGGACAAAAACCACAAACACATTTGCTCAATCAATCAATCAATCAGCAACCACAACCATACCTCGCACTCCTGCTCCATGATCACTTGGCGCAAATTGGACGTGAGGACCAGCAGCCTCCCGTCGTGCGTGAACGCCGCGAGCCACTGGCCGTCCCGCGACACCGCCATCCGCTGCAGCGGCCCCCGCAGGACCTCCTCCCCGAGGCGCTGCATGCCGTCCTCCTCCACGGCCAGCACGCACGTGTCCCCCACGCCGAGCAGCACCTCCACGCCCCCCGACATCGTGTGCTGCGGCTCGATCACCGCCATACAGTGCGGCGGGTCCTCGATGCCGGGGTCGGCGAGGCGCAAGGGCCGCGGGTTGGCGAAGTCGGCGATGCAGAAGAGCTGATTGGCCTCGGTGATGCAGACGAGGCCGTTGCCCCAGAAGACGCAGTCGGCGACGTTCTGGGCGGAGCATTCGGGGCCGAGGGAGATCGGCGGGGGGAGGAGCTCGGCGCGGAGGTTGTAGCGGTAGAGCGTGCCGTCCTGGACGAGGCAGGCGAGCGTGAGGTCGTCGGTCCAGGCCATGGCGACGAGGCGGCCGCCGGGGTTCTTCCAGACGGCGTCGGCGAGGAGGACGCCGGCGGCGGAGAAGATGCGGAGCTTGCGGAGGGCGGGCTCCGAGTGGAGCTGCACGATCTTCGAGTCGTCGCGGATGGCGGCGATGGGACCGCCGAAGGGCGCGCAGGCGACCTTGTGGCGGCTCAGGTCCACGTGGCGCCACGACATGCGGTGGAGCTCCGGCTTCCGGTAGTACCGGTTGTAGAGGAGCTGCCACTCGGCCGCAACCACCGACACGCTCGACATCGTATCTGCTTTTGGGGGGTTAGGGTTTGGGGAGAGATCAGAGGCTTGATTTCATTGATTGATTGGTTTTGATCGGAGTTGGGTTTCGATTGAGTTCAGTGTTTTGTTGGGAAAGGGACATGAGTAGTGCTAGACATACCAACTTTTTTTACCAACTCTTTAATACAAACTAATGTGTCATGCTATCATTGGCGAGTATTTATCATCTAATTAGAAGGAAGCCAATCAAAATATGACACTTCAGTTGCCACATAGGTTGGTATTAAAAAGTTGGTAAAAGAGTTTGTATGTCTAGCATTATTCAAGGACATTGAGGGAACTCTAATGGTTAACGGAGACAGGGTGGACGACAGAAAGAAAAAAAAAAGTATGTGGGTTCTTAATGGGCCCAGCTAGATGAGGGGTTTGGCCCAATTGAGTTCTTAAGGTTTAATGGTTAAATAATCGGCCCAGAATCTTTGGGCCTCTTAGCCCAAAACTCTTTTGGCCCAAGTTCCATGCTTTACGTTCTTCATAGAGGAATGAGGGGTCCATTTGAATGATCGATCAAATGTTGTCGAATGGTGATCCAAACAGCTTATTAGTTTGTTTTTTGTTTTGATTGGGACAAAAAGGGGCAGTTTTTCCATTATTTATATTATAATTATATAGATTAGAAAAAATTTGATCTCGTGCCACATTTGCCATTTAAGTTTAGAACTTATATCACTATTGCATTGCATGTTACGACCTATAATAATTAGCTAAATTTGATCTCGTGCCACATTTGCCATTTAAGTTTAGAACTTATATCACTATTGCATTGCATGTTACGATCTATAATAATTTGCTCTTACTTATATCACTAAGAGTAAATTATTATGTTATCCACATTCTTCTTTATTGTTTTTCTTATTTGTAAAAAAAAAAAAAATAGAGTAATTCGGTCAAATATTTTACTAAAAAGTGACATGGATAATAAATTTTTATTTAAAGTGGTATATTTCAAATAAATCGTTCAAAAATGATATTTTTCAAAATTTTCTAAAAAAGGTCGTGGGTTCTTTGTAGGCCCACCTTTCTGGGAAGTCAATTAGGCCCAATTGAACTTAAGGCCGTGTGGCTAAATGGCCCAAGACTAATGGACATCTAGCTTCACGTTGTTTTGAGAGGAATTTCGAGGAATGCCCATATTTTGCCATAATCTATGCACATATGTATTACATTTTTAATTTATACCAAAAAATTTATACTTCAAACATATAGTAAAAATATTAAAAAAAACACACCACTTAGGCAAAGATTATTAAATAGCGCTAAAAATGGCCTTGTTTTATAATTCTCCCTTGTTTTTACTATCAAATGAATACTTTGTCCTTTTTTATCCTTTGTGAAAAAAGGCAATATAATCAAATTGGTTGTTTAAAAGTAACATAGACTGTAATTTTTTTTTAAGGTGACAACTTTCAAAATACGTTGTACAGAGATAGCATTTTTTAATAAATACTCAAATTTTAACACCTAATTTAAATTAATATCCAATCTTTTAAAAAATATAACAAAATAATAAAGTGATTCAATTACTTACATAGACGTGGTAGTTGGTGGTAATTAATTTATTTATAAAAAACTTGTGCAAGTAATTAACGAATTGACAAGTTACTCAATTATTTTAAAATTTTGAGTATTTATTTTTATTGTTTTGTAAATTTGAATATTTTCAAACTTCACCATTTTAAGCATATTTTGATACGCAAAATTTATGTTATAAATAGACAAAGTTATTTAAAAACTAGTGCATATAAAAGTAGTACTATGGTTAGCTCATGCACGTTTAGTAATTCCGTAATAATAAGAGCATTTCTCAATACAAATAACTTAATTAGGACTACTTTTCCACACTAATCAAAATCTTTTATATTCACTCACCGATTACGAGTTGCTTGATGCTTTTTGGCCCTAGTACTCCACGACGTAGCACAATGAACAATCATATGTTAAAGCAATATGGTAGAAAGGAATAGCCTTATTAGGCAATTGGTCAAGTCACACCTTATCGTTATTAGACCAACCAAATGACAATTTTTCATGCACCTTTTTTTTTTATTTATTAGCATGATCTCCGCAGGTTACTTTATTCAAATACAAGAAAATCAGTCCAAAATAATAAATAAAAAAGTCTTAACCTCTCAATCATGATCTTGAAAATGGAAAGCGGAGGTTGGTACCAAGTTCAAATCCATATTATGACCTTTTGTCAATTACAAATCAAAAACCCAAATTGATCATTACGCTTCAAATGACAACATTTGGCATATATGTTAGAAGATCATTTTTACAGTTTCACGGATAAGATAAAATTCGTTAATATATCGATTTCAAAGCCTCTAGTACATTCCAATTAACGTAGTAGGAAAACAACAAATTATTCTAATAAACCCCAATATTATTTGTCAACTTTGACACTACAAGTTAACTAAATAAGCTATTATTATCACTTGAAAGGCTGATAATTTTTCTTAGAAGCTCATGATTGTAAGGCGGGCAAAGATGTTAAAATCCACCATGTGACATGTCAACAGCTATTAGAGAATGTTATCATTTGATCTCATGTGATGAATTAATCCAGCTGATAATGGACCCGTTTTTTTTTTAACAATTTTTGGTAATGAAACGACCTAAAAAATCTTGTGATAATTCTTAATTATTAAATGAATTTAAGCTAATGTACTTATTAGCTTGATTAACCCCTTTAGTCATAAGAGATGAGAGTTAAAAAAGTAGTGCTAGGTGTCTCCGTTCTAATTAATTGTTAATACTAACCCATGTATATATGTGTATAGATAGAAGGGTTAGTATATAACCAATGAGTAGTGTTAGATATATAAAGTAGTGATAGGTGTCTCCATTCAATTTTATTTTTTTTATATCAAATTTCTAATATTATTTAACTAAAAGAGTTGTTATATTATAATTTATGAGTATTTAACACCTAACTGAAAAGAACAAGACCACATTCAATCGATCAAAATATGACATATCATTTGCTACGCGAGGTAGTATTAAAAAAATTAGTATAAAAGTGGTAGGTTTTACATTATTAATAACAAATTTGCCAGATAAAGACAATTGATCATGTGCAAGAATAGAAATTATAAATTTGATAAAGAGTTGGGATCCTTATATATATTTTTTAGTTACTACGAGTTGAAAACCAATTCCGCTTAGGATAAATTAATTAGTATTGTTATATTGTCGAAAAAGTTGCATGATACAAATAAAAAATAATAATCACAAAAAAAATAAAAGAAATTGAAGTAATATCAATAATTGAATTTCAAAATCAGATCCATTATGTTTATGAAAAATGATCTTTTTGAGCAAATTGTAAAATAAGAAGGTCAGAAGCAGTTTTTTTATCAAACATCTATTAACTACTTACTATATTTATATATAAAAAAAAATGATGTAGGCAAATAATGTCAATTTGATTATATTGTTGTCGTTTATTCAAGTTCATTTCGTAATTTTGGTCTCAATATAAGAGACTCTCTTTTGTAATTGAATGATAATTTTGTAATCAAGCTTTGAGAAATCAGAATAGTAAGAATAAAAAAGCTCACTTATCTCTTTTTTTTTTTAGCTATGGATTTGGCTTGACCTTTTGAGTCACATTTCTGGTTGCATATTTAAAAAAAAAAAAAAAAAAGCATTATCAAACTAGCCTAATTCTCTGAAAAGTTCTCTAAGCTTTTGAAATGAATGGAACGAAGAGTAACTGTAGAGAGACATTGTAAGTATATCGAAAAATAGTACTATCTTTGTAACCCTTTTAGTGACAATAGTTCATGGGTTTCTTTTCTCTTCCACTAAGATAAAAAGAAAAGGACATCATGAGTCCTTACAGTTAGAATCTTAAGTAAAAAGAAGATTAATGCATGATTACCATAGTGTAAGTTTTTTCCACAAATTCACAGTGGTGTTTAAGATTGCCCAATTAGTGCTAATCACAAAGCAAAACAGACAAACTTATATCAGAGTCTCTCTCTCTCTCTCTCTCTCTCACTTACAAAGCATACAACAAACATTATAACTGCCAAATTATCATCATGATACTGAATCAATCAAGAGCAAAGTTGGAGATATGGACCACACTCACAGCTTTTGTCAATTTTTATTTTATATCAGATTTTCCATAACAATAAAGGTGGCTATATGAGCTAAGTTGTCTGTCTCGGTGTATCTTTACTTCTAATTCTTTATATACTGATTTTTATTCCATTGGGACCATTATTCTATATGCGGTGATCTAATCAAGATTAAATTTCATTTTTATATATTCAATACCACATTTTGTTATACTAAATGAAATCCTTAACAGGTTGGATTAGTATGTAGTGATGATTAGAGAAAGCCCACAGAAAAGAGAGATGAGAGAAAAGTGAGAGAGAAGCAAGAAACAAAGCTAACATACAGGTTCTATAATATAAATGCTTGACCCAATTTATTACTTTATTAAGTTATTAACCACCTTTTATCATCTAATAAAGCATCTGGAAATGAAGACAACTTTATAAAATTAGAATACAGATATGGACAACACTAGTACTTGTGTCATGACTCATAAAAAGTACTCGTGTTTTCCTAGTCCACACAAATCAATGTGTATACATATAAATATACACATTGATTATAATACATGATCATAAGGTTTTTCTTTCCCCTTTGAATTCAGTACTTGAAAGTTTGACATTTTAATTAGTCGACTTTTTTGCTACACACTGTCCATCATGAGCCAAAAGAGAGGCCAAAAACTAGTGGTTATGGTAGCAATAATTTAACTTGCCAAATAGATGGCCAGTCAAATATTACATTAAACAAATGGCACTAATTTTTTTTTCAACGCAATTTTTGCACTGTCTTATATTTGCTAGATCATGTTCCTCTTGTGGCATGGTACAAAATATTAGTTTTCTTTTCTTTTTCTTTTTTTTTTTTTTTTGGGATTTTAAACTTCAAAGAATACACTAGTGTCAGTGTGTCACATACTTGATAATGGGAAGCAGAAGATAATGTAATACACAGAAAAAACCTACCAGGATCCACTTTATACACTTAAAAGTCTATCCTCCATCACATATTGAAATCTGACAGTCCATTTCCTCTGCAAAAATTCCACTTTCATTTTTATATACATATATATATATATATATATATATATATTTTACCTTTCAAGATTTCAAAAAGACAAAAAAAAGGCCGTCCAAAGGAGAATACCCCACGACGTTGAAATTTCATTTCATTCCCATTCCCCACTTTACCATATTCTTTATTTCACTCAAGCACTTTTTGATTTTCCTCTCCCAAAAGCATCAACATCCATGCATATACTATACTATATACACTTACATATTATCTATCATTTTAAAGAAACCCCCACTTTGCCTCAGAAAAGGAAATGTGTGTGAACACTCAAATTCTGTTGTGACTTGTGAGTGTCTCTCTTCTCTTCTACAAGCCCTCTTGTCAAAACATTTTGTGTTTTTTTTTTTTTTTGGGCTTTTTGTTTCTGTGATGACACAAGCCTGACAAGTCTCTTATCACAGAGAGAGAGAGAGAGATTTGGAGAGAAAACAATCAAGTGCGTGTCACTATTTCTTCACACAAACCAAACCAAGTATATCACAGACTCATTTTCCTTTCCTCGAATTCATCGTGTGTTTTTCCTAAGTGCTTTTGAAGCACTAAAGCTCTCAAATACATTACTTAAACACAAGAAATCTTGGCTCACTCAGTTCACAGCCCATTCATTCACAAAACAAAGATCGTGGGAATTCAAATGAAGCTGGTTTCTTTCTGTGTTCATGCAAGTTTTCTTCTCCTTCTTCTCTCACCATTGGTCAGATCATCTCAAGAAAGTGACAATATTAGCAACATCAATAAGGTACTACTTGTAATGATATATTTTAGAATCTATATAGTGCCTTTTTTTTGGTAAATATTTTTCTCACCATGTGAACTTGGGTTTTGCTTTTTTAGGCACAACTGAGTCATAAATTGTTGTTTGAGATCACAACTCATGGATTTCTTCTATGGGCTTCAATGGGGTTTTTGATGCCAATTGGAATCCTCACTATAAGAATGTCAAACACAGAGGAATGTGGAAGAAGGCTCAGAATTCTTTTTCAGATTCATGCCATTTCACAGGTGAATTATTTCTTGTTCATTAGTTTCCACATTACCCTAGATTATCATTAATTAAACTTTTTACAAGCCTTTACCTTTTGACATTTTCTTTTAACTACTTTACTTGCCAAATTAGCAATATCTCAACAGTGTTCCAAAAGATACCATTTATTCCTACATTTGATAAATTGAAGGTAGATACCCCACAGTTACAACTTTTAATGATGGTGAAAGAGAAGTTAGTACAAAATAATTGAATCGTTAATGAATAAAAAAACCAAAAAATCCTTTGTAATCCTCAAGAGATTATCATGAATCTTAGAGAGCAAGAAAAGATAGCAATTATTCTTCTAACACCATTTTGGAAATTAATTCCATAAAATTCAAGGCTTTCTGTTGCTATTGTTCCATAATTTATGCATGTATTTAAGAGGGAGAGCAATTATGATGTTAGGTATAGCAAATATTATTACAGTTTCAAAAGTAATTTAGTAAACACATTTACTTGTAACACATGGCTTGTGATTCTACTTTTTTGCAATGAGTAATGCCCCTTTTTTTCTTTTTCTTTTTTCTTTTTTTTTTGGCTCTATCTATAGATGCTTGCTGTGCTTCTTGCAACAGCAGGAGCAGTAATGTCTTTCAAAAATTTCAACAACTCTTTCAACAATAATCACCAAAGGATTGGTGTAGCTCTCTATGGGATTATATGGTTGCAAGTGCTTATTGGGTTCTTTAGGCCAAACAGGTAAAACCATCCATTTCATCACACAGAAAAACATTATGTGCATGATTATCATATTTCTAAGTCTCAAAATGGCAAAAAAAAAAAAAAAGACGGTATCGAACTCAAATCTTCTTTCTAATTTTTGTGTCGCGTATTATGTCCACCAATCGTATTCACACCGCATTTTAGATTTAAATTCACTTCGTTAGATCTGTGAATTGTTACAATTGTTAAGGAATTTTTAAGAACAATGTTAGATACAACTTCAGAAACGCTTAATTACTATATTCATGTTCAATTTTGGGTATCCCAACTCTTGTCCAACTATAATATTCAGTAAATATCATTACATATTAGTTCACTACAATTAACTTAAGGTTTAAGAATAAAATGTGATTTGGAGAATCTACTCCAATACCTAAATTTTAGACTCTTCACATGTGAATATTTCTCACAAAGTACTTCATATTGGGTAAAAAAAATGCCCGTGATTTTTATGGCTGCTTTCTGTTCTGATTTTGTTTTTGGCCTTATGTTTTGTTTTGTTTTTTCTTCAGAATTTTTATGACACAGTTAAAATTAACTTTCAATCTTGACTCATTACATCTTAATCTCCACAGAGGGTCCAAGAGAAGGGGTGTTTGGTTTTTTGTCCATTGGATGCTTGGGACATCAGTGTCCTTAATGGGAGTGTTTAGCATATACTCAGGCTTACAAGCCTATCATGAGAAGACCTCAAGAAAGATTAGGATTTGGACATCACTTTTCACTGCTGAAATCTGCTTCTTTTGCTTCTTTTACCTCTTCCAAGACAAGTGGATTTACATACAAAAGCAAGGTGTGACTTTGGGCAATGACTTGAGAACAACAAGCCCAACCACAGACCAAATGGCTCCTCCTAAAGAAAAGCAAAAAGAATTGGCTATGGAGGCTTGCTAAGAAAGCTACCTTATTAATTTGCCTAATTTTATAAAGCTTGTTTGGTAAAATTTTCATTTTTTTGTTTTTTGCAAAAGTATTAAAATATGAAGGGTTGAAGATCAGAGAGCAAAAAATGAAAGTAATACCAAACATGACTTACTAACATAAAGTTTGTTTTTACTTTCTTCATTCAATTTTTTGCTACTATTGGTTTCTAGAGCTGAGAGTTGGGCTGAAGATTATTTCTCATAAGATGATATAATGTATGTTTTTCTGATATATATAAATATATATATATATAGGTATATTTTGAAACAAACAGCACTAAATTGAAGTTTGTATATTGGATTGTGTATGAAAAATTTGAGCCCTATAAGTGGCAGAATGTAAATTTTCAGAAAGATATATAAAGAAGTTGAGAGATAAATATTGCAGTCACAATGTGCAATTTACCAAATTCAATTATAGTTTTAAGCACTGCCAAATTTCTTCACACATTTAAGACTCAAACTAAATACATTAGCATTACATGTCTATGTGATTATAGGCCAAACTGCCTCTTGCTGACATTATACAAAAAAAAATGTATTGGACACTATTGAGTATATGACTATCGCCTAAGCACATTTAAGCAATGCTAATTGATTGAAAGTGTTTCAAAATCATGTTCTTATGTTATATAGCTTGTACATTTCATGGAAAAAGCTGCACATAGCCAGTCAAAATAGCAATACCCAGTATGACTATAGGAGGAAGAATCACAAAAGCTCCAATTGTAGCAAAGAAAACCGAGTCATTCCTCTGTGAAACTTCATCCAAGTAAGCCTGTCTCTTGATGTTTCTCTTCTGCGAAGTGGTCAGAAACTTGGCACTCATTTTCTTCAGATTTTTCTGACCCAACGGAATGCTGAAATCGCCGTCCCTGCCCCCCACAAGCTGCGCAAGCTGATCGCGGATCGTGCGCTTCCACGAGCTACCATCGCTCTCATAGCCTGTGGGAGTGATCAAATAACAAGAACTTAGCAACACTTTGCTCAGTTGAAAGGCTTTTTGTTTTTGTTTTGGTGCTCTTTAAGGAACACAAGTCACATACCGTCTGATTCAGGTGAACTTGAAGTTGAGGTGAGTTGCTCGAGAAGATCGAGCTGCGCACGAGCAGACGTTAATGGACCTTTAGGGGGGAAAAAATTCATCATTAGTGGTATCAAGGATTTAGCTTAATCAAGCTGATTTTCTTGCATTTACCAATAGAAAAAAAAAAAAAAAAGTTGTTGCTTGAGAAACATAGTATTGCTCAATTAAGTACAATAATATGACATTCAAATTGTACTAGTTCTCGCCCCTAAAAATGGAAAAAGAAAATACTTACTAATATTTTTCACTCTTTTATAGAAATGATTTATAGAGTAATCCCTGTTTCGGGTGCCCAAGTGAGAATATTAGACACACCCTTAACAATGATCACAGAGTTTTAAACCTATTAGCACAATATTGGAATTAGTCCAAGTATTAAATTTTTGGTTTAAAACTCAGTGGATATATAATAGCCACTAGATTGTTCTCTTCTCTGATTTCATATTAGATGACTTTATAATTTATATGGTTAACACTGTATATAGCCTCTACATGCAATATATCAGCCTAGAGACTCAAATACTAACACTTAATATACAATTTGAAAACAAAAGAAAAGAAAAAATCCAAGAAGTGCAGTGATTAATCAGTAATCATGTCCTTAATAAATAACCAATCTAATAATGAAAACAGAAGAGAAGATATATCAAATCTCCAAAAACTAAGCTGATATGGTGATCAGAAAAATAAATCAATGAAACTAAATAAAAAGCGTCTTGTTTGCTTACCCGAAAAGGAAGCAGGAGTTTCCTGCTCTGTGATTCCACTTTGAGTTCTTTGGTCAGACTGTGCAAGTGTTTTAAGTGAAGAAGAGTGAGAATTAGAGGAGAGCTTTGAAAGTTGCTTTTGTTTTGGAATTAAAAATGGAAGAGAAGAAGAAGAAGGGCTTGTGTATAGAGAAGTTGCTCTGAGATTCAATGCCATGTTTCTTTGTCTATTCCAACTCTCATGGCGTTTTTAGGCTATAATTTAGTTTGTTTGGTGTTTTAGTTTTTTTTTTTTTTTTTTTTTGAGAAAATTGTTTAATGACAATTGCCTCGATTAATATGGGCCACAATATATATAAACAACTTGTCCACAAATATTCCCAACCAGAAAGATATTTTGTATTCATTTTCCTCAAAATTATATATTAGAGCAACGTGGCATAAAATATGTGTCTCTCAATTCTCATGCGTTGCGACAATTTTAACTTACTCACATTATATTGTGGTGATATATTACCAATATTGACAAAAAAGAAGAAAAAAAAATCCTCTTTTAAACATAGAATAAAACTCCAAAGGTGTCTCTAATATTACTATATTAGCAACATACATATTTGTAACTATTAATTTTGAGTTTAATGTCCAAGAAATATAATTTTAACGTATAAGAAATTATTATAAACTAAAACTAAGTTATAATAGGCCAAGACCTTGGTATGGCTTTTAATGTCTAAGAAATATAATCTTTTATGGTTTAACGGAATTTTTTGATGAGTTGGTGAGTGCTGTAGTAACAAATGTAAACAATAAGAAAAATATACTCACTTATCACATAAATTGCTTAAGAAAAACGTAGCACTAATCTTATTAAGATTTGTGCTTGTTTCTCTTTTTCAAAGGTGGTACAATTTTAATATATATTCTTGAGTGAGGACGCGATTAGAATTTAAAGATGCTTGATTAAAAATCTAAAATCTCAGTGGTCTTGGATTCATTCTTAATTTGCTTATCAAAAGCGAAAACATCTTGCTTTGAACTGAGATAGTAGAATAGTTAGGTTGAGTTCATGCATTGAATGTTTTCCCTTTGCCATTACGCTTTGATGAAAGAAAACCAAGAAAACCACATATTTAAATATTTCAATTCACTATATGAAAATTGTACATACCAAATAAACTTTATATTTTCAAACACAATGAAAATAAAAACTTTGAATCTCAATAACTCAACACCAAGCATAGCCACATCACATTTTTCCAAAGCAATCAATAAACAAATCAAATCAATCAACCTTTTTTTTATTTTTTATTTTTTTTCCTCTATCTGGGCTTTCCCTGTGGTGGCTGTGCAGGTGGAAGACTATACAAGGATTTGAGCTGTCTGCTTATGAGCTTACTATTGTGAAGAGCCAATTGAAGCTCAACATCATCAGACCACCATTGTTCCAACCCATGAGCCTCAAGAAACTTCTGGTTTCCTTTGGACATCACAAACAGCTTAGCTGCCATTTGCCCGCTTCTCGAACCCAAATTCTCTTTGTTGTTGCCTCTATTTTCAACACCATTGTTGTTGGTGTTGGTGTTGGTGTTGGTGTTGTTGTTCTCTGTTGCTTCAGGGTCAGTGTAAGAGCAACAAATGTAGTCACTGTTATTTACATACAAATGTGGCACCCATTTCCCTACAGCCATACCATTAGTGCTCTTGATACCACCATACAAATTAGGTATCAAATTCCTCAATCCCGATCCGGAAGAATTAGCGCCACTGCTGTTGTCTAGCACGTCGGTTTCGGTGCTGCTCGAAGAGGGAAGCATGGACTTGAGCCTTTTCCAAGCGAAATTAGCCTTTTCGCTGATGTTCCTCAAGCTCATTGCTAGTGAGACAGACGGCGGGTTGAACAAATGCGTGTCGATGTAGATCCCTTCTTTGGCCAATGCCTTTCCAACTTGGAGCGCGAAACCCGCTCCTAGAGAATGCCCTGCGACACAGACGTTGCTGCTTCCGTACCTCTCAGCCACTGATCTCAGTGCCTCCAAGGCCACTTTGAACCTCACCGAACCCTTCAGGCTCTCCCAAGCCAAGAACCTGAGGTCATCTTCGATGTCTCTCCTGATAGTCAGGCTCTTGAGAAGCGTCCCTCTAAGGACCAACACGGCTCTTGGCGCGCCGCTTGGCCTGATCAGTACTAAGTCTGAGAGAGCTGCGGATCTGTCCCATTCTAGTATTGCCCCAAAGATGGACCCGTCTCTCTCGTCGAACAGGGTTTCGGATAGCTTGTACTTGAAGGGAATCCACCACTTGGGAGCGAGCGCGTTTTCCTCGATTCGATTCTCTTGCCTGTCGAGTTCGAGCAAGTAAACCGCTTGTATGAAACAAGCGATTACGGTTTTCTTGTAGTTACCATCTTTCCTGCGATGACATAGAAAGAAGACATGTTTTGATTTAGCAATAATAGTAAGAACAAAACAGAACAATTTAAGAGCAGAAAATAAGCTATGATCGAGTTTTAACTATAATGAACCAATACTAGGACTTGATTTAGTAATGAAATTGCGACATTTTAGTGTCATTAAACCACAGGGGCCTCAGTATTTTCATGAAGTTTGAGAATGTTACCAAATTTATACCATGAAGAAGAGTGATAAAAAATTATTTAACTGATATTTTGGTAACTAATTATGAAGCTTGCCTTATTTCTTGAAAAAACGCGTAACACAGATATAAACAAATGAGGAAAGTTCTACGAAATCTCAAGAAAAGCAAGTCCAGTGATTTGATACAAATACAACTTTTGACCTACTTTCATGATGTTCTCATTGTCGACAACTCGACATACATAACCAAAAATAAATTTTAAAAAAGAAAAGTGATTTCATATTTTGAAATGGAGATAATAAAACACCTGATCAAAGCTAAAATCCATTTTTCTTTCCTAATTCAAGCTGTAGCATTTTTCTTTTTTTCTTTTTTATTATCAACAAGTAAGTCATTACCATAACATAATCCTCGACCTTGCAAAATCTATTTTAGCACAATTGTAACGAACCCATTTGACCAAAACTCTTACGAAAATCTTCACACATTCTCAAAGAAATTTTTTATCCAACATACATAAGAAAAGAAACCCACTAAAATTAAGAACTTAAAAAAGCATTATCATAGCGAAAACGAGATTGTCACGAGTACTGACCAGCTAGAGTTGATAAGGTCTCTCCAGTTCGGCGACGAAACGTTTCGAGGCCCAGAGACGTGAAACGCGTATGGGTGAGCTTGATCTTGTTCTGGGCCTCCATTGATCTCCTTCAAAACCTGATCTTCAGCTTCACGACTCGCCATTGACAAGCTAAGACCTCCTTCACTTGTTGTTATTTCCCTTTTTGGTTTCTTAGCATGTTAAACAAGGAAAAGAAATATAGAGAGAGCGAGAGAGTACAAGAGAGAAGGCTGTTACTTGGTATCTGATTCCACGGAGCTACAAGTCTACAAGGTATCGATTTCACTTTTTTATTTATTTATTTTTAGTTTTTTTAGAGCTTAGATTTGAAAAACGCGTTCCGTTTTTATTTTGGGAGAAAAAATGCCCGACTATTGTAGATCTTCCAACGGTCATATTTCTTTCGTGTTGTCGGACTTATAGTTAGGTGTTTTCACCATAATGCCCTTTCCATGTTTTTCATTTTTTATTTCCATGTTTTTCATTTTTTATTTTTTCTCCTAATGGTAGAAAATATTACCATTAGGGTATGAGTAGTGCTAGACATACCAACTTTTTTTTTTATCAATTTTTTAATACCAACATATGTATCATATTATCATTGGTGAGTGTTTATCACTCAATCAAAATATGACACTTCAATTGCCACATAGGTTGGTATTAAAAAGTTGGTAAAAAAGTTTGTATGTCTAGCATTATTCTTAGGGTATATAAACCTAAAGAAACGGGGTTGCGAATACGTGCTGGTTGCATGCCTCTCCCTCCTATATTTCACGGGGACGGATACCCCGTGCTCATTTTCTTGCAAATATGGGTACTAAGTATCCGTTTATGGTAAGTAAATGATGTAACTACCTAACTTTTCGAAGTCGTTACTTACTACTTTCTACGAATTACAAAGAGATTAGAATTGACGATTTTGAAATTCTATTTTTTTTTGGGTCAATTTTTGGCTCTTCAATTTGATAATGGAATATTTAATTTGATATTAAATTCATTTTATCTTTTGAACTTTGTAACTCTGAAAGTTGAAATACATGTACTTTGAATGTGAACTTGAAATTATTTGTTTCCGTTTAGGATATACAAAAAAAAATCAATGTAGTGGATTCTGATAATGGGTATGTTACTTACAAGTTACAACTAGGATAGAGTGACCATTATGTGTGCAAAGTTAGTTTCCATTTTTTAATTCCAATGGGGGAGGGCAAAGAAATAAATGCACAGACCCCTTTTGCGTGGTCTAATCCATGCTAATGGATTTGGTCACTTGCTAGAAATCAATAGAAAAGTGGGGGTTCAACCATCCCAGCACACATATTATGGCTTTTTAGGACAAACTTTTTTTTTGTGCAAACATTGTGGGACAAATAACTGTTATATATATTATGTTTATGAGGCAACATAGTTGAAACTAATACCTGGTTAAAACTGAAACCAGATATATCAATGTCATTTTAGTTGAAATGGTGAATTATAGATGATGTAATGGAATCAGGACCACCATTATGGCTTGTCTGAAACGCCAGAAAATCTGCTGCACCATTATATATTTCCTTTCACAGTAATAATCTACTGAACACTTACGAAAATCTAAATGCTTGTAAAAGGCAATGGTCCAAATTTCAGTAACTACAAAAGTGCCCGCACAAAAAAATCTCATCAAATTTTCTTCCTTTCATTTTCACCAACATATCTCTATAAAATCCAAGTTATTGAGCTTTCATTTTCACCTATCAAGTTATTGAGCTTTGAATATCTATAATAAAAAGGATAAAAACTTTCTAGTTACCCAATACAAAATTGTTTTCTCACTCAATCTCATGTAGTTTCCTGAAACCCAATATCTCTCTTTCCTTATCTCTCACTTCTATGTAAAAATTTCTTACTCTACTTAATGCCACTATGACTATATACCCAAACAAACACATCTTCAAATTCAATTCACTTCTAACTAGACTGTGTTTGGTACACAAGATAAGATAACACTGGATAAAACTTGTTTATTATAATAAGATTATATTTAGTGTTATCCCCTCAAGTTTTGTTTTAAAATTTTAAAATAAATGATATATACATCTAAAGAAAACGTTTACATGCATAAATTTTTCATTTGAACTTTAAAATAGTAAAACTATCACTCAACGCACACTGGTAACAATCAAAGAGTTTATACTTCACATTCTTGGTTTATAGTACAATCTATCTGCTCATAATCTATTGAAGTACTTTTTGATAGAACATTCTTATTCCCTCCTATGTTTGTATATTGATCATTAAATTTTAAAATTGACTGCTATTTATAACCGGAATTATCCAAGAGCTAGCCGGAATTTATCATTAAAGAAAGTACTTAGAATGCTTCAAAGTTCAACCTCACTTCAAACTTTGGCAGCATACTAAATTTAATCCAACACATTGAAGAAAACAAAGAAACCAACATATTATTATCCTGTAGGAATTAACATAATTAACATAGGATTAGATAAAAATAAATTTTAGCATTTAATTATGCGCAAAATATAGACGTATTGTGTACATATCTTTAGAACATTCACTGATCTATACACAAAGAATGCAAATGACATAGTATACAGATTTTCTTATTACATATATATCTATACCCAAAAGTGGAAGAAAATCAACATGATGAAGAAAACATGAGAATACATAGGCATCTTCATAGCAACCCAAATAGCTCATAGTCATATATGCTGACATCTTGAAACTGATCAAAACCACCACAGAAAGTGTACGGATTTGTAGTGTCTAGAAGCGATGAATGAATATCGCAATAAGCAAACAAGTCGGCATCAAGTTGGTTTGATTGTGAGCTTCCTGAGTTCATATCTTCCAAACCAATCTCCTTACACATTTGGTTGAACTCTTGATCCAAGCATAATTGGTTCAAGAACTCACAAGAATACGGCTCTGCCTCAATGGAGGATTCGAAACTGCTTTCGGGGTCTCCTAGATATTCCTCCTCAACGTCTATAACCAGAGCCTCCTTGATTCTTCTCTCTTGGGGTTTCATAGGAATGGTTGATTGAGAAGCAATTGGAGATGAGCTTGATCCATTGCCAGTGAGCTCTTGCACAAGCGTCTTGAAGCTCGCACTATCAGTGATGTAGACTTTTGGCCTCAAGACTTTGATCAAACGATTTAAATCCTTCTTCTCGTGGATATTGTTATTCTTAGATGCTTTCGATGATTCTGCTTGACCTGTTACTTTCTTATTCTTTCCCATGATTTGTTTTCTTTGAAGTATAGCTGTCCCTCGGGATCACCACCGAGCCTTGTTCTTGCGGAGGATACTAAGACGGAGGTATAAATATGAAGGTCGAGAAAGTAGATAAGTTTCGAGTGTGATGTGGAAGGAAGAGAACAAACCCCAAAACATAAAGATGCTGAAAATGATGTTGTTTCTTCTAAGAATGCTTTAAAAATAAGAATTTACACCAAGAAGCCTAAATCACTCTTGAAGAAGATTCTCTGGCTTGTATGTACATTAAACGTATGCATAATAGGTGTAGTCAATTATAGACAATAAATTAAAGTGAAAAAAAAAAGATAGGACTTTAAATTTAAAATATGATCTGAGTGTTTGTCGTGTGGGGTTATAGGAGGGCATTAAGGGCACGCAGTTACTATTACAGTTAAAATAATGTCACAACAGTTTGCTTGTTATGGATTCCTATAACATCTATTGAGAGAAATGGAAAGGAGATGGTGGAAATACTAAACAAATTAAGGGAATGATTAAGCGACAAACTATGATTTCATATAATATTAGTGTAAAGTCGAAAATTTTAAGATGAGGGAGACCTTAAGTATTTTCTAGTGTCTGTCTCACATCAAAATCTTGATTTTTGGCTTTGGCTGTCAATCCTGCCGCTACGATAAAATGACACAGAATTATATTAGTTGTCATGCGTCTCATTTCAGGAAATTAAAATTTAACGTGCAGCATACATTGGAAAAGAAAGAATCTAAATTTCTCATTTGCAACTGGTTCTGAATCTCAATTTTTCAAGTGGAGGAAGGCAAAAAATGAATCAAACGCGACATTGTCTTTGACGAGCGAGACGTTCATCACTAATGCCTTGTTTGGAGTTAACATTTAAATAGTTTGAAACTATTTAAAATCATTTTGACTATTAATAGTATTTATTGTGAAATCATCCAATATTTACTCCAAACCAGGTATAAGTTGGATTTCATTGAGGCGAGAAGAGGCAGTTTGGTGACAGGCAGAGGCAAATTTTTACGCCGATTTTTCCAACAGTGTGGCAATTATGCGAGGTTCGACCGAGATGGAACCGGAGAGAATAGTGTGGCTGTGGCAGTGGCAAATTTTTATGCCGATTTTTTCAATATTTTTTCATAAAAAAAAAAAAAAAAAAATTCCAAAACTATACGCATCCATACAATTAACCGTATAATTCTCATACCATATATTTTACTAAACAATTATATATACTACCACAGTCCACAGTCTTTTTCAATAATACAATGCTAAGCCACGCAGCCAACGTGGCTGTGAAGCCAGTGCCTTGCCTCAGCGTTATATGGGTTAACGTCACCAATAATCCAAGCAAGTATTTATAAAATAGAGAGATGTACAATTAATTAAATACACGTTGCGAGAAGTCATTGACCTTATGTGTTACTTCTTATTTTTGGCTTCAACCATGTGTTACGTTTATCACCCTCTTTTTTTTTTTGGCCGAGGAAAAAAAAATACACATGGTCTACTTTTCTAGTAACTTGTGTATCACTGGTTATAGACTAACACAGGTACCAATTATTTGAAGTCTGCCACACAAATTTTGCGCAAAAATCATAAACATTTTTATGTAAAAGTAAAATTATTAGGGCAAAAAGATATATATGATTCTATGCATGTGTAACATTACATACAAAATTTTCTCTATAAACTACAGGTGATGAGAAAGAATCAACAGATACAAAAACGCAAATACTTTAATAGTCTTCTCTGTGGCGAATGAATTGGTTTCTAATTTTATCGGAGTCTATTAATTATTGACGCACATTTGTGTAAATGCAACAAGAACCTGCTACGATAACAAGAAGTTGGTTTCAATTGCAAAAGGAATGAGCAGTAGAAAATCGGCCCGAAATCTTGGATAGCTCGCGTACCTCGAGAGCTGCCCAAAGAACTAGCAGAATTCATCAGCTCGAAACATCTTTCTTTCTACAAAATGTTGAAATTCGCAGTCCGCTTTCTCCATGACACTCTTCAAGTATAGTGGTCATTGGCGCTTCTGGGAGGCAGGCGCATTTTCCGTCAAAGAAGATCCTAGTTGAAGCATGAGCGGGTATACGGGGCTGAACTCCTTGTCTCCTCTGGCCCTCACTCTCGAAGCATAATCGTCCAGAGTCGCTTTTACACCTTTCCAGATCTGATCCTCGCCTTGGGAATCCAGCCACAATGAGTATTGTATGGGTGTAAGTTTGTTCCTCTGGAGTGGGGATTGCAATTCATCTGGCCCTCGGGTGTAGAGGTGGTGAAGTATGATGCTCGGTGGCAGGTCTTGAAGAAGAGGAGACGACGCCAGTTGAGACGTTTCCAAGAAGATAAGAGGCCGGAAAGCTCGGAGGGCTCTGTATGGTGCACCGAGTTGTTCGACCGGGAATAAACTTTGGCCGACAGCTAATTCCAGCTCAGCCATG
Source organism: Boehmeria nivea var. tenacissima (assembly GCA_018132145.1). Classification (NCBI taxonomy): domain Eukaryota; kingdom Viridiplantae; phylum Streptophyta; class Magnoliopsida; order Rosales; family Urticaceae; genus Boehmeria; species Boehmeria nivea. Next base: position 13,757,519 of record CM030876.1, on the reverse strand, counting down.
TCCCTGGCCATCCTCAGCTTGCCTGATTCAGACAGGGGTCTGACAAGAGAGGCATGTCTGATGAAGAATATTAGAACCCTCGAAGCCATGCTCCGAACAAGCCTAGTGCAAATATTTTCCGTCCCAGTATTGGCGGTATTTGTCGAAGGCAAAAGCCTGGATAGAAATTCGCTGCGAAAGTGAAGGATGCACTTTTGCAGCTCCTCCATGTAGGAAGATGAATTGTTGTCCATGGCAGCATCCAAGCCAAGCGTAGCGAAGTTCTGTTCGTGAATTTGCAAGATGCAAGACTCAAGTCGGTCAAGCATAGCTTGAAATAACGATGTCACTGAGTCACAAGCGACTCCATATATAGCTCCTAATGAGGGAGACAAGACATCTACAGCGATAGAAGGTAGCCCCGTAATCATAGATGACACACGTGCATGAACTTCTTGCAGATGCTGACACAGAGCAAAGTTCTTAAGTTGTGCTGAAGTCGCCGGACTGCTGACTTGGCGTGCCTCAGGACCAGTTGAGATCTGCCATTAAGATATGTATCAAATGTTAAAGAGTATGAAACAAGTTCAAATCCTTTATGAGACTTCATAATTTTTCTTTTTAATTTGGAATACGAACCTTTTTGTAAGATTCTCTGGTCAGACAAATGTATGAGTATTATTAGATCACACACATTTCTTGGAACAACATAATGCTTTTGTAGGGAAGAGCATATGACCAGGGCGAACAGAACTATTATTTCCCTAAATTCTATCCATCCAATGTCATACTCAGAATCAAGTCATAAATTAGAAATGTCACAAGTCCTTAAGCAATCAAGAACCTGAATACTATTGTGCCATTTTTCATATTACTTCTGCCATAAGTTCTCAAATAAAAGCAAATAAACTAGGAGCTCTTAGCTTCGGGACATAAAACAAGGACTTGCATTTTTACAAGTGAAATTAGTGTTGTTCCGGCATATTTGACGCAATATCAAACTCCAAAAAGATTGAATTTGATTACACGGGAGATAACTACTACTTTCATGAGAGCTAAGAATTCGTAAGTTACCTGGTATTCAGCTCGTTCGGCAAGAAGGAGCAGAACCTTGCCGATTTCGTGCAGGACAAGAAGAGTCAAGCGTCCATCCAACTGCACAGCTTCAATCTCTTCTTGAATTCGTGATATGATTCTCGAGATCTGTTCTTTGGAAGGAACACTTCCACGACTAGAGACGGGAAATATAGAATTCACAAGATCTGAGAGGCGACCTAAGCAGAGACCCAAGAATGCTGTCTGGAAGATTTCAACAGCTGCAACCATTCGATCTTTCCCATCTGAACTAATGGCTGGTAAAACCCCTTTCACATCTGTGTCACGTGATATCCTTTCAAGAACATTCTCTATCATAGAATAGAGCTTCGGGTATCCCATGGTAAAAATCTCTTTAACAAAACTTGAAGCAGTGAAAACAGACTTCATTTGGTTGGCAAAAGCCTTGACAATGGCCTCCCACACTCGATCTGTTAACATTGAATCACCCTCCTAAGCAACAAAAGGCAAATGTTAGCAAGCTAAAGTGGTAACAACATTACTGAGGCAATTACCATGACAAGACCGTCAAATATTGCAATGTCAAATGACATGTTTAATAAAGAGATTGTTTGAATGGAAAATGTTCCATAGTTCACAGTTTCACACATTACCAACAGTATATTATAGAATAGTAGGCCAAAAATCTCATTAAACCTTTTTTTTTGCCACGCTAAAAATCCAAAAATCTCATTAAACTTGTACAATTCATTGATACTTTAGCCTTCAGACACCACATTACAGACTGAGGTCAAGCTTGAAAGCATTTGCACCAAACTTGCACGTCCTAACCCTATTTAACTCAGTAGAACTAGCAGTAAACAACTCAAAAAACACTCGGCCTTTCTCCACTGGTTAACCTTCCTGTATGTTTAAAAGACCAACAATAGTGTTTCTCTCGAGTTTGACAACTAATAAAATCTCTGCATTAGCCACAGAATTCTCAACATTACTACCCAACAAATTATCATTATCCATCATCATGAATCCACCTTCAATTCTCAGAATCCTTGACATCTAAAACACAAACTATTCAAGCACGAGAATCAACATTCCCTAATCCTAACTGGCATCATCTTTCATTCCAATCATTTCTGCACAAAATACTCAGAGATACAAAACATACAAACAAGCAAAGACCAATGTACCTCAAAATTCCAACCCGACTCACCTGAATAACCTCATCAAGCAGCAAAACATGGGTGAACGGGTCGCGCTTCTTCGATAAGACCCTCTGCAAGTGCCACACCGCGACCACAACTGAATGCAACTTATCCATACAACCGGCCATCCTCTGCCACAGCGCCTCCCTCGCCTTCGCCCCTCCCCCGATCTGCGGCGTCCCACTCCCCCTAATCCCTCCCGGCCCGAACCCTCCTCCTCCGCTTCCTGCGATCGCCTTCATATCCAGCGCAGCGTTCACGCTCTTGACCGCCACGGCCTTATACTTCTCGATCATCTGCTCCACGGTGGCTCTCAATTCTCCCAAATTGTAGAAAACCTGCAGACCCGTCCCGACCTCGGCCTGGTTCAAGCTCTCCATTCCCCGATTCAGCACCTTCGTCGCCTCGCTCCGGAGCTTCTCTCCGGTCTCCTTAACGAAGACGATCTCCTGATCGACCGCGTCGATGCCTCTGAGATCGTACTCCTCGTAGAGCGTCAAAATCTCGCAGTGGAACTGCGCGGCCTTGGCGAGATCGAGCTTCTCGAGGGCCTCGGGCTCGGCATTGGCGTCGGGGACGAGGTCGCGGAGCTTCTTGGCGAGTCGGAGCGCGCGGACGGAGTGGTGGAGGAGCTCGGCGGCGCCATGGAGGTTAGAGAGCGTTAGGGTTTGGGCACGGATAGAGGCGAGGGGGTCGGAGAGCTCGGATCGGACGCGGCGGAGCGAGGACTGGAGCGACGCGACGGCGGATCGCACGGCGGCGAGCGAGTGGTCAGCGTGCTGCAGCGACGAGAGCTGCGCGAGGAGGTCGTCGTGGCGGGCGAGCACCTCCGCGCGGAGCTGCGACTCGAGGAGGCGCACGGCGCCGTGGAGCTTCTCGGCGGTAGAGGCGGGCGAGCCGGAGGAGAGAGCGGCGGAGGAGAACGACGCCGACGAGAAGTCCGGCGATAGGAAGGCGGAGAAGATCGGGTCCGACGCGAACGAGTCGAGCGGAGATGTGGCTGTGGATGCGGCGGTGGTGGTTGCGGCTGCGGAGGAGGATTTGAAGGTGGATAGGCGCTGGAGAGGGGAGGAGGAGGCAGCGGTGGGGGAGGACGACGGTGGAAGCTGAGATCTCTGGAGCGGAATCGCCGGAGACGCCATTGATGAGCTTTGCCAAGCTTTTCCAGAGAAATGTTGCTTTGGGCTTTGTTTTATTTCAACTTTTATGCCCAAACGTAAATCCACCAGACTTGTTGTTGTTAATTAATTACCACTTACCATTACTCAAGAGAAGTGAAAAACTGAAGGTGAAAATTTAGAAACGCGTGTCGTTCATTGGTGTTTGTAAAATTGTTACCGTGGCTTTTTCACTGTCTGTCTCTAGGACCGAACGGTGTCGTTTTGATGGGAGGCCGAGGTTCGGAAAATCAGCGTTCTTATGGGATGAAAACGACAGAAACTTGTTAGATAGCTCTTTATGTCGTTTTGTATCTTTTCCTTTTTGTTTATCTGTTTTCCCTTTGTCGTCGTTTTCGAAAATAAATCGTGTTCCGAGATTGTCGTTTCTTTTGTCAATGTTTGTTTCTGTCGTTCTTCGTTTGTTATCATTGGTAGTTCTTCTGTTTTTTATTGTCGTTTCCCTCATTGTTATTTTTCATGTCGTTTTTAATGTTTGTTGCTGTCGTTTATAGTCGTTTCCTTTTTCTGTCATTTTAATTGTCATGTCGTTTTCAATTTGGTCGTCGTTTTTATCACGCTGTCGTTTTTTGCCTTCATTGTCGTTTCCTTCTATTGTCGGTTCGTTTGGTAGAATCGTAGTTGCTACTGTTTCTCCTTGGAATGTCATTTTAAGTTGTAACTTCGTTAATGTTACAACGAAGGAAGAAGTAACAACCTTGTCGTTCTGTACTGTAAATAAGTAGCATATTTAGATTTGTAAACAAGTGTGCAATGTGTATTATGTAAATTTCATATAAAGATATTATTATTATTACTAAATAATAATATAAATATTCATTAATGAGGGGTGAGGAGAGGAAAAAAAAAAACAAGAGGTGCAAATAGAAGCACTTTTTATTTTTTCTACTCCATTTATTCTCTTTTTACTTTTTGTTGTTTTCTTGTATTGTGGTTTCTTTTTCCTGTCATTACAATCATCGTGTCGTTTCCAATTTTGTTGTCGTTTTACTCATACTGTCGTCTTGACCTCCATTGTCGTTTCCTTTGGTTCAGTTTGCCTCTTGCTAATGTTTCTCATTGGAATGTCTTTTTAACTTGCAGCTTCGTGTCATAATCCATTTGTTGTCCTTTTTATTAATTTATGTCGTTTTCCATTTTATTGCCGTTTTGTCCAAATTACTTGTTGCACCAAACGACAATAACTTTACTCTCTATCTAACAAGGGTTTTTTTTTTTTTTTTGGGTTGTGAATCCAGCAAGTCCATTTTAAGTTTTATTCATAATATGCGCAAGTGCTAAACAAGGAAGAAGTAACACCTTTGCAAAAAAAAAAAAAGAAAAAACCTTGTCGTTTTAGTTTTTTCTCCGGTACCAAGATACTTCGAATAACTATAACAATTTGGCTTTCATTTATGAATGCTGAATGAAAGCAAACTTTAGACGATAAATAAATAGTTAACAACTAACAAGTATGTATGAGAAAGATTATAAGGATTGCTTTTACAGGACATGACATCGAGGTCTTCAAGTTCTCAAAACAAACCTACTTGACAAATTTTTTATACCAGTAGAAAAAATTTACCATTCAAGTTTCTTTCAGATTAACCAATTCGAACCGCAAAAGGAGACAGAGAAAAAGCGGAAGTCCATTGGAAACTATAAAAATCTGATCTTATTTAAAAATGCATCAGAATAAGGAAAGCTATAGAAAGCCAAACATTTACATAAAAAGCCAAAGTCCCAACGGACAATTCTAGCTACAAAAACATGCATATATATGCCAATTTATGGCTCAAAAAATAAAACGTAAAATAAAAAAAACAATTAAACAAACAAAAGAGAAATAAAGAAATGAATGGAATAAGAGAGAAGTGAGGATCAGAAATGGCAGCCACAGCAGAGGAAGAAGAAGCAGAGAGTGGAGACGAGAACGACGGCCTCGACGACGTACATTATCCTGAAAACGACGTCGTCCAGGACTCTCAGCTGAAAATCCTGTCGTTTCCATCTGAACGCTGAGAATTTCCATGGCCATAGCTCTTTGCTCACCTTCTTCAACGACAAAGTCTTCATGATTCCCATAATCACAATCTCTCTCTCTCTCTCTCTCTCTCTCTCTAGACTCTTTCTTTCTTTCTTCCTTTCTCTCTCTATCTGTGAGAGATCTTTGATGAGATTTTGGAAGCACAATGAGTACTGGCCAAGGCTTGGCTGTTATATATATATATATATATATATAGGTTTTATTTTTAATATATTAAATGGCTGGCTTTGGTTTTTTCATAATAAAGAAGGGAGTGACAATTTGTAGTGCTCGGTTTGGCCTGCCTTCTTGACCAATGATGACGATAGTTGGAAAAGGGTATTTCTGGAATTTCAAAAAAAGGCGCTAGTTGGGGAATATTTTGCTACTAAGGGAAGATTCTTTGCTAAAAAAGAAAAAAATTCTTCCAAATGTTTATATTTTTGCATCATAAATGTTGCGTGAGGTATGATAACTTAAAAATATCTAATTTTTTATCAATATATTTTATACGTTAATAGTCTACATCTTTTATGTTCACTTAAAAATATATAATTTTTTATCAATATATTTTATACGTTAATAGTCTACGTCTTTTATGTTCATATTATTCATTCATTTTCCAAAATCATCAAAATTATATTCAATCAGAGATCATAAATATCAAAAAATTCATCTTTTTTGTTTTGTTTTGTTTTGCTTTGTTTTTTTTTTTAAATCCAACTGAACATGATTTTAGTATTAAATTTATAAAAAGAATGGATAGCATAAAAATAAAATAATAAAAAATATCTAACTTGTTAAAAAATACTTTGTGTTTTATCAAAATAATTTTTCTTGATACATTACAATATTAGAAGAAATGGGATAAATTTAAGCAAGAAAAGTAGAGAAGCATTATTTGGATGTATACGTGTTTAATATGCAACATTATATATCTTTTACGCTAGCTAAGCAATATCGACTATGAAATATGAAATCTCTTTTTTGACAAGTAGTATTTTCCCATCTACAAGACAACAACCTGGCAATTATTTTTTTATCTTTTTTATGATATTGCATATCCTAAGTTTTCATGGACTTGAAGTGACATTTCTATTTATTTGCTTGTTGTTTTTATGTATATTTTGAAGATTTAGTTAGTTACATGCACGTCTGCGATTGTGAATAGATACATCACAAGACAAACATACTTTAGAAATACTTTACTTGTAGCAGTGGACCAAATCGTATAATATTATATATATATATATATATATATATGTTTTTAAGTTTTCTATCATGATAAAATGGAAAAAAAGAAAACAAAAATAACAAGTTTATCGCTAATGATTATGATAAGAGAACTTTTGACTTCATTAGGTCAAAAATTATAAGGTTACTTGAACAATATTTCATAAGAATTCCAATCTTCTATAAAAAGCTTACATTTGAAATCACTTGTAAGCTTACATTTGAAATCAATATTTCATAAGCTTACATTTATAAGATCAATTGAACAATATTTCATAAGAATTCCAATCTTCTATAAAAAGCTTACATTTGAAATCACAAAATATAAATATTGATTTTTTTTTTGAGATTGTTTTAGAACTTGCATGAGAGAGTTAAAAAAAAAATCTAAAACAATATTCATAGTTTTATTAATTTGATGACATTATAATACCAAGTATTATCTTCAGCCATAAATTCTTTAAAAAATATGAGTCCAACCAAAAAAAAAAAACTAAATGTCCCATGATTCTAGTACAAAAGGGCAGGAGTTGCTCACCAAGTGAAAGGATATGGTTATTTTTCATATATTATTATTACTTATTTATTTTTTTAAAGCATATTTAATCTGCACCTAAAAAAATTGTAGAGTTAATTGGGAAGCAATTTTTCTCTACCAATTTTGCCCATCCTTTGGCTCCACTTTATTGCAACGGCTCGCTATAATAAAGAATTAAAGAATTAAAGATGACTGCTATCAAAAGACCTTTTAGGTCTTAATATCTGGAAATGGTCTGTTATGCACTGTCCAGCAACATTGTTTTTGACGTTGTCAAAAAACCAAATAATCATGACACTATTACTATCTAGTATATCTATATATCCAGTTGGTCAAAGTTGTTATTGCTTGTATATAAATATAACAACGGCTAGCTTGGCTTTTTTTTTTTTTTTCTTTGGCTCGGAAGTTATTAGAAGAGTTGTTTAATGAGTTGTTTAGATAAATCATTTAAATTGTTTAACACTATTTAAAACAATTTTAGAAATTATTTGATATTAGAAGTTAAAATGATTTTTGATTAGTGTTTACCCAAACAATGCATTAAATAACTATTCTAATAAGTAATAACATCCGAGCCAAGAAAAAAAAAAAGCCAATAACGATTTTTTTTTTTTTTTTTTTTTCATGTTCTAGCCTTTAAAACTCTACTTTGAAGGACTCTGCTTGGTCAATTCACTGCACGGCATTGAGTTTGCGGAGATAAGTGAAATTGGGCTCATCATTCTAGTAGAATTGTGGGGTCTTGAGATTCTTAAAAATGACTATATATGAATGACACTGGTGATCTTTTTATATGGAAGAAAGGAAAGGAAAAAAAAAATTACATATACCATATTCACATACTAAATAAACACAAATAACAACATCATAAATTTAGTGCCTACTCAATCGGCACAATTCATTATATTCTATGACATTATTGGCCATGCGTTGTTGGTTGGATTCTTAACATATGGCAGGAAATAATGCTCTTTACCTTTTCTTTTCTCTCTTTTTTTTTTTTTATTAATTTGCTTTTTCTCTTTAAGATTTTTGTTTTATGGCACCCTAAGTTGAGGAAGATGTTTAATATTTTATGGGCCACTTTTATAGTGTCTCTAGTTGTGCTTTTCAGAATTCTCCAGCCAAATTAAGTGTTTAGTAGTTTTATTTTTTCAAAGACTGTTGCATATAAACAATTTTTTCATAATAGAATCCGATTCAAGTTTTAGATTTTTTTTTTTTTTTTTTTGCCGAATGATTCGGTTTTTAAATTACTTAATTTGTTGTTATCGGTGTTTTAATTTTTGTCACAATAACTTTTTTTTTTTTTTGGCCACACAATGAACGACTTTTAACACATCAATACCAAACTCAAATTAACACTTTTTTATGCAGGACAGAATGAGGTTGAACATCATGCTATTTACAGTCATGGAGGATTGTCACATGTAACATGTTAATGTATTCAACTACCCCAAATCATTCATTAATTGGCAAGCTAAGTCTTAAGTCATTAGTCATTAGTTGGAGATTTTAAGTTTGTCTTATATTGTCTCACAAAACCTTAAAGTTGATAGCATGTGGGTCAATAATAAATTTTACACTCTTTACATAATAAAACAGCAATTGCCTTACTGTGCTTGAATATTAATTGAGTAGCAAAGTAGACCAACAAACTTTTTGGACCATTAAAAAAAAAAAGATACACAAAGGAAGAGATCATTAAAAAATCAAAGAGATCTGATACATATCATTAATATGACTTAGCGTGAATCTCGTTGTCACACTTAATAAAGAACATGCCTTGTTTTTTGCCCGTGGAGGCCTAGCTAGGACTCACCATATTAATTATTTATGCATATATAATAAGCACACAGAGCTAATCGTAGCAAAATAAAAAATAAAAAAATACACAGAGCTAATGTCTTAGCTTATATATTACCTTGTCTTATAAAAGATCACCTCAAGCATCTTTCTTATTTTACTCGTTCACTTACATAACAAGTGTAATACATATATGGACAAGAAAACAAGAATATATATATATATGTATATATATGCATCGGTTTGCAAAATTATCGGTCAACGCTATTCTATATCTTACAGCCAGGAAAAAATTAAATAAATCTAGAATCTTGATGAAATCGTGAAAATATGGTCAAGTACAAATAGAAGACGACGTGATACAATAGAAAATTAGAATTAAAATCATACAACGTTTAAATTTGTTGTGGTCCTATTAGCCAGACAGGTATAGCTTAACAAGGCATTTGATATACACTTGTAATTTAATTAATTTAATGTGGCATATATATATATATATATTAAGTTATACGAAAATTATAATGCATGTTATGAGAATACAACACAAGGTTAACACGAGATGATATATATCTGATTAACTATCTATGAAGGTGATGGTTTTGTTCAAACTACTTGGATTATTTAAACAAATAAAAGTTTGTGATTGCATGAAAACAATCAATTAATTGTCTTTCCATTTACGTTTTCCCGTCAATGATAAAAGTTAGCACATAAAAAAATAATAATAAAATAAAAAATAAAAAAAAACCCCTTCAATCCAATGCCAATATATGTTACAAGTATTAGGACTGAACGCAAAAATATGCCAAAAATTAGTTTTACACTTTACTGCACTAATTTAATAGATTTTTTTTTACAGTTGGATCGATTAGCTTAGCTTAATGAATCATGATTATCTAAATTCCTGTATTATTTTTACTATTTTCAAAATAATTAACGAGGAGAGAAAATAACATTTGTAATAATATTACATTGGAAAAATTTATATTAAAGATTAACATTTCACTTTTTTATGCCAAAGATAGCATTATTAAAAATAACATTTACATTCTAAATGGACTGGTCAACAAAAATTAGTTATATAAAAGTGTACTAGTTAGTTCTCTCTAAAACTCTATCCAAATATACCTATCAAGATAAATTGACAAGTAAAATAGCAACCAAATAAAAATGAGCGGACAAACTTTCCCTAAAAAACATGACAACAATGAAGAACTTGTTTGAAGAATTACTCTTCATATATATATATATATATGTATATATATATTCTAATCTCAACCAGGCATGTGTAGTTGTCAAAGAGTCAAGCTAGGACAAATCATGCACTAATTGATCGCAAGCATTAATATTGTTAAGAAGAAAATAAAAACCGTAATAAACACATTTGGTGAGGTCACATTTGTGGAAAACGACGTCGCTAAAGACATCTCTAACTCTAAAGATTATTCAGCAAGATCTCTTCTTGCTATACAGGAATTTACTAGGTGGTAGTTCAAACCCCACACCCTGATTCTAAGGACGAAAATGAAAGGTTAATCTTTTAGTGGGTCCTAGATTAATAATCAAAGTACACTGTTTAACCCTAAGCATAATTTTCATGTGTTAGGTACGTCCCTCTCTCTAACACATTGTCCAATCTAAATGGTATAATAGAAATCAGCTACACATATGTGTTTTGAAGATTAATTAATAGTCTACATTAATAATAAGGAAATTTTAAGAAAATAGCCACTGTTTACAAAATGATTTTAAAAAATAGCCACAGTTTCAAAAAATTAAAAAATTAGCCCTTTTAGAAATTTCTGACACGTGTCAGAAATTTCTTACAGCACATTTTATGTGTAATTTTGTTATTGTCATAAATTTCTTACAGTGTGTTATGGCTAGTTTTTAAATTTTTTCAAACTGTGGCTATTTTTTGAAAACACACAGTGCAAAATGGCTATTTACCTAACTGACCCTAATAATAATGCTACGAATATCAAATGATATTCCATGTATTGGCGTCTAAATTTTGAATCTGTTTTATGTGATATGATTGGTAATTATTTAAGTTACATAAATTTTGTGTAACACCCCAATTTAGATTACTGAATAAATAATTATTTTTTAGATGATGTTTTAAGAAAATAATTAATATTTTCATTAATTAAGAATATAATCATTCTTTCAACTATATGATGGTATGATGTTACTATTATGTCCTTAGCTTTATAAGTGATTAATGACTAGTTTTTTAATTTTTGAAAACGTTGATGGCTATTTCCTTAAAATATGGATTAAAAAATGATTAAAATACCAAATAGAATGTGTTATGTCACATTCTTTTAGTCTATAATCACTATAGTGCTGATATATGTTTGATAAGGCTAGAGGTACGTGTGATAGTGAAACCATGTTTATTAAATGGGTTGGGACATGTATATTGTCACAGTCAAATTTATGGACCATATACAAAAGCATGTTCATAAATTTTAAATACATTTTTTTCATAGGAAATATCTTTTCTCTTTTTTTTTTTTCCTAAAATAATTAAGAGAGGACAGATTTGAACTCTACACCTTTTGGTGGAGTTTAGTATGAAATTATTGTTAGACTGTACTCGCAACCACACATATAACTTTTTCTTTTAATTATTAATTTGCAATTGTAAACCTATAGAATGCTCAATAAAAATAGTTAATTAGTTAAATTGATCGTTGCAATAAACTAATGAATGAATATATACTTAAAAACCAAAACAATTATAATTTTTTTTACAGAAATTATAGCGAATAACCAATTTTTACCACCTAATTTATATTAATACTCAATCTTTTACAAAATATATTAAAATACCAAAGTGATTGAATTACTTATATAGTAGTAAGTGATGGTAATTAAATTAGTTACCAAAAACATGTACAAGTAATTAACAAATTGACTATTTACTTAATTACTTCAAAAGTTTGGATATTTATTGTTATTGTTATATAAATTCTGGTATTTTTCTACTTCTTAAATAAGATATATATTTATGGGTCTATTTGGTATTTGATCATTTTTAGTTTAATAACTAATATTTTCAAACATTAAGTTATTAACCACTAATGCACAAAAGAATTAATGGTATAAAGGTAAAATCACATTTTGATGTAGTTAAAAGAATGATTAATTCTTTAATTAATAAAAACGTATATATTTTGCACAATTCAACATATATAGGGAGTGGAAATAGAGTTCTAGAGAGTTTAAGAAAAAATTTAAAAAAAAAAAAGTAACAGTCAACATTAGAATTGGAATATCTTAGGGTTAATCACACTTTGACCCTAAGATTATAAGGTAAGTCTCATAAAATTGTTTGACTTTTAAAATACTTTTATATTAGTTTTCGATCTGCTGAAAATTGTTTGATTTTAGGTGATTTTCATTAGTCAACGATTTGTTATATTTTGACAAAAAATTTATGAGATCAAAATATAGTGGCTAAGAAAATAATCAATAAAAAATAACTGAAAAATACATACTAATACATCAGTTGATATGATGACTTTTATATATCGAAATTTTAACACATTAATAGACATGACACATTAGATAATTTATTCATCAATAATACTAGACACACTACTCTTTTGATACCATCTTATTCTTTTCTATGCTAGACATATCACGAGTTATATTTATAATCACTTTTAATTTTAGTGTTTAACATTTAGCAGTGCTCTTCCAAAGATCATAGTCTAAACTCTAATTCAAGGACATTTTTAAATTAAGGACTAAAATAAAATTTATTCTATAATTTGGGGGCCAAAATATAATTAACCCAAAAAAGTGCTAACGAAAATAAGTGAGTCCGCCCGACAGAGCAACCAGCAAAACCGAAACGACAAAACTCAATCACAAGAAGCCAAAACCGTACGCTTTTTGGGTCCAATCTGGTTCAAAGTACAGACAAAACACACACACAGAAATGACCTGTTCCAATCTCGTCTCTTGAATCTCCTCTGGTCCAGAGTTTGACAATCGGAGAAGAAGATTACGAGGAGAGGACCATGGTAACGGCGTCGTTTCACTCCATGGCCTGTCTTTCGACCGACTTGCTCGTCCTCAACGCAGCTCTGGCTTTCTTCAGTGGCCTTCTCTCTGTCGTCGCGTTCTCTCAGGTCTTTCACTCTTACCCTTTTCTTTTCGCTACTTCGTTGTCATGGTTTTTTTGGGTTTGTGATTTTTTGAAGCTTTTTGTGAATATGGTATGGGGATTTTGATCTGCTTGATGAGTCAAATGTTGGGATAAGAATTTTTGTGGATGTGTTTGTTTGCCGAGAGAATGAATGGCATGGAATTTATGGTTTTGTGATTAAAGGTTTCAATTTGAAGCCACTATTTTACATCACTGGCATTGGATGAGCTTTGACTTGAAGTGGTTTTGTTGGTCTGAGTTCATGGGACTTTTGACTTTTTCCTTGGGCATGTAAGATTTTGTTAGTCATTCTATTTTACTAATTTGAACTTTTAGAAGAAATTTTTTTTTTTGATTGAATGAATGTTATTACACGAGTTCGGTGATGCGTATTTATGCTTAGCATTTGGTTGGATTTGTTTACGTTGTGTTATTTTCATGTTTCTTGTTACGTAATGTTTGAAAAAGTGAATACTTTCTTCACTTCACTTACGAAAAGGTCTTTTGTCTTGGTAGCTTGTTCGAATTCACATGCGAGAAACAGGATGGACTCGCCAGAAAGTAAGTTTTTTTTACTTTTATTGATTTTTGAATCTGCGAAACGTTTACCATCAATAAGAATTATGTGTCTAAACTACACTGTTAGACCTGTTCTAATCCGTATCTCTTTTTCTTTAATCTCGTTATTCTAAAGTTTCATTCTATGCATCGAATCATGAGGCACGCCTTGGGTTTAAACCTTGATCACTAAAGATCGTTGATGCTAAGTTGATTTATGTTATTAATATCTTTATCGCCAAATTTACTTTCAAGTGTTTTCACTATTTTTATGTATATGCAGGTTCTCCACTTCATGATTGGCTCTTCCAACACGGGTAAGGCCATTTTAATCCATCAAAAACTGCCTTCATGTACCTAGCTTCTATTTTGGAATTTTTCTTATACAAGTATTCTTAGATGTTCTTGGTCAGGGTTATAGAACTCTTTGACAAGAACTTTTTTAAGGCCTTGCATTACAGTAATAGAGCCAGCTAGGGAATCTCTTAGCATTTCCATGCATAAAATTAATTCATATAATCAATCTTCTGTTTTGGCAGGGTACTTCATATATTTTGTATCTACCCATTTTGCAGCTTGTTGGAAGTGGCTTTGTTGGTCTCATGTATGCGGCTTTGTCCTTATGGGTACGTTTTCTTAAATCTTCAGATTTCTAGTGCAGCTCCGATATTTGTTTGGCCTTTGGTTTTAACGATGAACATGCACTGCTGCAGCGTACCCCAAAATTCTTTTTCTCTCTGCATTTCTACTGCTCCTATCCTTTTGGTAAGTTATCTAAGTTTTGACATTTGAATATAAAAAAACCTCTGTATTTATAAATGATAACATTGTTCTTATTTGTGTTTCGACTTGAGCCTTGCTTCGTTCCTTTGACTCTGCAAGTTTTTCATTCTCTTGTGTTTGTACGGTGCATATTTTGTATCTGCAATGATGAAGCCTTATTTGTAAGGTATACACACCCTACCATGGGCAATGATTTTATAGGGTCGACCTTTGCCATCAGGCAAATGACGAAGAGGACGATGATGATGGAAATAGTACTCAACAAGCCCTGTTGGAGAATTCAAAGAATAAACTTGGTTCATCAAGTACGGGTGGTCATCGAGGTTGTTGCTCATTCCAAAGCCTTCATTTTCGTAGCCGCCAAAAGTTTGTGATTGCGGTATGAAGAAACAGAAGTAACCTTCTTATTCCTTTATCGTACTTATCATGATAGTCATTTTTTTCCTTTTATGCGACTAATATTGCGGTTCTTGGCCTGCTAGGTTGTTGCACTTCTCTTTATCTTAATGGTATCATTCTCTGTGATTATTGGGATCGGTACCATGAAGATTTCCATTGATACTTCTCAAGTTGCTCAGGTATGTAACTTGGAATTTCGTTTTATAGGAACCATGCAACATGACTCAATATATTCTGAGCTTATTTTATTTCCTATTACTTCTATGCCAAGTTAAGTAGAGATGATATAGATCTGATTAATGAATTAGGTTGTAGTTTATAAAGAAATGGAAGAAGAATCTTTCAGGTCAAGTGCATGGCATTTTGTTGGCTGGATTATGAAATATTGCTTGTAATTTCCCGTTCTCATAGAATATCGTCTGATGCATTGCTTTTCTTACATAATCTTCCCAGCATTCCGATTTTGTTTTCATTATATTCTAATATTCCTTTTGGAAGGCAGGCACGTTTTGCTTTGTCCGCATATGTAAGCCTGTGTCTCTTCTTTGGTAATGTGTTTAGCCAATAACTGCAACATTTTTACAGGTGTACGAAGTCATTATTGGCATTGCAGTTCTTTTACTAGGAGGAGCATTAGGCTGCTATGGTGAGCACTGAGGGCCTTAACTTATCGATTTTAATTATATGCTTCTATCAAAATCTTCATTATAATTTTAAACTTCGCAAGTGGCTGTATATTGTGAATAGTCTAAAATACATCTGTTACTGCGTTCTCATTACTTCAAAAAGATTTTTTTTTTTTTTACCATACAAAAGTGATCTTGTTGCTTTCTAGTTCTTGAAATGTTGCATCTTTTTAATTCTCCGTTTTCAACTCATAAGCTTGAGCCCAAGTTATTTTCTGAATAATTACGTGTTTAACTGTCTCCGCACTAAATTCCAGGTCTCCTGCTATTTCTTAAACTAAGGAAAATCCGGTCTGAGATAGCTTCATCAGAGATGTGGAAAGTATGATTTTGATAACATCTTTTTTCTTAAGCTCTTTTCAGTTTTTCTTTATTAAAACAAAAAACTATAAAATTTGTGGTCGTGTGTATAGGTTGCTGGTTTGGCAGTTACCTCTGTCGTTTGCTTTATATCAAGTGCTACGGTAGCTATTTTTACCGACATTCCGGTATGTCGCCACTGGCTTTAAAAGCTCCAAGCTTTTTAGGTTGATTGCATTTATGTTTCTGAGTTATGCATATTTTCGAACCCAAAATCAAAACAAAGTATCTTAACGTACATTAAAATTCATTTGCAGCTTTACTATCATTGGCATCTGAAGAAAATATATGGCATAAAATTAGTGATCTTTCTGATTCTGTACTATCTTATAGGTAATTTCATCTTCTTTCATGCTTTGTAGTTGAAAATTTACTGACAAATGAGCGAATGCGTGATTTTGGGTTTCAGTGAAGATACAGTAGATCATAATTCTTTTTATGTGTGATTTCTCTTAGGCTCTTCGGTACCCTCAGCTGTTGTCTTATGGATAATGAGAGAGTTGCCACCCGCAATCGTTCACCGACAAGAACAATCAAGAATTATAACATTCGTTAGACATGTCACGTCGCATAGCACTCATCGGCAGCGACAGCCAGCAGCAACGAGTTCAAAGAATCAGGTTTCTCTTTTTGGTGTTTTGATCCTTTGGGCTGGATTTTATAGTACTGAAAAGTTGTAAAATTCTGGAGCAAATTCTATATGTTCACAAATCCCGATGTGAATCTCTGATAGAAAATTATATTTTCAGATGTTACGTTTAGTATGGTAACAAAAGTATCTTTTTCCCGTGCCAGTTTTGCTGATGGGTTCTGATAGTCAAGTCTCTACCAATCACTCTTAAATTTCTTCGGTATATAAGAAGTTTGTTTTACTCTGCATTTGGTTCTTTTGTTGCAATTCTGATATTTGTGACTTTAGTTTCAGTTATCTTTGGAGCTTTTCCATTAGAAATGAAACTTTTGCAGAACACTGAAAGTATCCTTTTTATCGGCTCGTTGAGCTTTATTGCCCGCTTTGTTGATCCCAACTATGCCATTTCTGCTCATCTGTGTTTCTTACTGCTACTTTGCAGGCATTCAAAGCAACCGCTACGTAAATAAAATTAAAAAAAACTCGTATGGGAGATAACCTCGTGCAAGATTGTTCTTGCATCCGAGGAATACCCAATCAAATGTTGAAAAAGCGTGTCGTTTTAGCAGTGGGATTGATGGGACACAGCATTTGCAGTACAAGTTACAACCGAAGCAAGTTATTCGACTTCTCCGAACACTTCTGGTACTAAAGCCGCGTAGCTCTGGCTGTGTCGCTGGCTCGTGCATCTGGTTTCATGTACATAGGTTAAGCTTCGTGACTGACTAACCGGTTGAAGTGCTAACTAAGCCCGCTTCTTCTTCGACAAAGCTACATCGATCTTGCGTAAATATTTCGGATGTTGTTGTTATTATCTACACTCCTTTTACATGTAGATCAAGTCATCCTATAAAATGCGTTGATTGATCATGAGAAGAAAAATTGTTCACAAACATAGAGCAAAGTAAAAGCATTCAAAGTTTGTTCTCACAATTTGTCTCTGCAATTTGCAATCAGACATTTAATCTCTCTCCATTGATGATTTTCATATTCCTTTTTCCTTTTGGGATATATATATATATATATATTCCTTTGACGATCTCTCTCCATTGATGATTTTCATATATACATTTTCCTCTGTCTCTGCATTTGCAATCAGACATTTGATTTGTTCTCTCTCCATTGATGAGAAGATATTTGTGTGGCACAACTTCCGTAAGATAATCTTTAGGACATGACCATGATAGTGAATTTAATACAAACACAAAACAAAGAAGATCGTGCACAAATTCATACTGCACAAGTCCCTAGTTCTAGACATGGCCCAAACCAAAATAATAATGCATTCAATTAGGAATTTTATCAAACAGAATATATGCATGAACGCAAAAAATTATAAAATGATACTAAACCCACACTCACAAACCATGCATTCAACCAGGAATTTCACCAAATATAATACAGTTGCTTTTTTCTAGGCTCCATGACCCACAATACATAAAGACAAGCAAGAGAAACAAAAAAGGCTTTTGCTGTAATGCTCCAAAAATGTTGTGGAGCACTAATGCTCCAACTTTTACTTCCCATGTTTTGCTGTAATAAAAGCCCCAACAACAAAAATCCAAAAATCATTAAGACCCAAACAAAACGTAAAAAAAAAAAAAATGTTTATGAAAAGCTTTATATCGAGAAAATAACCAAAATAAAAGCACAACAATTCCACCCCCCAATAAACAAAATCCCGAGAAAAAATAGAGTAACCTTTTGCGAGACGGAGGAGGAGGAAGAAAACCCTAACAAAAAAAAAAAAAAAGTCCCTAAACAAGAAAGTAAACTTCCTCAGGCGTTAGATTAGACGCAAAAAAAAAAAAAAAAAAAAAAAAAGCTAACACTAAATTGTGCTAAAGGGAGAGAGAAAAGCAGTAGTTTAGTTTAGTTTAGATATATGGCTTACCAATTTCACATCACCATCGGCGGTGCCGGGGAAGTTGAACAAGAGGCTAAATCGGTTCCTCGTCGGAGCAAGAGGATTAGGGATCGAAACGCACAACGAGTATCACCGCACCAATCAACAGCAGCAGCGTCCAAATTCATACCCGAGGCCGGCGACGATCTGCTCCTCGAGATCTTTCTCTGACTCTCGACGCCCCATCCGCAATCCGATGCAGCACCGTCTGCAAGCGCTGGCGCTCTCTTATTTCAGCCCCGCAATTCGTTTGCAGCTTTGCCCGACGCCGCCGATCTTCCGGCCCGCTGCCGTACTACGCGCTTTTTTTATGATATTGGAGCCCACTAATTTTTAATAACACCTTATGATATGAAGGCGTCGAGCGAGGACTTGCTGCTCGTCACCTACTCACTGACGCCTCTGTCGATAAAGTACTGCGTATCCAGCATGCTGTGAAATTCAGATCTTTTCAACACTGTGTGAGGCCGTACGGTGGTACTCCCAGTACAATCTCGTACGGACTGGTGTGCAACTACAACGGCTGCGATAAGCGACTCGGATGTTGTAGGTCACTCAAGTTTCAAAGTCATATTGATTGTTGACTATAATCCTGATTTAAGACGGTGATCTTCTCTTCTGAAACTGGGCAATGGAGCAAATCGACCTTGTCGTTTCATCTGCCGGGTTTTAGATATGGATGTTTGGGTCGTCAATTCGTTTCGAACAACGGAATGCTGTACTCGGCATTTACTGCCACCGACGCGAAGGCCGAAGGAGTTGTTGCTCTTGACGCGTTCAACAATGACACCACAGACCCAGAGCGTTGTCGTTTCATCGGATTGCCCGATTGTTTTCGCTTTGAGATGAAACCCGCTTCGGACTTGGAGTGGTCCGGGGCAGGCTGTGCCTGTCGCGGTTGTTCAAGACTGCGCCGACCTTCTCTACTCTGAAAATTTGGGAGCTGAACTCTGCGTCGTCTTCTTGGGATTTGGTGGAGGAAGAGGCTAGAGTTGCGATCAAGAATAAGGGCTCAGTCTCGGAGCTAGTTTCTGTGCTAGCATTCGATCCCAATAGCAGTAACATCGTCATTTTTTTACGCGACCAAAAAATATGTCGACACAGAATTCGGGAAGACACGCATGAATTAATTGATGAGTTTTCATTTAGAATGTTAGAATGCGAATCCATCCACCGCCGCGTTTGGGCTTTCACTCTGGTTTAGCCATCCTGGCCTACGCAGATTCACATTCATCCAGCTGCATAGTAAACAAAGGCATGATCTTGAGTTTAGTTACAAAGTACAAACCCTGCAAGTGCATGGTTTCTTCCTATAAAATAACAGTTTATCTTTGAAGCAATAACATAATGGTTATTGATTTAGTTCATTTGGATTTATTAATTTTGAATTTATAGTCGTTTGCATGCCTTCGAGAACAGTACTACGGTATTTTCATCACGCTACACAAATACACAATATACAAAATGCCAATTGTGTCTTGAGGCTTAACTTGAGCAATATTATGTGAAAAACGCTTCGATATTTGACGAAGCTGTGTCCGCATGGTCACTCCCATGCCTGCAATATATATATATATAAAGTTTTTTGAAAATGACGTGGATGAAAATCCCATGTGGCGGGTCTATGTTTTAGGAATATATATCTCATACAATGAATGCTATTTTGAAGAATAAAAACAATTCATGTAATGTTGAAATAATATGGCTTCAAATTGTTTGTGGAACAGATTCGGTATAGCTGTGATTTGAGATCGAGTGATGATTCTACGGTACTGAATACTCTCATTGAATATTGTGAAAATATAGAGAACAAGAGCTTGCCATTGAGCTTGCAATTCCTTCAAATTGTAATATGATTTTGAATATTGAACGGAAGTAATATGAACACCAATAAGCAGCTGAGCTGATGTATCGATCTAGGACAAACGTATTATTTGCACTAAGACAATGACTGCTTTCTATTTAGATATGGTTTTCATATTACTAATTTTTCTAGTTATCACATCTACTTATCCATGATAAGGGAATGTGTTTTAAAAATGAAAATAACAGAGATAATAAAACCAACAACAATAAGCTAAACAAAAAGAATGCAATAACGCAAATATGAATAGTAATAGTACCAAGAAGTCAACAAATAACTCGCGTGCACATGTATTTCGCTTATTTCCTCTACATTATGTAAAGAGTAGAAAATGTCGGTGCACTCCTTGTTACGTGTGCTTAAATTAATTTTTATTTATTTTATAACCCTTTCAATCAAAATATAAAAGTATAGGAAAATTGTTTTACAATTATCATTGGCTGAATAAAAAGAGGTTAAATTTTCTTTTACAGTTGTTTATGGAAGATTCTTTAATAGTGCACGATTTTTTGTATTATCGATAGTGCACGGCTTATAATAGTTTAAAAAATACATAAAAATAATTTTTTTTTACACATAAGTACATTACATCGTCTATTTTCATGTTATCAATTCATTTCCTACATTTAAAACTAAAATTATACTCAATCGGAGATGAAATCAGAAAAACAAGAAAAAAAATAAAAAAGACAAACTTCTTTTTTCATCTTTTTCATAACCGATTAAACATATTTTTTGTGTTAAATTTGAAAAAATGAATCAATAATATGTAAATAGAGGATGTAACGTGCTTATGTGTACGAAAAAAATTTATTTTTATGTATTTTTTAAGCTATTATAAACCGTACACTATCGATAGTGTAAAAAATCATGCACTATTAAAGAATCTTCCGCATGTGAGGGTAATTTTACTATAGAGCAAATGTGTGCCTTTAGAATTTTGATTTCTGATCATATTAATGTTTTGCTGCGCTGCCACCACCGCCACTTAAAAGAATAAAGTGCTTCTGGTTTTGCTATATATATATATATATATATATATATATAGTCTCTATACACAAAATAAAATAATATATAGCACTAAAGTGCTTCTATAATCTATTATAAATTTTATTAATGATGCCGTAATAAAGAAAATAATAATAAATGAAAACAACCCTATTTTATTTTCTGTTATTTTTTTTCAATCATTTTCATGAAAATAAAGGTGAAATGAATTATCATTTTAATGTGCAACAATTCAAACCACATTGCTACTACTATTCAGCAAAAAAAGAAAAAAAAAAAAAAAAAAACATCGCTACTAAGTCATTCCAAAAGCATTTCAAACTCTGAATTTTTTTTTTCTTTATAGTTTTTCTCATAGGAGAGAGGGTTTGTAGAGGGAGAAAGTGTGAGACATTCCACTTTTGAACAAGGCTACGTTTCTGTTTTTCTCTAACAATAAATAAACAAATGTGTAGGCTAACCTCAAACGAAAAAAAAAATGTTCTTAAATGAAGATCTATATTTGTTATTCTAAAAATTAATTGCTAATTGATCGATTAGGTTGTGTTTCATGAGGACATATCATATATATTTATAGGTGAATTATCTATTTTTTTATTTGATATTTGTGATTCTAAATTTTTTTAGAAATTTTTTTTTTTTACTTATGGCTTCTTCTATTTTGTTTTCTTAATTTTCTTTTACAGGTTAATGTGTAAAGTACCCAAAAAATTCAAGATCTACTAAGATTTATATAGCCTTATATAACAAAGATGTATAAACAGTTAATGAACAGTAATTTTTCTGCTCACTTTTTTTCAACTTTTTTTTTTGTCCTTTTTTATGTACTGTTACTTTTGACTTTGTCTTTATCGAAGAATCATGTTTATCTTATAATTGCTTATTGTGATTTTTTTACTTCAAATTTTATCTTTTGCTTTCTCTCACAATTATACGTGGCTTTGTTTAGACAATAATACGTGAACGTTAAGTACGTGGTTAAAAATTCTTGAACTTCTCAATTATTTGTAGTGTATTTCAAATATAAGTGAATGAATCTGGTCTTTCGATAGTCATTTAGATGGCTCATTTAATGTTAACCATTTAAAGTTAAAAAGTCAAATTAATTCATTTACATTGTTTGTTGAATATATTAGCATTTTTAACCATTTTGAACACATTCAAATAGTTTTGTACTTGCACATCTTAGAGTATAAGTTTTGAGCTTTTTCCCTTATAATGGATTTTGCAATTAATTTTCATAATTACTAATGAATAGAAAATATTATTTGGTCTATAGATATAATGTAGAAGCTGCTCATTTTCACCATGGAGAGAGCTATTAAAATTGATCATTTTGTGTAAAAATTACTTCTTCAACCAGTTAACGACCACTAGTGTGCTTATGAGGAAAAGACTAAAATATGAATGGATTTCACGCTTGCAATTTATGAGTTAAGACCTTATAGCGAAAAAAGATAATATCTAGATTTTTTTTTTCTATTTTCACTTAATAGACCGTGTAGCTTTTGTTTGAGGCCAAAGTCCACATATGTATCTAACAGTTGAATTTCAACTATCTGCGTATTTCACTCATGTTTCATCCTCTACATATATAGAAAATTACACGAGTTATATACACAAATAAATAACTGTTTAACTAATTTATTAATTTGTGGGCTATATATTTAAAATATAGGCCAAAAAATAATTAGATGCCAAATTAGCCATATAATAATTAACCAAATTTATATGAGATATTATTAACTCTATGACTAAAAAAAAGTACGATGATAACAGCAAGCGCGAAGCGCGTCCACCAAACTAGTCAATACAAATAATGCAAAGATTTTTGGTATCTGCATGGTAAAAAACGTTGCAACAACAAAATGGGTAATTTGGATGTTAAATAGTCATGTGTGCATATGAATTAGTTTTCAATATAATTAGTTTTAATTTTTTATTTTATTTTTTTTTCCTTGCACAGCGGAGATTG
Organism: Boehmeria nivea var. tenacissima; assembly: GCA_018132145.1. Taxonomy (NCBI): domain Eukaryota; kingdom Viridiplantae; phylum Streptophyta; class Magnoliopsida; order Rosales; family Urticaceae; genus Boehmeria; species Boehmeria nivea. The sequence continues at coordinate 13,734,187 of CM030876.1, read as the reverse complement.
TGACATGTATGTCATCTTGTTTACTCTTTCGTTGATGCTTGATTACTTACAATTCATCTCTACAATCACACTATTAGAAAAGTTGTGACACAGAGGTCCTACCAAGGAAGAAGAAATTAATACATAGATGAAATTACAATAAATACTAGTTTTCTTATTTCAACATGTACTTTATAAAAAAAAAGTAATTAAAAATATGAAGATTTGGGTTTTAGCTATTTTTAAGCTCATGTTTCAAGAATTTAGCCATAGTTTTACAAAATTAAAGAATTAGTCATTTTCATCGTGTAACAAATTTTGTTACACGAGTAACAAAAATTGTTACACAATGAAAATGGCTAATTCCTTAATTTCGTGAAACTACGACTGATCCTTAAAAAAAAACCAAAATTTTGACTAAATCCTTTGAAATCTCTTAAAATAATGGGATATTTTGGTAATTCATCTATTTTTTAGACTATATTTAAAAACATGACAACAACTTATTTATTTATTTATTTAAATTAGGTGAATGACCCTTTTTTTTGTTAAATATACAAAATATCTTGACGAAATATCGATAATTTTTAGTTGATAAATTGTCTACTAACTATACTAAAATCTAAATCTCAAAAAAAGACTATTCACTTAAAAATAAGAAAAAAATAATTAGAAAATTGATTAAATCATATATATATATATATGTGTGTGTGTGGAAGTACTTGATAAACTGAATAATTTTTATATTCCTTAGATACTGTAAAATTTAGATATTTTGCTCGCAGTATCACTTGAGACATATTTAATAATTATAAAAACCCAAAAATAATTATTAATGCTATATTATTTCCAGTTACTACATCCATCGTAAGTTTAAGGTCCATTTGTAACCCGGATTTTGGGAGGGGAAGAATTTTTTTTTATTTTATAGATTTTAATTTTACTGGCGTTTGGAACCAAAAAAATAGGTGGAATTGTTTTTAAAAAAAGAAATTGAGGAAAGTTTTTTTATTAAGAAAATGTGGATTTTCACTTTCCCTTAAAAAATGTGAGGAAAATGAAAATTCTTACGAAGGAGATGGAGTAGCTATTTGACTTTGCATCGGCAGCTTCGAATCTTCGGCCACTAGAACCGCCACTGACTTCGACCTCATCATCATCATCCTCCGACAAAGCCGACGACGAGGACGTCGCGTGACAGTCGCACGGCCGCACGACAATGTAGTCGGGGCAGGGATGCCGCTCCGCCGCGCTTGTCGTCTGAAAACGCACAGCACACCAGAGAATTCTTACCTTTTTCGTTCCTCATTGTATTTGAGTTCTAAACACTAATAAAAATTCTTATTTTCTTTTCAGGTCTTTCTTTTCTTTGAACTTTTTTTTTTCTTGAAAACTTCTGACCATATAAGACATTATTATTTCAACTTTCAAGTGAGAGTAAACCGAATAAAAAATCAAAACTTCCGAATAAAAAAAGACAGAGAAAGTAGTAAGATTGTGGGCCAGTCAACCAACCCTAATTTTAGACTAAAGGTACACGTCATCCTCAAACCAATACCAAACTCTCGCACCATAATCTATAAATTGTCGTCCCAATCAAAAAAAGCACTTCCCGCTTCCTAACTTCGAGGCTCAGACGTTCCAAAACACTCTCACACTCAGAAACTCAAAAAAGAAAAGAAAAGAAAAGAGAGAAAGTATCGAAAAGCCAAAAAGCTCTCTCTGTTTCTCTCTCTCTCTCTCTCTCTCTCTCTCTCTCACCTCTATCTCCATTTCCTAAAGCAAAAGCACTTCTCCTAAAAGCTCAGTTTCACACACTAACAAACAAATTCTCAGTGCTAATTCTTTTCTTGCCATCGGAGCAACAAACAATCCCTACTTTGCCCCACTTCTCTTCCAAAGTATCCCACTTTTTCCCTTCTGGGAGATATAAAAATCGCACCAGGGTTTCGCAGAGAAGAGTATGATCGTCTCTCGGCTTCAAACCCTAGGTTTTTCGAAGACGAGGCGAGAGAGACAGAGCTGCGGATTTGCTAGGGCTCGGCCATGGCGAGCTCGAGCGGGACGAAGGGCGATGGCGTGGGCCCGCCGAGGACGCTGTCGAGGGGGATGACGCGGATGCCGACGCGGATCGTCGATCTGGCCAACGAGGAGAACGCCGCCATCGACAGCGAGCTCGTGCCGTCGTCGCTGGCCTCCGTCGCGCCCATCCTCCGCGTCGCCAACGAGATTCAGAAGGACAACCCCAGGGTCGCTTACCTCTGTATGTGGCTCCGAGGAACTCGAGTTTGTTAATATGGATTGTTTTCAGCTTTTTCCTTTTGGTGTTTGCACAATCTGATGGTGATTAGGCCTTCGAGGGTTCGCCGTAATTGTTCGCTTGTTGGTCAGTGTAGAGAGTATATGAAATTTAGATGAAAGTTTGTTTCTTTTGATTGAATAAAATTGTAGGATTAGTAGTTCTTTTTGTAGGAATAGTAGGGTAAGCATTGAAACGCAGACCAGTATTTGTTGTTTTATGTGAGTTGAGAGGTACCGATGATCGACCGATAGATGTTCGCTGAAAGTACTCATGTTTGCCTGTCCGGAAAGTTATGTATTGGTTAGATATCCTTCAGCGTCCCGTAAAAATGGCCGTTCCGCAATTGGTCGTCGCTGTTGAACGGTAGAGACAACGAACAGTCGCTTTTTTAGCACGTTGCGAATCCGAAATTGTTCACTCTGGCCTTTGGTATCTTGGACATGTACATACAGCTTAGTGGGAAGTTGTTTCTGGAGGGTGTTTTTATGCAGTGACAATATTTCTACTTAGATTGTGTTACAACTAGGACAGACTGGTTTAATATTTAATGCCAACTATTTGTGCTTAGCATGGCGCTTAAGTAGCATTTATGTGTTCGATCATTCTATGCACTCTTTTTCCATAGTTGAGGGGTCAAAGGTTTACATGTTTTCTGACCTTGCTATGCTTTATTGTCCTAGGCCGCTTTCATGCATTTGAGAAAGCCCATTTGATGGATCCAACGTCAAGTGGACGTGGTGTTCGCCAGTTTAAGACATATCTCTTGCACAGGCTTGAAAAGGTAGACCTTTCAATTCTTGGTGCATAATTTCTTTCAATTTGCTGAATGCTCAGTATAGATTTAGGTAATTCATGTTGTCCTCTCATTTCTTACTTTTTTCAGTTCTTGGTGAATAGCGTCTTCGATTTTTCTGAAGACTTGTTTAGTTTTATGTTATTCTTGCAAATTTCTTCTTATCAAAGAAGAAAGTGCTTTGTTTATGCTACCAAGTATATTACACAACTTTTAAGATAACATTAGTTCAATTTCATTTCTAAAATCCATACAAAATTTCACAATTCCTGAAATTAATTTGGATTACTTTTAATATCATTACAGGAAGAAGTCGAAGCAAAGCATTTTCTTGCTAGAAATGATCCAAAAGAAATCCTGTTATTTTACCAACAGTTCTATGAAAAGAATATCAGAGACGGAGAATATACAAAAAAACCGTGAGGCTTGCTTTTTAGTCGTTTACATGGCCACTTTGCGCTAAGCATGTTTATTATGAATCTTGTGTTTTTAAAAATATTTTGGATGTTTGTTTTCAACACATGAAGGGAGGAGATGGCTAAGATTTGTCAGATTGCAACAGTTCTCTATGAGGTGCTCAAGACAGTGGTACCAGCAAATCAGATAGATGCACAGGTTTGGTTTTGTCAATATTGGTATTCTAGCCCAAATTTAATTCATTATGTCTGTAAGGTCTTGAAGAAAGTCCATTCTAAGTCTTTTTCTTTTGTTTCTATAGACTCAAAGAATTGCAGAAGATGTCACGAAGAAAAGGGACCAGTATGCACATTTTAACATTCTTCCATTGTATGCTGTTGGGGTTAAACCAGCGATCATGGAACTTCCTGAGGTAACTATGAGCAGTATTTGTAATTTTGAAATTTCCTCTGCTTTCAAATCCTTTTCATTTCTCGTTTACTGTTTATTCCTCTTTCTGTTGAAATGCCTAGATCAACGCAGCACTTACTGCTTTACGCAATGTGGAGAACCTTCCAAAGCCCAGAATTCATATGAAACACACTGGACCTGAGGACAACATGGCTGTCCATGCAGAGAGGATTCAACTTGTCAATGATATACTTGATTGGCTTTCCTCTATATTCGGATTTCAGGTAATTTGTTCTTTGACTAAAGTAAGTTGTAGGGTTTGATCTTCATCTACTTCTCACAGTGCCGGACAGCATTGAACTGCCCATACTGATGTATATTATATGTACTGATTTAATATAATCTACTTACCTATATGTTTTTATGTATAAGATCTGGATGTTTTCGCTGTAGTTAGGAATGGGATTACCATCCCCTTTGGTTCACCTATGATAAAACATTTTTTTTCTTCGATTTGTTGCGAGAAGGAAATATTAGCTTATCTGACTGTTTTGTCTTGTTGAATTCTTGGGGATATGAAGAAAGGAAACGTAGCAAATCAGAGGGAACACCTGATACTGCTTCTGGCAAATATTGACGTACGGAGAAGGGTTCCTGGAAATTATACCCAAGTAAGTATCCCTGGTAGTCACTTTCTATAATTATTGGCTGTGTTTCTATATATTTGCCTGATAACAGTTGTAACTTGCATTATTTTTTTCCTTTATTAATGATTGGGATTATAACTTTATTGCAGCTGTCAAGTTCAACTGTACAGCATTTGGCAGACAAGATTTTTAAAAATTACCGCTCATGGTGTAATTATTTGCACTGTGAACAACATCTTCGGTGAGAATTCTGGCTTCTTTTGAAACGCAAGTCAAATCCCATTCTAGTTCTCTGTATATTAGATTTAGTACTGTACCTCTGTCTTTCACTTCTCTTAGTTGTGCTTTCACCTCTGCTTTACAGTTTTCCTGGAGGGTCTGACAAACAACAATTGGAACTTATCTACATTGCACTTTACCTTCTTATATGGGGAGAAGCTTCAAATATTCGGTTCATGCCTGAATGCTTATGCTACATTTTCCACAATGTATGTTTCTTTACATGCACCTAGTATGACATCTATCTTCTGTTTGCATCACAAATTCATTTTCAACCATTTCATGAAATGGAGCCCCATGAGTGGTCATAGTAGAAATGGACCGTTTTAAGGAATTTAATATTTTCATCTGTAATACATTGTCTTGAAAACTGAAATGTCTGCACATCCTGAAAAATGTTTAACTTAGACAGTATTTTTATTCTTATTGTGGAAGATGGCCGACGAGGTTTATAAAATTCTCAGTAGCAATGCTCACATCGTTACTGGGGACACGTATCAAAATGAACCACGTGATGAAGAGTATTTTCTAAGGAATGTTATAACTCCCATCTTTGAAGTCTTGCAAAAGGTAAATCTGAAACCTTATTGTACCATTCTTACTTGATGCTACATTATTTATTGTCCTTTGTATCTTAAAATTGAATTTTATTCTTGCAAAGGAAGCAAAGAGAGGCAGAGGTGGCAAGGAAAGTCATTCAAACTGGAGAAACTATGATGACCTAAATGAATACTTTTGGTATGGATTACATTTACAAGTGATGAATTCGGTTTATTTCCTCCTGCATATAGTAAATATCATGTTCCCTTTTTAGGTCTCCGAAATGTTTCTCACTAAAGTGGCCGATGGACCGTAAAGCAGATTTTTTCAGGCATTCGGATGCAGTACAACCTGCTAATCAGGTTTCTCTTTCTCTTTCTTTCTTTTCTCGCATCAATAGAATCTGAAACAGCATATTCCCCTATGAATTGTGCAATGTTGTATATATGCATCTTTATGCGCATCCATATTTTATGCACTTGGAATATATGAAATTCACTTACGGTGGTACTCTATTTATAGTACTCTCTAGAAACACATATTTTAAGCTGTATTGTTTCCTTGAAAAACCTGGTGATCCCCCGCTTCATGTTTCTTTGACAGAGACCAATGCAAGCTGCTTCTGGAAGGAGAAAGCCAAAAACAAATTTTGTGGAAGTCCGCACTTTTTTGCATCTGTACAGAAATTTTGATCGAATGTGGGTGTTCTTCATATTGGCTTTCCAGGTAGCCTTTGTTCGACCATGTCTTTCCCTAAATATGCTACTTTTACTTTCTGCTTGTTTCTTTATCTGCATAAGTCTCTATCTTGAACTTGTTCACAACGAGGTCCAGATTAGAAATTGCTGCTCCATTTTAATGGGATCTTTGAAAAAGAAATTCTTTCCCATTCCATAATTGGTAGACCGAACATAAAGACTGGTTTTGCAGGTTCCTTAATTGTCCATCATCTACTTGATGTCATGCGGCATATATCATAGATTAATAATTTCGGCGTATTTGTTATGGGAATGGAAGCAGTTGTACACATTTATTATACAAAATTTGTGGCACTCAATCTTCATGTGCTTTGAAACTTCCCACAAGTAAATTTTGTTTGTTAGAAGCATTGGGGTTGGTCGTCTTTTTGGTGGGGTGGGGGGTGGAAGAAAAATAGCAGTGGAATGGATAATACGTGGGAGTAATAGTGGTAGGCAAAGATGGCAGTTAATATTACTATATTCGTTGACTAGTTTTGTTTGTGATGGGTGTTTGAACCTCCAATTCCAAGGGTTTCTTTCTGAGTGTAAATTTTGGTTGTAATGCGGATGCATTTTGTGACCTTGCCCATCTGGAAATAGTTTCACATACTATTGTCATTACGCATATGAAGAATGTTATACGCCACCTAGGAAACTTACGGCATATTTGACTTAAAACCTTCAGTTTGGCCATTCTCGTTAAGTATTGTACCTTATATTGAATACATGTGTTATCTATTATTTTCAGGCGATGGTTATTGTTGCATGGAGTGGCTCTATAGCTGCTTTCTTTGATGCAGATGTATTCAAAAGTGTTTTAAGCATCTTCATCACTTCTGCTTTCCTCAATTTTATACAAGGTAGAGGTGATATCCTACATCTGTGTATTTTATCTATTTGTCTACAGCATTTGGGTTAGGAGCTAATTCTTCTGTGTGTCTACATATAGATAACACCTTTTTTGTTATTACTTGTGCTTCCTTCTTAAATAATATCCTGTTTTAGTTTTATTGCTTAGGTTTTTCGCTATTAAAAAAAAGTTATATTGTACAGGTTTTGAGCATCTTATCTCTTTATGTGATGCAGCCACTTTGGATATGGTTCTGAGTTTCACTGCATGGAAAAGCTTAAAAATCACTCAGATTGTCCGATACCTCTTGAAATTTGTGGTAGCAGCTTTTTGGGTTGTGTTTCTGCCTGTTTGCTACTTTCGATCAGTGCAGAACCCTACAGCACTCGAGAGGTTGTTGTACAGTTGGACTGGGGATTGGTGGAGCCAGTCGTTTTATAATTATGCAGTTGCAATTTATTTGATACCCAATATATTGGCTGCTGTGCTCTTTGTCCTTCCACCTTTACGAAGAACCATGGAGCGTTCCAACTCAAGGATAGTCACTCTTTTTACGTGGTGGGCTCAGGTAAGCATTTCTAGCTTAATTCAACACCTTTTTGTTTGCAGTCATTGTTTGATGTGTGTCTTAAACTTCTATCTCTACTCTTAAAAACTTATTGTCTTGCTCGATTCTAGTATTCTTGACATGCTTTTACCACACTGCAGCCAAAATTGTACGTGGGAAGAGGCATGCATGAAGACATGTTTTCATTGCTGAAGTAAGGAAGCTTTCGCTTTTGATTTTTTCTCTCTCCCTTCTGAAAGGGGCCTAGTTGGGGCTAGGGGTGCTGTGGTTCTCTGACCTTTGCTTCTGGGCTTCTAGACCACATATTACAGTTACAAATTATTGTGTCCTTTGTTTAAAGATGTGTTTTGTTTTTTGTTTTTTTTTTGTGCTCAGATATACATTGTTTTGGATCATGCTGCTAATCAGCAAGATAGGATTCAGCTACTACGTTGAGGTGATTAGTCATTTGAAAGGAACATTGAACTCGACATATATAGTCCATTTTTCAGTCACCATGTGTTTTTCTGCTGTTTGGTTGAAATGATTGTAGCTAAGAAATTCAATATGAAAGCAGTCATATGTATGCAGCAAACGCGTACGCTTATGCTTTACATGCATGGCACATGCATATTGTTCGTTAAGTGTTTCTTTTTGCATTGTTCTTTTATTGGAGAATTGCCATCCTTACTTTTTGTTTCTTACTTCTTGGGAATAGTCTTGTAAATTGTCTCATAATAATTAGGAACTTAATTTCATACTTCTTGACATGCGAGAATTCTATTGTTTTGCGACGTGCATGGTGCCCACACTAGTGCTGATAAATACAGATGCTCTACATGTTCTCAATTTGAAAAGTTTATTTGTTTCTTATCAAAGTAAAAATGGAAAATAAGAAGTATTGATGATCAGGGAAGCATAATGGGGGTTTTTCTTTCAAGTTTTCTTTATATGTCTTGTGAAGTATTGTAAGAAATATGAAAACCGAAGACAAATTCTTACTCTGCTAGCCCAACAGAAATTCCTAACCTCTAATTACTTTATTGTTTAGGTCCAATTTTTTTTTCCACCAGCATTTGTTGACTATTAACAATGGTTATATGTGAAAAAATTTGGAAAGATGTAAATACAATATCAATATGTTTTAATTTTTACAAAAAAATTATGTTGACATTTCGTATTACTTGCCAACTTAAATTTTCTATCTCTGTGTACTTGAGATGACTTGGAGATTGAACTCTTATCTATAATCTAACAGGTAAAGTTTTGTCCTGAATTAGAAATCTGGGATGATCCTCTTTACATGTGAAGTTGTGAACGGTGATCTCTATGTAGCAAATCTTATAATAGAGACTACGCTTCCTCTTGCCTGTCGATGTTTCTATTAACTTTCTACAGTCATGTTCTTAGTTTTATTATTATGAGTAAGATTTTATAGGTTAATGTGTTTTGTTGACAGATATCACCTCTGGTCGAGCCAACAAAACTCATAATGGAGATGACAATTGATAATTATCAATGGCATGAATTCTTTCCACATGGTCAGACTTCAACTTTTTTCCTTTTCCCTTCAAAAAACAAATTTGAAAGAAAAAAAAAAATCTAATCCATGTAATTGTATTGTTTTATTCTTTTTAGTGTCACATAACATCTGCGTCATCATTGTAATATGGGCACCAATTGTTCTGGTGAGTGAAATAATAAATCTTTTATCTGCTAAAATTTGAAACTTACACTTGTTATAAATTATCCTTTTATTTTTTATTTTTTTGCTACCAATCAATTATTCCATTTAATTGTACTTAATTGGTATATAGGTTTATTTCATGGATGCACAAATATGGTATGCCATATTCTCTACTCTATGCGGTGGGATACATGGAGCTTTTAGCCATCTTGGTGAGGTTAGTAGTAAAGTCTCTTTTCAATTTATCCAGAAATTGATAGTGATAATAGTGCTGTTTACATGAAAATACTGGTCTGGCAAACAACACCCATCAGTTTTATGACTTCCATTTCAAGTTTGAGGGAAGTTGGACTTTTTTTTTTATAATTATGTTCTTGAACAACTGTTCCATTTGTTTCTATTAATTTTCTCTCTGATTACTTTTCTCCTTCAGATAAGAACGCTTGGAATGTTACGGTCCAGATTTGGAGCTGTTCCTTTAGCTTTCAGTCAACGTCTCATGCCAGCATCAAGCACGGGTAGCGCAAAGAGAAACTTGGTAATGACATTTTTATTCCATGCTCTACATAGTACACTTTGTCATATGAGAGTTTCAGCTTACGGTGTTAAAAACAAACTGCATTTGTACTTCGGGAAAAAAAAAATCTATATCAAGTATAATTGTGCCATAAAGTGAATACTTTTCCATGACAGGATCCAGCAGTCGTGCGAAAGAATATTGCCAATTTTTCTCAAGTGTGGAATGAGTTCATATATTATATGCGAATGGAAGACCTCATCAGTGATAGGTTTTGTTTTCTTCTTGCTCAACGAGCTTTGTTATTAGAAATGTAGGCAATTTAGTTTCTGACTGTTTCTTCCAATTGGAAATTATTCAGAGATAAAGATTTGCTGCATGTTCCTTACTGTTCAAATGATGTTTCTGTTGTCCAGTGGCCCCCTTTCCTGCTCGCTAGTAAGGTATTTTCTTTTGTTAAAAGAAAAAGAGAGTATTTTCTTTGTGTGACTTTATCCTCACTTTTTATTTAACAAATTTTCACGTGACAGATTCCTATAGCACTGGACATGGCAAAAGATTTCAAAGGCAAGGATGATGATGAGTTATTTCGGAAGGTTAAGAATGATGAATATATGTACTCTGCTGTAACTGAATGCTATGAGACCCTTAGGGATATAATGTTTGGCCTTCTTGAAGACGAAGCTGATAGGATGTAAGGAATACATTCACAGTATGCAGTTGCATATTATCTTGTTTTGTTATTGGTTCTTTTGGAAACTAGCTCCATTCCATCCTTTATCATAACAACCATCCCAATCTGAATTTTTCCTTATGATGAGATAGGATTGTAAGGCAGATATGCTATGAAGTGGATGAAAGTATCGAAAGGCAGAGATTTTTGACTAATTTTCGGATGAGCGGGCTGCCCTCTCTCAGTGAGAGGTTGGAGAAATTCTTAACGCTGCTGGTAACAGGCTTCGTCTATGATTTCTCAATTTTCCTAATGCGAAGCACTTTTAACGTGAACTGATACGCTTGACCTGGAAATGTCGGTTGTGTTCTAAGTATTTTAAGCTGGTATATTGGCAGCTACGTGATGATGAAGAGGATGACGTTCTTCTACCTCAGATAATCAATGTTCTTCAGGATATTATGGAAATTATCACACAGGATGTTATGTTCAATGGACATGAGTAAGAAATTTAAAAAGAATAAAAATATGTACAAGAAAAAGAAAAACTAAAGAATCCATCGATGAGCCTTTATCTCTCTTGAATGTTGTTTGGTTTTCTCTTCTTTCGTTGCAGAATCTTGGAAACAGTTCATCCTCACAATGTTCAGAATGTCAGGAAAGAGCAGAGGTTTGAGAAGATTAACATATCCCTAAGATACAATAAAGCTTGGAGGGAGAAGGTACTTTTACATGCCTACTTTTATGTTGCAATTCTTTTCATTGAGATCTGTTTCCTATTGTCTTCCATGTTTCTTCTTAGGTTGTCAGGCTGCACTTGCTTCTGACTGTCAAGGAGTCTGCCATAAACGTGCCTCAGAACTTGGATGCTCGCCGCCGTATTACCTTCTTTGCGAATTCTCTTTTTATGAATATGCCTGCCGCTCCTGAAGTTCGGGACATGCTTTCCTTTAGGTTTGTCCTAATCAAACATCTGATTTGGAAATAGGAAATAGCATAGGTTGCCAAATAAGCTATTAATTTTAAAGCTGCTTCCCATTTTATAATTCAACAATGTTTCTATTTTTTGTCAAGAATAATAATTCTGGGTGGCAGATATCCTTTTCTTGGTACTTTAAATTTAACCATCTAATATGGTTTTCAATTTAGTGTTTTGACTCCATATTACAAAGAAGATGTTCTTTACACTGATGAGGAGCTCAACAAGGAAAATGAGGATGGCATATCAATATTGTTCTACCTGCAGAAAATATATCCTGGTGAGGTTTAAGTCTGTCTCAGCACTGCATTATTCCCTTTTTTAAATTTTCCTTTTCCTTTCATTTTTATAGCATAAACCTTAATTTCTACACCCTTTCTTGGTCTACTATAGATGAATGGACAAATTTCAAGGATCGGATAAGTGATCCCGAATTGGCATGTACCGACAAGGACAAATTAGAATTAACTCGTCAGTGGGTGTCTTATAGGGGGCAGACACTCTATAGGACAGGCAAGTAGTTGTTTACGTGCGACCTTAATTCTAGTACCACTTCTGGATCCTGAATTTGAAGTACAACTATTTTTTTATTTTATTTTTGCCAGTGAGAGGGATGATGTACTACAGGAAAGCTCTGGAGCTTCAATGCTTCCTTGAATTGGCAGGAGATAATGGTTAGTGAGTTTTTCTTTTCTTTCTTTTTTTTTTCTTGGTGAAAAAACATTCCCTCTCAAATCCAAATTAGCATGTCCATTTATTTTCATTTAGGCATTGAAATGTTGCAAAAATTTTAAAATTCTCAGATTATTTACTATTATTTTCGTCACAGCTATTTTTAGTGGCTACCGAAACTTGGATTTAAACGAAAAGGAATACAAGGCGTTCCATAATCGCGCACAAGCTTTGGCTGATTTGAAGTTTACTTATGTCGTCTCTTGTCAAGTTTATGGTGCTCAGAAGAAATCCAATGAACCTAGAGACCAAAGTTGTTACAGTAACATTCTCAAGCTGATGTTAACGTGAGTCAGTTGTACAATTTGTTGAATTCAACACAGTCTGCTTTAATCAGTGTGATGCTGATGCTTTCTAAATATGCTATGCTACCTGTGTAGATATCCATCACTACGTGTTGCTTACATTGATACAATAGAGGACACCGTAAACGGAAGACCTCAAAAAGTTTATTATTCTGTTTTGCTCAAGGGAGGGGACAAGTTAGATGAGGTACGAGAATTAATTGCTTTTGTGTTTTTTCATTTGCTTTTTTTCCCCAAATGTGAGAACTTTTGACAGTGTTGTTTCAATCTCAATTAAACGATAAACCTAAATAAAAGTTTAGTTTAGATTCAAGGCCATTGAGCAACTTGGACTTTTAGATCACAATGTCGTGTATATAACACTGGTTAATGTAAAAATTCAAGGAGTATTATAGCGGATTTCTTTCATTTATCCAAATCAGAGCATCGTATTATCAGGGATGGATCTCCCTTGAGAGTTGAGACTAGTGGGGGCTCATGCCCCCACTGACTTTTTAAAATTTCTACTTTAACCCTAGAGTATGAAATATTGTAATTATATCCTTATTTTTCCCCCGCTGATTTTTCCAAATTTGTACATTATCCTGAGATTTTAAAGAAACATTTCAATTATATTCTCACTTTTCCCCCACTAAATTTTCTACTTTCGTAATTATTCATCTTATTTTTAAAAAATTTCATTTTTCTCCAATTTATTAAAATTCAAAAGATTAATATGTTGATTACATATTTTTATGCCACAAATTATATATACCATCCCCCTTTGTATTATTTTAGTTTAGATTTCTTTCTAATTTTGCACTGAATTATATTTCTGGATCCGTCACTGTATTAGCAGTGTTGAGTGGAGAGGTATGCGTGCTGCAAATAACAGAATAAGTGAGGGGAGGGATGGTTGAGCAAGACATGAATGTGTGCTAAGGTTGATAAAAAAAATGGACTTTGTGGAAAAAGGACGAGAGATGAAAGGGACATGAGGCATAACTCTTCTCATTTTTATGGAGTTGATAATTCATTTATTAGAGACCCAATTTTCCCACATATGCTGACTGTTCTATGCTGATCTGGTTTTATTGAAGAACATGAAAATGCTCACATCAATAATCAGATTTTCCATCAATCGCGGGACAACCAAAATACAATTAGAATATTTGGTACATGGACAGAGCTGAACTTTACTGTTCGATTTGGCTAAGTGCTTGATCTATTGAGTTTGTGAAACCTTTTTCTAAGTCTGTTCATAAGGTGCCAATTGAAGAAGTACAAGTCTTGTTTTTTCTCTGTTTGCCAGGTTGTTGGCCCTTTAGTCCCCCCTCTAAATAAAATTTCCCATGTTGTATAAATTCATTCATTTTTTATATAAAGAATGAAAAAGAAAAACCGTATCAGAATTTCTTGTAGAACAGCTATCAGAAATTTAAACACGTTATACCCTGTGAGGTCAGATTATTTAAATGAGACCTGAATCAAGTGTCATCAATTCAATCCACTGCTGAGACCTACATGTGAAATTTATTAATTGCTAGGAAATATACCGCATCAAGCTTCCGGGACCTCCAACAGATATCGGTGAAGGGAAGCCTGAAAACCAGAACCATGCAATTATTTTTACACGCGGAGAAGCCCTGCAGACTATAGACATGAATCAGGCAATTTTACTTCTTTCTTATTGAATAAATTTAAGGCCGGCCAACAACATGTGGTTAGGGAAATAATTAGTGTTCTTTCATTCCTCCATTTTCAGGATAATTACTTTGAAGAAGCTTTCAAAATGAGAAATGTACTGGAGGAATTGATAAAGCATCGTCGAGGTGAACGAAAACCCACAATTTTGGGTCTGAGGGAACATATATTTACTGGAAGGTCAGTCATTTTTGAATTACTGCTAATTTACTTGGATATGGATTACAGTTGCGCATTATATATCGCATGATAGCTGCCATGGTTCTCCTACACACTAACTGTTTCTTTTTTCTTACAGTGTTTCATCGCTTGCTTGGTTTATGTCCAATCAGGAGACAAGTTTTGTTACTATTGGGCAACGAATTTTGGCAAATCCTCTTAGGTAAGTCTAATATTTACCATTGGGCAACAGATTTGGCTAGTCCTCTTAGGTAAGTCATGAATTACTTTTATTTGCTGTTATTATACAATTGTCTGAATGATGCCGGTTTCATTTACAGGGTACGTTTTCATTATGGCCACCCTGATATTTTTGATAGAATCTTCCACATAACAAGAGGTGGCATAAGCAAAGCTTCAAAAATAATTAATTTAAGTGAAGATATATTTGCAGGTAATTTTTGGGTAAAGAGAAGGACTTGGACTGAGATATTATTCAGGGACTAATTTTTTTTTTTTTTCCCTTAATATGCAGGGTACAATTCAACTTTGCGTGGAGGATTTATAACTCATCATGAATATATCCAAGTGGGCAAGGGGCGTGATGTGGGTATGAATCAGATATCACTTTTTGAGGCTAAAGTTGCAAATGGAAATGGAGAGCAGACGCTAAGCCGTGATGTTTATCGACTTGGGCGTCGTTTTGACTTCTACAGAATGCTATCTTTTTACTTCACAACAGTTGGTTTCTACTTTAGTAGTATGGTATGTTAGCTATTGTCACCTTTTTACTGCTTTGCATGTTGGTTTATTTAGTATCTGTGTCTATCCATATTAACTAGATAAAATTGCAATGCAAAGACCTTGACCTCATCGACAAGGATCCTCGTTTGTGGAACCACTGGACCAGTTTTTTGTCTTCAGAATTTCCATTTTCTATGCAATTATCTGAATGCCAACTCCCAGTTTTATTCGGTCGAAGATGAAAGCAGATCAATGATAAAAATGTGACCTTGTTTTCCTCAGGTAACGGTGCTGACTGTGTACGTGTTCTTATACGGACGTCTGTACATGGTTATGAGTGGAGTAGAAAGGGAGATCCTGGAAGATCCAACCATACATCAGAGTAAGGCCCTCGAAGAGGCTTTGGCTACCCAGTCTGTCTTCCAATTGGGCTTGTTGCTAGTGTTGCCGATGGTCATGGAAATTGGCCTTGAGAAAGGCTTTCGTACAGCCATAGGTGATTTCATTATCATGCAGCTGCAGCTAGCCTCTGTGTTCTTCACATTCCAGCTGGGAACAAAAGCACATTATTATGGGAGAACAATCTTGCATGGAGGTTCCAAGTACCGAGCTACTGGCCGTGGGTTTGTTGTTTTCCATGCAAAGTTTGCTGATAACTACAGGCTTTACTCACGCAGTCACTTCGTTAAAGGGTTGGAATTGTTTATCTTATTAATTCTGTATGAAGTCTACGGGGAATCTTATCGTAGTTCAAATCTATATTTGTTCATCACTTTCTCCATGTGGTTTCTTGTTGCATCCTGGTTGTTTGCTCCATTTGTGTTCAATCCATCTGGTTTTGACTGGCAAAAAACCGTGGATGACTGGACGGACTGGAAGAGGTGGATGGGAAATCGTGGTGGTATAGGGATCTCGCCTGACAAAAGTTGGGAATCATGGTGGGACGAAGAGCAAGAGCACCTCAAACACACAAATATTCGAGGAAGAGTGCTCGAGATTTTACTTGCATGTCGATTTTTCATCTACCAATATGCAATTGTCTACCACCTTGATATATCTCATCACAGCAAGAGTTTACTGGTACTTTTTTTAAGTCTCTTGTTTATCAATCACCTTTAAATTAGGCTTAACACACCATCTTACAAGCTTCTATTCTATTTCTTCTAGATTTATGGACTTTCTTGGGTAGTGATGGTAACCGCTCTTCTTGTCTTGAAGGTATGCAAATAAGTTCCATTATTACGAAATAAAGTTTTTAGGGTTAGTTGAATATTTCTTTTGAGCTGATCATCTGGACCAACTCAAACTAGCAAGGTTTTTTTTTTTTTCAGCACCTTAAAGGAGCTTAGACTTGTATTAAAAAGTCAAATTTCTATAAATTTTAAGCTTCTAAAAATTTCAGAAGACATAATATGCGCTACCATGCTTGTTTCAGATGGTATCTATGGGAAGACGGAGATTTGGCACAGACTTCCAGCTCATGTTCAGAATTCTCAAAGCACTTTTGTTTCTTGGGTTCATGTCCGTAATGACGGTCTTGTTTGTAGTATGTGGCCTCACCATGTCAGATTTATTTGCCGCTGTCCTTGCCTTTTTGCCCACAGGATGGGCCATCGTTCTTGTAAGTTCAACACCAAACTCTTACTGCTTATTTCTCTTTTAGCTGGCCGTTTTGTTCTTTCTAAACTAGGTTTGAACCCTTATTTTTATTTTTTTTCCTGTTTGAGAGGTTCAATACTTCTTTCTTTCAAGAACTAGAAAGCTAATTTCAGCCATGAGCTTTTCAGCTATACGACTCGGCAAGAATTTATGTCATGCAAAAAGATTATAATGCACTAATATATTTGGGTACTAACCTCATGATCCTGTCTTCTTATTCTCTAGATCGGGCAAGCATGCAGGGGATTGTTGAAGAGGGTAGGGCTTTGGGAATCGATAAAAGAGCTAGCAAGGGCATATGAGTACATAATGGGGCTGGTAATCTTCATGCCCATCGCCATCTTGTCGTGGTTCCCATTCGTATCGGAGTTCCAAACACGTTTGCTCTTCAACCAAGCTTTCAGTAGAGGCCTCCAAATCTCAATGATTCTTGCAGGCAGAAAAGATAAAACTGATAAACCAGATAAGGCAGATAAGCCAAATAAGCCATCATCGGCCTGAAGTTCCATTGTTTCATTTTTTTCATTTTCTCGTGAGACGGATAATATTATATTAGTACATTCTTTGAGTTTCTCCACTGTAATGCTTTTTGTGTCAGATGTATTAACTTTTCATTTTTGTATAATTATTGTATTTGTATTCGATATATCTCAAACCACACCTTCTGTCTTTACATGTCGGAGTATTCTTCGAAGCTCAAGCTTTAACTCTCATATCTTCTTTCGGCTTGTGACCGACTGAACTGTTTTATGCATTAATCAGAATCATACGACGGTTTTCAATCTGTTTGAAGATTTAAATGTGTGCTTGGTTTTGTCAAATTATTGCAGATTGATAGTTACTGGGTTTCAACTTTGGACTGTTACACTCGATCATCTTCTCCATGATGTTGTTTAAAAGCCTTCTTTGACGGAAAAAAAAAAAAAAACAGAACTAAAAAAAACAACAAACACCCTATTGTTGTAGCTCCTAGTTATTATCTGAATATCATTCTTCCATTAACCGGATTTTACTTCCAACCTCTGCTTTTACTATTTGAACATAAAATTTACCTTTCAAATATTGGATTATGTGCACTAAACTAATGACTAATTTGGCTTTGCCATTGTTATCTGCCCTGCAGCTGCGTTTCTTTTAAACGTTTTCATAAATTACTGTCGTTTTCAGCTCTCTACTTGGCATGGCGGGTGTCGTTTTCAACATTTCTTTTTATGATTGTTGCTAGTCTTCTTTAACCCATATGTTTAAGATATTGTTGTCGTTTCATAAACTTCATGTCGTTTTCATATTATTCTCAAATTTGATTGTCAATTTTATTTTCATGGTCTTCAGGCCGTTGTCGTTTCTCGTATTGATGTCGTTTATATGTTAGTTAGCGTCGCTTTTTAAACATCGTCATGTTTCCTTCAGAATTCACTGTCGTTTTTGCGTTCCAGTCGTCAATTCATTCTCGCCTCTACTTTATCGTCGTGTTCTTATCGCGTCGTTTCTTCAATTTACTGTCGTTTTCCTTCTTTTGTTGTCGTTTTCCAATAATGTCGTCACTTCGAATCTTCTAAACTCTAAAGTAACAAAATTATGGTCCCAGCAAAAAAAAAAAAAAAAAAAAAACCAAAATTATATGTCTTTTTCACAGTTTCACAATTCAATAGGCCCAACGACTCACTTTTAAGTCTAATCTCTATCAAATTAGGGTTTGATTTTTGGGGCCGAAATTAGGGTTTGAAATAAGGGCTTTAGATCTCGGCAATGTCGAAATCGCAGAGCGCGAGCTCTCACCATGGCGGAGCCAAGACGGCCCAGACCGCGCGGCCACAGAGCGTCCTGAGCGCAGCCATGGCAAAAGCCCTAACGACCTCCGACGAGTTCAAGCACGGATTTCCGTCGGAGGGCTTGTCGACGACGTCGAACCGGTGGTGGGGAAGCGACTCCGTCGGAGACCACGCCGGCGCTCCGACGCCGGTGACGGAGGAGAAAGAGGAAGAGAGAGCAGACGACGAGGGAACAGGGACGGGTCTGTTGATGGCCGTGCGAAAAAAGGTCGCCGAACAAGGGCGCGAGGCGATCAAGCTCGGAGCTTTCAAAGGCTGTGGCAATGGTTATGGTGGGAACAGTAAGGTGGGGAAGAAAGAGAGGGCTTTGCTTCTTCGAATATTCGACTCGTCCGCGCCGCGAGAATGGTTGAGTTGAATCGCTCTTAACATTCATTGAAGATTCATAATTGTTTGTTTGTTTGTTGATATTTCTTGGTTGTTAGATTGGATTAGCTTAGTGTTGTCTTGTTGGATTAGTCATTTGCTTAAAGAAGCTGTTGTGATGAGTTTATAGTTTTCCTGATTGTAGCTTTTGGGGTATAGATTTTGACTCATAAGCCTCCCTGATTGCCCTATTTGTAGCATTTTATTGTACAGAATTTGGCTTGGTTTTTGCCTAATGTTCGCTGTTATAATAAATCTTTCTTCTTCTTCTTTATTTTTTATTTTTTATTTGGTATCAATAATTGTTAGTTATGGCATTGTGAACTTTAGTGAAAAGTAGCTACATTGTGTAGAAATAAGCTATTTCTTGATGAACTAGGGATGGTTTTAGCTACATTGTTATTTAACGGTAATAATTAATCAAGTTCCTTCATTGACAAGCTTGGTCGAGAAAGAGCGGTTGGGGAATTAACTAATTTTCGAATGGCTTGCTAAACAAATTATTATTAAAATGATTTTGAATAATGCTAAACAATCAAAATGGTTAACCCAAACAACCTTTAGCAAGAGCCATTTTTATATTGACCATTCTCTGGAGACCATGGAATAAGCAATGAAAAGGAAGTGAAAGGGCTAGATTGAAAAATTAAAAGAAAGATTGGTTTAAACATTAGTTCTTGAGATGATTTTATCTACGCGAAGAGGTTTTGCTTCACTTGCAGGAAACATCAATGGGATAAGAAACAAAAGTGGGAAAACAAAATCAAAAACAGAGTATTTAGAATCTATAATGTTATCCTCTTTCTTATCTTTCTTCTAACTCTTTAGTGTAAGAGATGATAATATTTAGAAACTAGAATGAAATCCTTTTTCTTATCTTGCTTCTTAACTCTAGCATAACAGATGATATTATCATCTCCAAAATAGCACGTGGACACATCCTATTGGCTTCATAGAGAAACCAAAAATCCAAATAGACTTTGCTAAATTGGTGTAAAATAACATCGTGCCAACTGGAAAAAAAAAAAAAAAAAGAAAAAAAAATAGTAAAGGACATAATTTCATTAATTAAAGAAAAAATAAACGAAAAGATATTCAGCAAATCTTCAAGTTACATTGTCGCCAATGAAAAAAGAGAGAGAGATACTTCAAAAGATAAAAGGACCACCACAGCAAAGCTATAAATACCATGCCAAGAACACTGCTACTCCAACAAGTTATATATCAATCTAGCCAAAGAAAAACAAAGCTTTCCTATTCAAAATTCTTTTTCATTTCTAGTTATTATGGCTGCTTCAACAATGGCTCTCTCCTCTCCATCTTTTGCTGGCCAAGCTGTGAAGCTTGCTCCGACTTCATCTGACCTCTTTGGCGAGGGCCGAGTGAGCATGAGAAAAACTGCGGCCAAGTCCAAGCCCGTTTCATCCGGAAGCCCGTGGTACGGCCCAGATCGTGTCAAGTACTTGGGCCCATTCTCCGGCGAGGCCCCATCATACCTCACTGGAGAATTCCCCGGGGACTATGGTTGGGACACCGCTGGGCTCTCAGCTGACCCTGAGACCTTTGCCAGAAACCGAGAGCTCGAGGTTATCCACTCAAGATGGGCCATGCTCGGCGCATTGGGCTGCGTCTTCCCCGAACTCTTGGCTCGTAATGGGGTCAAGTTCGGAGAGGCCGTGTGGTTCAAGGCCGGGTCCCAGATCTTCAGCGAAGGTGGTTTGGACTATTTGGGAAACCCTAGCTTGGTCCATGCCCAAAGCATTTTGGCAATTTGGGCCACACAAGTGATCTTGATGGGAGCAGTGGAGGGCTATAGAATTGCTGGTGGGCCTCTTGGTGAGGTGATTGACCCGTTGTACCCGGGCGGGAGCTTTGACCCATTGGGCCTTGCTGATGACCCGGAGGCATTTGCTGAGCTCAAGGTCAAGGAGCTCAAGAATGGAAGATTGGCTATGTTTTCCATGTTTGGATTCTTTGTTCAAGCCATTGTCACCGGAAAGGGTCCAATAGAGAACTTGGCTGACCATTTGGCAGACCCAGTGAACAACAATGCTTGGGCATATGCCACAAACTTTGCCCCTGGAAAATGAGTGTACTTTAAGAGAGCTTCTCTATGAATTGGTTGTAATTGGTGTGAGCGATCAAAAGATGTAAATTAGTGGAAGTTTCTAATATTTATTTATCAATCTTCTATTCCTTTCTATCCAAGTCACTGATCTAGCGACTCCAATGCACATGCTTTTAATCCAAAATGCTAGTAAATACATGCATTGCTAAGCAAGTATAATTATAGTGAGCAAAGTATGTTTAGAATTGAATCCATGGTCCTGTCTCCAAGTTCCAAATTCCATAAGAGTGATTTTCCGCCCTTTCAAAGATAATGTAAAAGCTAAAGTATTATGAGTTTTGTGTTTTTTCCAACTCTGAAATGCAGGCCTTCCCTTTTAATGAAATGTTTTATAATAAAATGCAAAAGCTAGCTACTAAGCTAACAAATTGATATTCAACCCAACGTGTAATGCTACATTTCCAAAGCTATAAAATTAAAATGTTAAATACATCATATCATACTAACATCTGGTGCTATACTTCAATTGCCAACTAAAGTCTTCCCTTCAAAACACAATTAAAATGCTTTCATTGTCTCATATTCTATCTTATCTACGACAGAGTAGCTTGTAAGTGCTTCTAAGATGCTTTAAAATATTAGAAGTAATCCGATCTATATTAATTTAAATGGTCTAATACACACGTTAACACTGTATAAAACACGAGTATATATTTTCTTAAAGGCTCAACTCAGACCGACTCAACTAGATACAAAGACAAATCCTATATAGATTAGGAATATTACCAATTAAAAAAAGCAGTGTGGTTGAGAATGGTTTTTTTTTTTTTTTTTTTGGCTTTGCTGAATTTAGTATGTATAATTGCAAATACACACATCGAATGATCGAAGGCAATTCAATCTTCCTCGGTTTCAAATATTTACACTCATAATCTAATCTCAAGTCCTTATATTAGGAATCCAAATATTTTATCAACACGTTCAATTCTCCTCCTCCTCTGTTTTGAATATGGTATTCTTTGTATTCTAAAGAAACTGTACATCAAGACATAATTATACTGTTTACCACACAATACAAAAGCATCTAAAGGATGTACCTACTTGTATGTACATGCATATTACAATTTATACAAGTTATTAAAACCTCACCATTTATACGAATTATACACGCCAAGAACATAATAGCTTAAGCAATAAGTAGCTAATGTTTACAATTACTTACTTCTAAATTTGATACTTAAAAAAGGCAGGTGAGAGAAAACGAATAATGTTAGACATGCTAACTTTATTTTATACAATTCACGTATTATTGTAATTAGTGAGTGCTTATTACTAGGTTAAAAATATGTTATACTCAATTAATTAAAATATGACACTTCACTTATCACGTAAATTAATATTAAAATTTTTATAAAAGAGTTAGATACGTATTCGAAAGAAAAGAAATGATTTGGTGATTGGCCCAATCCCTAACTTTATAAATCATTATAAATTAAACAAGTTCCCAATTTTCAATCGAGTGGTTATACTCTATAGTACATTGGACTAGGGATGGCAATTTCCCCCATGGGGATGGAGCCCCGTGGGGCTTCACCCCAGATAGACGGGGATGGGAGGACTAAAATAAAAAATAGGGCGGGGATGGGGATATATTTTATTTTTCCCATAGAGATGGGGCGGGGATGGGAAATGTACTATTCGCCCCATCACCGCCCCATATACTTATATATATATATATATATATATTTTAAATATGTTTATATTTATATATATATATATATATATATATTTTCAACATATAATTCATTAGTTATAAATAATTATCGAATCCTACATTCAATGCATGAAATCTTAAAATCTATATATTTGAGTAGTTAGATTTATCAACTTTTTTTTTAAATCTTATCTAATTTTTTTTTAAAAAACATCATTAATTATAGTAAGTTTTAAAAAAGTCAATCATATTGAATAAATTTAAAAGAAATCATGTTAATAAAGAAAGTCGTCTATATTACTTATAAATGATTATAAAAATATAATGCGCGTACCAAACTTTCACTCTTATTGAGAGTAGATTTTTCTCAATGTTACATAGACGCTATTAAGATATATAAGAAAAAAATTATATTTAGTTTTTATATTTTTATATTGATGTTTTATTGACTTTTTATGTTTATTTTTCCGGTTTATTTAAGATTATTGACGTTTAGATATTTATAATTTGTAGTTAAGTTTGAAATGAATGTTTAATTATTTGGATTTAATTTAATTTTCAACATTTGATTGTGATGAAATTTCCCGTGTGTGTGTGTGTGTGTGTGTGTGTGTATATATATGATAATAGATTAAATACGAAAATAGAGAACTATCGCTATGAAGACTCTCCATCTCCAACTCTTTTTAGATGGAAATAGGGCGGGGATGGAGTACTATCCCTCTATGGGGATTCTCCATCCCCATCCCCAGCTTTTTTTAGATGGGGATGGAGCGGGGATGGAGGATCATTTTTAAGACGGGGGTGGGGATGGAGGACGCGTCCCCAGACCCACACCGCCCCATTGCCATCACTACATTGGACTCACAACAGGAAACCATAATAATGGCGAGTGGGAAATCAAAACAATATCTCTTTCCTTATCTTTCCATATGATATATTCTCATATCACCCCAATGGCACGTGGACAGATTCTATTGGCCAGAGATGAAGCGCTAAAATCCTGACCTAGAGTTTGCTCTTTGGCTAGCGGATTGGTGGTGATTGGTGAATAACAAGACACATAGATGGAAAAACATTTTTTATTTTTAAATTAAGAGAAGCGTACTCATCATGAATCTCAAACTTCATTTATGACCAATAGGAAAACAGATATAGATATTACAAAGATAAAGGACCCCTCACACCAAAGCTATAAATACCGTAGCAATGACATTATATTGCCACAACAAGAAGTAACATCTTCTTAGCTATAGGAAAACAAAGCCTCCGAATTAAATTTAGAAAAAGAAGGTCTCTTTCATTTTTTTTGAAATTATGGCTGCTTCAACGATGGCTCTCTCCTCTCCATCTTTTGCTGGCCAAGCTGTGAAGCTTGCTCCCACTTCATCTGACCTCTATGGCGAGGGCCGAGTGAGCATGAGAAAAACTGCAGCCAAGCCCAAGCCCGCTTCATCCGGAAGCCCGTGGTACGGCCCAGATCGCGTCAAGTACTTGGGCCCATTCTCTGGCGAGGCCCCATCTTACCTCACTGGAGAATTCCCTGGGGACTACGGTTGGGACACTGCTGGACTCTCAGCTGACCCTGAGACCTTTGCCAGAAACCGAGAGCTCGAGGTGATCCACTCAAGATGGGCCATGCTCGGCGCACTGGGCTGCGTCTTTCCCCGAACTCTTGGCCCGCAATGGGGTCAAGTTCGGAGAGGCCGTGTGGTTCAAGGCTGGGTCCCAGATCTTCAGCGAAGGCGGGTTGGACTATTTGGGAAACCCTAGCTTAGTCCATGCCCAAAGCATTTTGGCAATTTGGGCCACACAAGTGATCTTGATGGGAGCAGTGGAGGGCTACAGAATTGCTGGCGGACCTCTTGGCGAGGTTACCGACCCGTTGTACCCGGGCGGGAGCTTTGACCCACTGGGTCTTGCTGATGACCCGGAGGCATTTGCTGAGCTCAAGGTCAAGGAGCTCAAGAATGGAAGATTAGCTATGTTTTCTATGTTTGGATTCTTTGTTCAAGCCATTGTCACCGGAAAGGGTCCAATAGAGAACTTGGCTGACCATTTGGCAGACCCGGTGAACAACAATGCTTGGGCATATGCCACAAACTTTGCTCCTGGAAAATGAGTGTACTTAAGAGAGCTTCTCTATGAACTGTTTGTAATTGGTGTGAGAGATCAAAAGATGTAAATTAGTGGAAGTTCCTAATATTTATTTATCAATCATATATTCCTTTTTGTCCAAGCCACTGATCTAGCGACTCAAATGCACCTGCTTTTAATCCAAAATGCTTGTAAATACATGCATTTCTTAGCAATTATAATCATATTAATAAATGTATGTTAAGAATTGAATCCATGCCTTGTCTCCAAGTTCTAAGTTCCAAATTCCATAGGAATGATTTTTCCCCCTTTCAAAGATAATGTAAAAGCTTAAGTATTATGTGTTTGAGTTTTTCCCAACTCCAATATGCATGCCTGCCCTTTTGATGAAATGTCTAACAATAAAATGCAAAAGCTAGCTACTAAGCTAAAAAAAAATGATATTCATCCAAGGTGTCATGTTACATTTCCAAAGCTATAAAATTAAAACGTTAAATACATCAAACCATGCTAACATCTGGTGCTATACTTCAATTGCCAACTAAAATCTTTCCTTCAAAACACGATTAATAGGCTTTTATTCACCGATGTCTCATATGCTATCTTATCTATGACAGAGTTGTTAAAAATAACTTTTAAGTGCTTTTAAGATGCTTTAAAATATTTGAAGTAATCTGATCTATATGAATTTAGATGGGCTAATACATTCAAACATGCCACGTTAACAAGGTATAAAACACCTCGATATGTTTTCTTAAAGACTCAACATAGACTGGCTCAACTAGATACAAAGACAAACCCCATGTAGATTAGGAATCTTCCAACTAAAAAAGCAGTGTGGTTGAGAATCCTTTTTTTTTTTTTTTCAGAATTTAATATGTAGAGTTGCAAATACACACATCTAATTATCGAAGGCAATTCAACACTTCCTCGGTTTCAAATATTTACACTCATAATCTAATCTCAAGTCCTTATATTAGGAATCCAAATATTTTATCAGCACGTGCAATTCTCCTCTTCCCCTGTTTTGAATATGGTATAATTTGTTTAATTAAGAAACCGTACATGAAGACATAGTAATACTGTTTAGTACATAATACAAAAGCATGAAGGATGTACCTACTTGTATACATGCATATTACAATTTATACAAGTTAATAAAAAACCTCACCGCTTTTACAAATTTATGCCAAGAGCATGATAACTTAAGTAATAAGCAGTTAATGTTTATAACTTTCAATTTCCAGATTTGATCCCTCAAGGGGTAAGTGAGAGAAAGAATAACATTAGACAAAGTAATTTTTTTTAAATACAATTCATATTGTAATTAGAGAGTGTTTATCACTTAGCTTAAAGGATATTATACTAAATCAATTAGAATATAACACTTCATTTGTTACATATATTAATATTAAAAAACTGATAAAAGAGTTGGGAATCGCCGAGCCCTATCCTATTTAAAAAATTACAAATTATACTAAGTTCACAATTTTCAATCGAGTGGCTATACGAATAGTACATTGGACTCACCACAGGAAACCATAATAATGGCGAGTGGGAAATCAAAACAATATCTCTTTCCTTATCTTTCCACATGATATATTCTCATATCACCTCAAGGGCAAGTGGACAGATGCTATTGGCTACAGAGAAAACATCTAAAATCCTTAACTAGAGCTTGCTATTTGGCTAGCAGATTGGTGGTTAATAACAAGCAACATAGCTGGAAAAACATTTTCTATTTTTAAATTAAGAGAAGTGTACTCATCACGAATCTCAAACTTCATTTATGACCAATGAGAAATGAGATATAGATATTACAAAGATAAAAGGACCCCTCACACCAAAGCTATAAATACCATAGCAAGGGCATTATATTCCCACAACAAGAAGTAACATCTTCTTAGCTAAGGAAAAACAAAGCCTCGGAATTAAATTTAGAAAAAGAAAGTCTTCAATTTTTGAAATTATGGCTGCTTCAACGATGGCTCTCTCCTCTCCATCTTTTGCTGGCCAAGCTGTGAAGCTTGCTCCCACTTCATCTGACCTCTTTGGCGAGGGCCGAGTGAGCATGAGAAAAACTGCGGCCAAGCCCAAGCCCGTTTCATCCGGAAGCCCGTGGTACGGCCCAGATCGCGTCAAGTACTTGGGCCCATTCTCCGGTGAGGCCCCATCATACCTCACTGGAGAATTCCCCGGGGACTACGGTTGGGACACTGCTGGGCTCTCAGCTGACCCTGAGACCTTTGCCAGAAACCGAGAGCTTGAGGTGATCCACTCGAGATGGGCCATGCTCGGCGCATTGGGCTGCGTCTTCCCTGAACTCTTGGCCCGCAATGGAGTCAAGTTCGGAGAGGCTGTGTGGTTCAAGGCTGGGTCCCAGATCTTCAGCGAAGGCGGGCTGGACTATTTGGGAAACCCGAGCTTAGTCCATGCCCAAAGCATTTTGGCAATTTGGGCCACACAAGTGATCTTGATGGGAGCAGTGGAGGGCTACAGAATTGCTGGTGGGCCTCTCGGTGAGGTGACCGACCCGTTGTACCCGGGCGGGAGCTTTGACCCATTGGGCCTTGCTGATGACCCAGAGGCATTTGCTGAGCTCAAGGTCAAGGAGCTAAAGAATGGAAGATTGGCTATGTTTTCCATGTTTGGATTCTTTGTTCAAGCCATTGTCACCGGAAAGGGTCCAATAGAGAACTTGGCTGACCATTTGGCAGACCCGGTGAACAACAATGCTTGGGCATATGCCACAAACTTTGCCCCTGGAAAATGATTATACTTAAGAGAGCTTCTCTATGAATTGTTTGTAATTGGTGTGAGAGATCAAAAGATGTAAATTAGAGAAAGTTCCTAATATTTATTTATCAATCGTATTCCTTTTTATCTAAGTCACTGATCTTGGAGCCAAAGACGCATGCTTTTCTTTTGAAATGTTAGAATGGAAGAACATACATGTATTGCGTAGTATATTCTATCAAAATTAATTTAATGTGAAAATCAAGAACACAAAATTAATCACTCTGTAGAGATATTGGCATCTGGGCATACACAAGTTTCACTAGTTGTATCTGCTGCAACTGATCTCCATTGGTAGTTAGAACACACACCAAACAATAACACCACAAAATCAAAATTAAAGCAATGAACAGACAGAACAGTACACAGACACACATCAACTCATTGAAGAGAACAAGAGAGTTATACGAGAAAGAAACAAGCTAAGGCCCTTCAAAAACCATTGTCCATGTCTTCCACTAAAAGAATGCAAGCTGAGATTTGATCCAGTTAACCCAAAAACACATGCTTAACAACAATGTGTGTGCCAAGAGTCTACCAAACTAAAAATGAGAAAACAACACAAGATAGATAAACTAAAGAAACACTCAGAAGAGGTTTTTAAACATTCCCATGATTGGAAAACTTTCAGGAACACGTTATTCATCTTTTTGAAGTCATGATCAAGTAGCAAAATTACACGGAGCTCCAAAAAAAAAAAAAAACAGACCTCTACTTTCTGCGCTTAAGGGGTCCAGTCTTGTACCCAGACTTGCAGGGCTTTCCCCAGGGTGTTCGAGAAGTGCTTCCCCAGGCTCCACTACTCTTGCTCCTACCCTCACCTCCACCGTGAGGATGGTCAACCGGGTTCATTGCCACACCTCGAACAGTTGGCCTGCGACCCAACCACCGGCTCTGCCCGGCCTTTCTGAGCTTCTGAGCCCCATGGCTGGGATTAGAAACCACCCCGATGGATGCCCTGCAGCGAGAATCGATCCACTTTTCTGAACCAGAAGGCAGTCTCACCAGACACCCGTTCGCCGAGGGCTCTTTAAGAATCTTGGCACTGGTTCCTGCGGAGCGAACAAGCTTCCCGCCCTGGCCGGGGTTCACCTCAATGTTGTGGATAATGGTCCCGATGCGCATGGCGGAGAGAGGCATGCAACTCCCGACCATGGAGTTGATGTCCATATGAAGCAATTGGTTCGTCATTCTGTCACGCAACGACTTTGCACCTTTCTCAGCCACATCTGCACAAAATGACAATTACAACCGGAATGGTAACTACGGAGTCCAACACAATCCCGCAAGGAGAAGAGAAACGGAGATCTCGAACAGACAAAAGTTTCGAAAGCAAAGAATTAGAAACAAAAGATGACCTTCACCAAGGAATTGGATAAAAGCCTCTAACTTGCCAAACCTAACGTACATAATTTATCGTTCCTACGAAACAGAGAAGAAAACTAGGATTCGAAATGCAAAACATTCTTTGTACAATTTCGATTTTTGGCACGCACTTCACGAGAACAAACAAAACCTTCCACAACATTAGGCTCAACAAAAGTGCCCATATAACAGTACGATTGAAATGAAAAATCAGCTGACCCAACTGAACTAAATTCAGTCATTTTAATTACTGAATTCTTTCCGAGAACGTCTAACAGATATTAGGCAACAAAACTAAATAATTAAATAGAATTAGTGGAACAAAGAAGAATTATAGGAATAGAGAGAGAGAGAGAGAGAGAGAGAGAGAAAGCACCAGGAGCGATGTTGCGGCCAGCGGTCAAACCAGATGGGCAAATGATGTAACTGACGAAAGTGGACGAAGCTGCACGAGCTCTTTGAAGAGCCATTTCGATCCCCAAAAACCCCCTAATTTAAACGACCAAAAAACAAAGTCACTATAATGACACAAGAGCCTCTTAGCCTCTCTGGAGACCGAATTCAATTAGCTTTGAGCCTTGATTATACGCAGATTTGAGCGTTAAAGATTCATTGTATGAGGAATATAATATCGATAGCGATGTTTTTTTTAAGCATAGCGTAACAACAAACATGAAATTGAAATTGAAAATGAAACCTGAGGAAGAAGATTGAAAGGGAATCGAACCTTCTTGACAGAGTTTCGGAGACAAACGGAAGAGAGATGGCTTCAGTTGAGTTGGTTTGGTTGGTTTGGTGGGAAGATCTTGTTTTGTCTTCGCCCCTCAAAAACCTAAAACCCCTCTCTCACTTTTTTTTTCCTTTTTTCTTTTTTCTTTTTTCTTTTTTAAGTAATTGCCACCATGAACTTCTTCATTGACAATTTACACACTGAATTTACAAAATGTGATAAATTTTGAAAAATAAAGAGTGTAAATTATCAAAATAAATAAATCTCAAGAGGTAATTTGTTACAATTTAAAAGGTCTTTTTTAAGTTAATCATATTTGAATAAAAGGTCTTTTTTCAGCACAATCGGTTGTAAACCAAAAGGTCAAAAGTAATAAAATCAAAAGTGATTGTAACAAATTTTGTATATCTTATTATAATAATTTATTTTTTTGTTATTTTATTTTGCAATGTATTATTTTGATGTACAAATACAACTGGTGTGCTAAATAAAAAATATTTAATAAAACAAGGATAAAATAATAAATCTCACTAAAAATAGAAGCACCTAAGGAGTTTATGAAGAAAAATAAGAATTTGATGTTCGTAAGGGAGGAAGGACTTGATTGATCATAAAAGAGAGATTTAGTTGTTTAAATTAAAAGGTCTATTTGAAATTTGATTATTTATTGATCTATATATTTAAAGCAATTACCAACGTTTTTTAAAATTAAATTATTAGACACTTGTACATAAAAAAATTAAGGTAAAGTAGACAAATACTCAGAATTTATTTAACAATAAAAATAAATACCCAAACTTTTGAAGTAATTGAGTTTCTAGTCAATTTGTGAATTATTTGCACATGTTTTTTGTAACTAAGTGAATTACTACCACTTACCATTGTGTAAGTAATTGAATCATTTGGGTAATTGGTTACATTTTACAAAAGATTGGATAATAACTTACATTAAGTTTTAAAAATTAGGTATTCACTATAATTTCTCTCAATGAAATTAAGGGCATAAAGATAAAAATACATTATTATGCAGTTAAGAAATGATTAATTTTTTAAATAATGAAAACGTTGATTGTTTTCTAAAAATATCATTATAAATGATGTTATTAAAACAATAGAAGGACTAAATGGGTCATTAAATTCTTTTTCTTTTAACGAAAAAAGGGTGAGAAAAGTAAATTCTTTGAGTGAGATTTATTACTCCAATTCTCATTTATTACAAATTCTCATTTATTTTGAGTAAAACAATGGAAGGACTAAATTGGTCGCTTTGTTTACTAATATAAGAATATGACACTTGCTCAAGAGCGAGAAGAAAGTGTTGTATTGTGATGGTAGTAATCTCATACTTGATTACACTAAAAGGAGTATTAAATTCGATACTCAATTTTTCTGGGAAAATAGGTAAATAGGCAAGAGGGGACCCGTTTCTCGTAATATACGGGAACATGTTTCCCGTACTCATTTTAAACGAATAGGAAACTTATTTCTTGCTAACTCGCGTGTTTTTTCATTTCAATTGCCTTATTTTATTTTGGTTTATTCTGGTTATTGTATCTCTATTAAATTGCCCAAAAAGTAAAAATAAATAAATAAAACGGGCATATTGGCTGAGGAACTTGTGTCCCCTAAAAGAGGTCCGATAAGACCCATTTCCCGTGAAAAACGAGTACGGTTTGACCTAGATCTATTTTTCACACGGAACGGGTCATGGACTCGTTTAATAAGGGAAATGAGCGCACGATACCCATTCCCACCTTCCCTTATTTGCAGCTCTTATCCCTCTAACCAAAGCTATAAATACCATAGCAAAGACATAATATTGCTACAACGAGAAGTTACACTAAAGGAAAACAAAGAGTCAAAACATCAGTATTGATTGCAACTACGTGAATGGAATCACTCTCCACAACATTTAACATAACTTGCTGAGCAAATCAATCAAACCTACAAAGAATTTGTACAACAAAAGTTAGAACAGAGATTAAATGTTAGGGAAAATAGAGATCCAATTAGCTAAGAAAGAAAGCAAAAAAGTTGAGAAAATAGCGATCAACCATTAAGAAAATCTAATTGCCTTTCCGCTTTGGATACTGATCACAAAGTGAGAGATTTACCAGCCACCATAGTACAATATCAAAATATTAAGGGTTATCTACATAAACACCCCCCAATGTTGTGCTATTGTTGCAGTTTGCACCCTAATGTTTAAAAACTATCATTCTTGCCCCCTAAAGTATTAAAAACTTATAGATATGCCCCCTCTGTTACAATTTGTAAAAAAAATAGATTAAATTAATAACATAATATTATTCTGTTGGCACCTGTACAATTTTTAAAGATCAACTGCTTTCAAATTAAGAAAATTATAGTAATTAATTCTATATTTATTTTCACAAACACCCCCTTATGTCGTCTTTTCTTCTCAAAATGCATCTCGATCTTTTAAAATTTTGTATTCATACCCTTAAAAAATTATACAGGCACCAACAGATTAATATTACGTAATTAATTTAACCTATTTTTGTTACAGATTATGACAGAGGGGGCAAATCTATAAGTTTTTAATACTTTAGGGGGCAAAAATGACAGTTTTTAAACATTAGGGTGCAAACTGCAACAATAGCACAACATTAGGGGGCATTTGTATAGATAATCCAAATATTAAAATACAATCATATATTGTTAGGAAAATTCAAACAGCACCGGTTTCCCAAATTCGCAATCATATATTATTAAAACATTCTGGACTATTCAAGCATGTAAAAACCATGAGCAAGACATGAAGCATCATAAAAAATACAATCTTCAAACTAATATTCAAGACATACATTTGCAAGAATGAAGATAACTATTACCTAAATGGCTCTACTTCCATATACATTTACTCTTTATTTATTATCAAATCTTTTATTATCATATATACACATATATAATTTCATTAATTATTTTATAATTTTTTCAAGTACATATATATTATTTATATGTGTATATAAATAACAGGAAAATCAAACAATGAAAAGTCTTTGAAATTTGAGCAGTATCTCTTTCCTTATCTTTCCATAGTACGATGAAATTCTCATATATCGCAAGGGTACGTGGACAGATTCTATTGGCCAGAGATAAGACGCCTAGAATCCAGAACTAGAACTAGCTATTTGCCTAGCAGAATATTGGTGGTCATGAATAACAAGCAACGATTTACAGCTCGAAAAGTATTTCGTTTTATTAATTAAGAGATGTATGTTCTTCCTAAATCTCCACATTCATTTATGGCCAATAAGAAAAGAGGTATAGATATCACAAAAGATAAAGAGACCCTCACACCAAAGCTATAAATACAATAGCAGGACATTACATTGCTACAACAAGAAGTTACATATCTTCTTAGCTAAAGAAAAACAAAGCCTTCCTATTTAAAATTCTTTTTCATTTCTAGTTATTATGGCTGCTTCTACAATGGCTCTCTCCTCTCCATCTTTTGCTGGCCAAGCTGTGAAGCTTGCTCCTACTTCATCTGACCTCTTTGGCGAGGGCCGAGTGAGCATGAGAAAAACCTGCGGCCAAGCCCAAGCCCGTCTCATCTGGAAGCCCGTGGTACGGCCCAGACCGTGTCAAGTACTTGGGCCCATTCTCTGGTGATGCCCCTTCATACCTCACTGGAGAATTCCCTGGGGACTACGGTTGGGACACTGCTGGGCTCTCAGCCTGACCCTGAGACCTTTGCCAAAAACCGAGAGCTTGAGGTGATCCACTCAAGATGGGCTATGCTTGGCGCATTGGGCTGTGTCTTCCCTGAACTCTTGGCCCGTAATGGGGTCAAGTTCGGAGAGGCCGTGTGGTTCAAGGCTGGGTCCCAAATCTTCAGCGAAGGCGGGTTGGACTACTTGGGAAACCCTAGCTTGGTTCATGCCCAAAGCATTTTGGCAATTTGGGCCACACAAGTGATCTTGATGGGAGCAGTTGAGGGCTACAGAATTGGTGGTGGGCCTCTCGGTGAGGTGACTGATCCGTTGTACCCGGGCGGGAGCTTTGACCCATTGGGCCTTGCTGATGACCCAGAGGCTTTTGCTGAGCTCAAGGTTAAGGAGATCAAGAATGGAAGATTGGCCATGTTTTCCATGTTTGGGTTCTTTGTTCAAGCCATTGTCACTGGAAAGGGCCCACTAGAGAACTTGGCTGACCATTTGGCTGATCCCGGTGAACAACAATGCTTGGGCATATGCCACAAACTTTGTGCCCGGAAAGTGAACTTCTTTTCAATAGAGCTAGGCATGTGATTTCATCTTTGTAATTGGTCTAAAAGAAGAGATGTTTTGTAACTTTTGAAGTTGATGGGAATGAAAGTACTATGAAGTTGAAGAGATATTTGCCAAACTCTTGAGTCCCAATCTTTTGAAAATGACTAGAAAAAAGCACCACTAATTTTGAGAAAAATCTAGTGTCACAATTGCTATCATTATTTGGTTTTTCAATAGCTGTGTGTGATATGTCAAAATCAATGGCGAGTATTAGTGTTGATAGAAAATGAAATAGATTCTTCCCAATTTCGTATAAATCAAACCTATTTCGGGACATGTTGTGAAAAGTCCCATCAACATCTGTTTTCACTAGCTGAGCTTGGATTTATTTTTATCAAGATAACGCTGATAGATATATGAGACAAAGCCCCAACAATGCCACCACCTTCACACAATCCATGTGGTCACCAAAAAAAATGCCACAGCCAAAAGTGGTATAAGAGGCCAAGAAAATGTACTAACTCTCACATTTTGAGAATAGAGAAAGACACTTCAAAAATTAGCCCGACTCAACCAATGGTGTAAGCTTGCCATGAAACCAATGCCCAAGATAAAATAATCTCTTTATGTCATTTCCCGGATTCAAACTCGTCCATTTCCTTCACCAAATATGCCCACTCTCCACTAGAAAATAGCCCCAACAGGGTCAAAAGAAGTTGCGAAACGTGACACGGATATATTGGATTCAAAAATTCGGCAATTGTGCATTTTTCCGAGAATAATTTTGGTAGGAAAGTTGAATAAGGGAAAGAAACATTATGAGTAAGCATTAGTGTAAACAAAAACCATATGGAATTAATCTTTTTAGAAATATTAGTTAGGACTTTTCTTTATATTGGGCTCTTTATTACATGACCCTTCCAGCTGCAACTAGTATATGGTGAGGAAGGATTAAGAGACTGAGTTTAGTATTAATATGGAGTGAACTTTGTGAGTTGAGGAAACATGAAAAGATTGCATTGAAAGCCAAATGAGTGGCACAAACGAGGGATTATATAGGTGGACACTCATGAAGGCTGCATAGTCCATAGGAATACAAAATTGTATCACCATCATATACATGAGAAGGCCAAGGAAGAGGAGGTAATATTTAAAGAAAGAAAAGCAAGAGTTGGAAGTGGCCCTGTTTGTTAATGCTTTGGATTCTACAAGAATATGCACCAGATTTTTTAAAATATTTTTGGCTGTTCTGAAAAATCAACCTAAACCATTTTAAAGCTTTTTCTAATAATTGTTTTCGATTATTATTATTATTTTTTTTCAAAAAATCTAATTATTACCATAGTAATTTATTCTTATAACAGAGCAAACAACAAGTTTTTGTTGTAGCACAGCATCACCGTAAGGGAAACCCCAGCTCCTGGAGAAATGACATTGTCCATTCGCTCTTTCCGCCATTGTTGAAGTTATAAGATCGCAATAAAAGAGTACTGCGTCCATGGACTGCCCTGAGAGGGGGAGAATGCGAGGAGGACCGTTCAAATCCCTCCAATTTAATTTGTAGCGATATATCTCTGGCGGATGAGCGGTTGTAGTTTCTTGATCAACACTGTTGAGATTAAGAAGTAGTAATAATATTGTGATGATGAATAGTTGAGAGAATTCCTAAGGAGTTGATCGATCTCTAGCGTCCTAGCTAGACAAGAATGAGATGATTCAACTGAAATTAACGAATGAAATCTTTCTCAACGCACAGAAAAAACCATCACGCTAAAGTATTTTTTTCCCCCAAATGGGGACATTTTTTATAACATAGAGATTATTAGTGCTTAGATGTGTAACTTTTGATCATGTGATAAACATACATACATATACAAACACAATATATATCTTAGACTGTTTTTTCTTGTTTATCCAAAAAAATTGGTATATTATTCACTTTACATGTACGGACGGACAAAAAAATATGTGTCAAAAGGGATCAAATATTGGCTCGTCGAAAATGCAAATTTCAGAGCAGCATTTTATTTATCAGCTAGAAACAGAAATATTAAAATATTTAAGTTCGGTATTCAAATCCAAGAGCTAGATATATGAAATTCACGATCTTCCTTAATTATTGTTCTACCAAAACTAATAAGGATGTCACGGCTAATTACCTCGCAAACCCTAATCAGCAACGATTGAGAGATCACATATGTACTGTTATATATACATGATGATTTGTACGTGTATATATTACATGCATGTATCGCATAAAACAATTTTTCAGTTCTTTATTGTTGCTTTCACAGAACTAGCTCTTGTATCAAGAAGATGCTCATATATACATATATATAATGTGTATAATAATATGTGTGTGTGTGTGTGTGTGTGTGTATTTAGGTGACCCGACTATCTGAAAGCTCCGAAAGAGACAAACCTGAAAATTTGTGTGTATGAGAAAAGACAGAGAGTAATGCTAGCGATCTTCATGAGATATCTTGAGAATAGAAAAATAATATGTGATTTTTCTTTACATCTCAAAGAAATGAAAAATTTTGTACATGAATATTGCTTAATGTCTTTTTGAGATCAGAGATTTTATGTGACCGTTACTATTATGTTGCTTTCACAAATTAGTGCTAGACTGAAACTCTTTGGTGCGGACTGTGAACTGAATTACTTGGTTTTGAATTTTGTAGTAGTGCACAATAGTAGCTTAACTATATACAAATATATTATATATTATACAAAAGAAGTTTTGTTAAGTGTTAACGCATAAAATAATGCCAATGAGTATTAATGTTGTTTATCAACAATATATGGTAATAATGTTAATTTTAGCTCTTATCTCAATTTTTTTTTTATACCAACTCCACATTTTGCAACCAGCAACAAGGTATCGTCGCCATTGTGTTTTTCCCTCAAAAAAATTCCCCAAAATTTTTGGTCATTTTGTTATTAATTTTATAGAGATTTGGATCTCCAAAATAATATAAATACCATAACTACTATAACCGTAAGAAAGCATAAATAATTTTCTCACATATAAGTGTAGATGTAGTGACGTATCATTGTTATTTTATCTATACATATAACTATAAGTAAGAAATTGTATCTCCTTTTTTCTTGAGAAATTATAGTGAATACCCAATTTTCAAAACTTAATGTAAGTTATTACCCAATCTTTTGAAAAATATAACCAATTACCCAAAAGATGCAATTACTTACACAGTGATAAGTGGTGGTAATTCACTTTGTTACTAAAAGCATGTGCAAGTAATTCACAAATTGACTAGAAACCCAATTACTTCAAAAGTTTGGGTATTTATTTTTATTGTTATATAAATTCTGGGTATTTACCTACTTCACCCTTTTTTCTTCTCATGTTGTTCGGACAACATCGTACATTTTCCCTAAAAAGACATTTTCCCTTATAATAATAATAATAATAAGAAGAAGAAGAAGAGATAATAGTATATATATCCTTGTTGTGGTAAGAAATAAGGCCGGGGTGATGGGAAGAGAGTGGGAAGACTCAGAGGGATCAAATAAAAAACAAATAAATTTTGTTTAATCAAAGACCTCGGTTCAAGCATCTTAGATATATATATAATCTCTTTCTTACATATATACATATTGGAATGTTAGGTGAGACATATAGAAACCAACAAAACTGCTGATAGACTTTCATGGGATGGCTACAAGATCTTCCTCATGTCTACTTTTAATTTTGGTATTATAATTTTATGGTACTATTAGTGGGAATGTTTAACGCTTATACTAATTAATTAAGAAGGCAAGTGGGAAGATAATTATAATATTATTGCAAATTAAATTGATAGAATGAAAGTACATGCACTGCTCATCAAGTGTTAAGCATGTAGATAAGTATGTTAGGAATGGAATCCAAGGACTTGCCTCCTACTCTCTCTCTCTCTCTCTCTCTCTCTCTCTCTATATATATATATATATATATATAATTTAAAGTTAACGAATAAGATTCTAGAAGTATATTAATTAGTATAAATATTAGACAAAAAATATGGGGTCATCAATATTTATAGATCAATGGTGTGATGAATTAGATCTAATCCATGCGCTTGCTACCGCTGCTTATTTTATGGGAAAACAAAGCAATAATGTTTCGAGAAAAGTACAACTTATAATAATTAGGCCATATAACACATAATGGCCCTTTCAAAAAAAAAAAAAAAGGATTATTACGCTTCTCCGACTCTCTTTATGACTTCTATATGGTAAGGACACATATGATGTGTTGAAAAGAAGAGCCTTTTTTTTTTTTTTCCAACGTGAGCATCATTTCTTATTGCATCTTTTAAAATGATTGGATTCAACTTCAGGTCTTTAACAAACTCATTAGAGGTCATAATAGTGTTCCCTTTGGGTAAAATTCGCTGAGCAAAGATCATACTTACTTGTTCCTATTAACAACAATAGCATAAAAGATGTTTTAGCAAAAATTAAAAAAAAAATATTAAATTAAGAAAAATTTTCGGTAAGATATGCTCTACTGTAGAATGATTTTAGATCGTCAAATTTATTTTTTTACATTTTTTTTTAAAGATTAATATTGACGGTTTTATCTTTCCGAAGAATGTTTTAAAAAGAAATACAATAAAGTAGTGTAAAGAAATAATAATAATAAAAGATTGGAAGCATTTGGGCTTGGCACTTGGGCCCTATGGACATTGCTGGTTGACATGTGATTTTCCAAGCGAGATTTTTACCAAAATTATATCATACTGTGTGCATCTCAAGTGTCATATTTTATGTATTTTTATTCTATATTTATAATGTAAAAGTGAGAGTATAAATTAAAAATATAACACAAAAGATTATTAATATATCAGAAAAAGGATATTCCTCAAACCCCCCTTATCGAGGCTCAAAATATTGGTTTGTTTGGAAAATTGACTTAATTAAGTATAATAAGAAATTTGATTGGATGACAAACAAATTGAGATAATCTCCAGCCATTCACATTATTTCACATTTTTATAGTAAAAAACTTAAGTATCACAACAAGAGTACGTCCTCCCAGTCGTTGATTTATAAATTAGTAGCTAAATCTAAAGATGTCAAAATGGGCCGGGTCTAGTGGGCCGGCACGAAGCACGGCACGATTTTTAATGACATGACACGGCACGACACGATAATTAACAGGCTTAAGCATGGCACGATAAGTTGACGGGCCGGGCTTGGACAAGGGTTTAAGGCACGAAGCGGATAAGGCACGAGCACGATTAGGCACGAAGCACGATAAGGCATGAGCACGATTAGGTACGGTACGAGCATGACACTGGCACGATTGGTAGCACGGCACGAGCACGACAAAACACACATAAATTTGCTTAAAATTTATATTTTATATTACATATTATGTATATATAGTTCAATTTTTAACCCAAAAAAATTATATATTGTCTTTATTTCTATAACATATTATATTTTCTCAATAAAATTATTATTGAACAAAATTTTAATTAAATATTAATATTATTTTGTTATTATTAATCACTAAGTTTCTCTTTAATTTCATGTTAATATTAAATAATGTATTTTGTTTGCATCAAAACAAATGTAATAAATCTAATTAAACAATTTTTATTTAAACGGATATGAAATAAGTAAAATTAGTATAATAATATATACACACGTAAAAGCACGATGGAGGCACGGCCCAAATACGGCACGGCACGACACGTTTATAAACGGGCCACGGGCCGGGCTTGACGCTCATTTTGAACCATGGGCTGGCACGGCACGATTAATAAATGGGCCGGCACGAGCACGGCACGAAGCACGATAGGCACGAAGATAAACGGGCCGGGCCAGCACGGCACGACACGATTTACATCTCTAGCTAAATCACGTCTTTCATTTAATATTTTTGTGTCTAAAGTTTGCAACTTCCAATTCATTCTAGCATTATGCTCTCATGAAAACTCTACCTACGAGAAGGATTTAATAAAAAAAAAATAGAGATAATTTGCCTCCCATATATATGTTTATATATTTTCATTGCTTTCTAATGCACAATGGACATTGGATAGTGCACAACATGAACTTCCAAAGGCCAAAAACTTGGCAGCCCAAGAAGTGTATTGAAATTTGTGTGGCTATCCATTTATAACTTCAAGATAGAATAAACAGAAACCTGTCTTCTATGATGCTCTTATACCCACTACTTCCCTTATCTCAACCAAGCATGAGAACATTCTCTCATATTCCATTCACTATTTTCATCAAAACATTCCTATTTATCACATGAGTAATTTTATTCCTCGAGAGGGAAAATTGGTGGTGCTATGGAGAAGAAACCAGATACTATTGATTAGACAAATCAAGTTTTTCTAATAAGGAGAGATTTTAAGCGCAAAAGTTGTCACGGTGTGAAAAAGGAAAGTTTATTCACGTGACATGCACAGAGGTAAAAGGGAAAATGGGAAATATAATAATATATACAAATGCCCATTTTGATTTGATCCATTGAAGGTGGTAAAAATGTTAGAAGTGAAATCACATGATTTGTGGCAAGCTTATGGCAGGGAATGGGATTGGGCAATTTACATACAAGTCAAAATTTTGTGATAGGAGATCTACCAAGTGGGACCCCGGAAATGCCCCTAATTGGTTGCTTTTTAGAGCCATGATTAAAAATCCTAAAACCACTTTTAATTTTAATGTAAACCCTTCAAAAGGATTGAAAAAGGGTCTTCTTTGGGACACACTTTAATTAAAAAAAAAAAGCTATGCTTCGGATCAAAGCCTCTGTTCCTTCACCCCCAATTGGATTAAAATCTCCTCTTCAAGTTCCAAGCCATGATGGTATTCAAGAAAGGCACATTTGTGATTTGTTTACTAAGAAAGATTAATTATTTGATTTATTTCTATGAGTTTTTGTTTTGTTTGTTTATTTCAGAATGTTGGGTTGAGTCAAGTGGCATTGACGATTTTGCCCTTGAGAACCGTTGGACCAAAAAGGTTTTATAACTTTTTTCAGGAACTTAGTCAAGGCCCATATTATCAAGAGAATAAAATATTAGTAGATAAGACCTAGCCAAGCATAACAGCTAGCTCTTTGAGAGCTACTAATTAATGCTTTTGGTGGTGAATGAGAATTAATTAAACTTCCAGAAGCAGTTGACAATGAAAGAGAATATTTTGAAAGAGTATGTGCTCTCTCCAAATAAGCCAATTGTTTATAGGAAACTAAATGTCTAGCAAATATTGACAAATTGATATTTATTGAAGCAAATTAGGAAATGAATCTACATACATAAAATTCAATGGATTTTAATGTCTGATTTCTTTATCATGTGTCAATTTTATGATTTTTTTTCTCTCTTTTATTTTTTTAAGTACTTATCTCTTTTTCTCTGTCTTTTTTATTTTTTTTTAGAAAGGAAACAAACTGCAAGCATATCAATCTTTCTAAATTTTTTAGGCCAGTTACATAAATAATCATTTTAATGAACACGTTTTAAAAACAATATCAAAGTTTAATAAAATTATAAAGAAACAAAACTTGTAATAAAATTTATTGTGAATGTAAAATTTATTACCATAATAGAATTAACATAAAAATTATCGTAATAAATTTATAACCAAAGCAACAAAAATTATAAATAGCTATTTTATTAAAATTTTAAAATATCGGTTATTTTGTTAAACCTTTGAAGACAGCTTTTTCGTTAAAAATATATTTTATTTTTTTACAAATTATGTGTGTCTATTAATGTTGTGCATGCAGTTGTAGTATTCTCGTTTATTTTTATTTTTATTTTTTGCTGGAAGTCTAAAATTGATTAAAGCCAAAATTGGCTGATTTGATTAGCCTTAAAAAGGTTACTGCTCAAATTTGGTACTTGTCTTTTTTATAATATACAAACAAATAGCCAATTTCTTTAGTAAGTAATGATCATTCCTAAAAAAAAAATGTGATGATCATAACATAACAGGTTTTACAATTGTGTAGTTATTTTATTTACAAAAATAAAATTTAAGTTTATTAAAAGAAATAAGTAAAGATGGTGATTTATTACATTTTCTGTTATTGGGATGAAAAAACTTATTATATGTGGACGTTGGTGCAACTTAAGGAATCTAATTAAATCTCAAGCATTAATTACTTGAATCCTTAATCCATTTTCATTCTAGTGTATCGAATTAAATTCCCAGACTTTTGCTGAAATCCATTTCACATATTATGAATTATGATATGGACATTGGATTTCTACGGTCAACAGTCGAATTTATGGTTCCTAACATTAAAATAAATAAAAAAAATGTGCCATGTATGCAATGGATTTAATTCCATTTCATTACATTATCATTGAAGAATGTATTAATTGGTTTTAAATGGATTTCTCTTGTTTCCCTTTCTTTAATTTGAGTCATTAACGAATGTATCTATTGGTTATGCTTACCTAATATATACAGGGAAGTTCTAAGGAGTCTTGTAAAGCAATATTAATGCCTTTTGAGTTTTGTCCCTAAAAAACTTGGCGACAAAAATAAAGGAGCGGAAATAACAAGTTGTATATTATTTTTCAATGAGAACACGAAGATATCATCAATAGAAAATGATTCTCAAGTGTTATATTTACCTTTTCTTTATTAAAAAAAAAATCTCAATTGACATATTTACCTTTTTGGAAAGTAAATCCCACAATCTATATTAATTTTGTAAACGAAGGTCATCAACACAAAAAGCCTTCTTGCCGACATTTTTCTTTTAATTTAGCAAAAAGTCATTTATCTAGTATAATGAAATTACTAAAATATTTATTTTGGTGAAACTTAAAATTGTTGTGGCAAGGAAAATTAAGGCTGTGAATAATTATAATAATATAGTACCAAATTAAAAAGGAGAAAAAAATTGTTAGTGGCGTGACCGTAAACAAATCTTTTGGAACCCCACAATTCCAAAATTGCCTGTCAAACTGCAAAACAAGCATTGACAGACTGTGATGCTAACTCTTTCTTTCCTTTCTGAAAATGAAATCTAAGTAAATTTTTTTCCTTTTTTTTTCCTCAAAGAGAATAATTTTTATTTGTGTGTTTATATTATTTTTTCCTTGGAAGTAATTTTATTGGCGAAGGACAGTTTGGTAAGTAGACCTCAAAACCCAAACAAATTCATTAAAAGGAAAAGAAAAAAAGAAAAAAAAAAACCCTCAAAAGCCAAAGCTAGATTTGGAGTTTCCTCTCTTGGGTTGACTCGCTCTCTCTCTCCCCCTCTTTAATCTTTAGCATAAATCAATACAATTTTTTTGCAAACCCAACTTACTATAGTCTATAAATGCTCTCATTACTGTTCACCTCACACATTTTGCTTTTCCTTTACTGTTTCTCTCTCTCTCTCTCTCTCTCTCTGGTTTTCCTCCATTGCAAACCAAGCTTCCTTTCTTCCTTTCCAGCTTGCTCATTCACACAGCCAAAATACCCACCAACCATTTTACCCACTTTTTCTTTTTGTCTCCCAAAACCCACCTTAATTTAATCTCTCTCTCTCTCTCTCTCTCTCATCTGCATTTTCCCTTCAAAGATTACATTTTTGTCTGGCCTTGTTTTACCTCTTCTTCCCTTTTTTTTCCCAATTTTTTTTTAATTACATCATTCATTGTCTGAATTGGTTTTGGCCCACAGAACCCCTACTTGTAAACCACTCATCTCTTTGGGACTTTCTTTGCCTTTAGAGGCATCTGGGTTTTTGGGTTTTTTTTTTTTTAATTTTTGTTTTCCTTTTCTTCTTTTCTTTTTTCTTGTGTGTTATTTCAGGTCTACATTGGCCTATCTATGCTCATTGAGTCTCTCTTGGTTCAAGAACAAGCCCTTCCTTTGCTTCTCTGGGTCTTCAAGGAAGAAGATCAAGGGGGTTAGAATTTAGATCAATTGTAAAGGTCAGTGCTTTCTTCTTTGAATCACTTTTTTTTTTCTTTTTTGTTTTCACATGACTCACATTTTTTTTTCTCTCTTTATTACGGGTCTCTTACTTGATTCATAAGTGATGCTCTCTGGGATTTTTTTTTTCC
This sequence comes from Boehmeria nivea var. tenacissima, assembly GCA_018132145.1. NCBI lineage: Eukaryota > Viridiplantae > Streptophyta > Magnoliopsida > Rosales > Urticaceae > Boehmeria > Boehmeria nivea. The sequence goes on along the minus strand of CM030876.1, from coordinate 13,690,316 downwards.
TCCTTTTTTTACCCTTTTCTGATGGATGTGGATTTTGATTTGTTTGCTAGTGTTTCTTGGAGAAGACCTTTATTTTTTTAAACGGAATAATATGGGATTTTTAAGTGGTATTTTTGTTGTGCTTGTAATGGCATATGCTATTCTTTTCCCACTTTTCCTCTTAGAACAATATGCCTGAGTTTACTTTGAAACACTCGTTGAAATGTGAATGCGAATGTAATCAAGCTACCTTCTTTATTACATTTAGATATGCTCTTTTCTTACCTTTTTCTTATTGTTTATATGCATAAGTTAAGCCAGAACATCTAGTCTCTTCCTTGAGATTGAGTTTGATTAGATTCCATTTACTATACTATTTAAGTGATTAACAAGGATAACAACTTGTCCTTGTGAATATTTATTTGTTTGTTTGTTTCTTCAATGATGTTATGAACATAACAAAACAAGATTATATATTTTAAGTTCTGTTATATTTATGTTTTCCTCAGGTGGAGATGTCTTAAGGACTTTGGAGCTGGTACTTACACCACCAAGGCCTAGTTGAGTTCTGGATTTTGTATAGGTGATCGACAATGTCGTCCTCCGATGGTTCTTTGAATGCGGAAATGTCAAAGAAGACAGCATTTTTGGGTTTGAAATTGTGGGTTTTGGTTGGCATTTGTGTTGGAGCATTTATTGTTTTGATCCTTTGTGCGCTATCAATATGGGTTACATTTCGGAGAAAGTCTAGGAGATCTTTGGACAAGTACTCACTCACCCAAATCCCAAACGTGTCAAAAGATATTAAGGTCGACCGGGTTGGGGCCCAGAGCACCAATGACCACCCTGAGAGCTTATTTCTAACGGTTAATGATAAATCAAGCGATAAGAATTCCGAGAAGATGCTGGTTCACTTGGGCATGAGCAAGTCAAGTGATCATGATAACATGAGTCAGTGCAGCTCGGTTTATCATAACGAGAGAGCGTATAGTTCACATTCAGGGGAAGAAGGAAGCTCAGGGACCGTCCGGAAACATCCCTCATCTTACGGGGGACTTGTGACAGCTTCACCTTTGATTGGCTTGCCGGAAATTTCACATCTTGGTTGGGGCCACTGGTTTACTCTTAGGGATCTTCAATTTGCCACAAACCGTTTCTCTTCAGAGAACGTGATTGGTGAGGGTGGATATGGAGTTGTTTACCAGGGGAGACTGATAAATGGAACCGAGGTTGCAGTGAAAAAGCTTCTTAATAATCTGTAAGCAAATAAACTATAAGAACCATCTTTCATTAGCATTTTTCTCTTTTTGAAATGCGATTCTGACAGGTTAAAATCTTGTGTACAGGGGACAGGCAGAGAAAGAATTTAGGGTTGAAGTGGAAGCTATAGGCCATGTTCGGCATAAGAATCTAGTGCGTCTCCTTGGCTATTGCATAGAAGGAGTTCACAGGTCATTTAATGTTCTCATAGCTTATTTACTCGTCATCCATCGTTACACATTCAATGCTCAAATGCCATTCTTTGTCTTATGTTTTTAAAATGGTTTTAGGTGCCATAGTTTTCTTACACTCTCCGGTTTCTTTTATAGGATGCTGGTTTATGAATATGTGAACAATGGAAACCTCGAGCAATGGCTTCATGGTGCCATGCGCCATCATGGCACCCTTACATGGGAGGCTCGCATGAAAGTGATTCTTGGTACTGCTAAGGCGTAAGTTAATCGTTTAGCTGAACTCAGTAAATATTTTTTTTTTTTTTTTTTCCCTTAAACTACTGATTTCTCTATTTTCTTCTTTAAAGAGCTTCAATGTCTTTATTTTTTCGTGCTTTTATGTCGACCCGTTTTTCTTCACTGAAGACTTTAGTTGATTTAGAATGTTTTATCAATTTATTTTGGAAACTTGGACATGAAAGGAAAATGACTTCCACTGTCGAATGCAGGCTTGCTTATTTACATGAGGCGATAGAGCCCAAAGTCGTTCACAGGGATATAAAATCAAGCAACATTCTGATTGATGACGAGTTTAACGCAAAGGTTTCTGATTTTGGATTGGCGAAACTCTTGGACTCTGGAGAGAGTCACATTACAACTAGAGTAATGGGGACATTTGGGTATGCATAGAAGTTTATTCCTTGAGATATAACTTTTCAATATCAGTCCTCTGTTGAAAGACTAAGAACTGTTTTGTTTGTTCATTTCAGTTATGTGGCACCAGAATATGCAAACACTGGCCTCTTAAATGAGAAAAGCGACATTTACAGCTTTGGTGTCCTCTTGCTTGAAGCCGTTACTGGAAGAGACCCTGTGGACTATGGACGCCCAGCTAATGAGGTACTTAACATTATTCTTAGCATGAATGCATGATTATATTTTATTTGATATCCGTTGGCATGGATTTTTTACTTTTTGTCGAGAGGGTATGCATTTCTGAATACATGAACCGTGGCAGGTTAATCTGGTTGAGTGGCTAAAGATGATGGTTGGCACAAGAAGAGCTGAGGAGGTTTTGGATCCGAACCTTGAAGTTAAACCGGCAACACGTGCTTTAAAACATTCGCTTCTTGTCGCCCTTAGGTGTGTTGATCCGGATGCGGAAAAAAGGCCCAAAATGAGTCATGTTGTACGAATGCTTGAAACTGATGACTACCCATATCGTGAGGTGACAATCTTCGCTTTGTCATGCAACTGTATGACTTATCTTTGTTTTCTCAAGGAAAGAACATTGTATTTAGTTAAAATTTTGGATCTACAAATAGGTGGCCGGTTAGATTATTTGCCTTTGTTTTACACATCGACAATAATTTGTTCTGATGATGGATCAAAATCATCTATTTCTTTCTATGCTTTTCAAGATTTGTCGGTGAGTTTTATTTATTCATTGAAACTTGTTGATTTGATATGTTTTGTATCTTAGGATCGAAGAAACAGAAAGAGCCGGACAACAAGCATGGAAATTGAATCAACGAAGGACATTACTGGTTCTTGTTCAACCGAAACCCCGAGCAAGCCTGGTGATTATGCAGAGAGCCAAGTATCCGAGACAATCCAGGGATAGGACCGACTAACACATCATTGTCCGGGCAAAAAATTTGCCTTCTTATCAACCAGAGTTAAAGCTTCCCATAACCTCATCAATACAATATATACATCTCAGAGTTCAAGTGTTAGAAATTTTTTTTATTCTCAATTTTCAAGCCCCAAAAAAGTTTGTATTTTCAAGCCCCAAATCGGCTCACGAAGCAATTAGCTCCTTTATGTATTTGCCTTCTCAGGCACTTATGATCATTCAAGAACAAAGAAGAGCTATCTCCCAAGTTCCCAAGAGTCCAATTTCAACACCATAAATTGGGTCCTCAGAGAGTGGAAAAAAAAAAAAAGGAAAAAAAAGGAAGGAAATATAGAGATTAAAAAAAAGGCTCTTGTTTGTACAGACATGTCTTGGGGACGTTGGGGCTGTCTATTTTCATTTTCATACATGATTATATTCCTTTGTTTTTTTTTTTTCAATTTTATTTAATCCCTTTTTCTGATTTGTTACTGGATTACTGTACTTGGGATACTGAAAAAACTACTTAATTGGTTTCACTTTCTCTTCCTTTTTCCATTCTTTTTGTTTCATTTATTAAATACCATTTTGTTGCAGGAAAAAATGATAGCTCTTGAGTCTTGAATCAATGCTTTTTTCTTGTTGCCCCCTTTCTTGTTTTCTCTCTTTAATCACTTGAGCCTTCCTTTCATCTCATGATGCTCACTGATCAGTCTTTGGTCAAAGCCAGGAAAAAAAAAAATCACTCAAATGTCATTCTCATATTGATGAATCATAATACCAATGTCTCCCAAAAGTACACTTGAAAACAGCTTCTACTTTTCTAGTCTTGACCACTAACCACTCTAACCATGTGTATAGACTTGCTGTTATTGCCATAAATATAGAATGAATTATTATGTGAACACCCTTGTGAAACTTTTACATACCAAAATGATTCAATCAAATTGAAGTCACAAAAAAAAAAAAAAATATATATATATATATATAAATAAATAAATCCCTCTGTGTTTTGTGGATAAATGAGTGAGTCATATTCCGGCTGACAAGGAGTTTTGGACTTTTGCATTAGTGTGTGTGTGGGTTTTTTATTTATTTAATTTTTTATGGTAATGAATAATAACTGACAAGCTTTTTTTCTCTCTTTGCTTTTCATGGCCACGTTTGAATTCGGAGAGTTTTTACTTTTAGCCCTACTTTTGACTTTCTTGGTCCATACGTACACATTAACGTATTTCCATATCTAACGGTCGTATTTTGGATCTTCCTTTGCCATTTACACTTTACATGTGGTGGAATTAGCTTAGCTCATGCTGATGTTATTATTATTATTATTATTATTATATTGTAAAACAAGATTGCTAATGATGATATTTTTTGGTCGGTTCTTCGATTCCTTATATATTAATCTTCGCTTAGAAGCTTCAATTTTCTTCGTTGCATTCCTTCAAAAATTTTTTTTTTTAACTAATACATCATGGTTTAAGATGATGCTTTTGATGACTCTCTCAACTGTAACTTTTGAGAGTGACACACGTAGCATAATTTTTTTTAGATACAATTCTTTTGCTTAGTTGTTGTATTAGTTTGTATTGGTTGTGACATATGTCAGAGATGCAAAATAATCACAAAATCATAACATTCCACTATTCCAGTAGTTTTATATTAAAAAAAAAAAAATTCACTGTGATATTTGTAGACCCAGAAATGAGGTAGCTCGGTTGATAAGTCTTTTTCTCTTTTTTGAATTTGTCTTTTTTTGTTTTTGTTTTGCACGAATTAAAATAATAGCAATAGTAATTTAGACTCTGGAAATGGGCCAACTGAACTCAAGACTTTGGGCTCACCACAGAGAGGCCACTATCAGTTCTGCCCAATTTCCACAAGCTTTTGAGCTTCAGCTTCTGCTTCTCTATTATCTCTCGTGTGCTTTAGTTTTGTTTTTTTGTATGTGAATTGTCATTGTTACATAAAATATTGGGTAAAATACCATGTGAAGCCACACATATATATATATGTTGTTGTGCTCACAATTTTTACATTCCAATAATGAAAAGTGCCTGATCTCTACTCTCTACATTTTTTTTTACCTTTCAAAACTATCTGCTTTTCTTGCCTCTTTGATCATCGGAACATATTCCACTTAAATAATGTTTCAACTCATAAGAATATTTTACAAAATGTCGTTTATCGTGAATTTTCCGTTCAATGAAATACAAGTCAGTTTTTATTGAACTAATGCTGTACTCCTTAAAGACCGGAACTAAATGTAATCTTTTTGCAACCATACATATATATATATATATAATTAGAGATATTATCAATAATTAGAAAATTTTGAGTTTTATACTCTTACAAATATAAATGAATATGTAATTAGGAAGGTTCGACTTCTGTATTGTAATTAGGATACTTATCCAATTTATATTCTCTATTTCTGTGAATATATATGCATCATATATTAATATAAAAATTGAACAATAAAATTATGCACAACCTTTATAATATGTACACACATATATGCCGTTTATCGTGATTCCATCAAGGAGAAAAAATAACCAAAGATGAACGTCGTTTCTCTTAATGAGATTCATCAAAGAACAAATTAAACACATCCAGGGACAAACAGAAATAATGTTTACTAGTTCATATATGTAAAATCAATAGCCATATATATATATATATATATATAATATATATATATCCGCAACCTATCTATGCACAACCTTTAATAGTTAAATTAATTAATGCATTAATTATCTGGGGTATGTTTTATTTGATTTTCTCTTAGCAGTACCCAAGTATAATAACAATAATATATATATACCTAAATATTGAAAAAATAAAAAGAAAGAAGAGGACTTGTGGCTGATACAAAATGCAAATTTTACGGTGAGTTTTTATATACATATATAGATATATACACTATAATTTTCAAGCGAACGACGAAGTTACAATTTTCAAACAAATAAATTTATCAAAACACACGAAACATGTGGCCCTATCATGGTAATCACAAGAGTTTGACATACATATATATATATATATATCTTAACTATATCTCTACTACACTGGCTTATACACGCACACATATATATAATCACTGCTACTGGTTGAATTTTACGAATACGTCAAGAAAGTCAAAATTCCTTAATAATATGCTTTAAATATTAGTTTACACATATCCATCGTTAATACGCGCACATAATCAATAGTTAGAGGGCATAAATGATAAAACCATGCTATTAATATATTACACATGCTTGAATATTTTAAATATTAGACAGCTATGCACGTCTCTAGCTAGTACTAGTCCAAATGATGTTCGATCGCTACATGCGCAGAGAATAATATATATATAGATATTATATTATATGTAATTTTTTTTTTTATTTGAACTAGAATTGTTGTCCGATAATTAGAATTCATAAGAATGAAAACAAATTAAGTGAGTACTTTTGTAGTCAATCGTTACTGCTTAAAATAATAACGAGAGAGAGCGACACAAAGAGAGAGAGAGAAAAAAGCTGGCAATGTTCGGCCACCGAATTCAAAGGCATATAATTCACGATTTGACACCCGAGGACTATTTCGATGTCCTAAAAAGAAGGTTAATTAATTACACAATAAAGAAAAGTTTTCAATAAAAAAAAATGAATAAGGAAAGCAAGCTAAGCAAGAAGAGAATTAAGATAAGACAATATATGTTCCGGCTATTATTATATATCATTGGCTTTTGTAAATGAGCCTGTTAATTTGGAGTGAAATTGTCTGGAAGTCATTTTTAACTTTCGGAGTAGTCTTTAAGTTACTTTAGTTTGACTGGTTATTTTGGATGATATTTCATAAATGGTTCAGTCCATTAAAAAGGGTTTTTATTGAAAGCCATATTAATTATAGAGAGAAGAAGATTTTAAAATTTGTAGGAAGAATTATTGAAAAAATATCATGAACGCTTAACACTAATATCATTATTAATTTATGATATAATAAACTAGTATTTTTAGATCATTAAGCTCTATTCAATATATATGAACGAAACACAACGAATATTTACTTTTTATTGTCTAAAATTCGAAATAAAACTATGCCAAACGGTGATGACTGATGATCATTTATGATTAATTAAATTATTAGTGTTACATGATGATTCTATATTATATATATATATATATATTTTTTCAGGAATGTACATGGTCCCTATATCTTACCCTATATATCGAAGGTTATTGTGGAAAATCTGTCGCTAAGTAAGTCCTAAGGATACAATAAGTAGTTGTTGAAATATAGATATATTGGTAAATGATTGAAACATCATCATTACCATCAAGAAAACAATCATTACATCACTGTTATGTGTATCATTTTTGGTACATCAAGTCATTGGCCATTTCAAAACTTTAAAAATAAATCACCGGATTGTACTTTTTTGTGAGATTTCTCGGTGAGCTATAATAGTTGTTCATGATATTGATCTGATCATGGGGAAACTTGTACATATATATGTTATTATTCTAAATGAATGTACGTGTTCTACGATTTTCTTTACATAACATTTAAACTTTTTTAGGAATTTAGTGGTTATTAAGTATTAACACATATATTCCCTGCATTTCACGGTTACAAAAAACAAATGTTTCTCTTTTCTTTTGTACAATAAGGCATATATGATATATGTAACCGTACTAAAGATCAAGGCAAACTAATACGAAGTTCAGCAGAAAAATCCTAGCGAGCCGTGATGAAGTTTCATTTAATTTTTTTTTCCTTTTTGATCATTATATCAGTCTTATTGATATTATTCACCAAAGTAACATATATATATATATATATATATATATATATAGCTAGTAGCTGCAGAGAGTTGATTATACATTACATATGGAAAATCGGATTTTAATAATTCAGTGATGAAAAAAATGGTGACCACATGTAATTCAATTAAGAAGTTATACAACTTTATTGCAACTTGTAACTAATACGATTTTAATCAGTATATATATATATATATAAAAAAAAAAACTTCAGGCAAGAACTTTTGATATAACGGCAAATATTTTAGATTTTTGGTCACCTGTGATATATATAGTTTTTACTTTATACTGAAATTAAAAGTTTTTGGCAAATTGCAACACTGAAGCTACATGTGAACCGGGAGAGTTAACTACATACTTTGATCAAATATATATTAATTATTAGTGCCAATATTTCTTTTAACAAAGTCTGCTGCACTTATATTATCCCCTTATTTGGGATAAATATCTCCACATTCTAATTTTTTTTTTCAACTTTATAATCCCAATTCAATATCCTTAAATTTCAACCATTTATATCACATCGAAATTCGCAAAGTTAAACCATTTTAAAATAAAATTGTTGAGATGTTTATCCCAAACAATTCATATCTTTAACATGTTGTCCTCACGGAAATTTTTTTATATTTTTGCTGTTTTTTATCAATAACTTTTACAACTAAATCGATTTGCACTTCTATTTTGTCTAATAAAATTATAAAACTCTTTTTTTTTTTCTAAGCTATATGTATATTACGTCTCTGATTTCAGGACAAATTCTCCATTTTAGCTTACTCAATCTCATCATATTACGAAAACAGTGGACTCTTTCCAATTACTTTGCAAAATATTATATCTCTAACTCAGATGTTTTTATGTATCTATTAAGACCTTTACAATGCTATACGTACAGAGAAAAGGGCAGACGTAATTCATACAAGAAAAATTTAATTAGTTTTTAGTTTACATGCTAATTATATGCTATAAATGGAAAGAGCATCTGTAGTCACTCCACCTTCAATTAAGAAGCTGTAATTTAAATTGAGGCTAAGAATATATATATATATTTTTTAAATGGACCAACACTAACAAGAACGTACTGAGGATTCGAAAACTTACCAACTAAGTTGGTCTTCTTCAAAAACTTTACTATTCGGTAGAAATTCAGGCTAAGAATATTATATCAACTGTGCCATATATATATTTAACTACAAACACACATCAACAGAAAAGCATCAGCTATAGCATTTCACCAGCATATATATACTAGTTAGTATTCTTTAAGTGTATATATACAACCCATTAAACTAAATCCTTTGCATATTAATCCTAAAGTTTACATATAACTCATTTACATCTTTTTTTTTACTTTATTAACTTTAAATATTTAAATCTCAATCATTTAAATTATATTAAAATTTGAAAAAGTCAAAAATCATTTTAAGATGCACATTTGAATGATTTTTTTCCCAAAAAAGAGGTTATAATTAGTGATTTAAGTACATGACTATGTCACATCAATAATCAAATGGGATTTTATTAGAAAAATAAATCCTTTCAACGAAAGCTTGATATCTATGTATCTATATATGTATATATGTTATAAAAGATTTAACTATATATTATAATCAACTAGCAGTACTTTTATCAACAAAAGCAAACCTCTAATTTAAATGTACCTGAAACATGCCAATTAGTAGACCGCCATGTACTCTAAACACAGACCGTATATAAAACCACACAATTTCGTAAGATGTAGAACAACATATATATATATATATATATGATTATAAATAAATAAGGGTAAATCAGAAAAATGAAAAGCATCAATGAATATATGCTATATATATAAATAATGTTCTCATCAATTTGATCAATATCAAGAATTCTACATCATTGGTTTCATATATAATTTTCACAGATCATAGAGAGAAATAGGTAATATAATAACATAGCGTGAGAGAGATATCAAAAACCATTTCGAGGGGATTGCGATAAGAAGATAAATAATTATGAACTCATGAACAAAATGCCCTAACAACAAAAGTGAATAATTACTAACAAAACATGCATATATGTATATATGTGTATGTATATATATATATATATGTATCTTCTTCCTTATACATACATGTGGAAGATATATATAAAATTTCATGGATCTTGCTTGTGACGACTAAATGGTGGAACTAAATCTTGCAACAAGCCAAAATCAGGCACTTGAAGCTGTTGGCGATACTGGTGAGCGAGGTTTGAGTACAACACGGAACTAGGCTCACCTTGATGGTGGTTATGGTGATTAATGTGATTATTGTTATGATGATGGTGGTGATGATGATGATTGTTGAGGGGGAGAAATTGGGTGAAGAACTCGTGCGGCAAGGTGGGCCCCATGGATGCGGCGGTGGACGCGAAAAGCGAAGGCGACAGCATGGCGGCCGCGCTGCCGCGGAGCGTGGCCGGGCAGTGGTGGTTGTGCTGCCCCTCGTACGTCGTGATCACGATCGCCGGATCTTGGAACGACCTCTCCACGCGCTTCTTCACGGTGCACTTTTGAGTGGTGCACCGGTAATAGCTTCTGAAATAATAAATTGAGGGAAAAGAAACAAAAAAAAAAAAAAACAAACAAGAAGAGTTGATTAAGGGACATCAAACAATGATAATTGGTTATATTATTTATTCCTTATTGAGTGTCGTTTGTTTGTTCAAATTAAGGCCTGCTTGATCATGATCCATTCAATTAGAAAAGTAGAGAATATTATTTCGGCGAGTGATCATGATGAGTGGTGTATAGTACTATTAGGGATGTGTTTGTAAAACAAAAGGTTGATTAGTCACATAACGTATAACGTAATCAATTAAGCTATGGTTTATACAGGATTAGTAGGGTTTTAATGCAATTGCCATAGGTAGCACATGCGTGGGCTTTAATTTTATGTACCTCTTTCAATTAGGCTTACATTATTGGCAATTAACCGACAATGGTACTTCATCAAATTAAAAAAATGAATTTTGATCACAACTTGTAGATCACTAGCTAAGTATATAGCTAGTTCGCATACAATATAATCAGGCCACGGAGTTAGTAATTAGTTTATATAACTTGTTAAAAAGTTCAATATGATCATTTTATTTTTAACTTATGAACATAATTAAATCAACAAACCTTGGGTAAGGACTATTTTTGACAGCCTTCTGTCCATATTTTCTCCATCTGTAACCATCTTCGAGGTGATCAATCTCACTCTTTGTCAAGAAAGCAAAACGCGGTTCTCTCGGCCGTTTCTCTTTCTTTTTAGCCTTTGTCCTAATTAACAAAAATAACACACGTTTACCATGCCAATGCCAAAGCCTCAAAATTCCAAGCTATAGTCGTGATTATATATGCAAACTGGTACTTTATTAGCTTTAATTGCTTATTGGTAATGGATAGAAGAACGTGACAATATTAATTGAGATGGTCATGGATCTATTAGGGTTTCAACGATGAATCTGATCATGTATCTTGAAAATGGTGTGAAAAGAGGAAATTAGAGGAAACTATATATGTACCATGTACAACTAGTGATCCAGAGTCCTTAATCCAGTGATACCAAAAAGTCAAACCACGATAATATACAAGTTGGAAAAAAATTGAAAAAAAGAGAAATATACTTTGAAAAAAAGGTCAAAAACCAATATATATCCCACTTTTATTCATGTTAATTATGATAACAATTACTGACTCTAATAAAAGAGTGGCAAAAAAAGTTCAAAAACCTACACTTTCTTAGAGGGCTTGTCTTGATCATGATCTTGCTCGTCGACGGACTGATGGCCTTTCGTCGTCCCTCGCTTACTATCGTCCTCCGATTTCTTGCTCTTCCCGGAATCCTCCTCGCCCCCGGCGGCGCCGGCGGCCCCCTCGTTGGAGGAGCAGGATATCGAGGAATTCGCGGTGGACGGGTTTTCGCTTGTCCCCGCAGACTGATCCCCCACTCCTGCAGGCCCGGGGGCGGCGGCCGCAGCGGCCGCCTCCTTGGCGGAATCAACGTGGTTAGTGCTAGCAGCGGCGGCGGAGGGGGCGGCGGCGGAGGAGGGGTCGGGTAATTGCGGCGAAACGACGTCGGAGGAGGAGGCGCAGGAGATGTCGAAGGCCCGGGAGAGGGTGTTGTAGTGGTCCATGGAGCCGTGCAAGCTGTCGGTGTAGCTCATCAGGTTGTAGGAGGCGTTGTTGGCCGTCGGATCGAAGCTGCTGTGGTGGTGATCCGGTGCGGGGAGGCTCAGGTGGCTGCTGTACACCGCCGAGGACGAGCTCATGTGGCTGAGGAATGAGAAGGAGTTGTAGTTGAAAGGGTCGTACGGCCGGTATGGATCGCCACTTGGATCTTGATGAATATTGTCATTGTTTGACATATTGTGTATGAAGCAGCAGAGAGAGAGAGAGAGAGAGAGAGAGATGAGAGAATTATTAGAGGGAAAAAAGAAAAGGGGAAAAACAAAAGAAGAAGAAGAAGCTATATAAGTGAAGCTAAAGCTAGAGCTATATAGTTGAAGAGAAAGTTTGGTTTTAGATCATTTTTGTTTCTTTGGAGAGAGGTGTGAGGTTTTAGGGTAGATTTCTACAGCTTTGCTCTTTAACACAGAGAGAGAGAGAGAGAGAGAGTTCTCTTTTTTCTTTCTTTTTTTTTAATATTTTTTTTGGGTGGTAGCTTTGTAAATAGCTTGGGCCACTTTAAGCTGCTTTATTTGGCCTTTCTTTTCCTACATTAACCCTTGTAAACTAGTACTCAATTTTTGGTCTTGGTTTAACATTACACACTATTGGTGGTCCCCACATCCCAAATCTAATTAATTACTATTGTACACATACATATAATGTGTGTGCATATCTATAGATATTATGCTTTTGTTATTTATCTTTCTTAAATGAATTGTAAGAAGCTTGGAAATGACATTGGATAAGATTTTTCCACCAACTCCATGGATTCAAAGATGCCCTACTACATATTTGGATTTATAATCACCGTTATATATATATATATATATAAGTAGATATGAATATGCTTCTAATTAATTTTTCCTTAGATATATTCATATTGAGACAAATCTGTTGTTTGTGTTTACAAACGCCATGTAATATATATATATATATATATATATGATGGTGTGGTTTAAAATTCTCTATAATTGGAGAGAGAATTTTTCACTTATTTGAAAGAAATAAAGAAAAATGTGTAAACTTTGAAAAAAAAACAAATTATATAGTGAACATCATTGATGTGTATGGCCATGATCATTCTTCATCCTAAAGTCATACAAACGAACGGTTCAGTTAGAGCCAACACAATAATATATTGGTGAAATTACTTTCAAGTTTTCAACAAACCGGGAAAAGCTAATTAGGTCTGGATGAATTTGGCACGGTTCAGACCGAGTCAGTCAGGGTTTATATGAAGAAGAAAATTTATCAGCGGTCAAGATTAAAAACTTTATACCAAAAAAAATAATTAAAAAAAGCATATTTTTATTTTTCCAACTTTACGGTTCTCACGCACGGCTTACACGTGTCAAGGATTCGGCACCGGCATTTGACCGTAACCGGCACGTGGGAGACACTTCTGTTTCGTAGACCCCTAATTCCTTCTCACCACCACTACTATATAGTATAGTATATATAAAGTATATACACACTACAAATTGTACAACTCTACAATATATATGCTTATTTATATAAATTATAATAAAAGTTATATTATGTCTTGCTGATTCGGATTCAACGTCATCTATTGATCAGTTACTACAACCCTCAATTTTAGGGCTTTACTCTCTTCTTTTCTTTTTCTTTTTTTTATTCTTCTTTTTTTTACCATGTTTGGATTTCTTGAAATCTGTAAAAATAAAAATAAAAAATTAGTGGTCAAGCATGTTACAGCCTCTTTCTCGATCTATAATAAGCCTACTTTAGGGTGGTGATTAATTTGTTGGTTTATTATATATTACTTTATGATTTCGTGATTTGTGGAGGTGACTGCTCGTGAGTGATTAGTTTATAGTTTATTTATTTGGATTGCCTTTTGTTGTCTCTTTCTGTTATACATGTAATTGAGAGTTCAAGTTTTTTTTTTTTTTTTTGGCTGGAAATTGAGAGTTCAAGTTGATATCACAGAATTAGAAGCAGATGGGCAAAGTGGGTCTCTTTTATAACGTCAATCAGCAACTTGGATTTTACTATTATATTTCATATACTGTGTGTGAATACATACATATATATATATATATATATACTGATCTCATGGATGCGTTTTTAATTAATTACTCTCTTTTTTCTTTCTTATGTCATATGTATCATGGAATAATTTTACTTCAGTATTCCTGAAAACAATCTCAAAGAAGTTACTATTATAATTTAATAAATAACATCAGATGAATTTGGTAGTTTTAATAAGTAGTACTATTACAAACTCTTTATTTTCTTCTCTTTTAGGTACAAAATCAACATAAAGTGCAGGTTTGTGGTTTTCAACCAGTCAAATGCAAATGCCAAAATACATTTTTAATAGTATATATATATATATATATATATATATCATTATAAGGGCCAGCTTCCTTTAATTATGGAAGAATTAAATTCTTAATTAAAGGCATATAATATTGGTGACCGGAAATTCCCAGTATGGTCCTTTTCCAAAACCTTGGATTAAATTGATGTGACCATTCTTGTATCAAAGCCAACTTGAATATAATGGCAAAATCCTTGATCTGCATGATACAATAAAATACATCAAATCCAATTTATTCACGTATTTTGTGTGTGGTTCAATTTTCTCTTTAGAATTAATTAATTATTTCTCTCTATTTTCTCTTTAGAATTAATTAATTAATTCTCTCTCTCTCTCTCTCTCTCTCTCATCCATTAAACCATCACTCTCTCAATCTTCCCTCTTCCCCACCACCCCGCCGGGACCTCTCTCCAGGGATTGAGTCCAACACGAAAGCTATCTATTCCTCTTTATATCCTACATAAATAAATGTACATATCTATATATATATGTATATATATATATATATATATTACATATATACCTACCAGCACACACATTAGAAAAGTGCATTATCATTCAAATATAATTACCTGCTGCCATCTGTCCCCATAAACATAACAATAATTTTTGACACGTACAAATTGTTATCATATCTTAATTTCATGGTCATTATGTTTAGTTGCCAAATAAATTACTCAAATTGTACTGACTGTTGTGTTAAAATTTCGACTATTTATTTATATCAAGTGGTGAAAATTAAGTGTATATATATTCACTGGAATTTCTCTTAAAAAAAATTAATTCTTATACGGCGAATTTAAAATCAGATAGCGATGATATCTCTTGACGATCTTGTATAGTTGTGTGTAATAATAAGGTTGATGCATAAGAAGACAAAAAATAATTATAATATAGCTTGGGATTGCTAGAGTTTTGATAGCCCATCAACTTGTGCTTGTTCCAATGGGGAAACTAGAGCAAAAATAAAGTACATAAATGGTTTTCTTATATGCTACTCTTGAGATGTTTCACATCTCATTCATGCATAAATATGGAAGTTAATTATGAACCATTATTGATCTAGCTACCAAATGAAAAAAAAAAGAAAAAAAAAAGAAAATGAATAATTAACTTCCCATTATAAAAAAAAAGGAACAAAAAAAAAAAAAAGACATTCTAAGTGCCACTTAATGATTTATATTTCAAGTAATGTGACTTAATAATTTATATTCTAAATGGTGTACTCTTTTGATTTTTACTCTATGTTTGTACTGTAAAAGTATAAGTTATGAGTCATAAGTGCGTTAATACAAAAGAGACATAAATTAATATTTTGTCAAAAAAAAAGCATTCGTCAAAATCGCCCATATAAATTGTGCAATTATAGGGTAAAATTTGGCCCAAAAAAAAAAGCTTAAATTATCTTCTTTTTAAAGTCAGTGTTTGAG
Organism: Boehmeria nivea var. tenacissima; assembly: GCA_018132145.1. Lineage (NCBI taxonomy): Eukaryota > Viridiplantae > Streptophyta > Magnoliopsida > Rosales > Urticaceae > Boehmeria > Boehmeria nivea. The sequence continues at coordinate 13,674,524 of CM030876.1, read as the reverse complement.
AGAGAAAAAAGAATGTGATAACATTTTAAGAAATTAAATAAATTCGAATCTTTTGGAAGGTGTACACGATCTAAATTAGGGTTTTTTTACAAACATCTATACGAAGGTGTAAATTTGTAGTGTAATTGAGTTTAGGATACATAGTGATCCATGTCACTTCATAAGTTATTCACGAGTGTTCTTAAATACATATTAAGATATATAGTGCAATTCAATATCTAATTACTAATTCTTAAACAAAATGTCTTTACCTTTTTTCTTATTAATAAATATGGGAATTCGTGGCTGCGCACACGAATAGTCACGGCTACTTTAGATTATAAATGTTGCATATGATTCATGCCTTTCCACAGGGAAATTTTGTACGGCTCTAGATATCTATTTTGCAAATTACGTTTCCAACTTTATTAGTTTGGTATATATCCAATTAAATAATATGTTCCCATTAACCATATATATCATCTGACTAAATTAGCCAATATCATTTTTTTAGGGTGGGGGGAATATTGAAGCTACTGATTGGTATAAATCAACCAAATTAATGAACGGAAAAAAAAAAAGAAAACTTAAAGAAGGGAATAATTATAAGATTAGAACTTCAACATTATTTATTTAGATTTTATGAAATGAAAATATAGACGACATGATTTTTTATAATTTCATGCATTGCGGCGGATATCAAGTGAACCACAAAATGTTCGAAGGCCGAATTGATATGATGATATAGAAATTGGCATAATTTTTGGTTAGTTTCAAACAAGTCATCATTGGAGAGGGTGTGCCACGTTCTTTGTGCACATTATAATTTTTATTTTTATTTTAATGTCCGTACCTTTGAATTATTCTATTGCAACAATAGTTGACTGAGACTAAATAAAAACTAGTAATGGATTCAGTGGATCTATGACTGATTGAAACAAGTCTCTCCGAAGGGATATTATTCGTTAGAGTGATCAGACCATTTTGCGAAGGCCCAATCGGTATTGTCAGTCTTAGAAAGAGAGAATTTTCACATGAAGGAAGTTGGAGAGAGAGGGAAAAAAAAGTATTTATCACTCTTTTCTTTTTCTTTTCTTTTTTCTAAATAGAAACTATTTATCATTTTTTTTTTGAAACTCTATTTATCATTCAATTAAAGCATATGAATGTTTAAAATGTATGTGTAGGACCACTTTTATATTGCTGTATTTACTCTTTATTTTGGAAAAAACATTTGAATGAGTCATTTAGTTGTTGACTTTTCAAATTAGAAAATATATTAAATGAATGAGATTTAAGTATATTGCATTGAGATTAAGAAAGTAAAAAAAAAAGAAGATAATGAAAATATTTGGATGTCTAAAGCAAACAAGAGGTTAGCTAGTAGCAGTATGTATTATAATTAGAAAATAATTTGCCTTATGAGGCGTAGCTCAGGCAGTAAGTAGCTAATGTTTATAGTTGCACGTTTTTTGTTCGATTTTTAGGGAGGTAGAAGGAAAAATAAAAATTAGTTTGGGCCTCGGCCCACCCTCCTATTTTTTTAAGAAAAAAAATAATTAGAAAATAAATTATTGTGACAAAAAAAGATTTCATAAAATAGAGACTTGTTTAACTATTAATTAGTAGTACAGAGTATAATCTTTAAAAAAAAGACTTTCTTTATTTATTTCAATATATATTTTTTAAATAACTAAAGAAAAGATATGTTATAAAATAGATTTGACCAAATATTAATTTTACTTAAACTATTGCTAATTAGTCTAAAAGTAACTTATAACATAAGCATAAACTTAATTAATTAGTTAGTTCAGTAATACGTAAAGTAATTATATCAATTTTTTTGGGACCAGTTAAGGATTTAGTCATTTTGCAATCAATGTTTTAAAAATATAGCCTACGTTTTGAAATGTTAGCAAAATAGTCATCAGGTCAACATCTAAAAATTTAACTAAAGAAATAAAATTTGTGACGAAATAAATAAAATACACAGTCATAAAATTTGTGCCTATAATCATAAAATTTCAAAAATTTGAAATAAACACAATAAAAAAAACATTCATTAACAAAATAACTAACTCACAAATGAATGATTGCCTATACAACTAATTTTATAAACCTTATTACTAAATAAAAAATATATCTTATAAATAACAAAAAAAAAACACATGCAGCAAATAAGTCACAAATTTTATAACTAGAGACACAAAATTTTAGACAATATTGTTTGCAATAAACAATAAAAACTGAATTAAAAAAACTAATGACTGCAGTCTCAAAAATCTAGACACGAATGTATAGCTATTTTACTAATAAAAGAAAATATAGACTAATTGTTAAAAACTAACATAAATACATGGCTATTTATTATAAAAACCGATTTTTTTACCGAAGAAAATAATTATTACATAAACATATATATATATATATATACACACACCGCAATAATATGTTCCTTTGTTTAACTAGTTAATTTAGTACTTATCCAGATTTACTGGATGTGATAAGATAATATTATTTGGGTGCTAGTAGGAAATAATCTATTAGTGTGGAAAATTATTCATTAAAAAAAAAAAAGAAATTGAAGTGCGCAGTTGAAAAATCGTTTTTATACTTGTAAAAACGTTTTCTGTAGACAGACATCACTGAATGGCTAAGTGACGAAAGACATACCCGATAAGTGAAGTTAATCAAAGTATATGATCATTTGATCAATAAATAATTTGCAATTAGTAAATTAATTAGCAAGATGATCAATAAGTGATCATAAAACTAAAGCGTGCAGCTTTTTTTAGCCTAGCTGTAGAGAGACCAAGAAATTAACCCTCGTCAACATTGTACAAGCCTGAAATTGAAGAGCTTGACATTGTTGACATTTTTGTCTCGCTTGTCTAAGGTAAAACATAAAATAAAATAAAATCAACAGTCGCTTATATATATGTGTGTGTGTGTGTGTGTGTATTTTATAGTACAAACGCATAACCTGTTATTGGGGGAGAGTGTTGGAGCATTTCGGTCAATTGAGAGCAGGTTATTTTGTTAGGACTGCAGGGCAGTCTGAAGAATCTTATTTTATACATGTGAATAAGACAAATCAACCTAACTTCAAAAATGAAATATTATGGTAAATTTGGATGAAACTATTATTGCTTTAACTTGGTTCATATTCTTAGGAAGACGTTATAAATTAATAAACAGATTATAATTAATATTAGGAATATATTTTTTTTTAAATAATAATAATCAATAAAATGAAAAGACATTTAATATAAAAAAGATTACATGTTTATGTGTACTTAACTATTAAAATATCGTTTTATAGTAATTGATCTTCGCTAAGGATATCTTTATGTAGACAGATACACAAGCAATTCAGTTACTAATTATATATAAGATGCAAACTTCTACATATCTGGTACTTAATTTAAATTTGTTTTGTTTTCTTTTAATCTTCATATATATGTTTATAGCTAATAGATGAACAATTTCAAGTTCTGGAATATCTGTACAACAAGCGACTTTTTAGTTATAAGAAACTATGAAATTTTTAGCTTTTAGTTTTAGATTTTTTTTTTATGAATAATATTATAAGTTTTATAGTGTGTTTGTCTTAATTTGTACTAATATATAATAATATATACTATTAATGCTATTCCTTTAATTAATTGATCTTTTTTTTCTCCCGGCTATAAGGTTAATTGATTTTGTTGAATACGAAAATCAAATACTTGAGCATGGAGATGCTCAAGCTACACTCCTTAATTAGATCAAATGTGAGCATTATCTAGCTAGAATTGAACATACATCAAGATAATCTTTTTTAGGTCAACTAGAAAAATATATGCACAAAACTATCCCTAGATCTTTTGTCTTGAGCTGAATATACAGTCGGTCTATATATCAGCAATACAGAGAATTTGTCCCAATTCCGTACAATATATATATATATTTATATATATGAATTATATTCTTTAAATTTTCTTGTGCAAAAGCATGAGGCACATGTCATCGAATAATTAGCCCTTGCAAATGTTGTATTGACAATGAAATGCAGAAAGATACAAAATAATTGGTATGATTGCTATGATTTAGCGTGTTTGACTCTAGCCTTACATAAATGGTAATCTCACCTTCTTTTTTTTTCCATGTTTTAGGACAACGGATTTTTCTAACGTTATATATGTAAAATATCGATCACCTTCCAAGAAAATAAGATTGGAAGTAGGAAAAGAAAAAATTTAGTTATAAACAGTTATATATACGCAATAGTCTTAATAGTTAATATACATGCGGTCAGTGATTTTTTTTTTGTTTAAATAATTATTAATATGATGTCAATGATATTCACTAAATAAGAAAAATGTTTAAGATTTTGTCTTCAAGGACTTTTATCCTCCCATAGCGGTTCGGAAGCTGCAATTTGACAAATAAGCATGGGAATTTTGTTGTTTAACATGATAATCAAGATGAACTATTATTTAGATTTACCAAGTAATTAATGCCCAATTTCTTTTGGGTTTTCTTGACTAATATGCGTTTGTTATTAGTTGTTTCTAGTCCACAAGGTTAAAACTTGTTTTTTTTTTTTTTTTCCTTTCTTGGTATATTAGTTCCTGGTCAAATTAAGTCTGGGACACAGGGTATGTGAAAATTTGAAAATGGCTTTATCTATTGATTACTATTGACTTCCTTTTTAGGCTTTCAAGCACGCATACTATGCGTACGGTCGGATTAACAACATCTACTATATGGTGTTCTTGTTCTATGAATATATGTAGTTAATGTACTAGAAAGTATCTTTAACTTGTGGTTTGTACAACGCATAATAATTGCTAAAACACACATCTACAGAAAAAAAAAAAAAAAGATTGTTTTGCACCCAGCTAAATAAGCCAAGATGTAAATTTTTTAAGGATTATTTGGCACCTATGGTCCCAGTAATTTTAGACTTTATACACTTTGGTCCTAAATTATTTGTAGAAGCACTTATAGTCTTTAAACTTTTGTTTTTTGGCAAATTTAGTCCCTATCCGTCAATTTTAAATAAATTATTACCAAAATTATACATATATCACTTACATTAGATTCTAATTATATGAAAATAAAATTAGATAGGTCAAAATCATTTTAAATTTTATAATTAAATGAAAAGTTTCTAAACTTTTTGAAATGCATTCTTCAATTAAATAAAAATAATTATATAATTTTAAATAATATGACTTATATTTTCATTTAATTAGAAAATAATGCAAGTGATATATGTGTAAATTTGGTAGTAATTTAATTAAAATTGGCAGATGAGGACTAAAATTATAAAAATTAATAGATTAGGGACTGTAGGTACCTATAAAAGTAATTTAGGGACCAAATTATATAAAGTCTGTAAGTATAAATAACGCCAATTACTCAAATTTTTAATTGTCTCACAGTGTGTGTACTGTATATATATTTAGAATCTAGATTATCTGTCTTTTTTTTTTTTTTTGTTCTTCTGACCTATCCTCCAATCAAATTTAGTTAAAAAATTAAAATATATTTGCTTGTGCGTCAAAATTTGATTGAAGAAATAGAGAAGCGTTAAAAAGAAAAATAGACGAACAATCTAAGCTCATTCGGATGTATATAGGAAACTAGCTAAATTTAATACTATGTATATATACACGCGCATATACGTACCTCATAATTAATGTTGTTTTGGTAAATTTAGTCCATTTATTTTGATAATTATGAGTAACTATAAGTTCTTGTTCTAATTATTACAGGGTATATTTTTTAATTTTTAAAAGGGTGAATTAGGAAAATACTCAAAATTTATATAACAATAAAAATAAATACTCAAACTTTTAAAGTATTTGAGTTTTTGGTCAATTCATTAATTACTTGCACATGCTTTCTGTAACTAAGTTAATTACCATCACTTACTACTATGTAAGTAATTCAATCACTTAGTATTTTGTTATATTTTTTAAAATATTGGATAATAATTTAAATTATGTGATAAAAATTGAGTATTCACTATAATTTCACAATGGGGTTTATAGCTATATATATATATATGTTTAATAATTTTAGAGCACTTTTAAGAAGTTATAATTCACAACTTTTATTTATTAATAGATAATATACTATCATAAGTAAATATATATATTTATCATAGTGATATGAGACTCTTATATTGTCCCATAATTAACATAATAAAAATATGGGAAGAAGTACTTTAACTTCAACAGAAATCATACATATGTATATCATGATTCATGCGCAACTAGTTACTAGTATATGTTCATGAAATTCTCATTTGATTAATGACATTGTCAACTGTCAACTGTCCACTGACAAGAACCAAAAACCATATATTCCTGCTATAATCACTGTACACTACTAACTCGCCGACATTCCATACCCTCCAAAAAAGAAAAAAAAAAAAAAAAGACACCTAACGAGGTTTCAAGTTTCCTGGGCAGATTTCATATTTTTACAAAAATATTTTCTTTAATTTTCTGGATGTTTATCTTGCTAGATTATAATATGTATCTGTTTGATGCGTAACTAGTTATTTACTAAAAAAATGGATTACTGTCTACATAGATGTATATAGACATATATGGCATTTGTCATATTCTCTCTATTAGTTCTGTGGTTAGTGTTTTTTTTTTTTTTTTTTTTTTTTTTTTTTTGAAAAAAAGTTCTGTGGTTATTTTAATGTAGTGTGTGAAAGCGGGGATTTGAAAATTGAAATAGAAAATTTTCTCTCTAAAATCAGAAGCATTCTTGACTGTATATTTCCAAGTTCCAACCACTAAAGTGTTTAGACTAGAAGGGAATCTAAATATTCAAATATATACCCTAAGCTGTTCCACTAATAAGAAGATTTTAATATTTTCTTTTTCAAGTTGCTTACTGAATCGTTCGAGAATTATTATTAGTATTTTTTGTTCCACCAATAAAGATAGGGATATTATTCTTTAGATAGAGAGAATATGAAAGGAAAAATTAGATGGTGACATTCTCTAACTTTTATAATATGATTTATATATGATCAATTATACAATACAAGCTTTGACGTGAATCATCAAATACTATTTATTAAGCTAGTTGACTAAAATCCCATCTCATTCTTTTTATATATTTTTGTGCTCTCTAATTTTAGATTTCGCCAATTCACTTTGGACCCGGGCTTTTACAAAGGGACGTAGCTCTTTGATTCCTTCATTTACAAGTATATATATATATATACATATATATATATATTAATAATATGCTGAGATGAGAGAGAAGTATTTTGACTTGCACAAATATCCGCTATATATTTTAAACATTTAAATTATTTTAAAACGGTTCAAAATCATTTGAACACTAATATTATTATCAAAATGATTTTGAACAGTATTTAAAAAAAAAACATTAATATCTCATCTAGAGCTCATTTTTTTCCTTGAAAAGGGAGCTTTGATTAAGAGAATTAGAGAACCAAATAATATTACATAGGAAGCTAAATCAAAATTAATTACAGATTCATTTCATCTAGGAGAGAAACTGAGAAACCAATTACTATTATTAGGCTGAATTACAAGATCATTAGAAAATTTTCAGTAGTAATTAAATTTATGATTAAATTAGAATCTCTAAATAACTATACTAAATTATATATAGTAACAAAATTAGTTTTGACATTGATTCGAATTAGAATCTCTAAATAACTAAACTAAATTATATATAGTAACAAAATTAGTTTTGACATTGATTCGAGATTGACGCTTCTTCTACGGCTACGAGAGGAACCAAGCAAAAAATGTTACGTACATAATTATTAGGCTTAATGTACTTATTAATTAGAACACGCGCATGTGGTTTATAGCTAGATATACATGCATGACCAAGTGATTATATATATATATATATATATATATATATGTTGGGTTTTGTTCATTATTGAGCCAAGTGTGTAGACGAAACAATGTGTGAAAAAGAGTCCCACATTGTAAACTTATAAAGAGACTGTGATCTTTATAAGGATATGATTCTTTAATGAGTTTGTGTAAAGTGCTAGTTAAGATTGTGCCATTTGGCGCACACACACACTTGCCCACTTGGCGAGTGTTCGCTTGAGCCCGAGCCGGTGCGACGCGCGCGCACAATGGGACAGGGCGGGGCATGGTCGTGGGCAAGTGAGGTTTAATAATCGCTTGGGCACCGTTTTTTCAGCGAAGAGTTGCGACTCTTTGATTGAAAAAATGTCATTTCCTTTACATAAAACATATTTTAGACGTTTTAAAATATGAGAAACATAAGAAAACATCCAACAAACAAGAAAAATACTTCCATTAACATATCTTTGCCTTCAATTGAGTTTTCATTATTGCTTTGGTGCAAACTTATACAAGGCTAGTCGTATCCTGCGGCGTTTTCGTGTGAATAAACACTTAAGAAAAGCATTTCATACATGATTCAAGCCTCGATTTTCATTGACTCTTTTCAAATTTTCTAGCTATATATATATATATATATATATATATATATATATAGTTCTCAAATATAATTAGTTACTTGCGTATTTTGCCAATCTTATTTGGCCAGTATAGTGCTTGCGAGTTGCGTGTCTGAACCTCTCAAAGAATATCATGGAAAATAGAAAAAGTTTTGTTACCAAATTATACATGACAAGGTCTACGCCTAACTTAATATTTTTTTTAGTTTGAATATATATATATGATAATATTGGTGATATATGATATCATGATTACGACCGATTGTTATATATTGAAACTTTTGATGTCAGTTTTTGTTCTCCAATAGTAAGACACTGAACTCTGCTTTGCTTTACTAGTTACACCTACCATTATAGTTTATCCAAATTGGACCACTCTATCTTTATTTCTATGAAGAAGTTATTAAGTTACGTATTACATACATTATATAGATTGAGAGACACACATATTTACACTACCCCAAACCCTATAAATATATAAAGTTGGTTCCAAACTGTATTAACAATAAGCAGAGACTGTTGATAGGCAAATGAGTTAAATTGTGACAATTTAAATTTTTTTAATTTAAATTGTAAAATTTGAATTATGCAATTTGAAAGACGAATTTAAACTGTCATTTGGCTCAAATAATCTAAATTAAAAATTTATTTGAATTGTTTTTTGATAGATATAAAAATATATTATTTGAGTTATAAAAAGAATAGTTGAAATGTCAAATTAAAAAGTACTATTCAAATTGGATTCAAACTATTGAAATTTAAAAGTGGGTAGAATTTGAATTCTAAAAGTTTGAAGGAGTTTTGGCCATTTGAATTTTTATCCGAAAAAAAGTTCTCAAACGAGATTTAAACTGATAAACTCGTTTGAATGGCCCAAAACAAATTCAAACCCATTTACCAAACAAGCCAATGCTTTTGAATTAATGGAAAACTTTCTATTGTTTGGACAGTGCTCTTATCTGATTTTTTTTCCCTATAGAGTTTGTAAGGTAAATAACTTGTTAGTGATTTTATAACAACATCTAAAATTTCAAAAGATTAAAAAAATAATCATAAGGGGTTACACAATTTTTTACTGACAATAACAAAATATAACACAACATGCAGCATAAATTTTTTTATTATCAACGTAAGAAAATTTATTACCAATATAATTTGCTATTTTTTATGCCGATTTTCATAAAATTTTGAAACAAGGACCTTTTTTTTTTATAATCAAACTAAGAATAATTATTTCCTTAAAATTAAATACACCCGATCAGAATTTACCAATATAAACTAATTTCTTTGATACATTTTACACATAATTAAAGAAAAAAATAACAAAGAGGTCGCTTGTTGCTAATAATATAGTTGCTTATTACGTGTTAATTATTCCACACCCATAACCTTGCTAGCTAGCTTTGATATATATGTCTAACAACATGCATTGCTGCTATAATAATGCAAAACCAAGATAAGATCAATATATAAACCCTCTCTTTTTGCCATCTCTCAATGATCTGTAGTTTTATTTGGGGGGTTTGTGGACCATGATATTGTTATACAAAAAAGAAAAAGAAAAAAAAAGCTAGCTATAGTTATAACATTAATTGCATAATCTGGTCAAAGCCTAGCATGTTAACTTACTTTTGCGTTGCAAGTCTCACTTTAGTACATCTACTTCCTCAAATGTGCACCATTTTATTATTATTATTATTATTATTATTATTCAATTTCTCAAGCTAGCACTTGTCCCAAACCACGTTTGAAAAAAATAGCACACTTTTCATGCTAGACTAAGAGAAAAGGCTTTTAGGAATCATTTTATAAAGTGATGACAATATTTCAAAGACCATAGATATATTTTATGATAATATATTGGGCGTTGAATGTCTCTATGATTTCCAAAAAGGCGCATAATTAAAGTTTCCCAAGACTTTCTTTTCTGACTCAGTCATGGGCCTGTAGTTCTTGTAAGATCCTGATCTTCTTCTTGCCTGCTCACTTTCTATTTTGTTTTCCCCTCTCTTTCCCTAGAAGTTAAAGTTCTATATATATATATATATAATTTTTTTTTTTAAATTTTCTATTGAAACTATAATGGAGGTGCTTTCAGTGGCTTTTAAGGAAAGTCAAGGGGTGTTGAGGGCTTGAATAAAAATTAATTCCATGCAAGAGGGTGTCAAGCATTTTAGCAAAACTCAGGGATGTTAGTGCAATTTTCTCAATATAAATTTGACCGCGCTACAGTCAATACATATATGCAAGTTAGGCATAGAAAGATATTTTCCAGTTTGCTAAGAGATGTGATATTTTCTAAGCAATTTAAATGAATTCTGTTTAAATAATATTAACAATTGTTATATGCCACACATATATATCTAGCTAATTACTTAGTGAAAAATACTATGCCATATACAATCAAAATAATTCATGAGTAATGTAAACGCAGTTTTCAAGACCTTGAGCTATAAATACCAAAGGTCATACATCCACACACACACACACAATTTTCTACAAGTACAACAAAGGTATACCTATAATTGGATCATCTTGAAAATTACCTTCTCGAGTCTACATGAAATTTTAATTGACTTAGAATTTTCTTGAAACATGCCTACTGAGAAAAGCCCATTAATTAATCAAGTCGTTTTATTTGCATTTCTTTTCTTTTGGGGAGAAAACATTTTCTCCACGCAGACTATATACATATATCTATATATAAATATTTATATGTGTATATTAGTCTAGAGAGATCAGTCACGTCCATATACATGGTCATGAGTTAGTGACGTTTTTATTCTGCAACCAAAGACTCGGATTAATTGTTTGATATATTTTAGTACTCAACGAACAATATCATGTTAACATATATATATATATATATATATAATCTTTTGAAACAAAAAGAAAACACAAGTCAATAATTAATAATAATATGAATCATATTCGTGTTCAATCATCGATCTCCATCATCAATTATAAAGCGAGGCACAAGTGGCAAGCAAAGGAATGAAGTTCAAAAAAAAAAATCTAAGCTCATCATGCTATGGATTACTAATGTGTCACCCAAAGGTAGCATAATTTTTATTTATATTTATTTTTATGTTATAAATTTCGAGATAAATCATAGGTGAGATAATGAAAGCTCATGACAATCACTATAACAAATTAGGAGGTTGTCAAAATCAGCTTTTTTTAAAAAAATTTTATTAATTTTTTTATTAGGAGAAGGCTATATATATACACGCACATAATACATATATAGCTTGAGAGTTTTGGGTGGGCGTTGTTGATGGGAGGCTGTCATGATTTTCAGTTGGTTGGTATGGGGCAAAGCGTGAGATGACCTTTGTATTATTGGTTTTTGTATCAAATCATGGGGCTCAACTAGTCTTCAATGACATTTTTAAGTGGACCCACTTTCTGATGGTTTCACCCTACCAAATCCAAGAAAAGAAAAAGAAAAAAAAAAAAGAAATTTTGTCAAGGAAAGGGTTGGCAATTATAGGCCAATAAGAAATTAATATATATATATATATTTAAAAAAAATTCCTCACATTTAGAGGTCATACATGCTTGAACAATAGGGGATTATTATTCTGATTGATACATATGAGAGTACTTCTTGTTCCTCAAATTAACAATATGCCTATGTCCTTTTTAAGCATTACAAAGCTCGGGGTAGTTTTGATTGAAAATCCGAATTTAATAAGTAGGTGACATTTGACAAATACAATTCGAATTTTCTAAACAAAAAATAAAAAATAAAGATTGTTGTTTGGTGATGACTCTTAAAATCCAATCTATATTAAAAGAAAAAAATAATTTAATTTCTTCTAAATTCATATGGCTAATATTTTCAATTATTAAAAAAATAATTGTTGGATCATTATAAAAAATAAAGTTCATATGTGCATCTTTGCAATTGAACGATACTTATTTTTTAAATTTTTTAAAACATGTATTATCATTTAAAAAGACCCATTTATTTTTTACTTATTTTTATAACTCACTCAAATATAAATTATATTCTCGCGAGACGTGATGTTGAAATCCTTGTCGGAAGATTTTGGGTACACCATTTGTTGGTTGGTTTTAAAATTATGTTCATTTCCGAAATATTTTACATACAGAAAGAATTGAATTTTTTGGTAACTAATAGCAAATTTTTGCGAATTTAAAAAGAAATGAAACACATTTGACAACTAAAAAAACATTGGTATGCCATTTATATTTTATATCAAGCATTCATAATTAATATAAAAATTGAGTATTTAACGTAATAAATTCAATGATAAACAAAAATAAAGAAAATGGTACTTTTGACTAAACAAATAAAGTGTTGACATGGTTTTTAAACCTGTAAGATTTTCTCAATCATCTCTCTTATATTTATATTTTTTTTAAATCCCTTTATATTGATAATTTTCCTATTAAAACTGCCCTTTTGGATTAAATGATGTGTATATATGGGCCAATCTAACTACTTGTTTCATACATTATTAATGTGGGACATATATGGTCATGATAACAAAATGTTTGCAATTTTCACCAGATTTAGCTCTTACTTGGCAACAATATTCAAATGTTTTTTTTCTTTTCTTTTCATTTGAATTAAAAAAATTTAGATGCAACATTCTAATTGTATCTTAACTAACGGTGTTTAAATAAGTGTTCAGATAAAATCTTGAAAATTACATTTGAATTACAAAAATTCAAATTAATGTTTAGTTTAATATCTACTGGATGAGTTAAAAAAATAGGTCAAAATTGAATGTTTTTTTTTAAATAACATATAAAAAAATAGCACTTGTTGAGAATTTATGAATTTTTTTTAGATATTTGTAAAAAGTTATTTAATATTTTAAATTTTACTCTTAATTTGATAAAAATAAAAATAACTCTTCCCTAAAATAAAATAAATAAATAGATAAATAAATAACTTCCATTTTATTTAGATAATAACTTGTAAAAAACTCTTCCATTTTATTTAGTAATTCTCAGGACCGTTATTTTAGGAATGACAAAGAAAAATATAGTATAATCTTTATAATCATCATCCCGATTCCTGAGTGCTGACCGTAATCATCTCTTATGTTCTTAAACAACTACATTTCTTTCATAAAACGACATGTTCTCTCCAAAAAACGACATGTAACTTCTTTCCAACTGAAACGACATGTCCTCTCCAAAAAACGACATGTAACTTCTTTTCAACTGAAACGACATGTCGTTTTTTGAAAGAAGCCAAAACGACACCTCCTTCACAGATACGAAAAACGATCAAACAGACAGGCGACAAACGACATTCGTTTCCGCTGCAAAGAAAAACGACGTGGCTGACCTCGTCGTCTTGAGTCCATCTCTTCTTCACTCTGAGCTCTGGCACGCAAGCTCATCCACAAAGAGTCTGAGAGACGAGAGAGGAAGAGAGAGAGATGACGATGTTGTTGAACTCCGGTGCCGGAAAACTCTGGGCTGTCACGTGCCTGCCGACAGGGAGGGTCACGTGCTTCGCCGGCTCAGTTCCGAGCACAGAGCAGCTTCGAGCCCAACTGGATCAGCTTCAGTCCGAGGCCGAGACCGCCAGAGCCAAAGGTCTCTGCTTTTTACCTTATATTTCTCTCTCTCTCTCTCTCTCTCTCTCTCTCTCTCTCTCTCTCTCTCCCAACATTTTAACACACCCATTTGCGTTTTTCAACTTTGGATGCAAAAAAACCGACTTCTTTTCAAGTTTTTCATGCAATCTACCAATAATAATTTTAAATTTTTATTTTTTAATTTTGGTTATGTGGGGATTCAGTTTTTGTCGTTGAATTTGAATGTGGCTTCTCTGTATTGCTGTGATAAAACATGGAGTATTTGGCTTGCATTGAGATTAGTTTGTTAGGCTTAGGTTTTGACACAAATTTGGGAATTATGCAGCCAACAATGCGAGAGTGAGGCTTCTGCGCCTGTCAGAGGCGGCGGAGAACCTTAAGCGGCAAGCGGCAATTAGCGTCCGGACGGGGAAGGAAGGCGAGGCGAGGGAGCTTCTCTTTCAGAAGAAGAAGGTCATGGAAGCCTTGGAGAAGTCGAAAAGCCGCATCGAGTTGCTCGATGAGCTTTCCACAAAGCTCAATGAGGTATACTAATGCTGAGGCATCTAAGAGTTCCATAATTCATTTGATTTAAGGCAAGAACTTGTTGAAGCTTTTTTATTGAGTACAATGGTCAATGTGGTGATCATTTGTGTGCTATCATAATTGGAACAAATCTTCAGTGGTACCATACAGAATGAAGAACTTCCATTGTATTTTATGTTTAGTATGTTGATCACTTTAGAGTGTAGGTCACTCTGTTAAATTTGTTTATGGCATCTAATTGTTGTCGATTCATGGATAGTGTTAACAAGCACTCTTTATTTTTTTCCCTTCATACTTTATTTGCCTTTTCCTTGTGTTGATTTTATTTGGGAGTACTACATTTCATCGTTTCATATAAGAACAAGCTTAATTTGGTTTCAGGCAATATCTCTAAAGGAAAGGCAGCTAATAGGAAATGTTGCCCAGGATCTCGAAGATGTACGCGAGGATCCTTCTAGTTCTGTACGGATAGTTTCCCCAGTGCCGGAAGTAACAGAAGACTTGATTGGAAGTGACGAACTAAGGTCCGATAATAAAGAATCCAGCGTGGATCAAGACTTGCGGTCGGGTGCAGATAGTCAAGCAAGCGCAACTGTTGATCAGGAACAAGAGGGTCTTCAAGGCTCTGTGCCGGGAGGCACTTCAAGTGGGGACGAGGTAGTGAGTAGCTTGAAAAGATTAACCTCATTTGGGACTTTCTTGGAACATATGGACGAACAACTTAATGAAATTGAGGCGGAGCTTGTTACTGTTTTGAGAGTCTCAACCTTAATACTTGACGGTGAAGAGACAACAAAGAACTTTAAGGTGCAACGAACAATGGAGCTTCTTGAAAGCATCCGCGAAATTAGACAGAGGTATGCCTACAAATGTTAGATGGTGATTTATGTCTTCTCTCTTTGCCTCCTTTTTAAGGAGTTACGAATTTGTATTTGTTCTTCTGGTATGTTAAATACTTCAATCAGGACATGTTTTTGTTCTGTTTGATGAATCTGTTTTCTTTTTGTTTTCTGTTTTTTGTTTTTTGTTTTTGTTTTTTGTTTTGTTTTTGCTTAATTCTACTTTTATCTTTATGTTGTCAGAATTTCCAATGTAAGGATGGCTGAGGTGGAGAGTAAATGAAGCTTTATATCTTCAAGTTCAGTTCCTTGTCGAGCTGGTAAGGACTCTTAGAGACATTATGTTTAAATAAAGATCAGCGAAAATGAAGTTTCATCATTCTTATAGGAAGTTAGGAACTTGAAAAGAAGTCTAATATAGAAACATTTCTCTTTTCATTAGACATGTTGAAGTAAATTTCTTTAGAATGGCCTTTTCTTCCTCTGAAGTGAAATTTCCCTTTCCCCGAAAACCTGGCAAAAGATATGGACCAAAAGAAAACCATTCCACCTTTGGAGTTGCTTAAATCACAAACAATTGATCATGTCAAATCATACCTACGAGCTTTAAAATGTTATTTTGGAAACTCAACACAACTTTTAAGCACATTGCTTAACAAAACTTAGTCCGTAGCTGATGTTTCTCGTCAGCATCATTGTTTCTTAGAATTCATGGCAATTCCGAGAAGCCCCTGAAAGTGACTTACTCCTTTCTTGGACTAAGCTATTTCTTAGATCAGTTTGAATGAGTATCTGGATTTTGAGCTTTTACTTTAATTGCTGGTAAATTGATTTTTGTTTCTCTGTTTCATCCAAATAACTTTTACTTCCTTGAATGCAGGGTTTTGTAGAGTCTGTCTTCTGCCAAAGCTTTACATACAAAACACTTCTGCATTCCCTTTTCGCAATCGATTGAAGATTAATTCTACAAAGTCAGCAAAATTTTATGCTTAGGCTCCATTTAAAAAATCTCGATTGGTTTCCTTGGCAAATCCGAAAACTGCATGGTATGTGTTCTTTCTGATTAGTTTTTACCTTGTAATTGTAAATAAGACTCCATAGATTTGTTTGATTTGCGTGATAAAAAGCATACCAAATACCATTTAGCACAACCGTAATGTGTGAATATACATAAATTGGAAGAAACCATGGAAATACATCTAGCAAATCCCATCGTCGGCGAGTAAAGAGCTGTTGGTTGGCCATGAGAGATGTTTGTGACAAAATGTCTTGTGTGATAAGAATTTGAGGATCAGATTATTGTCATTTATTCCTCAAATTCTCTTTTAAGTTGATGGCATTTGAGTAAACAATATGACAGTAAACGAGAAAAGTAGGGAAATCAGAACCCCAACATTCACTCAGAGATCACTCATTAAGGGCTTATAAATAGGAGATGTTAATGGAGCAATCTAACTTTTAGCTTCTTAAGATCTTAAGTATAATTCTAGATCTCTCGTCTGATTCAAAAACTAGGTCTAGCGATCAAGATCGTGAGAGCGAAGCAAGCCGAGTACTTGTAACTGTTTAGCCAATTTTTTCAGAAAAAATATACAAACAGACCGTTGTTCATAGATTAACACTGTTTTAAAATTTGTATGCTTTAAAATAAATAGATCTTTATATGTTTTAACGAAATGATCAATATTTTCAAAAATTAAGAAATTAACCAGGATCACATAAGAAATTAAGGGCATAAAGGTAAAATTATAAATATCATGTGGTATATGATTATTAATGGTGTATCAATTAAACGCATCCTTCAAAATTATAATGCAAGGGGATTTTGTAAGTCGGCCTTGTGTAGAACTGTAGAAGCTTTACAAATGCAACATTTATGCGTCTCCTGCTTTACAAATACAACACTTATGCGTCCCTTTCGCCACCGATTGAAGATATACTCTCAAAATCAGTAAAAAAATTTATGATTCGGCTCCATTTAATCATAGATTAAAATCCTCTTAGATTATCTAAACCGAAAAAAAATTGTGTATATATTGTTACATCACCTCCAATGCTATGCCATTTTGGAGCGATAATGTTAAATTTTGGCATTTTCATTCAAAAAGTGTTCTCAGTGCAATGTTATTTTTGTGTCAAATTTGGCAAATGTTATTTTTTATGTCAAATTTGATATCAAATATAGCATTATGCTAAAAATTTGGGATTTAACCTTGATCATTGATTGAATGGTTTTTCCACTTTTTATGAAAAAAATAATGATGGCTATAATTTTTATTAAAAATTCATTTTCTCTCACAATATAATTATTGTACAAATAGTCTGCATTACTATTGATTATAATATTTATCTTTCATGAATTTTGTTATCAAAAAATTAATAAAATGAAAAATAGTATTTAGTATAGCACAAATGCATCAGAGAACTTAAAGTCAAATATAGGATTTTTACATTTTTTTGTGCTAAATTTAGCATTATCATTGACATTTACATTTGAAGATGGTCTTATGAAGTCACGTTTTAATCCCGTAGTTAAACCATTGGAAGTGCTTTATTTCAATTTCAGACCATCTTTCTTCCAAAAGAATGTGAAAAAAAAAAAAATCTTTCTTCCAAAAGAATGTGAAAAAAAAAGGAGTGAAAAACTCTAAAAAAGTTTCTCTCTGTGCCACATAAGTATTTCTTCCAAAAATTCATGGTATAAGTACAAAACTTCACGGTGCAAACAGGACGAAATCAAATAAAATAGTGCATTTGCAAAATGTAGCACAAATATAGGGTGCAAAAATATAATTTTTCCTTAAATTTATAATTAGGTTCTTAAGGTGGTAATACAAAAGTTTAAAAAAATATATATCAGTCACTGCCTAATTAAGATGCTTAATTGGGATTTAAGAAGCCACCTCGCAGGATTTTGGAGGAAGCCCTAGCCATGATAGCACTACTATATATACAATACACGCATCCCGAGTTTGGTAGACTTGAAGCTCAAGCTACAATCGGCGCAGCCATATCGACATGGCTGAGCGGCGCGAGCTTTCGGCTGCTAACGCCACTAAAGACGAACCCATTTCTCACCCCACAACCAGCCATTTCCCACGCCGTAGCAAGAGAATTCGGAACAAAAAACAAACCACCACACAACCACCGCCACTACAATCCCACGACGACACCCCCGAAGAAACCGGACTCACCTCCATTTTTCCCGGCGAGGTGCTCCTCGAAATCTTCCTCCGCCTCCCGAATCGCCGGTCCGTGTTCCGATACCTCACCGTCTGCAAGCGCTGGTTTTCTCTGATCAAAGCCAACAGGGCGTACCTGGAATCCTCCTACCCCACGGTCTTGTTCAGCTTCTCTCCTCGGAGCGACGACCAAATTCTCCACCAACTCTTTCCCGAGCAGTCTCAGATCCTGGACCGGGTCGGAACGCCGTCCGTCGAGCCTTGCAGCCTGGATTTCTTGCCGGACTGGCCCGCCGTGGCGGTGAGGGCGTCGTGTGGCGACTTGTTGCTCGTTTCTCGCAGTCTCGTGCATTACTCCATCTGCAATCCGATCACCAGGCGGTGGATCGCGCTCCCCGTGGCTCCTCAGCCGCCGAGAGAGGTGACGCCGGAGAGCGATCGAGGGTATGGTTTGGTTTCCGAGCCCGACGGACAGAGCTACAAGGTTGTGATAGCTGATTGGAATACTGTACTCCATGGTTTCTACAAAATTATGCTTAGCATCTTTAGCTCCAAGTCCGGACAGTGGACCTCAATCTACCCACAGTTCGAGTTTCCGACGAGAATCAGAACGTATCGAGAGAACCGAGGCCTGCCGTTTCTTGACCTGGTGGCCAATGGTGGTGGAGTTCTACACTGGATCGGTCCGAATGGAAGAACCGAGACGAAGCTCAGCGGAGTTATCGCGTTCAACCCGTTCGATGGCGAGCTCAGGTTCATCAACCTCCCCTGTCCGAGCTGGTGCTTCGGCCGTGTGTGTGGCCCCTTCCTGGACAGATTGCGCCTCGGCGCGGTCGGGGGGCGGATTCGCATTTCGCGGGTTGTTAAGGTCAACGGGGTCCGTTTCGGATTGAAGATCTGGGAGCTGGCGGA
Source organism: Boehmeria nivea var. tenacissima (assembly GCA_018132145.1). Lineage (NCBI taxonomy): Eukaryota > Viridiplantae > Streptophyta > Magnoliopsida > Rosales > Urticaceae > Boehmeria > Boehmeria nivea. The sequence continues at coordinate 13,655,014 of CM030876.1, read as the reverse complement.
GGATTGCAGCAGCGACAATGGCGGCGGCGGCAGCGGGTCGTGGAATTTGGTGCACAATGTCTCCCTGAAGAAGGTGAACAGCACGTTGTTTCTGCTGGCGTTGCACCCGACTGACAGGGATGTGGTTTTCGTGGCGTGTGATGGCGAGATACTCAGGTTCGACATTGGACTGAACGAGTACGAGAAGGTTGGCGAGCTTCCGGGGAAAGACGAGCCGCCGGATGTTCTGAAGGAAAAGGCTGCCTCGCACATGAAGGTCTTCCCTCTTGTGCATTCCTTGTGGCCCACGCCAGTTCCTCAGCTTCCATCTCTCTAGAGATGAGGGAGTTTTCACTCTAATTTTGCAAAATCCTGATATGCTCGTATAGGTTTTTTTGCTAATTCAATGTTGTTTACACATTCTGATCCTAGTGACTGACTTGTTATCCAGTACATTTGGTTCTGCTTTTATCTCGTTTTACATTAGTAAGCACTGAAAATTTGAGGGAGAGCTTTCATTTGTATCATCAGAATGCTAACCTTTGCAAACATGAGTATTTTTCAGCAGTGAAGTTTACAGACACCTCTATATTTTTCGTTCGATTTCGTAACATTGATAGAAATGGAAGACCTTATGTGTAGAGCACTTTTGTGTCCTTTAAAGCCAAAGGAATGATGAATCTCATTAGATACAAAATGATAAGAAAAAAATCTACATTTCGTGTATATCATACAACATCTATTTTGCCTGAAAGTATCTATAAAAAAATGTTCTATGGAATTTGCTATGTGGCTGGGTTTTTTTTGTAGTTGAGAAGGAATGAAACATATCTCAAAGAAACAATATTCAGGTTCCTCGGCTGATTCGAGCTTTTTTTTTTTTTTTTTACCTTTCCATTATATCAGCAAGAGTGATTTTCCCATAATTGTTATGTTCCAATGAATCAAATTGTCTGCAGATCTGCAGGATATCTTTCTCTGCTACTTTTCCCATCTCCTTGAGCTTGAATATCACGAACTCCGATTTGCTGCGGGGACGAAATTAATCCGAGGAGATTAAGAAACATGCCTAACTTAAGCTCAATTTTACAGAGCATGTTACTCGTAAGAATAGTAAGTAATTCTTTTGACAATAGAAGATGATATCTTTTTTACAAATACTAGCAGAGTAAAAGACTCAAAGTTCCTACTAAAAAGTAAAAACAACCGCCATAAACTACCTTATGGAACCATCATTGTCAAGGTCTGCAGCCACTAAATCCCCAAGAGTGACCTTCTTCTGAAGCACCCATTGCGCGGTCTGTCGATTCCGCTTGTCGATTCTCAGCTCGGCAAGATAGAGAAAGGCCCTGGCAACAGCCAGCGTACTCACCAGCAGCCAGACAATGGCGAATCCCCTTCCTTCCAGAGTACTAAAAGCATAATCGCCATAGCCCACCGTCGTCACGGAGGTGACGGAGAGGTAAAAGCTGTCGACCCAGCTGAGCTTCTCGAGAAAATGCACCGCAACTGTGCCGACTGCGATGCAACAGACCACGACGCCCGATGCCAGGACCACCTTGGTCCGGATTCTCATCCTTCCCTTCTCTCTGTCCACTACATATGTTTGGACCATTGTGTTGAACCTATCAAGAATTCAATCAAGTCCTATTCGAATTACTATCCATACATGTTTGCATACTTACGATCAATCAATAGAAAACCTGAAGATCATCGTTAGTCAAAGTCTCAAAAGAACCTGCTCTCGTCGACGGCGCTGAGCAGAACTGGCCTCTTGGCGGTCGCAGATGTAGAGGACCAGCCCGTTGAGAACCACGTCGATGAACCCGAAACCGACCAGGATGTAGAAACAGGTGAAGAGCTTAGTGAACGTCGAGTCGGGGACAATGTCTCCGTAGCCAATGGTGCAGAGAGTGACCACAATGTAGTAGAGCCCGTCCACGGGCTTGACCGTAGCACGCCCCTTGTAGCTCCCGCTGATCAAGTAGGTGGCAATGCCGACGGAGAGGTACACCGAGACACCAAGCAGCGCCTGCCGGATGAGAAAGCGGTTCGGCTCAGGGGGGAGCGGGGGGCCAAGGGAGTTCTGATCGAATTTCCCTTTTAAGCCGGTGAAGACCGACGGCGCAGAGTTGGATCGCGGGCCGAGCTTTCTCCTCTTGGTGGCGGCGTTGCTCTTGAGGTTGGCTATGAGGCTTACGTAGGAAGAAGAATTCGACACGATTTCGATGTTTTCGATCGGGAAAGACGACGACTGGCGCCTCGAGGAAGAGCACGAGTCTCTTGGCTCGGATACTACTTCCGAAACGGTTGTGGGGAGAAGACGTTCGTCCATGTCAAATGTGCATAGAATGATATGAGATAAGGAGGTTCCATGGAGAAATTGGGGAATGGAGAGAAAAAGAAGGTTTGGTGTGGAAGAAGAGGGAAAAAAAACAAGAGGAAAATCTAACAACTAGTCTAAGTCAAAACGCCAAGGAGAAAGATGGACTGAGTTTGGTTTTGATAGGTAGCTCGTGATTCAAGTGCTTTTTTCTAACTGCCAATTTTGCGTTTTGTATGGTCGCAATAGTTTTCCAACTTTTAGTTTTTGGACAAGTCATATTAGACGCCTAATATAGTAGTTCTAATCCGGCTTTATGCAAGTCTTCAAGTGATAATTGACATATGCTAAGTTAACCTACGTCGACTCAAGTAAACAAATACACTGAAATGGATAAAAGAAGAGGTTATTGTAATCCGATTACTTAATCAAACCAAAAACTTCCATAATTACGTCATCACTAAAAAAAATTTGAGTCAACAAAAATTCTGAGAGTGACTGAAAAACGACGACTAATTTTGCCATGAAGAAATCTGATGGTAATTGTTCACAAATGCTTTTAGTCGCGAAGGACGTGCTTTTTGGTCATGATATTACTCGCGACTAAAAACCTTTTAGTCGTGCCAATTGTTGTTAATAAAAGTGTTTTAACCTATTGTTGATTACAATACCAACTGTTCGTAACTAAAAGTTTCTTATGACATTGTTACGTTGTGACTAATTATTAACAACAAATAGAATCAATACAAAATGCCCAAAGTTACATTCAATAAAAAAATCTTGAAAAACAAAATCAACATTATAACATGTGTAGAATAATAAAAATCCAAGCTATTCAAATACATCCACCACGCAAGACTTGAATACCTAGTCATTCAATTTTCAATGATCTAAAGAAAAATAATAACAATAATACACATGATAACTATACTGTAACAACTACAAAAATTACGCCAGAAAACATCCTAGAAGAATCGAAGTAAATGCACATATACTTGAAATCAAGCTAAGGCGAAATGGAGATACTGATTTTATTGGAACTAATTTTGTCGAAATCGAGTCTTTATTGGGTGTTTTTTTTTTCTCCGAATCAAAGTAAATGCACATATACTTGAAATCAAGCTAAGCAATCTTGATTGGTACATTTTAGATGAACAATCCCAGAGCCTACGTCCTGCTTCTGCCACAAACAAATTACACTTAAAATAATCGCCTGTGAGTCTGTAGATGTGTGTTTTTTGCTGAATCTCATTAGACTGCTTGAATGAAGGTTTGCAAAGAGAAACTGTGTTAAGGAGAAACGACATTCATCTTAAAAAATACGACCATATGTACACATATATATTGCTTAACATGGTATTCTATTCAAATTTTTTCCCTAACAATGATAATTCACATTAAATAAAAACGAAAACAAAACTAAAGCACATGAGAGATAATACAGAAGCTCAAAAGCTTGTGGATATTGGCAGAATTGATAGTGGCCTCTCCGTGGAAAGCCCAAACTCTTGAGTTCTGTTTGCCAATTTTCATAGCCTAAATTATTATTATTATTTTAATTCTAGCAAAACAAAAACAAAAAGACAGAGTCAGAAAAGAGAAAAAGACTTGTAAACCGAGCTAAAACATGATTCATTTAAGGGAAAATCCCTATTTAATCCCTGAGTTTTATCAAAATTCTTGTTTAGTCCTTGTATTTTTTGAAATTCCAAAATAATCCCTGTGTTTATTAAATTATGCCTATTACATACCTTGTGCTTGAATTATGACTTGATGTACCAAATTTACCCTTTATTAAAACGACGGGTAAATGTTAATCACATATTACTCTTCAAAAAAAAAATCAAAATGTCAAACCCTAAACAAACTACAAATCAAACTATTGAAAATGTTAATCACATATTTCTCTTTCTTATGCTCATATTACCCAAAAAAAATCAAGCATTTATCCTAAAAAACAAATGCCATAAGAAGGGTATAGGCATAATAGGCATTAATTTTCTTATCCACGCTTTAAGAAGGGTATTATAGGAATATTAGCAAAATTCGCTCTTGATTTTGCCTAAATTTCGAGTACAAGGTATGTAATAGTCATAATTTAACTAACACAAGGATTATTTTAGAATTTAAAGAAACACAAGGACTAAACGAGAATTTTGGTAAAACTAGGGATTTTCCCTTCATTTAAATATATACTACAGTAGTTACGAACAACACTACTTGTGACAATTAGTATCTCTATCATATGTCAGAACCAATAATATATGACAAACTAATATGCTCAATTCTCATTATTAACAATCAAGCAAAATAATTGTGTCTAAAAAATTATGCTAAGTGACTCACTCTCAAAAGTACCAATTGAGAGATTCATCAACCACATCACCGTAAACCATTTAGAAAAAAAGTATGGCTGTACAAAATGCGATGCGGTTCAAAAACTAAAATTAAAAAAAAAATGCACCGAATTATTCGTCAAAAGTTGCGCAAAATTATTCGAAATCAGATTTTATACGGTACCAAACCGATTATCTATAAGCGGTGCAGTTTTCAATTTTCAAAAATTCAAATTCGGTTTAAACCGCACGCACCGAATTTATAAGATATACTATTCAATGCTACATTAGTTTGGTGGAAGCTGCACACTCTATCCATGTTTGGTGTCTTGAGTTCGAATAGATCAATTTACAGGGATAAAATGTGAAGAGTTTAGAGTTTAGAAGCCCGACATTGTTTGAGAATGAAGGAAGATCAATTGATAAGGATTTAAACAACCGACCAAAAAAATAATAAGTTATGTTAATGTGTATCACTTAGTACTTGTCACAATCATATCTCCTTGTAATATCAATCACTCAACTATTATGAACATTACTAATCTCAATTCAATTCCTCGATACCGCACATAGGGTTTAAAAGACAATTTGGGGATGAACTCCTTGCCGTCCTAACGCAAGCTAACTTTACAATTTAAAAAATTATTTACATCTCTGAGAAGGATAAAGCCTAATGATTATTCGTAAATTTTGGAACAAATCCCAAAGGAATTTCTAATGCATTCGAAGAATCACTAACGCGCAAATGTTTTTCCTTTTCGTTTAGCAAAGGAAGTTTATGAAAATTAAAGGAAAAATATTTGAGGATTCAAAATAGGAGGAGGCGGCAATGAGTAATTAAATGAATTAGTTTGGTAATTTTGTGAAAAGTCAGGAAGCAACTATGAACTCATGTAGTCAACTATTATTTCAAGAAAATATATATTGAAAATGTTAAACTCATGGGCCTCTACAATTCAATTTAAAACAAAGACAAACAAAGCAAAGTCAAGGCCGATTAACCGATTCATATCAACCCAAAGAACTATTATAATATATGAAAACACGCGCGCGCACGTAACTCTCCAAAACATACTACTATACACTTATAAATCATTGACCTTTGAGCAAAACAACTCTCTGAACCTAATCTCGTAATACACATTAAAAAAAGAAAACGGCTACAATGATGCACAATTTTTTTCACTATCTATAGTGCACGGTTTATAATAACTTAAAAAATACATAAAATTAAAAATTATTTCTACACATAAGTACATTACAACTCTATTTTAAAGTTATCAATTCATTTTTCAAATTTAAAACTAAAATTATGTTCAATCGGATATGAAAATAAAAAATAAAAAATAAAAACTTCTTTTTTCTTCTCTGATTAAACATAATTCTTTGGTTAAGTTTGATAAATGAAAGGATAACATGTTGATAGATGATGTAATGTACTTATGTCGAAAAAGAATTTTTATTTTTATGTATTTTTTAAGCTATTATAAGCTGTGAATCGTGCACTATTCTAGCCGTTTAGAAATAGACAAATAAATAAGAACAAAAAATGTTTATTTTCAAGCTCACACAGACAAGGACCGTATCAAAATATAAAGTGTCAAATCTATAATGGTTTAATCTATAAACAAAATCAAAGACCTAAATCCATTTTTAACAAAGATAACTTAAATAAATCATTATGGCAAAGAACGTGAATCAAATAAAGGTTTTCATTGACATAAAACCCAAAAATGAACAGGAAAGGCCAGAGAAACATTCTCGTATAACCCATTAATTCAATTTGAGAAATTGAAAGAATACATATACAACTAAAATACACAAACTCAATTTGAGAAATTGAAAGAATACATAAACTACTAAAATACACAAATCCATAGTACATACATATTTATTTATGAGCCAAATTAAAAACATAACCCAAATCTGTGCACAACAAGAACAGGTTACAAGACCAAAATTATTTGTTTTCAGTAAACAAGCACTAGGTGTAAACAAACATGAATATATAATTTGAACTCATAATTAATCGTATTACTTTTTAGTTATGTGATAAAATCACGAAGACCAATATGTTAAAGCCACACAATGCAAAACTGGATTTTTTACACTCCAACACATAGAAATCAAAACCAATGGAAGAACTATAAATGAAAAACAATCATGAAGATAAACAATCAGTTACAGTAGACTTTGACTGTAAGAGTTGTGCATTACAATACAAGGGAAAACCATGGTTTCTAAACAATTCTAAATCATGCATCCATGTCTATATGAAAATAAGTCCTACTTAAGGAACTGATGCAGATGGAAAAGTAAAAATTGGGGTAGGCCATGGGAGAGTCTTAAGGGTGTAGACATGCAAGTCTCGAGCGAGCTTTTTCTTTATCTCATTAAGGGATTCACGTCGCGAAAATTCGCCAATTTTTTGGTACTTGTCCTTCCCAATCTCATACTGGTAGATCTCTTGGTCGCATACCACGAAAATCACGTCGCCTTTACTCGGATGAAATGCGAGAACAAAGCTCATGATCGCCGTTTCCCTCTTAAGCACAACATCGTTCACCAACAGCCATGAATCTTCGCCATCGTCATTGAATTCCCAAACCTTCAAGTTGTGGCCGGCGTTCTCGATCTCAGGCAATATTAGTGACAACCTGAGTCGCCCCTGGACCACTCCAAGGCGTACTTTGTCGAGAAAATGGCGCGGGACATGCGAGCGAAAGGCGCTGCAGACAGGCAGTTTGATGCAGCGACACTTTAAATTGAACGGATCAAACGCGAGCATTGCTTCGATCTTCTCTTCATGAGACCATGCAAGCCAGTACAGAACCCCCTTGCTTGTAACGCCCACTTCAAGCTTTTGGTTCAAAAATTCGTGAAGAGATTTTGGGGTCTGTTCATACACAATGACTCGTGGGACGGAGAAGAACGAAAGTTTCCATTGCCCGGTCTCCGAAGAAAAGATTTTTGCCTTAAACTTGTAGCTACCGTTGAAATCAAACCATGAATTACTGATCAGCACAACCCTGTACCTGTCCCTTCTTCGACACTCGAATTGTTTCTCGGGCTCGCGCACCAATCCGGACCCATAAGTTCCAACTAAATCCTGATTTAAAAGCACACGATTCCAATTCATGTCACTGCAGACGTAGAAACTGGCTTCAGGCAAGGCAAGCCACTGCCTCGTCGTCAGATTGCAGACGTAGTGATGTATCCAACCATGCGACACCAACAACAAGTCCTCGAACGACGCCCTTATCATAACCCGCGGCCAACCGGGCAAGAAACTCAGATCACAAAAGCCAGCAGGCGGCGACGACGACGACGACGATGGCACGAAGGGCTGATCGAATAACGCCTTTTCGGGGAACGATCGCTCCTGGAACTGGAAGGTTTGGCGAGTGTATCTGAAGAAAACCCTATGCGATTGTTTGGGCTGTTGATATTGCACGTACTTTCGGATGAATCGGCGGTCTTTGCCGGAGAGATTCACGAGAGAAGACCAGCGCTTGCAGACGGCGCCGCATCGGACGACGTCGCGCGCGCGAGGGAGTCTAAGAATTATCTCGAGGAGCAGATCGTCGGGGGCGATGGACATGAACTTTGAGGCCTCTGTAATGTCTGTTAAATCATGATCAGAAAGCTCTGAGGGTTTATGATCCGTGCAAGAGACGCTTCTGATTCGCTTCATCGGGCACTGAAACATCGCTGACTGACTGACTGACTGATAATGAGAGTGACGGACGGCAACTGTCTGACTTTGGTTTAGGGCTTAGCTTCTTTTTTCTTTTTTTTTTTACTAGTTTTAGGCACGTGCGGATAAGGTTTTTTTTTTTAATACTAAATTATGAAATAAATGAAAATTAAAGAAAAGATATTATAAAAATTTAAAAAATATAGTAAAAAATAATTTTTTAAATTGTAAGACAAAATTAAAAAATTATTAAACAAGATAATAATAAAAAAAATAAAAATATTGTGTTATTACAAAAAAAATTTGAGAGATAAAAAGATGAAAAAAAAAAGATTAAAATAAAAATAAAAGAGGGAATAACATTAAAAAAGAAAGCTTGAAAAAATAATTGAATAAAAGAAAGAAATAAAAAGGAAAAAAAAAAAGCAAAAAAACTGAAAAAAAACAAAAAACAAAAAAACTGGAAAAAAAAAAGAGAAAAAGAAAAAAGCAAAAAAAAAAAAAAAAACCTGGCGTGTGGAAACCACGCGCCAGAAAAGGAGGTGGGACTCCCCTGACACGCGGGCCCCACGCACGCGGGCCCGCGTCAGGGGCTGTTTTTTTGCACGAAAGTCCCTTTTTTTTTACATTTTAGTCCTATTTAATTTCATTTAAGTCCCTATTATTTTATTAAATTATATAATGACCCAATTTTTGAAAAAAATTTCATTTTACCCCCTTAAAAAACGCATTTTTCGGCGTTTCAAAAAAAAAAAAAAAAAACGGGGGCCGAAACGTTTCGGCCATGCTTGGACGAAACGTCCAAGCCCCCTAGATTCTTTTAAGAGTTGTATAGATAGAGGAATTTAGGGCTTAGCTTTTGATTTATTTCAAAATAAAATTATTCTAGACACTTAATGTCTTAATCTATACCCTAAGTATCCATTTGTTTGCACTTTACGATTATCGTATAAATTTTAAGTATAAATTAAAGTGCAATATAAATAAGCATAGTATTCTGTCCTCAAAATCCCCCCTAATAATCGTCAACATGAACACGCTGATTTTTATTTTATTATATTTTCTGATACCCATATTTTTTAGCCGATTTTCCTCTCCTATTATTGCTACAGAATATTAGAATAATCAAATATGCGATTTCTTTTTTAAATATCTCTCTCTATATTTTTGAGATCCAAACACGTATTTTTTTTTTTGAGAAATTATAATTAAATATCTAATTTTTAGCCCTTAATTTAAAGGGAAATCGTAAGAAATAGCCAAAAAAAATTTCGTTTTTAAAATACAGCCCATATTTCAAAAAAATTAAAAAAAATAGTCATGTTGCGAATTGTATAACAGAAAAGTATCACACAAAATATTACATATCTGTAAATATTTGTAAGATATTTTGTAATACTTCAAGTTTTACTTATTATTTTTTGAAGTGTTAAATAATATCTTACAAATGTTTACAGATATGTAAATATTTATTTGACAGTTTTTGCTACAAAATTATTTACAGTGGCTATTCTTTTAATTTTTTAAAACACAGGCTATAATTTAAAACACACATTTAATTTTGGCCTATTTTTGCAACTCACCCTAATTTAAATTAATATACAATTTTTTGAAAAAAATAATAAAATATCTTAGTGATTCAATTACTTACATAGTGGTTGTGGTGGTAATTAATTTAGTTGCCAAAAGTATGTGCAAGTAATTAACGGATTGACTAATTATTCAATTACTTTAAAAGTTTGAGTATATATTTTTATTATTGTGTAAATTTAAGTATTTTCCTACTTCACTTTTTTTGTCTCGTTGAAATTCAGGTTATTCCTAACTTAGTTATCATTACCAATTTTACTTAAAATTATAGTGAATACATAATTTTTAATAGAGAATTTTAAGAAAATAGACACTGTTTACAAAATGATTTTTTAAAAAAAAAAGCCATAATTTTAAAAAAATTTAAAAACTAGCCATGTCAGAAATTTCTGACAAAATTTTTGACTAGTATCAGAAATTTCTAACAGTAATTTTATCTGTATTTTTGTTATTGTCATAAATTTTTACATCTTAATTGGCCAGCTTTTAAATTTTTTGAAACTCTGTCTATTTTTTAAAAACATACAGTCCAAAATGGCTATTTACCTAACTGACTCTTTTTAATACTTGCATTAAATAAATTTCTAATATTTTAAAAAATAAAACAAATTACAAAGGAGTTGATGATAATTATTTTAGTGATAAAAGATATGTACAAATAATTAATAAATTAGCTAATTATTTTTTTTTTTACTGAATAGGCTAGTTACCTTATTATTCAATCTTTTTGAATATATACTAGTTTTGGCCACGTGTAGGGTTTTTTTTATTTTTATTTTTTATACTAAATTATGAAATAAATAAAAATTAAAGAAAAAATATTATAAAAATTTGATCATTTAAAAAATATAGTAAAAAATAATTTTTTAAATTGTAAGACAAAATAAAAAAATTATTAAACAAGATAATAATAAAAAAAATAGAAATATTGTGTTATTGTAAAAAAAAAATTGAGAGATAAAAAGATGAAGAAAAAAATATAAGATTTAAAATAAAAATAAAAGAGGGAAAAAATTAAAAAAGAAAGCTTCAAAAAATAATTGAATAAAAGAAAGAAAAAAAAAAGAAGAGAAAAAACAAAACAAAAAAAAACAAAAAAAAAAGAAAGAAAAAAGCAAAAAAACTGGAAAAAAAAAGGGCTGGCGTGTGTAATTCACGCACCAAAAAGAGAGCAGGAGCTCCCCCGACACGCTGGCCCGTGTCAGGGGCTTTTTTTTTTTTTTTGCGCTTAAGTTCTTCTTTTTTTTTTTTTTTCATTCTGGTCCTATTTAATTATATTTCAATCCCTAATAATTTATTAACGACCTATTTTTTGGGGAAAAAAAATCACTTTAACCCCATAAAAATGCATTTTTTTTGCTTCGCACAAAAAATACGCAAAAAAAAAAAAAAAAAAAAAAACGGGGACGAAACGTTTTGACCACGCGCAGACAAAACGTCCCGGCCCCTTAGATTATTTTAGATATTGTATGATATGGAACATTAAACGGAGCAAAACAGCACATGGTTTGACCTTTAGAGCAAATCAACTCTGTGAACCTAATCTCGTAATACTCATTAAAAAAAATGCATAAAAAGAGCACAAATAGAAAAATAAGCAAGAACAAAAAATGTTTCTCTTCAAGTTCACACAGACAAGGACCGTATCAAAATATAAAGTGTCAAATTTATAATGGTTTAATCTATAAACAAAATCAAAGACCAATGACTAAATCCATTTTTAATAAAGATAACCTAATAAATAATTGGCCTTTCACAATACTCTACTTAATAGTATATCAATATAATACTAAAAAAATTTATATTAATAATATTAAAACATATAATAATGATTCTTTACATCTTTTTAGAGCACCGATAAATATGGAGCAACACAAAATTAGTCATAAACCATTATGGCAAAGCACGTGAATCAAATAAACGTTTCCATTAACATAAAACCCAAAAATGAAAATATTCTCGTATAACCCAAGAATTCAATTTGAGAAATTGAAAGAATACATAAACAACTAACAAACACAAATCCATAATACATACATATTTATTTATGAGCCAAATTAAAAACATAACCATAATCTGTGCTCAACAAGAGCAGGTTACAAGACCAAAATTATTTGTTTTCAATACACGAGCACTCGGTGTAAACAAATTACGTGAATATATAATTTGAACTCATAATCTTATTACTTTTTAATTATGTGATAAAATCACGAAGACCAATATGTTAAAGCCACACAATGCAAAACTGGATTTTTTACACTCCAAACATAGAAATCAAAACCAATATGGAAAGAGTTATAAATGAAAAACAATCATGAAGATAAACAATCAGTTTAAGTAGACTTTGATTGTAAGAGTTGTGCATTACAAGGGAAAACCATGGTTTCTAAAAAGTTCTAAATTATGCATTCATGTCTATATGAAAATAATTCCTACTTAAGTATCAGATGCAGATGGAAAAGTAAAAATTGGGGTAGGCCATGGGAGAGTCTTAAGGGTGTAGACCTCCAAGTCTCGAGCGAGCCTTTTCTTTATCTCAATAAGGGATTCACGTGGCGAAAATTCGCCAATTTTTTGGTACTTGTCCTTCCCAATCTCATACTGGTAGATCTCTTGGTCGCATACCACGAAAATCACGTCGCCGTCACTCGGATGTAATGCGAGAACAAAGCTCATGATCACCGTTTCCCTCTTAAGCACCACATCGCTCACCAACAGCCATGAATCTTCGCCATCTTCATTGAATTCCCAAACCTTCAAGTTGTGGCCCGTGCTCTCGGTCTCAGGCAATATCAATGAACACCTGAGTCGCCCCTGGACCACTCCAAGGCGTACTTTGTCGAGAAAAGAGCGCGGGACATGCGAGCCAAAGGCGCTGCAGACGGGCAGTTTGATGCAGCGACACGTTAAATTGAACGGATCAAACGCAAACATTGTTTCGATCTTCTCTTCATCAGACCCTTCTAGCCAGTACAGAACCCCCTTGCTTGTAACGCCCACTTCAAGCTTTAGGCGCACAAGTTCGACAAGATACAGTCGGGCTTGTTCATACACTATGACTCCTGGAACTGAGAAGATAAAAAATTTCCATTGCCCGGTCTCCGAAGAAAAGATCTTCGCCATAAACGTATAGCTACCGTCAAAATCAAACCATGAACTACTGATCATCACAACCCTGTAGCCGTACCTGTCCCTGTCCCTTCGACCCTCGTATTGTTTCTTGGGCTCGCGCGCCAATCCGAACCCATAAGTTCCAACAAATTCCGGATTTAAATCACCGTCGAAGAAACTGTCTTCAGGCAGGGCAAGCCACTGCCTCGTCACCAGATTGCAGACGTAGTGATTTCTCCAACCATGCGAGACCAACAACAAGTCCTCGAACGACGCCCTTATCGTAACCCGGGGCCAACCGGGCAAGAAACTCAGATCACAGAATCCACCAGGCGACGAAGACGACGGTGCCACCACCAAGGGCTGATCGAATAACGCCTTTCCGGGGAGCCATCGCTCCTGGAATTGGAAGGCTGCGCGAGTGTGTCTGAAGAAAACCCTGTGCCGTTGTCTGTCCCGTTGATGTTGTGCGGAGAGATTCACGAGAGAAGACCAGCGCCTGCAGACGGCGCCGCATCGGACGGCTTCGCGCTCGCGAGGGAGTCGGAGAAATATCTCGAGGAGCAGCTCGTCGGGGACGATGGACATGAATTTTGTGGCCACTGTAGTGCCTGTTAACCCGTGGTCATTCGTGAAGTCGGACGAATCAGGAAGCTCTGGGGATTCATGATCCGTAATGGAAGAGACGCTTCTGATTCGCTTCTTCGGACGCTGAAGCATGACTGATCACTGATTGACTGATGATGAGAGTGGCTGAGGGCAACTGTGATCTGACTTAGGTTTAGGCTTGTATATTTTGAGTTTTTATGTCGTCAACAAAGTCAATTACTAGGACACGCTGATTTTAATTTTATTTTATTTTATTTTATTTTTTGATGCCCAAATTTTTGAAAGTCTAATTAAAGATAGGGGGATTTTTCAAAAAATAAAAAATGTTATACACGGATATGTATTTTATAGTCAAATAATACTTCTCGTCATTGTGATTTTCTTCATATACATCATTGATTTCTCATAGAATTTTTTTTTTCATAATTTGGCTGTAAAATAACGATAATAAAAAAATTTCAACTATGTGTATACCTATTCAAACACTTTTTTTTTTTCCCTTTTTCTACGACCACAAAGTTCCCCTAAACCCTAAACACTTCAAAATTTATTCACAAAATTTCATATAAACTGCAACCAAAATTTAAAACAAAAATACACAAACTTTAACAAACATTCTCTAAATAAGCATAACCAAATTTGACAAAAAAATTGTATAATTTATATTTTATAACCGCAAACTTCAACTATAGCCAATGAGCGTGCATTTTGCACACTCATCGTACTCATTTTTTGGCTTACTGACTTATTTTGGTGCAAATCTTCAAATTTTGTGTCTATTTAATACTTTTTTTAGTATATGTAGATATCGACAAATATCTTTCCAACAGGAATATAAAACGAGGCAAAAAGGCACATGATTTGATATTTAGGAGCTCATCCTGATGCCATAAAGATCCATTGCACTGCGATGATTAAACAAAGGGATTTCTAGGCATGTTCAACGTGATACTTACTCCGAAAGCCATCGAATTTTGACACCAACTCCTTAAAAGACATTTTTCGAAACCTAGAAAAATCAGGTGCGTTGGTGATTCTTTATACAAATATAACTTTCAAACCAAAAAAAAAATTTTGTTACTAACCAATTTGTACTTTGATGTGTCTCTGTTCAACCGACGAGGAAGTGAATCGGCACGGCCTGGAAGTTTATGAGCAGCAGTTGGGTTGGTCGGAGGAACCGGTCTTCGTCACTTGTGCATGAGACTCTGCTTCTTGTTGGATCATTTTAACAAGCTCTTCTTTCGGCTTCGGGTAATTGGTCGACATTTATCCCGAGAAGCTCGGAGACAATGAGACCACCATCAGCGAAAACTCCACGGTAATTATGAGTGCAACATTGCATAAGAAAGATTAAAGACTCTGCTCTAAGCAGGCTAGTCAAAACAAATAACTTTTTTTAACCTGCTTATAAAAGTCAACCAATTTCTTCTCGGGTGTTGAAGAAGTTCACACACATCACTCTTATAACTTGCCAATAAAGTTAACCAATTTTTTACTAGAGCTTGCAATTAGGAGTTTTGGGAGAAACTACAACAAATATCCCCGTCTTTGAATATTCGAGATTCAATCCTTAGGTTCCATTCTTTTTTCGATTTCTCTTAGCACAAAGTGTAACAAAAATTTAAGATACATAAAAACTCTCACTTTGATCTGCTTAATTTCACATACATATATCTATATCTATATAGAATTCCGAAAAAAAAACATATATGTTACATTAGAACACAGATACCTCTAAACAGTTTTCAAAGCATATTGAACGAGGAAAAAGATATATACACCTGAGTTTGTTTGGTTTTTTTTTTTTTTTTTTTTCAAAGAGTATATACACCTGAGTTGACAACATTGTGATTTCACGGAGAAAAAACATTTGACAGGACACAGTTTTTTCATTGATTGGACTAGCTGAATTATTGGACTTTAGTCAGTCCACATGATACACATAAATTGCATCATTTGGCTAAAGTAAACAGCTTAACAGATAAAAACAACCTTAATTATTTATTATACTAATCAAATGTAAGCCAAAGTAACATAAGATTACATAAACTACAATTTATAAAGTAATACATACATATGAACGATTCTCAATCTACTTGGTCACTCATACTAGACCATTAAAACAAAGGGTGAAGTAGATAATACCCATAATTTATATAACAAAAATAAATACTCAAATTTTTGAAGTAATTGAGTTTCTAGCCATTTCGTTAATTACTTGTACACGTTTTTGGTAACTAAGTTAATTACCACAACTTATTATTGTGTAAGTAGTTGAATCACTTGGGTAGTTGGTTATATTTTTCTAAAGATTGGGTAATAATTTAAAATAGGTATTAAAAAATGAGAAATTATAGTGAATACCCAATTTTTAAAACTTAATGTAAGTTATTACCCAATCTTTTAAAAAATGTAATCAACTACCCAAGTAATTCAATTACTTACATAGTGATAAGTGGTGGTAATTTACTTAGTTATCAAAAGCATGTGCAAGTAATTCACGATTTGACTAGAAATTCAATTACTTCAAAAGTTTGGGTATTTATTTTTATTGTTATATAAATTCTGGGTATTTTCCTCCTTCAGCCATTAAAAATTGGGTATTCACTATAAGACCATCTCCAATGCAAATGCCAATGCCAATGTCAAATTTGGCACTCAAAAATGTAAAAATGCTATATTTGACATTTAATGCTCCAATGCACAAATGCTATTTCAAATGCTATTTTATTATTTTATTATTTTTTTAGTTGCAAAAATCAATAAAAGTAGTTGATGCTAACCAATAGTAAATAAGACTACATATAGTCATAATGACTTTTTAGTAAGATGAAACTTTTTTAAATAAAATATTTGTTTTTAGTTAAATGCATAAAAGTTGACCAATCAATATTTTATTTCAAATATCAAAATTTGACATTATGCTATACTTGGTGCCAAATTTGACACCATGTATAAGATTTGTCAAATTTAATGATAAATTTAACATTGTATTGGAGAATACTTTTTATGCCAAAATACTAAATTTTGGTATTGGCACACAAATTTGGCATTGTATTGGAGATGCTCTATTTCCCTAAAAACAAAATGACTTTTTACAAAACCCAAAGAAACAATACATCCTCAATCCAAACGTTTATTTTCAAGAGCCCATAAATAGATACAAATTTCATACACAATAATACAAAGGGCACTATGCTCCAAAAAAAATACTAAATAGAATATTTACTTGTTGTGTGTGTAAGTGTGAATGAGAAGACTCAGAAGTGGAATAGAGAAGTTTAAGGTTTAACGAAGAGTGTTTAGTGTATTTGGACTTTGGAGTGAGTGGAGATATTATCGGTGCAATATTGGATATGTTAATTTTAGCAGTTTTATGAACATGGCAACATCACGTAGTTAGTACTAACTCCCACTTTTCCCACCACACCACGACAAGCATTTTTGCAAATTCGATTCGTGGTGTTTTAAAAAAAAAAAAAAACTGTTTGTGCCCTAAATTACTAGAGGCCATCTATTATAGATGTGTAATGTAATATGTGTAATAAATTATAGAAGCAGAAATTTAATACGTCAAGTCTTGTGTAAAAAGAATACAATTTGTGTCATATAGTATGATTTGATAATTTTGATACATTTATATAGTGTGATAAAACTACTTTTTGTTCTAAATTAAAAGTAGACTAATGTAGTACAAAAATAAATTTAATAGCTATAACTTGCTGGCAGAGATCGTGTGTTAGAGCTTTTAAATGTTTCAACATAAACCACTTCTTTGACCAATTAGTATTTGACGAAAAATGATTGACCAAAATATGGTGCAAAAGAGTATAATTTTCAATATCGTGAATCGGTCAATATTGTTGTTATAAATATAATTTCTTCGCCACAGATAGCTCATAACTATGCCAAAGGAACACTCTCTAGCAACTTAACTTTCTGAGAAAAAGAAAAATTGATAGAATAGACTTATTTCATCAAGTCATAACTATTGGTGAAGTATTTTTTCTATATATGTGTTGGACATAATCAGAAACATTCCTAGATAGTAGATACATAAGTTTCTTATCTTATAATAGTTTATAAAGGTGGCTTCTTTGTCTTCTGGTGTTGTTTTCACAATTATATTCAGATTCCCATGGCAACATCATGTAAAGAATACTTTAATTTGGGTCCATCTATCTCTACTTTGCTTTTATGAAAAAAATATATATTTTATTATATTCAAGAATTTTCAAAGTTTACCATTTACATTTGACTAGTGTCTAACATTCTATCTTCGATGGTCATTTTGATTTAAATAACATTATAGTCATCCTATCGACAAGCTATAAACGATTATCTTTATTTAATTATATGGATTATGAAAAGATCATATTTGCTTTGAAAGTTGAAAACTTAAAACTCATGATCAATCGAAATATTTATTCAATTTTGCTCAAGAGGTTAGAGGGTATGTTAATAAGTATAATTCTAAGGCTATAGAAGATCTAGATGCTATTTTAGATTAGTAATAATGTTTATATATATTTTGCATTTCATTTTAGATTTTGATCAACTTACAACCAATTGAGGTGTTTGGCAAAAATCATTTTTATCTTTTTTTTTACATAATTTATTTTCTATAAATAATCAATGAAAAATAACATAAATTCATTTTTTAATCATATTTTCAGTGTTTTATTTTTTTAATAATTAATTTAGTTTCTAGCAAAAAAAATTTCTTAAGTAGAGCATCACCAAACTAGTATTAGCTTAAAACAAAACCAAAGTACAAAGGCCTCGAAGCCAACCAAAACATCCCCAAAAAAAAAAAAAGTATTTACTGACTCTCTAGACTGAAAAACGACACCACTCAACTCAACCCAACAACATAAATAAATTATTTACAAAAAAAAAAAACTAAATAAATAAATAATTAAAAAAAACCCTAAAATCAAACACCCCACGATCCTTCTACGCTCACAGCGAATCTCGCGTCCACGACGACGCCGTTGATCATATGCCACGCGTCACTGCTCCACGTGTCAAACGATGACCGCAATTGTGAGGGTAATTATAAGTCCCGCTGTAATCTTAACATAAATCTAATAACAATAAATAATTATTATTATTAATTTACCGTGGGGGTTTTTTTTTTTTTTTTTTGGGAAATTAATCTTTGGGTAAGTGACTGTGTATATAAAGAGAGAGTTTGGGTGACAGAGAGAGGGAAAGAAAGGGTTTTGTGGTGTTTGGTGATCGGGAAAATTTGGAGCCGAGAGAGAGAGAGAGACAGAAAGTCCGAGCCGCAAAGACTGTGCTTTTTTTTCCGGCGAGGGAAAATTATTTATTCTCGAGAGAGCGAGAAGGGGAGCGATGGGAAGCGAGAGCAAGAACGGCGTGGGTTTATCGTCGCCGGCGTCGGAGTGGTCGCCGGAGACGAGGAAGATGGTTCAGAGCCTGAAGGAGATTGTCAACTGTCCGGAGTCGGAGATCTACGCAGTCCTCCGAGAGTGCAATATGGACCCGAACGACACCGTTCAGCGGCTTCTCTCTCAAGGTCCTTTTGCCTTTTCGCCTCTCTTATTTATCGTCTTGTTGTTCTAGGTTTAGGTTTGGTTTTTGGTCCCTCTCGAATCTGTTGTTTGTTTGGTTGATGGGAAAGTTTGGAGAAGATAAGGAAGATGATAGTGCTGAATGTGGTGTAAGTGGTCGAAGAACGCTTCTTTTTCATTGTTGAGGTTTTATCTTTTTTTTTTTTGTTATTTATTTTTAATATTTTTGGTCCAATGGAAGGTTAATTTTTGGGCATTTTTTCTTCTTCGTTTATCTGCGAGATTTGTATTAGATGATTCCGTAATAAAAATATTATCTTTGAGGTTACTGTTGATGAGTGTCTTTGGCCAATTAGGAGTCTAAAAGATTTGGGGGTTTTTTTTTTTCTATATTAGATTTATTGGCTTTCTGATTGGTTTCCGAGAGTGGATGGAGGTTTGAGTCTGAGAAGTCAAAGGTCGTACTTGGTTTTGGGGATGTTTTTGGCTTGATTATCTTTTTCTTGGGTTCGTTTCTATCCGGTTTTTCCAAACAAGTTTTAAAGGTTTTTCGTTTTTTGTTCTTCACTTCCTTTTTGTCTGTTATCTGTTATCTCTACAGTGTACCGGTATCTTTTGTATTTTTCTTCGCCTCAAGGTTTTTTTTGTTTTTCCCATGTTTTTCTGGTTAAGGGCTCAATTTTGAAATTTCGATCTAGTTGAGACTTGGGAATTCGGTGGATGTGATACCACATACAAAGGACATCTTGATATCTGTTTTTCGTCATGTTTTGGTTTGGCATAATTTCATTACTAACATATGGAGCTCTTAGTGCTATGTTCTCTGTGTATAAATATTTTTCAATGTCATCATTGAACTAGTAATTTTGATTGTGTAGATACGTTTCACGAAGTGAAGAGCAAACGTGAAAGAAGAAAAGAGGTACATTGTGAAAATCCGTTCAGTTCTATTTCTTTCCTGTCTTGAATAGCTAGGTACTGGTTTGTTTGTTTAAATTCTTGTTGGCACTTGAAGAATAAGGTTCTTCACGTCTTAACTTACATAACTGCCAGTAACAACGTTTTATCTGATATATTCTAAGTTGTGAAAATATTAGATAGAATGCTTATGTTAAGTCACGATTGTGAGGTACAGGGTAGTTTTTGGTTTAAGAAGCATTTCAATTTCACCACTCCATTTTTGAACATTTGGTCTTAAAATTTCTCTCCGTGCAATCCTGTTGCTTTATCTTTGCGTTCTTTCGTCTAAGTTTATATCAGTCCTTAATCACACACTTAAATTTTGTCAATTCAGATGAGGGAGACACAAGAATCAAGGCCGCGTGTGAATTACAGCAGTTCATCAACCCGTGGAATTAGAATTGTGAGTGAGCGTAGCACTGGATGGAACGGATCTAGTCAAGCCGGTTATGAGGGTATGTGTGCCCAGCCTATCATGCAATGCCTCGTGGCTGACACTTCTCTCTCTCTGTCTCTATCTCTCTCTCATTACACGTATCTCTTATTTGCTTCATGGATTTCTTCTTGTTAGAGATTGGTAATGTAGCACACAAGGGAGAGAACGTGCCACTTGCCCCTTCACCACCGCTGTCGTATTTGACTTCTCACGTAAAAGGAGAAACAGTTAACCAACATCCTTCATCGTTTAACAGGTTGGTTCTGTAATAAAATTCTAGTTTGTGTTTTGCTCTGTCATTTAGCTATTTTCAGTTGGTGAAGTGGGATTTGGTATTTAAAGCATGTTCTGTGCGTTCTTTTTCTTTTTTGAGTTGCCTTGGATGCTGAGGTGATAAAAGTGACGTTGAATTGTTTGCTTGTGGACTTTGGTTTAGAATATTATGTTGGTTGTGGGGGCAAAGCGGGGAGTTTGATAAACTATTATTTCTTCTTGTGTTGTTTCTTGGGTTTATGGTTTAGGAACTGTGTTGTTCTGAGATCATTAGGTTTATCGGAGCACTAAAAGCGCCACTAAGGAGACCATAACACTCGACTCTGTGGCATATTATGTGATTTTTTTTTTTTTTTTATAGAAAAGTCAGATCTGTCACGAATATATTCATCATTGCATTGCATCTGTTTCATTTGTTTTCTCCCTTTGCCATTAAATGCTCTTCAGATGTGTATCCTATGATAAGATTGTGAAGTTATGGTTCTAAGCTGATTTTGTTGGTCTCTTCGTTGGACTTTTATTTGTTTTTGAAGTCGTATCATAAATTGCTTACAAAGGACTGTTATTAAGTTGCTTGAGCAACTGATTTATTTTGGATTTAAAGTACTCTCTCAATATCTGCTGCAGTGATTCTTTAAGTACTGATAGTAGAGGACAGTCAATAGGAACAGGTGATGTCATCGCCTCAACTGTGCAATACTCTACTACATGTCAGCCGTCTTGGTTGGGCACAAGCAGTGGGCATCTTTCCATGGCCGATATCGTCAGGATTGGCAGGCCTGCCTCTAAGAGCTCACAGGTTTCGTCTGAGGCTGCTTCTTACATACATTCAGACGCGGTAGTAACAAACTTATTTCACCACTATGAGAAACCGTACCAAGTTTCGGCGCATGTCCAAGCAGAAGATCCGCATTCTCAAAATGTTTCTAACAAGTCGGAAATTTCTTTTGGCCAGAATTTTATTCTTGATGATCGATCAGTGGTTGAGCAGCCAACAGTTGCTAGTGAGTCATCAACTTTAGAGGCATCTTTTGACGCAGAGGCTGACACTTACCCTAAGCACTCCAATGACGATGAGTCTAAACTCTCTAAGAACCCCCATTCACGTAGTGTCGAAGCGCCAGAGGGGGATTTTAGTGGTGGAAATAGTAGTTCAGATAGCATCGTTACTGCTTCTATCTCTAGTGGACAGGAAAGCATAACAAATGCTGTAGGAGCATCTCATTGTGATGATTCAGAACCAGGTCGTGCTTCTAATTTGTCTGATCCAAATTTTTCTGCAACTCGGAGCGATGATGTTGTTGATGTACCATCTGCGTCTACAAAGTTGGAGCGCCTAAATCTTGGGGAGGAACCAGAAAACAACTGTGCTGTTGTCCTTCCAAGTCACCTTCAAGTTCTGGCGGCTGATTGCTCACATTTGAGTTTTGGTACGTACAAATCAGGAAATAATTCTGTATCAACTGTGCTATCTCCATCTAATCAGTCAAAAGATGATCACCAAGAAGCCACTACCATACCAGAGAGTGTATCAGCTGAACCTTTGGAGACAAGGCAAGAAGGCTTTTGCTCAGTTTCCACTTGTCTGTTGTCGTATTTTGATATCGTCTTTTTTTTTTTTTCTTTTTTCTTTTTTGGTCTTATTATTTTTGTTTAAATTACAGGAATATGGGGTACGCTGGTAATGAATCCCTTGGATCCTTGTATAATAGTCATAAGACGACCACAGAAGTGAATAGTCATACTACGAAGTATGATTTAACTGCAGCTTTTACTTCGGAGCTGATGAAGGAAGATGTCTCTGAAGCATCCCTTGGAAGTGAATATATCAAACCGTCTATCCATGACCCCAATGTTGAGAACATTGAACACACAGCACATGAGTTGTCTTTTGCAAGGACAGACCAGAACATTGGGAATCTTTCCATCCAGAGTCAACCGGTATGTTGATATGAATAGAGTTACTTTGCTTTTGCACATGCTAAACATTTAGTATAGAGTAGTAGTTGATGTGACTAGCTTTTCTCTTGATACTTGGTCCTTCTTTAAGATGATAGTTGATATAAATTATTTTCCTTTAGTCCATTTGGCACGTAGAACATGTAACATTTGTGTATTTTAAATTTCCTTTTGCTTTTGTTTGTGATTCTTCTATTCCATGATACTATCTAAAATTTTGCAACTAAAATTTGAAATTTGTTATTTTGTTTCTCGTATGCATCGCGAATTCCATAGAAAGGCTGAATGTACTTTTATAATTGTTGGGAAAACAAATTTTGCGAGTACTTGTAAATTGTAATCTGCTATGTTTTTTGTGTAGATCTATGAGTTCCTGTTCCTCTATTTACTTCTGTCTAGAGTTCCAACAGTCGGACAGTGTTTAAAACAAATAACTATTTTCTTCTTATTTCACTGCAGGCATTTATAGAGTCTACTCCTAGAGATAATTTTGTATCAAAATTCCTATCGCTTAGCGAATCAGATAACCTACAAGCACAGTATCTTGCAAAGCAGTCAATTCCCTCAAGGCATGGCAATACGTCCATGTCCTTTTCAGAGGTGAACATAGAATGATCTTCTCTGCTTATTATAAATCATATGATTTGCTATTTGTCTAATAAAAGTCCTGTCCAAGTTCAATACCAAACTAATGTCTTTTCCCTTTGCAGAACAGAAAGGTAGTTTACTGTTTTTATGTGCATGCACCGTAAATATTTTAAGATTAGAAGGAAAACACAATCCCCTTACTCAGAAAGTGAATTCCTAATTCCCCTTTTTGAGACGCCATTTCTTGCTTGTATTTTTTATGTTTCTGTTTTGAAATTGAGGGTCTGTACTGGTCTGTGGCGAGAACTCCAGACCTGTGCTGCTGAATTTTTCAATTTTCTATTAAGGTTATTGTTCAATCTGCTACGTTTCGTTTCCCACTTGTTTGATGCGCTGATGCCTCAGAGCAAACCCATTTGATGTGCCTGTTCTTCCAGTGTGGTTTTCCTATAATTGATTTGTTGCACTATTGTGATCTGACTAATTTGTTGATTCATCTATAATCACACCGTGCAGGATAGGAAACCACCAGGTGCCTTTTCTTTATCTTCACCATCTCTTGCTGCCCCTAATCAGCACCGTATAGCACCTTCATATTCTCAGCCTAACCTTCCCCCGGAACAACATACGAACAACATGATTAGCTACTCTTCTCTACATCAGAACTATTCGCAATTGCCCTCTACTTTGCAGCAGCAAGCATTCTCGGCCCGTGATGACTTCAATCAATCTCTGGCTGACCTGAAGTACGGCCTTCCACAGTATGGAGCTTCAATGAGCAGATTTCCCGGGACTTCTGCTACTGCAGGTTATGGAAGTTATGGAACGTCTAGCAATGTTCTAGTAAATTATCTGCAAAGCACAGAGTCTCCTATGGTTGCTAATAGTGGCTACAACGGTGTCTTTCGCCCTCAATACTCAGACGGAGATAATTTCACTTCTGCTCAACAGGTAATAAAAAAAGAAATAATGAGTGGTACTACAATCGATACAATTTCTATGTTTCTGCCTGCAGCAAATTTATAACTTTATAGTGTTATGTGCTTCTGCATCTAATGAATGTGTCCCCCTTCAAATAAAGTTTTATTTATTTTTTATTTTTTTATATTTTCTGTTGCAATCTTTTATTCTACCTGCCACGAATTTTCTGGTGTTTCCATGTACCAAAGATGTTGGGTATTGCATTGTCCTATTATTTTTCTGAAGCTGAATATCTTCCTGCGATTACCAGAATGGTAGCTCTTCCTCATGGAATATGCCCGGTTCACGAATGATGCCTTCTGCTCAAGAGCTCGCGTATTACAATTTACTTGGACAGAACCAGCAATATGCCGGATTTCGACAGGGCCAGCAGCAGCAGCCCTCGCAGTATGACGGAGCTTTCGGGTACTCCAACCTTTACCGATCGCAACCTGGAGTTGCACGAGATCATCAGCATCAGCAACAAAACTTTGATCATCAGCATCAGCAGCAAAACTTTGGCGGTTCGACTGCTGGTGATTCTCCGGACCTTTTGTCTCATCAATTGCACCAACTTTGGCGACAACACTAACAGTTCCGTACCTTAGTCATTATTTATGGTATTTCCAGTGAACTTGGTTGAGTCAATCTAGGCGATATAATATTACATTTCTAATCTTATGATGGTTTTTCTTTTTTTTTTTTTTTTTTTTTTTCTTTTTGCTTTTTTGAGTGTTTGGCTCTGTCCAATTGTACATACTCGGAATAGACATTCATGCCTGTCTGCCCCAATTGTTGTATCCTACGTGACTTCATATTTGGGGCATGATTTTTGAATTTAGAGCTAGCTTTCTAATTCAAATTTTCCCAGTGAAGAAGGCGTTTTGTGATGGAAAAGTTTCTAACTCTAGTGGGTTTCTCTATAAAATAGATGTTTTAAAGGCTTTCATGTCTCTTTTTGGTTCTGATTCCTTGTTTCTACATCCATTTGCATCCACTTGAGAACAGTTTGAATTCTCAAGTAGGTAACTAAATATGCTTAAAATATAAACTAGGTAACTAAATATGCTTAAAAATATAAACTAATCCCAATGTATAACTTGTGTGACATTATTTATATCATGTACAATATATATTGGATTTTTGGTTATCCGTTAAGAAAGACAATTGACATGGAAAAATCTGGTTGAAATTAGGCAGTGAGAGTACTACGGAATATCTTATTAAACAATTGGATTTGGTACCACTTAACCATCTCCTAATTCCGAATCATACGTTCAGTTTCTCATGATAAAACTATTGCCCAAAATGCTAGTATTTATACCCTAGCGATGAATATGGTTTTCAGTAAGTTTTTCTGGTCATTTCTTTGAAAAGAAACTGTGCTTCTTAAGAGTGAAACAATGGCTGGGGGTGTAGATCAAGCAGTACCTTCAGCTGTGTCGAAAACTGCCATTGAGAGGAACCAAGAACTCGATAAAGCAATTCACCACAAGCCTGGCATTGAGGCCTTATTGATGTCCCACCAAATACCGAAGGCTGTGACGCCGGTTTCTTCAGCCTGTGACGGGGAGGCCCTCAGGCGACCTCGAGGCAGGCCCGCAGGCTCCAAGAACAAGCCAAAGCCGCCCATCATTGTAACCCGCGACAGTGCCAACGCACTCCGCGCTCATGCCATGGAGGTGAGCTCAGGCTGTGACGTGAGTGAGAGCCTGGCCAACTTCGCCAGGAGGAAGCAGAGGGGCATCTGCATCCTGAGCGGAAGCGGGTGCGTGACCAACGTCACGCTCCGGCAGCCCACCTCATCAGGCTCGATCGTGACCCTCCACGGCCGGTTCGAGATCCTCTCCCTGTTGGGCTCGATCTTGCCCCCTCCAGCCCCTCCGGGGATAACGGGCCTGACCATCTACTTGGCCGGGGCCCAGGGGCAGGTCGTGGGAGGGGGCGTCGTCGGCGCACTCATTGCCTCGGGCCCCGTTGTCATCATGGCTGCATCATTCATGAACGCGACTTTCGACCGCTTGCCGCTGGACGAGGACGAAATGGCTGCAGCTCTTCAGAATCAGCACTACCAGAATGGCCGTCACCATGCTTTGGATGTGCCTGATTTGTACGGAATGCCACAGAACTTGCTCACAAATGGCAACATGCCTCCTGAGATGTACTCCTGGGCTTCATGCCGAACCATGTCAAAGACTTGAAACCATAGTTTGGACAATTTCCCATTGATTATCACTTTGCTTGTACTTTATTCTAAGGCACTATGTTATCTGTCCAGCAACATGAAACTTTAGGAGTCCAAGACCCTTTAGCTTCGCTTATTAGGACATTCACTAGTCTTTTCCATTATTTTATTGTTTTTTGCCTATATTATACCTGTACTCTTTCCGAATAATGTCACGTAATGAGAGTGATTGTGATATTAAAGATTATTATACATTCCTTCTTTCTTCTTAGTATATTTTTTTAATTGATCTTTCTACTTAGTATATGGGTGAATTAGAAACATGTCTTGATTCTCACCACAAAACTTACATGCCGTTTCGTCAACACTGAACGAGTCGTTTCACTTTTTGCAAGTGGTTCAATTTTATTTAGGGTTATTTATACAAACGGCCCCCTAATATTGTGCTATTGTTGCAATTCGCACTCCAACGTTTAAAAACTATCATTTTTGCCTCATAAAGTATTAAAAACTCATAGATATGCCCCCTCTTTCACAACTATAAAAAAACATATTAAATTAATAACGAAACATTAATCTGTTGGCCCGTCAAATTTTTAAAGATAAAAAATAGATAAAATCATAGAGTATGAATACAAAATTTTAAAAAATTGGAGTGCAGTTAAGAAAAAAAAAAAAGACAATATAATAGTGTTTGTGAAAATAAATATAGAATTAATTACTATAATTTTCTTAATTTAAAGGCGATTGATCTTTAAAAATATATACATGCGCCAATAGATTAATGTTACGTTATTAATTTAATCTATTTTTTTACAGACTGTGAAAGATGAGGCATATCTAT
The DNA here is from genome assembly GCA_018132145.1 of Boehmeria nivea var. tenacissima. Taxonomy (NCBI): domain Eukaryota; kingdom Viridiplantae; phylum Streptophyta; class Magnoliopsida; order Rosales; family Urticaceae; genus Boehmeria; species Boehmeria nivea. Next base: position 13,627,624 of record CM030876.1, on the reverse strand, counting down.
AAGTTTTTAATACTTTAAATGGCAAAAATGATAGTTTTTAAACATTAAGGTATAAATTGCAACAATAGCACAACATTAGGAGGTGTTTGTACCTTTTATTTACATAACCAGTTTATGAAGCAACTTTACACTTTGTTTTAGTTACAATAAGTTTTAACACACCTCATTTTATCTATTGGAACATTGATCCTTACTCATTCAATAGTGAGTAGATCTCTTCGGCTCTTGGATGTGTTCTTCCAAAGGCCACAAACTCATGAACTTCTCCATCAACTTCAATCGAACTACACCCGGGTTCTTTCTCTATCCTCCTTTCTTTCATGGAAAGCCTGTGCTTCATTGCGTCGTCGAACCGATTGGAGCCAGCGTAAACGTTCGACATGAGCACATAAGCAGAGCTCTCGCTCGGATCCAATTCAACCACGCGCTCTGCTGCTCGCTGGGCCATCTCGATGTTCCCATGCTTCCTGCAAGCCGAGAGCAACGATCCCCAGATAATGGCGTCCGGCTCTGCTGGCATCGTCAAGATTAGTCTTTCTGCTTCTTCAAGAAGTCCAGCTTGGCCCAACACATCTACCATGCAGCTATAGTGCCTTATTGATGGCTCGATCGCATATTTCTTCGTCATCTGCGAGAAATAGTCTCTGGCTTTGTCCACCAATCCGGCGTGATGACAAGCCGTGAGGACAGCAAGAAAACTGACATCATCGGCTCAAGGTTATCCAACGATTCGAGTCTCGCGAATAGTTCAATTGCCTCATTTTCACAACCATTCGTCGCTAGACCTATGATCATCGAGTTCCAACAAGACAGCCCCAACTTCGGAGCCGTCTCAAACGCGCGACGGGCCTTGTCAACGCTGCCACACTTGCTATACATGTCTATGACGGCAGTGACGACGATGACATTCAGCTCGAAACCGTTCTTCACAATGTAGTCGTGAATCCACTCCCCTTGCCCCGCCGCGCCCAACCGAGCGCAAGCATTGAGCAAGCTCACCATCGTAAACTCGCTAGGCTCGATCCCCGCCTCCTGCATTTCCCCGAAAAGCTCCAACGCCTCCGCGAACTTCCCGTTCCTAACGCACCCGCTAATCATAGAGCTCCAAGACACCGAGCTCCTCACCGGCATCGCATCAAACATCCGCCGAGCCTCGCCGACTTCTCCGCTCTTCGCCAGCCCCATGATCACAGAGTTCCACGCCACAACATCCGGCTCAGAACTTTCATCAAACAGTTGCCGAGCCTCGCTCAATAGCCCACAATTCGCGTACATATTTATCATGCTATTCCTCACAAACTCATCACGCTCGAGACCCAGCTTCACGACCCTCCCATGAAGCTGGGACCCACAGTGCGCCTGGCCAAGTAGGGCACAAGCCTTGAAGACCGAAGGGTAAGTCAGCCTCTGAGGCTCGACCGGCGAGCCGACCAACATGTCGACGAAGAGAGAGACGGCTCTCTGAGGGGTTGAGCTCCGAGAGAAGGCTCTGATGATAGTGTTCCAAGTGAAGAGGTTTGGGGTTCGGATTCTGGTGAAAACTGTGAAAGCGTAGTCGATGTCGCCGGCGAGAGGAGAGGCAGAGAAGGCCAAGACTCGGCTCGCGGCGACGGTGTCGTTGATTAGGCCGGTTTTGATGAGCTGGGCATGAATCATTTGAAGGTCTGACATGGTTGAGCATTGGGTTTCGAGCAGAGAGAGGTGTGGATGGTCGGAGACGAACTTGGCTATGGAGGTTGACGATGGTGTCATTTTTTTTTTTTTTTACGGTCGTCTTCTTTTTTTTCTTTTTTTTTTTGAGATTTTCCATTTATATATTGATATTTTTGTTTGGATAAGCTACTATTATTTCGGTAATAATTTATTGTTAAAGATGAAAATAATTTTGAATAATAATAAAATTATTCGGAAGATATAAATGCCCACTTACAATTTCCAAGTTCCATTGTTGTTTTTTTAGTGGTGTCACGTTCGTATTTTCATTCCAACTTTATTGTAAATATATAAGTTAATTGATTTGCTTTTTAAATACTTTTATTTGATAAGTATACATAATTTATGAAAAATGAAAAGTGTCTTATTTATCGTGCTAACGCCGAAAAAATAGTGAATGTTTGAATTTAAAAATGGTAAAAATAAAATATTATCAGTGTGTCACTTGAATTACCCCATAAAATAAGTATCATCAATAAATTAATTAAAATACAGCACCAAAAAAAGTGTAAAAATATTTAGACTAAAGAAGTGATTAAGAAAAAAAACCCTTGAATGAGATATGAATAAAAAAACAAAAATCAATTTGAGAAATTATTGTAAATATTCAATTTTAACACTTAATTTAAAGAAGAGAAATATATTTGGAATTTGATTTTTTAGGATTCTATAGATTTAACTTTTGTTGGGACATGATTTCTCAAAGGGATTTTGATTTGAGATTGTTAGCATTTAGTTTTTTATAAAATAATTTAAAAGGACTTTTTTTTTTAAGTTTATTTAGGTCTCTCATAAAATTGAAATTAAGTTTATTTGGTAAAGATTTATCAAATTGAGGGTAAGTGAAATTATTAAAAAATTTAATGGTCAAATTTTATTTTATTTTATTTTTTGGTGACACGTCTTGATTTAACTGACGAAGAGTGTAACTTTGACACTTTTCAATAAATCAGGGAGAAAATGTAGTGTTTTAAATAATAGAGTGCATTTAAACATAATAATAATGTAGCACAAGTTGGAGGGTATTTTAGTACTTTTTCCAAAAAAACAAAACAAAAAAGCTTTCAAACTTGCATTAGATAATGTAAACAACCTCATAAATTTGACATTATAAAAATAATGCTTTAAATTTAAAATTTTGAAATTTATTTTGTCTTCATCAGAGAAAAAGGATTCTATCTATATTCAATATTGTTAAGCATTAAGTAGTTTTATGGTTGCTTATTTAATAATTTTTGTACAAAAAGATAGTCCATATTGCAATTTAATAATTTTTGCTGGTGTGCTTAATGTTTAACATTTTATCATTTGGGAATCAAGGTGATAGACATCCCATGTAAGACCAAAAAAAAAAAAAAATGCAAGTAAAAAACCTCAATCACTTTTCCTTGGTTACTAGGATTTGGAGATTATATATGAGAGTTCCAATACGTGTATGTATACAAGTACTAGATCAAGATGTATTGTAGTGATTACCATTCTAGTTGAAAAAATGGTCGAACTAATTCATGCTCTAACTAAATCAATCCCAATCAAAATATTCTCACTAAATGCTAATAAAAGCAACAATCAAGGAAGGCCTTTCTTTTTGTAGCCGAAAGAATCAACGAGTCTAGAATATAAAATTTCACATAGGTATATTTGGAATCCAATTGGTCAAAAGTGCAGGCCTACAATATAGTCTGGAGATCCACTTTTAAAGAGCCAATTTAGCCGATCCAATATACTAAAGTCTTCATTATAATCCATTTTTATGGTCCCTCCCCATTAACACCTAATATTGTTAAATTATTGTGATTTAATTAAACATGACTTCAAGTGTTTGCTAAATGTCCCTAAAGTAGAGTACTCTATTGTTAATGTTGGAGATTGATCCACTAAGCATTAGAACATGAGAAATCACAAAAATAGTAGCTTCTTAAGTTTGATTTAAAAAATTGATAAACGTTTACAAATTTAAGAAATTACTCAATAATAAATTTTCTAATAATTAGTTATCAATATTAGCAATGAAAAATACAAGTTAAATTATATTACGGTATGAAACTTACTTATCAATTATTGGCTTTTTTCTTTTGAAATTTGACAATTATTTAAAGGTCGACTCGGCTCTCGTATTAAAAAAGATAGATTTTGACGAATGCTCATTTTTTGACACACTATTAATTTATATCCAATTTTATTTTACACTTACAATTTGTACCATTACTTTTACACTATAAACACATAATATGAATAAATAAGCACACCACTTAAAAGCATAAATTATTTGTTTTTCAATTCCTCTAAAAAAAAAGTCCACTCTCATTCAAACACCAATCAAAAAGATATTACCTTGGTTAAGCACATGTATCATGTATGAGATTTTTGACCTTTGAGTACCAAACAATATCCTTATTGTACAAAACCAAACTGATATATAATGTTAATTGCAGACAAGCTGTGTTCAAGCAAAATGGAGAGCCTTCATTATGATGTTGCCACTTATAGTGGTAGCCACTAGCCAAGAATGGATTAAAAAAGGAATGTAGAGAATTGGCTCAGGACAATTAAGTACTTGCCAAAAGCACGTAGATAAGCGGTTGGGTTTGAACACCAATTGTCACCACTACTCTTTTCAAACCAAGTAATCATACCCAATATCACTTTCAACATTGAAACCATTTGCTTTACTAAATACAATATAGCTAAATAAATAGCAATACATGAACAATCATGCTCATGCATTTTGGTAGTGACATACACCATACAATTACAAGCCTTTGCCAAGAAATCAACCGAATCACATACAGAAAATATGGAGAGAGAGAGAGAGAGAGAAAGGAGAGGAACATAAGTCAGAGAACTGAGACTTATAGATTCTCACTTTATTAGTAAACCTGGCATGAGTTGTGTTGTGTGGGGACTGGGGGTCCAATTCTTAGAATTCTCTGGCTGTGTTCCCCTTAATGTAGTAAGTCGGTTTAGTTGATAACTTATTTTATTATAGTTGTTTCTAGACAAATTTTTTAACTCTTAATTTTGAAATAATTGGATTGAGCATGGATTAACATTAAGGGAATCCCATGTTTGTTAAGAGGAAAGAGGAGAGATGTGCAATACAACCACCTCAAAACCAAGCTGTAGTAGAAAAAAGGTCTCTTTGAAAACCACATAATGGTTGGTTACTAGAATGAGTCCTATCAATAATCAAACAAAAATAAAGGGCAGAGAGACACCATAAATAATAATGATAAAAATAATAGTAAAATAAAGAAAAAGGCAAATTACACACATCATCACCATCATTACAATCATCACTTACCATCCCACATACCAAACCTAAATTCCAAATAACTCTCTCTCTCTCTCTCTCTCTCTCTCTCTCTCTCTCTCTCTCTCACCTTTTATTTCAACCCTTCTTCCCCACCTTTTCCCTCCTTTTTGCACCCTCTCTTACTTGCACCTTCCTACACTCCATGTCTCCTCTCTCTCTCTCTCTCTCTCTCTCTCTTTCTCTCTCTCTAAAGGGTGTTTGTATTCTTCAGGATATGTATATTTAAGCACATGACAAAGAGGCACAAACATCCTCTTCCTTTCAACACTTGTGTCATTCATATCTCTGCTTCTCTCTTGCCCTTCTCTGATACCATAGCCTCTCTTTCCTTGCTTCTCATCCAAAATAAACACAACCCAATTGAATAGATAGGCAGTAGAGAGAGAGAGAGAGAGAGAGAGAGAGAGAGAGAGAGAGAGAGAGAGAGATTAGAGTAGAGCTAAAGAATGAGCATGAGTGGAAGAAGAAGGCTTAATTATTTCCATATATTTTTTCTCTTCCTATTGAGTCCTTTCCTCTGTTCAGGTAACTTGCTTTGTCTTCTTTACTTTTTTTTTTTTTTTTTTTGCTTGTATCTGAATTTTATTTTAGTTGTTTTACTTGGTTTGTTTCATTCTAGTTGAATGTAAATTTCTTTGTCATTCTATTCTGTTAATATTGATTCCATCAGCTTCTTTTTCTTTTTCTTTTTCTCTTTGCATCTTTTTTATCTCGTTTGACTAGAGAATTGATTCCTTATCCTCTATGAATGTTTAACTTATATGGCTAACTTCCAAAGAATCCCCAGAGAGCTTTTATTCTTTTATTTGTCATTCTCTATTCTTTATTCTTTCATCCATGAGAATGTGCAATGATCACACATGAATATGGAATGTTCTTGGTCTAAAGTTGATCAATTTAAATGGTTTGGTCTATATATATACATATATATATATCTTTCATCCTTTTATATATCAAAGTGTTTATTTTATAGTGCTTTACATTTTGATATCTCAATTTGATTCCCATGCCTAATTGAGTATATCTTCTTCACTTTGTGGGTTTATGAGCATAATTCATTTTCTCTTAAATAATTGACTAGTCACTCAAAAATGGGATATCCTCTTTGAAGAAGTAATTTGCTTATTTTTCAAACTTCCAATAATTACCCATTTTGAAAAATGGAAAGTATTTTTGTTTGAACTAGTTTGTTCACTCTTTGTGCTTTACCTTAATGACACCCAAATTTAGCATCCTCCAATGAACTTTTTGTTATTTTCTCTCGGAATACCAAAAAGAAGCTACCTTTTCACCTACTATTAGCAACAAGTCAGTTCTTTCAATTAGTTCCAAAATTTGTGGTCTTTACTATTTGAACACGTAACATTGGATTAAAACTAGACCACCTAACTCACCCAATATGACATGTTGGTGAGTGGTGACTTTTTGAAGGAACCATGTGCTTGTCTGATATCATTTTGTAACCATCTGAACAAAAACTGTTGATATGTGACATTCTTAGTCTCCTATACCAGAAACACATCACTGTTTTGCTTTCTTTTACACAAAGATATTAAACATATGAAGAAGACATGTTCAGACCAGAAACACCTTTCTTGAAAGAAAGAGGTTTCTCTATTATTTTGATTTCTTGGACCCAATTCAGATTTACTAGCACCCATTTAGTACCTTTACATTTTTCATAAAGGCATTTGAAATAAAGAAAAGCAAGTCTCACTTTAACTTGATTTCAAGTACAGGATCAAAGCTAACACTGAAGAGAGACAAAGTGAATCCGAAACCAAGACCAAAATTCACTCCCCAAATCTCCACCACCCAAAGGGACATCACAACCCCAATCACAACTGTCCCAACAATAAATCCCGCCATCAATCCCGCTTCATCAATACCGATTGTGAACCCGAATTCGAGCCCCGACTCAACCACGACGCCTTCTCTCACCCCGAGCATCACCACCATATCCCCTGCTTCGTCGGGGGTGAGTTGGTGTGTCGCGAGCCAAAGTGCATCATCGATTGCATTGCAGGTTGCTTTGGACTATGCGTGCGGCTACGGTGGTGCTGAATGCTCGGCAATTCAGCCCGGCGGTAGCTGTTACAATCCCAATAGCGTCCGGGATCACGCTTCTTACGCGTTTAATAGCTATTATCAGAAGAATCCAATCCCAAATAGCTGCAATTTTGGTGGAACTGCTATGACAACTAGCACTAATCCAAGTAAGACAACTTATTCTGCTATGATCTTATTTTTACAACAAAAATTTTTATCCAATGTCAGGTTATAAGACTATGGTTAATGACTTAATGTAACTTTTGTTTAGGACTAATGGACTCCAAGAAATACGGCTTTTCCTGCCTCTAATAGGACATGTCATTGCTTGCACTTTTGTTATTTAAAAAAAGAAAAAGAATCAAATCTAGCCGTTTGCAGTTTCCATGATCTTTGCAAAATTAATGCTAAAATAACAACCCAAAAAAAGTGACATTTGACTAATTGAAACTTGATGCCAGAAATTATCAACTTGAGTGGTATAAGTCAAAAATCCCTATAAGTAGCTTGCCTAGACACCCCCCTAAAAAAGGCCAAATTTCAACAATGTCAAGCATTGTTTATGTCTTCGTTTTTCTCAATATTTTTGGCTTATTTCAGGTACAGGGACATGTCAATACCCATCAACTAGGTAACTCTGCCTATTCAGTGCCTCAGCTGTGTTATACTTAATACTTTATGTACCACTTGTAACATAATGGTAAAAAAAAGTTAAAAGAAGAAATCCTAATTAGCATTACTTGAATTGATATTGTAGCACAAGTTCTTCAGTCTTAAACACAACAAATTCAAGTGGCTCAAGAGTTTTCGGTGCAGTGCCTTCTGGCCCTTCGCCTCCGTCGGCCGCCCCAAAACCATGTATAACCCTTCAACATTTGTTCACTATGACATGTCTCATGGCGTTTCTAGCCATATAAATAGAGTTAGTCACAACTAGGAAATAGGATTTGGCTTGAAGAGTTTGACTTGGACCATCTCATTGTGGTCTTTAGTTTTGTTGATACTAAGAAAGCATATGTGGAAGATATGCATTTTTGCTAATTAACTTGAGGTATATTTGTTTTGCAGCCTTATTAGCTCCAAATTTAGATTACACTCTTCATAACAATGAAAAATGAGTTCTCACTGATTAAAAGAGATTTGTTAGAGAGAGAATGTTGTTGGGCTCTTGTAGATTTAACCATAAGTTTGGCTTTTGTTTTTTGGTAGTGTTTAGAGTGCAGTAATATTTACTTGAGAGTTCAAAGATGCCAACTAGGCTCTTGGATTGTATGTAAATTTTGTGAGTAATTAATTGTAATGTGTTGCATAATTTCTTTATAGAATATCTCTTGAAGAAGAATTCCAAACCCCAAAAGTGTTTTTCTATGTGAGACAAAATTCATATGCACAAGCGTATAAAACTGACTAAAATGCCATATATATAACTTCCCCACTCAGCTTCATGTTCACATTCAACTCTAAATTGACATTTATAATTATGTTTGCTTTGAGATGTTATGCCATTTATCTTTTTCAGATATATAATTAGTTACTCTGTTGTCGTTTTCCAAAAGATTTTATTAAGATGTTTTAGGAGATACGCAATCTTCAAAGTTATCAACCAACTTTTGGATTAAGATAATTGTTAACATTAAGTATAAAGTAGTTAATGTGATAATAAATCAGTAGTAGTGAAAAGTCTGCCATCGCAGTCGCCGGCTTCACTTGTGTGATAATTATTTAGTAATACGTGATTTTCATTAACAATGTTCCATTTCCCAGCCAATATATATATATATATATATATATATATATATATATATCAATTTCCTAAAACTATCGGAGCAATCTAGTGGGCTAAAAAGTCTTGGCTGGGGCGGATCATGTGGGCCCAGTTCAGGTCCGGCTCAAGGTGAAACACAGGTTCCACCATGGGGTCCACGTTCCTTCCTCTCATTAATATAGTTGAGTTTGTCTCATATTTTTCAAATTATTAACGCATAAAAATGAAAAGGGTTCTACTTCGATAAAATTATAGAGAACTTCTAATCTAGTTGTAATTATCCAAAACAAAAAACTCTGATGGTAAGAAGCTCAATCATTACTACAGTAATAAGATTGTGATTTATGATATTCTAGTCGGCATGATTTCTCTCTTGATCTGTAAAACTTATGATCGTTCGTCACCATCGTAGAAATGATAATAATAATAATAAGAATAACATTAATTGTCTATTGTTGAGTGATCGATCGGATGAATTAACAAAATAATGATAGCTTAGTGGTTATATTTATCTCTTTTGGGTAATTAGAAATGGAAAAAGGGAAAAAAAAAAGTATATAATATGTTGTACTAGCAAAGAGAAAAAGAATGATAACACTTTAAGCGGATTCAAAGTAATATTTATCAAATTAAATTGGAATAGATCACTTAGCAGGGTTTTTTTAAGTAAGTCATTTTGCATCAAAGTAAAACGGAACTAAACGATGGTAATAATAAGAAGGCCACGCATACAACATAAATATGATACCATTAAGACCCAACAATATTCGTTTAAGAATCAATATAAGAGAGACAAAAAATGTTCAAGGACAATAATATATATAAATTCCATTTCATTGCAAGGATATTAATAAATTATAATCTAATCCTTTATAGCGGGTTCTCATGACTCCCAGCCTTGTTTTTTTTTTTTTTCTTTTTTGGTCTGTTTGCTCTTCGATAGTAAGTTTTCTTTGGGTGTGTGGCTTTCTTTGGGGTTTTAAGATCTCGAGGTTTTGCCACTGTAGATGGTCGTTATTGGCGTTGATTGAGGCGAGGCTTCTTTATGGTGGTCATAGAATCTCATGCACAGCATCGATCAGTGCTCTCTACGTTGGTGTTTGTTTGTTATCTTTCTCATCTTAGAGGTTTTCGCTTCGTCTGTTAGGTTCTCGATGCTTAGAGTTTTGAATAAGAGTGTTTGTACTCAGTTTCAATGTTTTTGTTTTTGTTTTTATTTTTGTTCTTGTTTTGAAACTGATTTTCTCATTTTTCATTGTTTTAGTTAATTTTGCTAGCTTTGTTCAATACAATGAGTACTGTATCGCCTTAATTTGTGGTCTCAGTCGTTCGAATTTCTCTACTGACTATGGAAATATTATTGAAAGAGCATGTTCTAAGTCTGATATTATTGTGTTACCTTTTGATATTCCTATATCAGATTTAGGTGCGCATTTTCACTATTCGAACGCTATCATTCGAATTTACTAGTAATTTCTGGTGTTATTTCAGGGTCTAATGGTCGGTGTTGGTGTTTATATCTCTTTTGATTATATTAATGATGGATTTCCTTTAAAAAAAAAAAACCCCCACCTTCAGCTACTTAACTTTATTTGTTGAGCTGAATAAAATTAACTTTTTAGTTTTTACTTTCCTTGTTTAGTTCGTCTTCATTACTAACCATGCAAGTCAAACGCAAGTGGAATAGTATAAGGTCTCTATTAAACACCAGATTTAGCAAAAGAAGCTGCTTTTCATTTAATTTATTATTATTGTTATTATTATTATTATTATTAGGGTTTGGCTGTATGCCCATTTACTAATTATAAAAATAATAAAGGGTAAAGTACAAATTTTAGATTCATTATATCAACTCTTAATATGTTTTTTTTTATTTGATGAATATATATATTTTTACGCATTAATAATCTATATCATATTTTTGTTGCACTTACAATTTCTATCTTTTCTTTTAATGAGTAGAAATAAAATATTACAGCACTTGAAATAAATTATGAAGTGACGGGTTTTTTTGCAATTTTTTTTATATCACCTATTTATATGTTAACGGTATAATGATGGTGCTACTGAATTGTGGCTTTATTATTATTAACCGTAGAGCCATATATTTGCAGTTGCCCATGCATGCAAGTAATTAGTAGATCGTGAAAAAGAAGAGGCAAGTAAATTAATTTGTTTGTATCATGATATATATATATATATATATATATAGGAAAGGTATAGGCATGTTTTTTAGACAAAAAGGTTTAAATGACTATACATATTGTATCATGAAGTGATCACATCAAGGGGACTAAATCATGACATTTAGGTCCTTCGATCATGATGATTATACCTACTATATATCAAATTGTCTTTGCCATATGAATTACAGTGTAGTTCTATCCCCATTTCACCCTTGCATACACATTCTCAGTCCCCATCAACAGCTATTAATATGTAATTTTTCATTTTCTAATACCATTATTCATTAATATTTATCATCAATAATTAGAGCAATCAATCAAGATCAACGTGGTGGGGTTGGCACATGCGAACGTAGCTGTAAAGTTATGAGATGACCCTACCTCACTCACTCATGTTTTGCTCTCACATCATTCACCAATAATAATAATAATAATAAAGAAAAATCAAAAATGCAAAAAATATCTTAAAGTTTTTCAAAAATACAGAAAAAAATCTCTCAATTTTTAAGATTATTACATTTATTCCATGTATATTTTTCAAATCATGTTCCTAGAAGCCTTGTAATAAATCTTGATTGTAACTTTCACTTAACTTTACATAAGTTAAATTTTTAGACTTATAGAAGATAATGATGATCCGATAAGTCTTTTAATGTCTTTTTTTAGTATTTAGTTAATAAACAAAAATCTGTTTTAGTGTATCATTTGAAAAACTTGTACCATAATAACCATAATCCATAAACACAACATTCCTAAAAATTAAAGGGTTTATTCTTATTATTATTATTATTTCCAAAAGAAAATACAGGCGAAATTTTAGACAATTTTCCCCAAAAACAATTAATAACGATAACATTATCCACTTAAAAAAATATACTCATTTTATTATGAATATTATTTATTTCCTCTTCTATTATTGACAAAGTCCAGTACTGTCTCCAATGGTCTCTTCTTCTCTTTAATTCTTTTCCAATCCCAACTCTGTTCACCAGTAGCCTTCCATGGGGGACCAAAACTCTCTCTCCAAACCCCTCCTGACACAACGTACTTTTCCCAGATCTCCCCGAAACGGCGACGTTTCGGGCCCGCCGAGCAGGGGAATCGTCTTCCGTCTTCTTTTCCTCTCCTCCGTCGCTCTCCTCGCTCTCTGGGCCAGCCGCGAGGCCTCAAAGGGCTTCCACGTGTCCATAGTCAACGCCCTGCCTCGCGGCTCGCCGGCCGGTCAACGCTTCGACCTCTTCTACGCCTCCGACGACAAGGCGACGCGCGTCCTCCTCAACGCCAGCGACTTCGTCGAGTCCCTCCTCTACGGCGGCGGCCCGCCGGACGGGCCACCGAAGAAGCCGGTCAGCCGCGTCACGCTCCGCCTCGCCGCCGGGAGGTTCCCCGGCGGCGTCTCCGTCAAGTCCGACGGCGGAGGGGGCAGCAACGGCTTCGTCGTTGACCTGAGCGACGAGTTGATGGGAGCGCGTGACGTGGACGGCGCCGTCAAGTCGGCGGTCCTACGTGGCATGGCGCGCGTGTGGCTTTGGGGCGAGGAGTCGGGTGCCCCGGAGGAGATTTTATCCGGTGCGGTCGAGTACATCGTGGCTGCGGGTGGGTTCGGCGTGGGAGGTGGTGATCAGGAGCCGATGATGATGATGACCAGATGCGAAGACCATCGACCTGATTGGTACGCGGGCAAGGACCCGAGGTTCGTGGGTCGGGTTATGGGTCTCTGCGAGGAGAGGGAGAGGGGTTTCATCGGACGGCTGAACGGGGCGATGAGAGACCGGTGGCATGATCGGACGGTGGATGATGCGCTGGGCAAACCGGCGCAGCTGTGCCTGTGCGCGCCGGATGATTAGTGCTTTTGTTTTGCGCGCACGTGGCAGAATTTGCAAAATTTTTAGTTCAGGGGGGTCCCAAAAAGAAAAAGAATATTTAATTCAGGATTTGTGAATTAAAGTTTCGACCTTGAAGTGAATACGTAAGTTTTTGTTGTTTTTGCTTTGTGAATGGAAATGGATCGGATCGATTGTTTATTGATTGGCTATGAATAATGGCAATTGGGTGGACAAAATAATTGAATTACTTTTTATTTTAATATTGTTGTTGTTTATCATTATGAGACAAGGATGTGGTTTCTGTACATGGGTCACGAGTAGATTCTTTTCTTTTGTTTTTTTTTTTTTTTATTCTTTTGTCTTTTTATAAAGGGAACTTCTGCCATTAAAGAAGCCCCCTGCCCGGCCCCCTCTATAAATATCATAGGTAAATAATTTATTTTTTTGTTTATTTGTTTGAATAAATAATTAATAAATAAAAGAGATGTGTATCTGGGCTAAATCATGAGGCTTGTGATTGGGGATTTGGGGTTTTAAAAAATTGGGATTGAATTGATCTTTCATTCTTGATCCAATATGAAACTTAGGAATCGAACTTTATAATATTGCTGTTTCTTTGCTTTTTCCACTTGTAAGTGTTGCGGACTTGCGGTGCCCTTGATTTTGTTATATTTTAACTTGTTTTGTGACTTCCAATATTCTTCTATTGCAATAATTAACAGTCATTAGTTTGTCAAATGTTTTCAATACCTATCGAATAAGCAAAATCAATTAAAGTGGTCGGTTTAATTAAACAACAAATAAAAGGAAGCCTATTCAATAGTGTGTGGGTGCACTATTCAAAATTGTCGGTTTTTTTTTTTAATTCACATCATTAAAAATGTAAATATGATGTTTAGTGTGAAATATCATCATGCATAGTTGCATGCATCATTAATGAAGAATTTTTTTCAAATGTAAAGAAAATTATTTTTCATGGTGTTATACATATTGTGCATCATAGATGGTACACGGCGTACGTATAATGGTTTAAAAGTACATAAAAATATAACTTCTTTAAACATTAGCATACTAATCCCATATTTTCATATTGTAGCCATTTATATCTCAGATTTATTAAACCAAAATCATATTTAAGAGTTTTTTAGGCATTTAACCAAATTTTTGGGTAATTTTTTAAGATTTAGCCATAGTTTTATGAAATTAGGGATTTAGCCTTAACATGTAATTTTTTTGTAATATGTAACATATATACGTATAAAAATTATAACAATTAAATGTACCTTTAAAATTGCTAATTGCTTAACTGACTCCATATTTAATCAAGGATGAAATACAAGGGAAAAAAAGTTTTTAACTTTTTTTTTCTATTATCTCTTCTTTTTTATTTTTTATTTTTTTTCATATCCAATTGGACATAATTTTGACCTTAAATTCAAAAAATAAATGGATAATATAAAAATAATAGATAGTGTAATATTATATAAAAAATTATATATTTTTATATATATTTATTGTGCACCATCTATTTTTACATGCACCATGTATTTTACTCACATGGTAGAATAAATAGAATGGCCAACTTCCTTTTCAAATGAAAATGACCATCTTTCTTTTTCTATCTACCCAATAGTTTTTTTTTTTTTTTCAAAGGATCTACACAATAGTTCAAATTAAGTCTAGTATAACATTCATATAAAAGCGAGTTTTACACGAGTAAAAACCCTCCCGGTCGGACCCTCCCATATCATGTTTTTGTACAATTTTATATATGTCTCAACCCAATTAGAAATCCCCTAGCTTGCCCAACTCATGCTAACTATGTAGCTAGATCTCTCCTTTTGCAATACAAATTTCAGCATATTGTATAATAATTAATACTTGTACAGTGCGTTTGGTACGTCGATTGGATTGGATTAGAGTTATGGGATTTGATTATATTTGAATATTATTATATATTTGGTGTAATACTAAATTGGATTATATTTGAATATTATTACATGTTTATTGTAGTATTGGGTTAAATTATTATCATAATATTACATTTAAAAAATCAATGACAATGATTTGTGAAAATATTTAAATAAATATATTTATATATATATATATATATATATTCAAATTTAAAACAAAAATATATTTTTATAATGGGATCCACATTGGTTTAAGTGTGGGATTATTTTTATCTCACATTTTTACATATGATTAGTTATCCCATGTGAATGAAATTATATGGTGGGGCTCACAAAAATTAATAACACACCAAACAAAAAAATTCAGACTAATTTTAATCATATGCAATACAATCCAATCCCCTACTTATCCCACCCCGAACACACCCGTAAAGGACCAAAGGTGTCCTTCTTTCCCTTCTCCGTTCAAGTCCACAAATTAGCTGTTTCAATTTTTTTTTCTTTTTTAATAACTATTCTTTGGGGGAAGTGATAGAGATATAAGTAATCCAAAAACATATAACATACCATTCAAAATGTATATTAGCAATCAGTATGGCAGGTTATTGGTTATTCATATATAGTACTATATTAGTAAGTGTTATAAGATAAGACTACGTAACAACGTAAATTACGTAATGGAAAATACTATTTGTTGTCTTAACCAGGCCAACTTCGATTCAATGTTAAGTAATCTTCATCTTCAATATTCATCCAAATCTTTAATCGACTTTCTTTGTTTTGTACATCAAATATGACTTTGACACCTAAGTAAATATATTTAAATTTTTAATTATTTTCTATTTTATAATAACTATTTTTATTTAAGTGTCAAAATTTTATTTGGAGAACATAGAAGAAGACAGAAAAAAATGATAAAAGATCTGGATTCAAGTAATGTTTGACGCTAATGGGTTTGAATCCAATCCATTCAAACCATATGGTACGAAGTGCTGAATTAGATTGAAACAATTAATTCTGACAAGTTGCACCCTGATGTTTTAAAACTGACACTTGTGCCCCCTGATGTTTGAATGCATTATAAGTTCACCATTTCCACTTCAATTTTTTGAAAAAATAGATAAATCAGGGGGTATGAATACAAAATTTTAAAAGATCGGGTACATTTTGAGAAAAGAAGATAACATAAGGGGTGTTTGTGAAAATAAATATAGAATTAATTACTATAATTTTCTTAATTTCAAATGTTTGATCCTAATAAATGTGTACAAGCGCCAGCAAATTAATGTTACGTCATTAATTCAATCAATTAATTTTTTACGAATTGTAACGGAGAGGGCATACCTATAAGTTTTTAATACATTAGGGGGCAAGAATGACAGCTTTTAAACATTAGGGTGCAACTTACAACAATAGCACAATATTAGGGGTATTTGTATAGATAACCCTAATTTATATTATGAAGTCAAACAAATGACTAAATCAATTGCACAACACTAGTTTTCTAGGCTATACTAATATTTTCTTGGGCCAATTGTAAAATAATAATTTTTTTAGTTGAGTTGTGCCAATACCATATGATATTTATGAGATTATTAAGCAATAATCTTTTCTGAATAATCTTTTAAAAAAATAATCAACGTTTTTATTAATTAAGAAAATAGTCATTTTCTTAACTACATAGTGTTGTTTTATTACTTTTATGTCATTAAATTTAGGTCTATTTGGTGTTTGACCATTTCTTAATTCATGTCTTAAAGAAATGACTAACGTTTTCAAAAATTGAAAAACTAGTCATTAGTCCCTTACAAAACTAAAGGCATAAAGATAACATCACAATATCATATAATTAAAAAATGAGTATTTTTTTAATTAATCAAAACGTTGGATATATTATTAAAACACCATCTAAAAATAGCTATTTGTTCGATAATCTCTTAATTTTTGAAGGACTAATGACTAATTATTTAAAAGGTTGACTGTTGATCGCTTACTTAAAACATAGATAAAAGTTACTAATTAAATACCAAGTAAAATCCTATATTTATCACATGCTATTTTATCATTTTGAACGGCATTATTGCTCACACACACACATATATATATATATAGTGATATTTTTTTTTTGCTGAATTATATATATATTGATTGATTCTAACAATATTCATTATACAAATATATATGCAGTAATATTAATTATACGCATTCCTAATACCAGCTATTTTTTATATAATATATATATATATATACACACACACACAATAATAATTATCAAGTCCTTTCACAATGGTATCCCGTATATATGTCCGACACAGCCATAAGTATTCTGAAATATATATGAATGGAAAGATGAAATGCAACAAAACAAGTTGGTACTTGGTAGAGCCTACCAACCAATTACGTACATCGATGAGGAGAAAAAGAAAACCAACCAATTGCTAATCATGGCAAGTATTATGTGAGGACTAAGATATATATAAGTTGCTCTGCCTGATAATTCCCAAAAAAAAAAAAAACACATATATATATATATATATATGGCTTTTAAAATTTAATGTGGTGTACCAATTGTACTAATTGGCTAAAGTAGTAAGTAGTAAATTAAAATAAGAGAAAGTGATCAAAAAGTATTATTGTAATAAAATATTTATGATAATTATTTTTTAATTCGTTGCAATAATTTTAGTTTTCGTTATGTTTGTTAGAGGGGCGGATTGATGCACCTAGGGTACTGTATGATCCAAAAATTAGCGCTAGTAATCTTAACATAAAATAGCTCTGATTAGCTCTATAGGTTTGCTAATAGGTAGGTAGAAACTAGAACCGTAGAAGGGCAGCTGACAAGGCTAACCTAAGAAATCAAGTAAGAGAGCTAATATATAATTAACGGTCATATACAGTTTCCTGTGCTACCACATGTGTGATAGCACTCAAGGGACCCGTGATATATATATATATATATATATATATATATATATATAGCCATATATATATGAATTTTATTTAATCAGGGACGTGATTCACTTTTATTTTTTTATCGATACAATTGCATTCTATTTTACTCTTCTCCGTAACCATGCATTTAAACCATATGCATTTAATATTTTTATCCTTTGTTTGGGATAAACATCCCTCACATTTCATCATTATTATTTTTTTAACTTTCTTAATTCCAATACGATATCTTTAAATCTCAATCATTTATCACATCAAAATTTACAAAATTAAACTATTTTAAAATAAAATTGTTGAGATGTTTACCCCAGTTAGCAACCCATTATTAAGGCCTTTTACACAATTGATGGCTTGTTTCATCGATTGAGGTGTGTGGTATGATTTTCACTATAATTAATGTCTGTTTAAACCTTAAGGGATTTTATTCATACAACCGGTGTACTAATCCACTGTAAAATAAAAAATAATTATAATAAATTTAAAATATGTTAAATATATTTTATTATACCAACTTATATTTTTGTGACTTTGTCTTTTCAGCATAAAAAGTCTGATCTTAATACAATACAAATTTCACAAGCATATATGAAAAGAGAGAGATAGTGGAATGAGAAAAGGAGGAAAGTAGATATACACGCTTTAATAATGATCCCATCTTTATTCATTGCTTTCGTATTAATTGATCACCCAGCTATTGGATACATATATGCATGTCTCATTTCCGAAATATATGTTGAAATATATTAGAGTTCAAAGAACCACTCTTCTGTCACTCTCCTTCAATTAAAATCATTAATGAACTGATCAAATTTTAATTTTTACTGTTCTATAAACAGTGAATTGGAATTATAAGACTTTTGGATCAGGACACTTCACCTTATATTTTGAGCTCCAAAATTTAATAAATATTTTAGAACGGTTGGATATTAGTTAGATAAGCGTTAATTTGTAACAATGATGTTTACAACGAATATTTTTAGATGTCCTTTTCTTTAAGGGGAAAAAAATCTAAAGAGAGAAAACATTCGTCATTAGAAATAGAAGTTTTAGATCATCCCAAATTCCCAATCATGTTGGCCCCTATCTAATAACTATCCATTATCTACACCATCTCACTCAAGTTTGTGGCATACGCTATAATTTTTTATTAAGATGAATACTCCCAAATTAGCACGCGTTTGAAATTTCAAAAACTTCCCAGCTTTAGAAAATATTATTAAAGAAAATAAGAAATGAAATTAAACTTCCAGAAGTATAGCCTCCAAAAGAGTGAGGCGATAATATACAAGAAAACAGAAAAAAATGAAACAAATAATCTTACTAGGTAAAAATAAAAGGAGTGATTGAACAATTATTTTAAATTTATTACATCATCCTTGTATATTATTACATTATCATTATGTAATATCGTTATATTGGCATACTGGTTAAGTGGCGTAGCACAGAAAGTATTAGTCTTATAAAAATAAAAGAGAAAAAATACGAAAAATAAATTCCAGACTAAGAATATTATTGTTTTTTAGGTTGATATAACAAGTCCAACGATAAATAATAGTTGTCTATGTATATATACTCTAATAAGAAGCAAATGCTCTAACTGATCCCCAGCCCTTTCGCTGGCGCGATTAACTTGATATATTTATCGTTCACTAATCTCTATCTTATAATTTAATGATCAGTCGTACGTGATCTTCTAGAATCTAGATTACGAGTAAAACAATATATAGGGTTAAAGGATGCGAAAGAAGAAAGTTATCAATAAAAGCACAATTACTGATTAATGAGCAAAAGTCAGTGTGCTTTTAAATTTTTTTTTTAAATGTCAGTGTGCTATTAGACTATTAGTGTTAGCAAGGGAAAAAAAAAAAAAAAGAATTGTTGGTGCCAGGTGGTGTTGCTAAAATGGTCCAAATTTATCCCAACTACGGTCATATATTCTCAACTACCCATTTTAAATGTTATTTACGTATAACCAATAAACGATATTAATTTCTTACATAAGATATTGTCAGCATTGATATGCCACAACAGACCATTTCTTAATTATTCAGCCAAAAATATAAAAGCGTCCCACAACGTTGTTACATTTTCAAATATGTATATATGTCTGTATATATATATATAACACACTTCTCAAAGCCATGTCTGATTGCAAAGAATACCCATTTGAAAAGGAAAATTATCAAAAACTTAAAACAATATTAAATTAACAAAAGTAGTCAAGATTGGTAGATCCTTTCAATAATCTTGGATCGGCAGAGGAGAAGCATATGAGTATTATTATTATATGATTTTGACCAGAAATGGGTATTATTATTATTATTACTATTATTATTTGTGTGTTGTGAAGTTGTATCATTATCATATATATGGATATTAGATAAGAGTACTTGCAAAGATAACCTGTTCCACATGAGGAATTAGTTGGGGCAGAAATTTGATATTCCAGCTAATTTGCCATATCACAATTTAACTCTCTCTCTTGTAACATATGGAGAATTCTACTGTCAGAGATCGCGGAAGATCTACATTGGTGACAAACGACATTAGCTAGTTAAATTTACTTTTAATGAGCTCAGACGACAAGTAATTACTTAGTACTATACTTACAAATGCATGTTTTTATTAGCATTATAAAATTTCTCCAATATTATATTCGTTTATTCATATTGAGGAAATATCTTGAGATCTTCCTAGTTTTTCTATCGAATAAGATATATCTTACGAATCTAGAGAGACACTATATTTAATTTCCTCACCTCACAAATATCTAATATATATAAGCGTGACCTACACGAGTGATCTACACACTACTATAAACTGATCAGTCTAACCCGTGAATACAAAGTTGACTTTATCATATTATATATGGGGACATATATGACATTCTTTTCTTTTTCGCTTAATTATTAGCATAAAAAACTTTTTTAATGCATATGCGGACGTGTGTATTCATACACGTAATGTGTGTCGTGAGAGACCTGATAAATAATAATACTTTGGATAACTAGGGTAAGTACTTTTTCTATATATTTATCTTTTGTGAGGGCACATATACATATGGTGATATATTTCTGGAGATTTTCATTTTAAATCATTAGTTTACACGCACTAAATTAACCAGCTCGAAATTAACCAGAAACTGGAGCAAATCTGCAACTTGAGATGTCACAAAGATCAATTCACAAGCCGGCGAAAGTGAACAAATTCTCATTAAAATTTTGAAAAATAAGTCACGTAGTACTGACTGACTACGAACCCGGCATTAACTCCGAAATAAATGCTGCCACAATTATGGTACGTACCCATTTCACACACTGACTTTTCCTCTTTTTTTTTTTTGCTACGACACACTGACTTTTACTTCGTTGTAAATGATGTGACTGTTGATGCATACACTTAGATATTGTTATTGAAACTCAACATTCACCTCCAATAATAATAATAACAGTAAATATACTGTACCGACGAGAAAAAGAGTATATACACAATCACGGTGAAGAGTATGCTTCTCATAAAATATCATATAAGACCATCCCTATACAAATATCAATATCAATATCAAATTTAACACAAAATAAAAAATAAAAAATAAAAATATTATATTTGACATTAAATACTCTAATATATTTATATCATTCAAAATATTATTTTGTGATTTTATTTTTTTAATTAAATTTATTAAAAATAAATATCATAATTAATAAATGATATAAGATTACAAATAAGAATGAAAACTTATGATGTCGAAGAGAATATTTTGTAATATAAAACTGCATCATCATAACGTTCTTTTATTCCTCAAGTTCAAATGTAAATTTTTTAACATTTGTCAATGTCAAATTTAACAAAAAATAACATTTGTCAATTTTAATATTAAGTATAACATTATATGGAAGAGCGTGTTTTGAACTAAAATACTAATTGTATTGTAGTGAAAATGTTCCAAGCGTTCATTAATTAAAGCCACTGTCATGGCATGCGTCACTCAACGCAACAACCCCAGAAAGTAAAATTTAAAACTCATAAAGAAGACTTATGGTACTAAATGTAACAAATTCAGGTATGACCATATACAGACAAGACAACTAAAAATAAACAAAAACTCCAAAGACTAAACGTTCTGCTTCTCAAGCCTTTCCAAGTAAAGGAAAATTAATGATCAAACATCAATCAGGGAGAAAAATTAAGAATACAACAGTAGTACTGTGGTCATAAGATAAAATCAAGTAATTATAATTAGATTACACTTATACATATATAAGAGATCACAAATATATCATATATATATCATATGGTTGCGAAATTAAAGTGACAATTTCCCTTTCATCCTTTCATCTATTTTTCTTTCCTTTTTTTTTTTTTTTTACCCTTCTCTATATCAAACAAATTATTACTTAGGGTTTTTTCTTTCCATTGTTACTATCATTAACTATCCCCTCATTCCCGGCCAACATCAAGTACTTGTCCCTCCTAGTGTAAGAAGTGCACTCAAACCCTAACGCCTCGGCCAGTTGCTTCTGTATGTAATTCGCCACCTCAAAGCTCGACCTCGCGCCGCCACCGCAGGTCATCTCCTTCGGAACCTTCCCAAGAAAATGAACCTCGTAGCAAGGCCTGGGGTTCATGAAGAAGAAGAAAGGGTCGAGCCACTTGAGCCCGCTCGCCGTGGTCCCGTAGAACATGGTCACGTGAGTGTCCACCGCCACGGGGACGATCTCGTCGGTGAGCTCGGCGAACAGAGAGCTAAACCTCAGCAGATACGGCTCTCTGCAGGTCGTCCCCTCGGGGCAGACCACCAAATCCCCTTCCCGGAGGAGCTGCTTCATCGCCGCGCCGTCGTGGTGGCGGTCCCTCGTCAGCCTCACCGTCCGGATCGTCGATATGAGCTCGGACATCTTGCTTAGGCTGTACGTCACGGCGGTGACGGGCCTGGCCAGCGCGACGCTGAGGAAGACGGGGTCCAGGAGCGTGCGGTGGTTGCAGACGTAGAGGATCCCCTTCTGCCCCGACGCCGGCGAGGCCGCGATGTTGGTCGGGCCCTTCACCGTTATGTCCACGCCGGCGTAGATGCCCAATGGGGTCCCGATCCTGAAAGGGAGGAAGCCCATGGAGATTCGGAAGATAGCGAGGATTATTCCGATGGGGAGCCACATGAACATGGCTAGAGTTGCGGCGGGGGTCGGCAGGAAGGCGAGCCTCCCGTCGTGGAAGACGAGCGGTTTCGGGTACTTTTCACGCGGCATCGCCGCCGAGCTCTTGTCTTGTTGCTCTCTCTGGCTCACTACGTAGCCTTCCTGCGGTGTGGCTCATGGCATGTTAGTCAACGTCAAGGGATACAAATTTTTGGGGGCAAAAAAGAATAAAAAAAAGGAAATTAGGATTGCGTTTATGTGTTGAACTGAATGGTAATTAGGTAAGTTTGGCGTGTGAGCGTGTGTGTATGAAGACGGCAATTAATTGTTTGGTTAAAGGGCGGTTTCTCTTGGCCAAAACATAAAGTTTTCCCTTTTTTGATTTATTTGAGAGAGAAAAAAAAATCGTTGCTTTTGCATGCAATCCTTTTTCTCTACAGTACGGATTTATTCTAAATTGAACCGTGAAAGGTTGACAAATGCATGGTATGGTGGTTATACTTATAATATTGATAAGGTTAGGTAAAAGCCTTAACTAAAAGTTAATTAAAGAAACCCCCACGTAACATGAAACGAAAATAACTAGCTACACAAGGCAAGAAAAAGCACACACAAATTGGTAAAAAGACACATTAAATCTACTTTACCTTGCAAAGGGACATAAGAAGTTGGTCATGAAAGCTACTAGTCCCGAGCCCAATATCAGGCCTTTCGTCGCCGAAACGCTCCTTCATCGCTCGGTGCTTGACGAGCAAGCCCGGCTCGGACACAAACCCGGTGAAGCACTTCCCCGAGTTGGCAATCTCCAACTCAGTCCCCAACACCTCGTCGACGTCCAAGTACTCCTTCAAGAAGCCCTCCACCAAAACCCTAGGCAAGCTCGTCACCACAACCCTAGCCCCGGCCGAGGCAAAGGCCTCGCAGGCGAGCCGGTTGAGGTTCTCGAGGTAGAACTTGGGCAAGACCGCCCTGCTAACACTGTCCATGGCCTTGGTCCTGAGCCCTCGGAAGGTAATGAAGATCATGACCCTGAGCTTGGTCTCGTAGTCCAGGACCCAGAGGAACGAGCAGGACATGAGCAGGGCTAGGGCTCGGAAAATGCCACCGCCTTCGAAGGCGACGAGCATGAAGTAGGGGAAGAAAGAAGAGGACCTCAAGAGGACGCCATGGAAGTCGGAGACCATGGTGATGGGCTGATCCGATCCCCTGCCCTCGAGGCTACACTTGGCTACGGTGGGGAAGAGCGCGTTGGTCTGGTTTTGAGACCTCGTCGACATGTTGTTGTTAAAGCCACAGTACTTTCTCATCTTCCTCGCGGCTCTGTAGAACGAGTTCGCTAGCAGTTGGTACAGAACCCAATCCAATAGCTTTAGAAGCACCATTGGAAAGAACATGGCTTTTTTCTTTTTCTTTTTTCTTTCTCCTTTTTGTGTTATGATATATGGATTTGTGTGATGTGTTTGTGGGAAAGAAGAGAGATTATAAGGTAATGGAGAGTTTGTGAGGATAATGAAAAAGAGAGAAAGTGAGAGAGGTGTGGAAGAGAAAAGGGTATGGGCAGTGGATATTTATAGGACTCATTAAATGTGTGCGAAGAGGTCAAGTTGACCAAAAGGGCCACGCCGATTGCATTAATTCGTTTCAATCCTTGGTTTGGTTTTTGTTTTTTGTTTTTTTTTTTTCTCTTCCCATTTGAAGTGTTTGGACCAAACTTGTGTGAGAGGCTGTGAATATTCAACCCCTAAACGCCATTTCGATGGTCAAATTGGCGTTCCCATTAATGTTAATTACCCTATTAGCGGGAATTTCAAGCTTGTGAAAACGTTATATATGTCCGAGAATTTTTGGGGTCGGAATTTTTTTTTTTTTACTCGGTAGTAAATTTGGCGGTTAGGTACACATGCATGCACAACATGTGTTTTTGTATTTTTTTTTTGATATAATCTGATGCTCAAAAATTAATTTTTTGTTATGTGTCTAACTACAAGTACAAACCCACCCTTTTTACTCTCATAAAATAAATTTGTGTAAAGAATTTTGTCACCCTCAACTTTAATTTTCTTTATTTTCTTATCTTGCACATGCACACAACATGTTGTTGCTGCTTCTTGTGCTTTCATATTGGATAAAACAAAAATTTTTAATAATAAAATAAGATAATTAGGTCTCATTATTGGTGACCGGCTGACCGCCATGCTGCTCCTAGAAAGAAAAAATGAAAAAAAAAAAAAAATCACCGATATCTTTGTATTTTTCTAAAAAAAAAAAAAAAAAAAAAAACTCTCTAGATCTATTTGTTCCTTTTTTCCAAAGTCATTGAAATACGCGCACATTTTTGAGCTCGAGATCATTTTCTGGTTATCAACTAGACTACAGGAGGCTGGAACGATGTATACATATATCAGTATATATATATTCATTATTATATCAATCCATATATTGAGGACCAATCCCGAGTTAGATCACCCATATCCTCTGACTCTTTGACTTTTTATTTCTTTTTTTTTTTTGTCAAAAGAAAATATTTTAAAATTACATTGCCACGAGTCAAATCTCATTACTTTGCTCCAACTACCTTCTTTGTCCTTAAAAATTCGTTATTACTAAAATGTCCTGGCCAACATAAACATATATAATGCACTTATGCACTACACTGTATACACACGTTATATGATAAATTGATAACTCATAAAAATTAAAAATATATAAATAGCTTATTATATTTTTCCTTTTTTTTTTACTAACGTTAATATTCATTCTGCACCAGGGTTTAATTTGTCTGGAGATGTAATAATATCAAAACCATCACAGCCGTTGAATCCAGGAAATCAATGAAGGGAATAAATGGTCATCAAAGATTATTTTTATTCCTAACAGCAATATAAAATATTCATTTTGAGGCTTTTATTGATGGGACAACATATGCAATGTACGTTTCTACACATCTTCATATGAAATAATTATAAGTTACTGATCACAATCGCATTCACATACTTAAATAGTACTAGTCATTCAGCAGAAGGAGAAATACTACTATTCATTTATTGTCAAAATTAGTGACTGATCATTTTTTAGTGCTGGTTATTTAATGCATGTCTTCGGGGTTTATGAGATCTCAACTGTCTTTCAACCACAAAGGGAAAATAATTGAAGATTTTTTTTTTTTTTTACAGTGCTGTTTTCCGAGATATTCCCTTCTGTCCAGCTATGGCTAACCAGAGTAAATTAACATGCATGGTAGGTGAGGAAATGTGAAAAAGACAATTATCAGAACTTCAATCTGCGTGATGTTGTGGAAAAAATAAAATACATGTTAATTAGTGTTAATGTTCATTTGAATTTCATTGAAGAGGTTTTTATTTATTTTTATCTTGAGGCAGGTAAGATCATAAAACTCTCGCTAGTGGTTTGGTGAACTTTTAATCATTTGAAATAGATGTTTCAATATTCATCCATGCGTATGGTTTTGCATGCAATAATAATAGCATTTTCGAAAGATTTCCATATCCATTAGCACGTCCCATACCCAAGCCGTGCCGTACGTCTTGAGGTTTTTTTTTTGTTTTTTTGTTTTCAATTAACCTGATCTGGAAAATTCTAAACTTAATTACAATAAGTGTTGTTATTAATTACCACGTTTTAAAGGGCGCGCTATCTATTCTGATTATGTGTGGACATTTTTGTGCATATGCATATGTATACATATATAAAACAACAATTATAACTGAGGGTCTAATCATATTTAACGATATTATAGATCTTAATTTTATTTAATAGCACCTGCGAGTAATTTAGGAAGCCTAGACCACTAAGCATTGTAGACTCGCGTTTATCCTAAGAATCAGTTCGAGTGACAAGGTCTTACAACAGATGTTAAGGTCTCATATTCAAATATTGCATTTCTTCTTATATAGAAGAAGTATAAATATATAATGTGATTGAGTTTACAGTACTTGACGGTCCATACTCATTTTATATATTTACACCTCTATATATATAAGAGAAAATGCAATATTAGAATCTGAGACTTTAACCTTTATGTTAGAAGACTTTGCGACTCGAGGTAAGGAATAAACGTGAATTAGTTTTGTATTCATTATATATTCTGATATTGCGAAAGCACGTAAGGATCATGATACAAAGTGCTGTTAAAAGAGTTTATCTCAAATATCATTAAACATAAATATAAATAAAAATTAAAAGAGATGGTGTTTACTATCCCAAAAAAAAAAAAAAAAAGGAGAAAAACCATAACGAATTAATAAAAAATATATATATACAAAAATCACCACAGTGTTAAACACTCCAAAATAATGTCTTTACAAGAACATTCCACAACCAAGGTGCTAATTTCATTGGGAAAAATAAGGAGAAAAAGAAACGGGGATGATCATCTCTCGGAATTCCATATCTGACAAATGAGATATATGACACGTCAAGGTGCTTTAAAAATATATAGAGAAAGAAAGAAAGATGATAATGGACAGCGTTCAAAAATTGACATAAGTCATCAAACTGCACCGATCAAACAAACAAAAAACGATAATAAGGAAGAAGACTCATATGCCTCTGCTGACTTGCTCCATAATGACTCGTTCTATATGCCTTTGTATAACCTGCCACATAATTTTCTTCTGCGACTGTATAATGTATATATGTGTGAGATTGACACATTAAGCTTTTTTATAAAAAGGTGAGACCAAAAGCCATATGTAATTCCCATCTCTAAATGTTCTTCTTCTTTTTTTTTCTAGTAATTAAGTACTTATTCATTATGAATAAATTACGGCCTAACCCAAATTTAGCTAGCAATATGTTTTATTTTTTTTCAATAGAAGGAAGCTGAATTAAGAACGTATCCCAATAAAATTGGCACACACTTAAGGGAAACATGGTAGTCTCAATGAGGTTGATCTTAGCTAGTAATATACTGATACTAAACTATTAATTAATTTGCATACTCTCTGATGAGATTGTAACATTTTCTTATGAACAAAATTTATAGATATTTATTTAAATTATAAGATATAAAAAATGATTTTCCTCAAATTTCAGGTTCTCCGCTCGTCTTCCATACGGTTAAGGAGCTAATAAACTCCTTTTCCCCAAAAAATCACAGTTATTATCACTTTTTTTTTTTTTTATCATACCTGGCTCAATTGACAATTTAAGCATATAAAGCGTTTGCTATACAATTGATAAATGTCGGCAACATATGAGTGTACGAATGATTGCGTTGGCTTATGCAAGTAATAAAAAGAGCTAGCTACTACTAGAAGCTACGTTCCGATACATTAATTAGTTAAGTAAAGGAGAGTTAAACATGTCTTGCATGACTTCTTGAAAGTTATAACTTATATAGCAACTAAGTATATATATGTCCTTGCAAAAAAAAAAAAAAAAAAAAACTAAGTATATATATGTTTGATTATTTCTCTGATCTATCAGATTTCTTTACTGAATATAAAGGTGTATTTGAAAAAGATATGCTGTGCTTGATTTGTAGCATTTTTTATCATGATCTCCTATTATGGGAACTCAGTATATTCTTTGCCCCTTCAAAGTTTTCAGATGATGTTATGAGTGGAAATGTATTGGTTGGGAGCTAAGTTGTAATCACTTGTACAAAGTTGATCGCATCTGTATTAATTAGTGTTTCTGTGTTTGTACTCTTTTGATGTATTAATGAATTTCATTTTTCTAACAAAAAGTAATAAAAAAGTAAATTTTTTATTCATAATAAAAAGTATTTTGGTTTTGTAGAAAACAACTTATCAAAGAAATTATTCTAAGAAATTTTTTAAGAGTTTAAACAATTTTAAAGCTTATATTTCTGTTGGTGTAGAATTTGAACCAACGACGAGATCCGCACCTCTAGTGTGTGATGCGGCAATGAAAATAAAGAAAGTCGCCGGAAAAGTAAAGAGAGAGAGATTTTTAGAGTGGTTCGGCCCTCCTCCGGAGTAATAGCCTACGTCCACTGTAGTTTTTTATTTTCCTTGGGTTATCCAAGTACAAATTCCGGCCAAAGAAGAGAAAAAAGATCCCCCCAAAAGGGTGCCTCCCTCTTCCTTTTATAGACCAATGGAGAGAGGTTGCGTGAAAGCAAAGGTCTGACATCCTATCCCTTAAAATCCAGGAGTAGGTGACCGAATGCATCTCTGCAGATTCACCTCGGTAATTACACAAACAGTGATAAATCCGGGTTCTGCGGGTACAACAAAGTAGATAAACAGTACAAGAGTTTGACCTATTCTACCCTGCGCGAACTCCATTTTCGATCGGGGGTCACCAGCTCCGCGGGTCGAGCCCTCCGCCTTGAGTGAAGTCCTTGCTTCCTCTTCGAGGTTAGCTTCGCGGGTGTGGATCATCATCGAGGATCCGTGGCCTTCTTGTCCATCAATCCTCTTCGAGGGTCTTCTTGTCCATCAATCCCTCTTCGAGGGTCTTCTTGCGAGCTTCGCTCCTCCTTCGGTGGAGCTCTTCATGACCACCTCCGAGGGCGTACGATCGAGGATCATCTTCGTCAATCCTCGCTCATTCTTCGTTCCTGTGATGACGTGGCGTCTACTTTCTTCGCGGCTGATGGCTTGTGCACGCCTCTACTGCCCCTCGAGGACTTCGCCCCCGAGACTATATTCCTTGACGAAAAATCACCTACAACATCTGCCCCCCAATCCCGAGGGTACGAACCGTGCCGCTCGGGATTTCTTCTGTGAAGCTACGACACTTCTCTGGGGACTTCGCTTGACGTCAATCTGCTGGGGATGCATCATCTGCCGCGGAGGAAGCAATTTGCGGAAGCGACTCCGGCTACGCCGAATCTTCCTGTTGCCTCGAAGGTAGACATCCCTCCAGTCGAGGACTCCGTAGAGAAATGGGGTCTGACCTCTTCGGAGCCAGACGCCCCACCGGCACTAACTCCGTCGGTTCTGGCACCGACCCAAACTTCGCCTAGGTCGGGGTGCTCGTCTCCGACCATCTTCGATGGTGGAAAGCGGCTGTTATCTTCAAAATGAACACACGTTACACGAAGTATATTATGAGTTTAAATACTACCTGTTTCGCGCTGTTGCCACCGACTACATGATCAAGTCCCTTCGGGATTATCAATGCAGTCGCACGTCGTGTCCTCTTTGAGGACTACAACTCGTCTGAATTATGCCCTCTTCGAGGGTTATGATCATAACAAATTAAGCGTTTGATCAGACCGCAACTAGAACGAGCTCTTCTTCGAAAAACTGCTCTGAGTCGCTCTGGGTTCTTCCTTCTTCGAAGGATTATCCCGAACCAGGCCCCTTCTTCGAAGGACTGCCCTCAGTCAAATCTAATCATCGACGAAATTTGTAAGTACCCCATTGCTCGCACCGGTCCCCGGCGCTTCTGAATAAGGTGTGGCCTCTTTTCTTTTATGCTTTGGCAAGTTTCCTTACCTCAGAGTTCCTCTTTTAAGCATACCTAGGTCTTCCACTTTCTTCGAAGAGCAGAATGGTTCTAGGAGAAAATTAGCCAAATGCCCCCCAAGTTAATCTCCGAACAGGGTCCCTCCTCCGAATGGATGGCCTTACAAGAAAAACCTTTGTGCGGTAGGAAGCCTCAACGGTTGAAGCCTACGTAAGCCCTTCGGACCCACGCGGTCTAGCCTCGCACGTCTTCGAAGTACCTATAGGGCGCACCTATTTCTTTACGGTACCACGGATGCCCCCCAGGCTGCCTGAGCGCTTCGCGGTCAAAAAGGCAGTCGAGGGTGGTGCTTTTAGGAGTCATCCGCTTCGCGGTTCACTCCTTCATACACCGAGTTTATAGTCCACTCCGTAGACTTTTTTGAGTTTATAGTCTACTCCGCAGACTCTTCTGAGTTTATAGTCTACTCCGCAGACTCTTCGTAGCACCGGTCCCCTTCGGGGTCTCCTTTGGAATTCTTCATGGCCTCGGACTTCTTTGAAGTCGAAGCATCTGCATTGACGTAACTCCACGCCCGGTTCAGGAAATCAGAATACGTCCGCAGCGGTTTCTTATTGACAGAAAACGCAAACGGAGTATCTACGCGGACGGCGGAGTTCGCAGCAAGCAGTAGGGCGTCATCAGCCAGAGGCCCTACTGCGACTGTGGCCTTGGTGAATCTCTTCAGCCAGGCCTGGAGAGTTTCGCCGTCCTGCTGCTTCACTCGAAAGAGATAAGCAGGGTTCTTAAGGTGCCTTCGGCTCCCCAAGAATTGTGTGGCGAACTTCGTCTTCAGGTCCTGACAGCTCCCGATTGAGTTGGCAGGGAGTCGATACCACCACCTACGTGCTTCGCCCGCAAGGGTGGTGTCGAACAGTCGGCACTTGATGGCATCAGAATAGCCATAAGCGCGGGTCCACAAGGAGTAGATCCCCACGTGGTCAGCTGGATCCCTGGTCCCATCGAACAGGCTTACCTTCGGCAACCTGAGTTGATCGGGGACGGGGGCGCTGAGAAGGTCTTCGGTCAGGGGAGTGAAATCCCCGTCCAGAATTCCTTCGCGGGCAGTCCCACCAAGGAGCCCTCGGAGTCTCTCGATCTCCACGGGCGAGAAGCCTTGGGATGCCAATGTCCGCCTGCTGGAAGTAGTGGTAGCCGATCCGCCGGCTCGGACCACAAGCGGCCGCACACCTCTGGTGTGCGCCGCGGGCTAACGCACCGTCGCAGTCCTTCGGCGGCGGGGGACGCGGGCTGAACCTTCGTCTATGCCGGCGGCAGGTCGCGAGCCTTCGGCTCGGACCACAAGCGGCCGCACACCTCCGGTGTGGGCCGCGGGCTCGCACACCGTCGTAGTCCTCCGGCTTCGATGGTTGTGGACTGGGGCGCCTGATCCGCCAGCAGTCGCCTCCTCCAGGTTGGCCTCGGTAGTGCCTTCGGCAGCCACCCCTGCCTCGGCCTGGAGTCGCGCCCGGAGTACGTCTGTTTGCTCCTTGCCGGTGAGGAGCGGCGGTCGACTCTGGCTTTGAGCTAGAGTCTCCAACGCGCCGCTCATCCGCGCCATGAACTCCTCCATGCTCGTCAGCCTCTGCTCGAGCTGCTCTTGCTCGGAGGTCTCGGGGCTTTTTCCTGCTCGTCTGGTCGTCGGCGCCATGATCTCCGACCACGGGTGACGACAAAACTTCTGAAAGAAAGCTTCAAAGAAAAACTGGAAAGAAAGGGCAAAGGGGCCCTCCTTCTAGCGCCAATCTGTTGGTGTAGAATTTGAACCAACGACGAGATCCGCACCTCTAGTGTGTGATGCGGCAATGAAAATAAAGAAAGTCGCCGGAAAAGTAAAGAGAGAGAGATTTTTAGAGTGGTTCGGCCCTCCTCCGGAGTAATAGCCTACGTCCACTGTAGTTTTTTATTTTCCTTGGGTTATCCAAGTACAAATTCCGGCCAAAGAAGAGAAAAAAGATCCCCCCAAAAGGGTGCCTCCCTCTTCCTTTTATAGACCAATGGAGAGAGGTTGCGTGAAAGCAAAGGTCTGACATCCTATCCCTTAAAATCCAGGAGTAGGTGACCGAATGCATCTCTGCAGATTCACCTCGGTAATTACACAAACAGTGATAAATCCGGGTTCTGCGGGTACAACAAAGTAGATAAACAGTACAAGAGTTTGACCTATTCTACCCTGCGCGAACTCCATTTTCGATCGGGGGTCACCAGCTCCGCGGGTCGAGCCCTCCGCCTTGAGTGAAGTCCTTGCTTCCTCTTCGAGGTTAGCTTCGCGGGTGTGGATCATCATCGAGGATCCGTGGCCTTCTTGTCCATCAATCCTCTTCGAGGGTCTTCTTGTCCATCAATCCCTCTTCGAGGGTCTTCTTGCGAGCTTCGCTCCTCCTTCGGTGGAGCTCTTCATGACCACCTCCGAGGGCGTACGATCGAGGATCATCTTCGTCAATCCTCGCTCATTCTTCGTTCCTGTGATGACGTGGCGTCTACTTTCTTCGCGGCTGATGGCTTGTGCACGCCTCTACTGCCCCTCGAGGACTTCGCCCCCGAGACTATATTCCTTGACGAAAAATCACCTACAACAATTTCATTTTTAGGACTTAGCGTTCATTAATTATATAGATTATTATTTTTAGATGATGAAACTATTTTCCATCAATTATCAATTATAAATTTATAATTACTGAAAAAGCAAAAACTCAACAAACGTGTCCTATACACCTTTGTACTCTTCAAAAATTTATATTTTATTCTTAAAAAAATTCGTTATCATCTCTTTTTAAGGATCTATTTGATGTTTATTTATTTTTATTTATATTTTAAAGAATATGACCAATGTTTTAAAAAATTACAAAGTTAGCCAATAGCTCATAAAAATTAAGAGCATATATATAAAGGTAACATCAAGGCAAATAAATGGCTATTTCCTTAGGTCCCATTTGATAACACTTTTACTTTCACTTTTTTGTTGATAAAAAATTTTAAAAGGGAAATTACCAAAATTCACTCATGGATTCTTGCGAAATGTCACGAATATCTCTTCAATTTATTATAATAAACACCTATCATTTTTAATTCAGTCCAAAAATGTACCTTTGATTGAGTAAAAAGTGTATTTTTTTAAACACTTTAAATACCCGAGTGCATTAAACTATTTTTGTCCATGATAGTCACATCATCTATTCTGATTAAACAACGAAAATCTAATGGTGTTTTTTGTAATATGGTAAACTGAGTAGATACTCGTAGAATTTCACATGATCCCATAGGAGGTTTTTGTTATTTTCTCTTTTTAAAAATGTGTTAATTTGGTAAACATGTTTTCATTTGATGTTTTTCTAATTTGGAAACAAGTTTTTCAAAATAGAGAAAATAAAAAAAATATTAATTATTTTCAAAAATTTTTTATTAAGAAACGTCAAACCTTATAAACTTTTTTGCGTATTTATTAAATTTTTTAACTTTGTATACTTCATCTTTACATTTTCTCTTTTTCACTCCCTCTCTATTAGTTACAAAATATCAATTGTATTTTTTTGTTTTTTAAAAAGAAGTAACAAATAATAATGATTACCACATATGTTTTGTATTTATTAAAATTTTGAAAACAAAATAATAAAAACACTTCTAAATTTTATTCATAAAAACAAAAAATAAAAACATTACCTATTTTCTCAAAACATTCTTAAAAAATAATGGTTATTTACTAAATAATCTCCTCCTATTTTTAATTCCCCAAATACCCCTCCCACGATATTCAAGTACCTATTCCTTTCGGAGGTCAATACTCAATATATAGTATACACAGTAACACAGACATATACACCTCGTGTTCTCCAACCTCTTCTAAATGGCCACTCCATTTCAAAGAAACTGAGTATATGTAAATTGTAAACAATTTATCAACACTACCCAAAACAATATATCAACCCTTTTACTCAAAAAAAAAAAAAAAAAACCAATATATCAACCCCATTAAATACAATTATAGTAGATAAAAGTTACGAATTAAATGAAAAAGATAATTGCACTTGAGAGCGTGTAATGGAGAAAGTGCATGGGTCCTAGAAGGCAAGGAAAAATAAAGAAAATATAAAACAGAGCTTTTGTGGTCTAAGGATTTCTGCTTTATGTCTTTTGGCAATTTTAGGAAGGTGCAACGAATTCTAATCACCAAAAAAAGAAGGGGTGTCAAAAAGAATATATTTTTAGAACGATTTTATTTTTATTGTTTCAATTTGGTCATCTAATTAACGGTCATGATCATTAGGTAAACAAATAATTTGTGGAGTACTGTGTTTTTAAACAATAGCTAAGGTTATTTCATAAAATAATAAAAAATTATTGACATAACAAAATTAAACATAATTTTTACAGTAAAAGTTAATTATCATAATAAGAAATAATTGATAAGTAGCTATTTTCTTAAAATTTTTAAATGCCTATTTTAAAAAATAAACTTTGAAATGACTATTTATTGGGATTTCTCTTTTATCTAAGGATATTTTTAGGATAACATTTGTTTGTTTGTTTTGTTTGTTTTTTTTTTTTTTTCCTTTCTAAATTTAGGATAACATTTGTTATTTAGTAAGATCCGGAGACAAAAAAATTACGTTGAGGTGACCATAGAAGTACTATATAATACACTTTTACAAGTTACAACGTGAGTTGTCTCGAGATCAAGGACAATAACATCTTAGGTCTACACAATTTATTATGATCATGAAAGGACATAAAAGTTCAGTTTATAAAATAAAAAAATTAAAAAAAAAACAAAGGAATAGTATTTAAGCATGATTATCATAGATATCCATTTGCAAGCTAGCTAATTGAGCCTAGATCTATAAACATTTCTATTCTATGGTGCATTTTTGGCTTTTCTTTCTGTAATTATTACCCATTTTCAACGTTTTTTTTTTTTCTTCTTGTTTTGTACTAATATTTTCATGGTCGGTATTATTTCGTCCCTTTTTTTTTTTCTGAGATAATGGCTACTTGATTTAGCTAAAAGGAAGGTCTCGTGATTCAATGTATCACCAATTGCATGCATGCTTTTTGTTTATGGCGTTATTAATTGTAAATTGGACCAAAGTATGGAATTGCCGAAAGAACGCAAATCGTAATTCATACGTTATAAAACTAGACTACATGACATGTATACATATTGGTACTAATTTAATATTTTTGGACCACTCATAATTAAATTGGCTATTGGGCATCGCAACTTGTTATTGGTTGGATTATCTCATTATCATCACGGGCCTACTACAATTACAACGCAAATAATTATATCACCCATACCATTCGTACATGCCCAAACCAGAGGTTATTTTCAGATAAAAAAGTGGCACATCTTCCACATAAATTAAATTAATATATATCACATTTATATAATTTGATCAATATCCATATATAGTAGGAATGTTCTTCGGAATCTGCACATTTCTGGACTGTAGTACCAGTGCACCAAACATTATATGTACTTAAGAA
The DNA here is from genome assembly GCA_018132145.1 of Boehmeria nivea var. tenacissima. Taxonomy (NCBI): domain Eukaryota; kingdom Viridiplantae; phylum Streptophyta; class Magnoliopsida; order Rosales; family Urticaceae; genus Boehmeria; species Boehmeria nivea. The sequence goes on along the minus strand of CM030876.1, from coordinate 13,591,839 downwards.
ATTTTATAGGCATGTAATAAATAATCGAGCATTGATTTATAATCTCATAATCAAGTTTGATCCGCGTTCGATCCTTTCGAGGAATGAGTAATATTTCAAAGTTTTTATGTGGTATATGTATGATCAGCTTAAAATATTATAGGGGATATATGGTAATGCAATATTCCTTGGTATTTTGTGTATATATATGACGGTCAAAAATATTGTAGCAAATAATTTGCCAGGTTTATATGTGATGAGCATGTGATGATGAATATTTATTACAACAATCTAATTGTTCAACCAAATACAGTCACCAAATTAACAGTGGGATACTTTTTTCTATTATCATTAAAAATAAAAATAAAAATTAAACGATATGGAAGCCTAAACCCCAAACCTCAATTGAAATATTGTCTAGCACATGCCCTAGGTTGTTGGAGGCAATTTATAGGTAGGGAAAATGTATCGTACTGGTTAGATATAAATATACTAAGAAAGAGTAATGCTTCCGTCAGACGCGACTGACGAATCGTGGCCGTCCATCGTGGTGACTCTCACGGTGGGACTCACGCAGGGCCCATCATAATGGATGGCCACGATTCGACAGACGCGACGACGCTAGCATCCTCACTAAGAAAATATTGCTTAAGCTCACATTCTAGATTTAAAAAAATAGTTTAAAGCTTTGTGGGTTCATATTATTATATATGTATTGAGAAGGTATCAGTCACTCACTTTGCACGTGCCTATATGCTTAATTTAAGCGGTACGGTTCAGTGTGAATTTTGGGCCTGAAAACTGCACCAAATTATTCGATTTTCAAAACGATGAAATAGAAAGCCACCAAATTTCAGTTATTGCTAACCATGATTTATCGCAATTTTTATACTAATTCTTCTAGTATATATGTTACATAAAATAAAAAGCATGCCCATATATAACTAGAGTTAATAAATATATGGCATATCATTATTAACCAAAGTTTCTAACCAAAATCTATAGTTATGTTGCATCGCGCTCATCAACAAATTAAAAAGGTAAGAATAGATTATCTAGTTAAATATACTAGTCTTCATTGGATTATAATTTTCTTGAGTAGAAGCTAAGCGTTAGCACTATAGTGGATGGCATAATGAGTGAAATTAGGCAGCCAAAACAATTAGATTATGTTTGGTAAGAGAAAATTAAGTCGAGGATGGTAAGAGGGACGACCACGCGGAGAGAAACATTTGTGCATTAAGAATGGCTGTAATTGTAAAATTCATATATATATATATATATATATATAATTTGTAATATCTTTATAAATTTGAACAATTTTAAGCGGTAGATCAAAAAAGCTCAGGAATCTTAGCTCAGATTGTAAGTAGTTAATATTTATAATTGTATGATTCGTGAGAAGAAGTGGAATAACAAAAATTGATTTGAGACTTGATTCACACATCTATCTTTTAAAAAAAATGGTGATTTGCACAATTCATATTAGAATTGCTCTATCTCCATTACAAGTTTGAGTATTTGCTATAATTTTTCATTTTGTTTTTAAGTGCTTATAATCTTTTTACTTTATATTTTCTATAACTCAAAAATCTCCGCTTGCCCAATCCTTTCATCGATCGCACAATTGAAGTAGTAAAATTAATCACAATTCACAAGAAGCCTTGTACTTCTTCTGTAGAATAATAAGATCCTTATAAACTCTCTTCGTGAATCGTATCTGTCAAAAATCATGTTACATTGTTAATTTAATTGTTATGGACCTTTTAGCTAGATGTAACGACAACGAGTCAACGACAATAATAATAATAATAAGTTAAAGCATTATGACTTTAGCAAAGTAAATAAAATAATATTAATACCCTTGACCAAAGCTGAAAACTCCGGTATATATCCCAATTCCTTCTTGTTTTATCAAAAATAGTTACAAGGTTAAACTTGAGACTTCTAAATATAGATATATTTATATATATATATATATAACGCATTTTTTTATTTTTATATTTTTAAGAGAGATGCAATTTTTTTCGCCCTTTTCTTTCCCAGGAGGAGTTTCGAACAAAATGTATTTTTTTAGGGAGAAAGAGAAACGCTCCAAAAGGCTTTTTTGAGAAAATTACAAAAACTATTCCATGTTGGTTAAAAACTATTTATGGTTAAAGATTACAAAAGGCTTTTTTCGAGAAAATTACAAAAACTATTCCATGTTGGTTACAAAAATTACACCTCTAAATATTTTTTAAAAAATTGGTTAAAAATTATTCGTGGAGATTTTTATTGACAAAAATATGGTCAATTAGAATGACAATTTAAACGTAAAATCCATGTATGTGCAAATTAATATGCAACACACGTGCACACTATAAATATATTAAATATGTGTTTATACATCTTTTCAGTTAGGTATGTGTCTAAAGAGACAACTAAACAAGAATCCATAAAACAAAAAAGTTTATTTATTAGTATCATAAATAAATAATATAAATGCTTAGTGTAGAACATTTATTAGTATAGACAGATTTATCTTTTTTAATTAAGGTTCTATTTGGTATATATATATTTTTCTATCCATATTTTAAAGAAATGATCAAGTTTTTAAAAATTAAGTTCTTATTCATTAATACGTGAAAAAACTAAAGGCACAATTCTCAATTAATCGAAATATTGACTATTTTCTTAAAATATCATTTAGAATATAATTATTTATTCAATTTTCTCATTAAAAAATAACTACAAAATCTAATAAAAAGTAAATATGATTAAAAATTATTTTCAGCAATAAACGTTCTCACTTCAGAATATCATGTTATAAATATTAGTTTTCTTTTTCTATGACTATGAAAAGTATATGTTGACATAAGCTATCGGTATTTCTAGTATTATTAATTTCTTTTTTCTTTCTTCAGAGTAACTACTATCACATATAGTAAATTATGAAGCAACAGCAAAGGAGGCATTGAGAGTTAAGACTTTATTCGATGGCATAAAGCTAGCGCAAAATAAGGAGAGAGATTTGAGCTAAGTGGAGTTGCGAACGCTGACGATCAAGTCTCCAAAGGGCTCTTTCATAAAAAAGAAAAAAAGAAAAAAGTCTCCAAAGGGCTCAAGACGAGTGAAGAGGCCGACTGACTGACTGACCGAGTCAAGTCGGCTCTTAAGGGAGATACGCTTTCCAACGCTCTCATGTTTGGCAACATAGATAACATATCCTATACCATGATAACCAAAAGATATCCACAAATTTTCCAAAAAGAAAAGAAAAATCCATTAATGAACCGAGAGTGAGATCAATACTAATACAAATACAAATGGAATGCTCAAAGCCTCAAACATAATAATATATGATTGAGCCGGCTTAGGCCTGGGGGGCTGGAGCCACCCGACTCATACTGATCATCCGTTATAATTTTGGGTCAGTTAAGGATTTAGCCATTTTGCAATATATGTTTTAAAGATTTAGCCCACGTTTTAAAATATTAGCAAAATAGCCATCAGGTCAACATCTAAAAATTCATGACTAAAGAAATAAAATTTGTGACTAAATAAATAAAATACACAGTCATAAAATTTGTGACTATAGTCACAAAATTTTAGAAAATTTAAAATAAACACAATAAAAAATTTAAACAACCATTAACAAAATAACTAACTCACAAATAAATGATTGCCTACACAACTAATTTCATAATTCTTATTACTAAATATAAAATATCTTATAAATAGCAAAAAAAAATATGCAACCAAAGAAGTCACAAATTTCATGACTAGAGACACAAAATTTTAGACAATATTGTCTGCAACAAACAACAAAAACAGAATTCAAAAAATTCATGACTGCAGTCTCAAAAATCTAGACACGAATGTATGGCTATTTTGCTAATAAAAGCAAACATAGGCTAATTGTTAAAAACATATTTAAAAAAATGGCTATTTATTTAAAAAACCGTATAATTTTTGATCTAAAATATAAATTTTTTATTTTTTTTTTCAAATTTTCTTTGAATAGCCTTTATAAATTTTTAAAATTTTACCATATTATCACTATTTTAAAAATGTATTACCTCAAGCCCTTTTTAATTTTAATTTCCGATTCCATCCTTGTGTATTAGTGTTCAAAATTAAAATGAGAAACTCTCGTAAGCACATTAATTTTTTATTGCACAAGCACAACAAGCTTTTTAAAAAATATATATATAAATCTACAATCTATTTCAAAAAAAAAAATATTGCGACCTAACAAAAAAAAATTTGATCGACTAAAATCAATAAATCTAAAATATTAATGTCATCCACAAAGTTAGATAGAAACAAACTAAACGTATAATATAGAAAAAATATTGAAGAGTAAGAAAATTACTTATATTAAAATAAGATTATCAGGCATAATTAAATAATTAAATTTTAAATTTATATGTCCTCTATTTCATGATAAATTGGTCAAATTAGTTATTTTTAGTTTAAATAAACACTCATATCATAACAAATAAACTATGTATACTTATTTCCAGCAAAAAAAAAAACTATATGTATACTTAAAAAAAGACATTTAATCAACAAATAAAATTATCAAATTTTTATGTAAGCTAATTCTGTGATGCTCCGTACTCATTAGTGTTCCATGTAACATTGTGTAAGGGAGGTGTAATAATGTAAAAAGATGACGTAACAAATCTAAAAAAATAGTTATTACAGACTTTTATACTTTGACTACACTCATTTTTAGTGTTATACTAGCACACCACTAAATGAAATACTACATGAAAGCTATATTAAAACATGTAATAATTATTTTTTATTCTTTCTTATACTCATAAGTATAACGCCATGGTTGTGAAACATTACATAATTAGTCATATATCTATTTTGGACCATTATTTTTTTCTTTTTACGAAGTGGCGAAGTACGTTTGGCTGAATAGTAAAGTGGGATAGGGTTGTCCTTGCGTAAACACCTAATTCAAGTTCCCAAACACCTCCCACACCGCCGAATCTCTCTCTCTCTCTCTCGGTAGAGTCCCTTCTTCTCAGTCGCTCTGTGTTCTGTTTTGTTCGAATACTTTGGAAAACCAAAACGGCAATGGACAAGTCTGGGACGAAACAAGTCTTTCTCTTCTACTGCGACGAGTGCGAAGAGCTCGCTCGCAAAGTCGCTTCTCAGTCGCGCTTTATTACTCTTCAGTCCATTAAATGGAGGTTTCAATTCTCTCTCTCTCTCGGACTGAAAGGAAATAAACCCAGTACTGTGTTTCATGATTACTGTGTGTTAATGTTCTTTGTTTGTCCTTTTTGTTTTGAATTTCAAGATGGGCACTTTTTTTTTTCTCTGGAGTAATGGAAAAAGGTGGGATTTTTTTTTTTTTTTTGGGTTCTTTAGGAAGGTATTGGGTTATAGGAAACTACATGAGTTTGAGTGAGGAAATATTCAGTACTTGGTAACTAAAAAGTAAGCTCAATAACTTGATTGGTGGAGGGTTATAGAGATATGTCAGTGATAATGAAGGGAAGGAAATTTGATGGTGTTTTATTGGGTGGGCATTTTTTTGTAGTTAGAGGAATTTGGATTGGACCATTTTCTTTAACATGCATTTAAATTTTCATAGCTGTTTTGTTTAATTATTTATGAGTGTATAAAGGAATTATAATGGTGAAGCAGATTTTCTGTTGCTTCAGTTATCCATAATGGTGGTCCTGACTCCTGATCCAGAGCCATTGTCTTTAATTTATCATCTTTATGTCCTCTCTCTTTCTGATGTAGTTAATTAACTTGGGTAATCAAAATGACATTGATGTATCAGTTTTCACTTTTAACCAGGTGTTGGTTTTACACCAAAACTATATTGGTCGCATGAACCTAATATATCACAGTTATTATGTCCTTCAACTAGTTGTCAAAAGACAAGTGGAAAGAGTGAATTTATTCCTGTGTGTGTCGCCTGATTCATGACATATTTATGTTATTAGATTGAAGCCCTTTCACCTTTATACTTAGATGTCATGAACATTAATGCTCAAGTTTCCCAGACCAAGTAACGATGGACGGTATGAACATAACTTTGATTAGGCATGGTAGTTCTCCTAGGACATTTTTGTCTTCTATGTTTAGGACCATTTTGAATGTATAGAATTTTTGCCGTCAGAGTTATGACTGGTTTGCCAAAAAAAGTTGCCAATTTCTGCCATAAAACTTTTGATAGTTTCCTTGCTGGTCATATACATACATATATCTATCTATATATATATATATATAATTTTCTTTTATGCTTTACCAAAACTTAATTTGTAGATTGGTAATTTTTTTTCCTTTACTTATAAACAGGAGTTTTGACGATGGATTTCCGAACATTTTCATTAACAATGCACAAGATCTCAGAGGACAACATGTTGCGTTTCTCGCATCCTTCAGCTCCCAGGGAGTTATCTTTGAACAGCTTTCTGTGATATACGCACTGCCGCGACTTTTTGTCGCATCGTTCACTTTAGTATTGCCTTTCTTTCCGACTGGTTCTTTTGAGCGGATGGAAGAAGAAGGGGATGTAGCCACTGCATTTACCCTCGCCAGGATGTTGTCAAATATTCCCATTTCAAGAGGCGGCCCAACTAGTTTGGTCATATACGATATACATGCTTTGCAGGTTTGTTTTGGACTTCAATTTGTTTGTTATGTTTTTTTTGCTTTGGTTTCTCATTAATCCTTGAAATTTAACATGTGTATTTAACAATGCTGGTGGTGCACAGATGACACGTGTACTGTCAATTTATTCTTTTATTTCTCTTTCCTATAGGGGACGGGAAGCCTGATTATCAGAGAAGGACTTAAATCTAATTTATTTGTTTTACTTTTTCTTTTTCTTTTTTTTTTTGTGTTGAATAGAACTTATAACCCACATTGCGGTTTTCGCTGCCTGGTTATTAATCTAATCAGCCAAATTACAGTTCCATGTTACTTATGGCACTTATGACATCTGTTCTCATGCAAATAAGGTTGCTTGTATTGAACTGAATTGATTAACAGGAACTAGTTGATAACTCTTACAGTAGACCAAAGGATAAAAATTCGGGATTTAATGATTAGCATTTTTCGAGTTCTACGAATGTGCTATTTTTTCTTGTCTCTTCATTTCAGTGATGCACGGCCTCTTTATGCTATAAAGTTAGAAGTATGAGTATCCATAATATTAAGATGTTTGTGTACCTCAAATTCTTTGTATTACTTTCAATTTGCATTTTCTGCGCTATTTTTAGCATTTCTTTTGGTGAGTCGTAATGTGCTGTGTTCTTTTATCGTGCAGGAAAGGTTTTACTTCGGCGACCACGTTTTGCCTTTGTTTGAGACCGGTATTCCTCACTTGAAGCAACGTCTACATCAGCTTCCAGACAGTGACCATGTACTATGCTACTCCAATCACAAATAATCTCGTAGCTTCCCTTGATAAATGATTTCTCACTTTTCTGAAATCAATGTCCGAAATCTTCATTCTAGTTGTTGTCCTCTCCCAGATAGTTGTTGCATTTCCCGATGATGGTGCTTGGAAGCGGTTTCACAAGCAGTTGGATCATTTTCCCATGGTTGGTTTGTAATCTTCTGAAGCAAATGGTAATGATTGTTTAAACTTGAATGTGATCCAAGTTTGCAATTTCAGGTGGTATGCAATAAAGTTCGTGAAGGCGATAAGAGGACAGTTCGGATCAAGGAGGGAAATCCCAATGGTTGCCACGTAGTAATTGTCGATGATTTGGTTCAATCCGGAGGCACCTTGATTGAGTGCCAGGTACTTCTCCATAGAAACCCTTTTAAAGCTTGAGCTTCAATTTTTTCATAAACAAGAGAAACTAGCCAATTTTTTTTTTTAATATGGCTTCATCGTATACATAATCCAGAAAAAATTGTATAATCTTGTTCAAAGCTATAAACGTGCGTTTTGCTTTCTTCCAGAAAGTTTTAGCGGCTCATGGCGCAGCCAAGGTTAGCGCTTACGTCACTCACGGCGTCTTTCCTAAGCGTTCGTGGGAACGGTTCACCCACAAAGATGGTTAGTATCACAACAAATTTTGTTTTGCTGTTGAAGCTCATAAGTGAGTATGATCTCATTGCCGTTTGATTCTTGCAGAAGTATCAGAGAAGGCATTTACCTACTTCTGGATCACGGATTCTTGCCCCCTTACCGTCAAAGCCATAGCAAACAGAGCTCCTTTTGAAGTTCTGAGTCTTGCGGGATCAATTGCGGAAGCTCTGCAAACTTGAAATATATTTGCGGGTCCGTTGAAATAGACGGAAAACTTGCATAACTTATGATTGCTTCCGAAAACAAAAAAACTGGCCGAACTGTTGTTTCTTACCCGCTTTCACTGAGTGGCGACAAAATTGAAAAGTTTTTGCACTCTGAAATTGTTGTTGTGATGGTTACATAAACGCCAGTTTCACTCCTTGCATTTGAATAACGAGGCACTAATAACTGATTTCCAGCATAATTGCAATCTATTCTTGTTAATTCTGGACAATCGAGAAATTGCATATTGGTTTTAATTTGCATATTGGATAGCACTTCAATCGCAAAAAATTTGATAGATATAAATGGGATATATATATACTAGAGTGTTACAGATTCAATGTTTTTTTAAACCAAATATAAAAAATTAGATTCATATGTTCTTATTAAAGTAAAAAATAACTTTTTAATTTTCAATCAAATCTAATCTTTTACAACAGTTTAAATACTAAATTAAATTCTTATCCAAATATTCATTTACATAATGATTTTGTCAAATAATAATGCAAGTAAAATTTTAAAAGTAAAAATGATTTAAATAAGTCTTTGAGATTATTATCCAAACCACTCTTGTATGTTCACCACCATCTTACAACTACAAGTACCAAGATGATGAACAAAATTGTCTCTAGCATTAAATCAAGATCAACATATGATATACATATCTTATTATCTAGTCAACTCCGAACAGTAATTTTGTTCATGATTAAATTTAAGCCTCGTTCAAGAAAAAGTTAGAAAATTATTTTCGCCAACGCTAAAGTAACTTTAAACCAATATTTCTTTCTTTTAAAACTTGTTCTGTGAGAATGTGAAACAAAATTCTGTACTACAGGGTGTTATGCTTATGATACAAATGAGATAGTGGTTTATAAAACGAGTCAATAAACATCTGTACAAGCTTTTTATATCATCAAAGTCACCGTTTTCCTCTGTACATGACAACACTAGTACATGAACACAAGGATGGTTCACTGGTTTTTTCCCCTTTCTATACAAATTTTCCGACAGCCCCGCTAAACCCTAGAACGATCGATATTGACAAGTGAACTATTTGCAAACGGATTCGGACACCCAAAGAAAAAAGAAAAGGACATCAGAGAGAGAAAAACTCCAAAGGAGAGAAGACTGCACAATCCGGCGAGCAATGCATATGGCTGTAGAGAGACTTCACAATTCAGCAATATACTCTTTCGCCTTATTCCTCTCCCGTGGTTGAATATCAATTTTAGTTACTCTACATAAACAACAAAATGCTCTTTGCCCCGTTCCCCTGTGAAACTTCCCACGGACGTTGTGAAGTATCCATAACTTAAAAAAGGCGGACACCCTCGCGACATTAGCGTTCGCACACAATGCTTCGGCTTCTCCTCTACAATATACACTTAAATACCTATGAAACAGTTAGAACCTCCGTCACCACCATTTCTTAGCGTAGTTAAATTTCTGGCTTTTCATCCGGACTTCCCTTTGGGCTGTCAAGTGGATCGCCTATGTAGGACCCATCTGGCTGACGAATGCATATGTTCAGATTGCTGGAAAAGTAAGGCTCCTGGAGGATCTGAAAGCATTTAGATAAGCTATGCTAGCCCGAAGAACCATTTTAAAGAATTATAAAGTTCTTGAAAGAGCACGTATAGTACAAATGACAAGAAAACAATTCTGTTAAGGAATTAAATGGTGCTTCAGAACTTGGGTCAATGCGGTGATGAAATAAGCTCGGTGATTTGAAGATACGAGAAAGTTGAAGGAAAGCAAAAAGAAATTCGAATTATTACCTGATCGCCACTCTCTGGACCTTCCGAGTGGAAGAGAATTGGCCGACACCGTTTGTCTTCATTCATGAGGCTTGAGTTTTGAAAGTGTGTCACAAGGGCATTCTTGCCCTGGATTCTTGCATATGCCAACGAGGCAACCTTCTCGCTGTTAAACTTCTCCCATTTTTTCCCATTAAATGCCTGCACCGAAATTTATCGGTCCTTAGTTGCTAGAATACATAAACAAGCTATTCTTACTCGAACAGATGAATGAGAAACTTCATGAATCACTTTAATTTCTTTCCAACAGATGAGACGAATAAAAACAGAGATGTAAAACTAACCTTATAGAAGGGTATAATGTGAGTAGGAGACACCATATTTATGAAGGCATAACCAACATTACACTTATTCTGCAAATAATATTTAAACATCATCAACAATAATCAATTTGAGAATATCACTAGCTTTAGTATTTAGTTGCACATAATGTTCGCAGCAACTAGAGACGGTATCAAAAGCTTGTAGCAGAAATAAAAAACCTTGAAATCAATTGGCAAGTACAAGAAATCATAAGTGCCTCGGTGATTTTCGTCAATAGCAGCCAGTAACATCTTTGAAGTATACCTGACACAATGACAGAAAAAAAAAAGGAAGCTGAATCATGCTGATACATTTCTTTCAACGCCTTCAAAAGACTTACCAACAATAAATGATCCAAAAAATAAAAATAAAAACTTTCTTACTTATTAGGGATATTTTTTATCATTAAAGTGGTTCTAGTATCCTCCCCATTGACGATTTTATCTAAATCAAGCTGATACTGCTTCTTGCTATCCAAATTCCCGCTATTCTCAACTCGGCGACTTCGATTACGTTCAGCTAATCCATCAACGTTGGTTGCCAGTGATCCTGAAAAAGAGCCATTCCCAAGGAAAACTGAACCAGATTTTGGCAAAGAAAGCATTCTGAAGCTCGGCGAACCATTTTCGGTAATATTTCCTGGAAGACCAACACCAGCACTCAAAGCTGAACGACCACCAATGTTCATCATATAGTTCCCATTGTTCCGACTCAATCCAACACCTCCAAGAACTTGACTCATGTACGAAGTTTCCGGCGACTCGGGGAAGAATCCAAAATGCCTCTCAAGAGGAACACCTGATGGAGCAGATCCCACATGATGGTGAGATGACCCGATGAGAGAACCGTGCCGACCCAGAGTATGGAAAACCTTGTCCCTGTCCCAGTCCCAGTCCCAGTCCCTGTCCCTGCCCTTGTCCACTGGATGAGAATGGACGCCCTGTGGAAGGTATTGCCCAGGCAGAAGAGTTTGTACGCTCAGAATAAGGAGTTGGACTTCCCCAAAGAAACTGAGGACCAGATAAAGTGCCAATACTAGATGAATTTGAGCCTGGTTCCGCAAATGAAACGGGTCCAGGACTTGTGCTCAGCTTCTGATCAGTAAAGGAGTGCGACTGCGTAAATCCCGCCGCTTGTGTCGACCCACTGGTATTATATATTTGATTTGCCTGGTTAAATCTGCCTTGGTCTTTGCCAATTGGTGCCATTTTCGGAGAGCTAGATAAATGAGGTGGGAGAATTGAAGCTAACCCGGTCAGATGGTTGCTATTCACAGGGCTGAGACTCCCCAAACCAGGAGACTTACCAAAACCACCCATAGTGTGTTCAACTGGACTACCGAATTGCCAGTTACCTGTGACCGAAGAAACTATTTCAGCACATTACTGGAAGGGCATTTGCGGTTAACGAGACAACATCAACTTCTGAAATTAATGCAAGTACAGGCAAGTATCTAATCTACCTGGAGGAGAGTTGGCAATTGGTGAACCCACTTGAGGTCTGAAACTTCTAACTTCGTCTTGTTCAAGCTCTTGAGTCAATTGTTGCATTAAGCTTAAAAAAAATAAAATAAATAAACAAACTTATCTTTTTAAACAGTTCATCTATCAGTAAGTACGGGAAAAGAGAAGATTGGGATGATAGACAAATACATATGACCCACTATTATTACTAAGTTCTAACTTCAGTAGCATAAAAATTCCTATGACTGTATTGATGCTAATCTCATGCAAACACTCAAGAGAAAGAAACAAACTGCACAAGTTTGTGTTTTTTTTTTTTTTAAGATCCTAATGCTGTGCATAATTTTCAGATAGAAATTAACAAAAAAAAACTCTCCAGTTAGCAATCGACATTGTTAGGCGCACAAGAGCCAAGAATGTTCTTTTAGCTTAAGATTTCTTCCCCTGATTGTAAAGGATTTAGCCTTAAACAAAAACCCTAGGAATTTGAATGCCTAAGACAGATAAATAAGATGTAAAGGAAATAAGAATACTTTCGACGTGCTCCACCAGGGCGGCTTGGTTCAAGTTTAATGCGTTTCCCAGCAATGTCACTCCTATTTAATGCTCTAAGAGCTGCCTCTGCAGCTCGGACATCATAAAACTCTATGAATTTATGGTGTCTCTTGTGAGGTGTTTCTCTAATCTGCAATTATCAATGAACAAATAATAACAATTTATAAGTTTACAAAATAAACAAACCTTATATACTTCTAAAGGTGAGAAGAAAAAGAAAAAACATTGGGAAAAAAAAATACATATATACATATATATATGTACACACACACTTTGGTAATTCTTGAAACTACAAAAATCTGTACCTCTTTGACCTCCCCATAAGCCCCAAATATTTGACGGAGGTCGTCATTTGATACCGATGCATCCAAATTGAACACAACAAGAGTTCCTTGGTTAATATCCTTCTCCGATGGGTTATCCTGGAATTTCAGCAGAGAAAAACTTGCATTAGGTGGATGTCAATAATGGCCATTCCAAACTGAACCACATGAAAGGCATCTATAATCAAACCTTGGGAATTGAAAAATGAATATCAAGTTTTCTTCTTCTCAAGGGTTTATTCTGTAATCCACGCATTGCAGTACGAGCAGCTCGGATATCGTAGTAAGATATCATCACAAAACCTCTATGCTTGCATGCAGTATATAAAGTTCTGATATCTCCATATTGCTACCAAGAACGAGGTAGGAGGAGGATTCCATAATTAATAAGCAATTAAAAAAAATGACATAAATTTTGGAATTGTTTAAAAAGAGACACATATACAACACACCCCAAAAGGGACAACATCAAATTTATAGCTGTCTTAACCCCAGCTCTCAAACAACACACAATGCTAGCCAAACATTGAAAAGTAGGAGAAAAATCACAATGAAAGCAACACGGCAATCAAAATAACAGTGACAACCTCTACAAAAAGATCTTGCTAAGAGTGCAGTAGAAAAAAGGGGTCTGATAACACGTGATCGCAACTAGTCTTTAGACACAATTTACAAGGACAGTAAAAACTGAGCACATCTAAATTTTTCTCCACAACTAATGGTCAAAATCAGCAACCCTACCAATTAAATAGGATGAACAAACCCTAATGCCTTATTGGAGACAAAGCGTACTACTTTTGGTCAAAAGAGTTAAGCCACCACAACTTATTTCTCCACAAGTGTATAATTTGAAAGAATCTTAGTGATTTTATATTATATAGGACAATGTTAGTACTGAAAGATTCTATATATTGTTGCACAGCTAGTTGATTAAAAATAGTGCATGTTATATATCATACGCGATTCTATTTACATATCTATATTTTCTGTTGCTGTGAATTTAAAAGGGTTGAATCGGTATGAATTTAAAAGGTCATGCATATATTCACTTTTCCTATAATGCCTTATTCAAGCAGTATAAAAATAGGTCTTTCTTTTATCATCTAACTACGTTTTATTTAATAACATTTATTTAGAAGCTCATGAAGTAATTTGATTCTATTTCTATTATGAAGTGTCTTTTAAATTAATGCCCATCATGTTGTTGCACTGATTAATTAAAGCTTATAACAAATATATCTAATTGTAAGCCTCAAGTACAAGAAAACAAAATAAACTAGTCATGTATGGAGGTAAATTTGAGGTTAAATTCATAATTGAGAAATGACATGTTAATTTTACTTATATTCTTCAAAATTCAGATCATTAATATTCAAAGTAGGATGAAGGGTGTAATAACCCCATCCCCTTAAACGGGTTTTTTGGCAGGATGAGTTATACTCTAGTACCCACCCGATCACTAAACTGAGGCTTAGCATTATATCATTTGAGGTAACAAGTAATGTGAATACCTCAAAAAGCGATCTCAGTTCAGAGTCTTCGACGTTACTATTGATATTTCGAACAAACAAGGTTCTCGATGGATGCTCGCCATATGGGTGCTCCCCAGCCACTGTTCCCACACCATTTGGAAGTGCAAACGGACTAATCCCATTTGCGGTAACCCCATCGCTAATGCTCATTTTTGATAGACTAATACCAAGGCTCTCTTGGGTTTCAAAGTCCATTTCCATTCCCCCTCCACTGCCAAAGAGATCATAATCCTCCATCTCCTCAAGCTGACTTGGCAATCCGCTGAGGTCAAAATCATCAGCTAAGCCAGCTAAAAGCTCATTTTCATCATCAGGAAGCATATTTCCAATCTCAGCTGGTTCAACATCTTCAAGAGGATCTTTACTCGCTTTTCCTTGGTCAAGCTTGTTTAAATTAGGAAGCCCATCATCAATTGCTTTTCCACCATTACCTAATTCAGTGAAATTCACTGCATGTTGACGAAAACAAATCTAAATCACGTTTCTTAGAGATACGGATATAGCTCCACATTATCTAGCAGATAAAGAAAACAGAAACATACACTTCTCATGTGGAAGGACAGGTAATGAACTAGAAAACAAGCTGGCATCGCTTGGTGTATGATGTGTATCAGTTTCATGTAACATCCCCCATAAATTGCTTCCGGGTTTCCTAGGAAGATTGATTGGCCTAATCTCCGAAGGACCTACATAGAGCCAAGAATAATTTTTTAATAACTCGTGACAATTATCAAACAAACAAATATACATGAAAACCGTGCACATCTGTTTCATGCTTTCACCAATCAAGCAAAAACAGGTCACCTGCGAGGCGACTCAACACGGAATCCTCTAAATGCTTCTCCATCTTGATTCTTCACTTTCTGACAACACAAGGGGAGTGAAACAAAACATGAGCTACCGTAAAACTATCAAATGAACATAAGAAATAACCTAAATAGGCATGTACACACAACATAATTATTAAGGTTATATAATATAAACGCATCAAGGACAAGGCATCAATAGGCATAAAAAAAAAATGCATCGACTTAGCTGGCTTTTCACAAAGTGATAAAAAGGACATGCATTGCAATCATCTATTCAATGCACAGAAGGACATAAATGCATTATATATCAATATAATGAAAAGGTATGTGTGGTACAAGAGAATCAACCAAATTGCAACATCATTGAGCTCATAATCAGCAGTATATCATCACACCAAATAACAAGAAGGATATTAAAAGCCGCCAAACACTTCAAGAGCTTAATGATCAGCTGATTAAATCATTGACTTAATGTAACACCTATCTAGGCTAAAATCCAATCACCAAAATGAAAAACATAGGTTATGTCAAGCTAAGCAAACCCAAATGCAGTACAGAAGATCAGCAGCTCATAGGAAAAGAACCAAAGTCAACACTTTTTATGCCCTCAAATTCAAGCTATACCACTACAAACCAAAAAAAAAAAAAAAAAAAAAAAGGAATTGACTTTCGTGATGCCCAGATACAGTGACCAAGACCAAACCCCAAAATACTCTCAAACTTGCTTGCTTCCCAAAAATTACCCAAAATATGGAAACCCCACATGCAGAAACCAAACAATCATATAAGCAAACGAACCACAAACCTAAACCCAAGACGAAATTGACCCTCCGCAGTCCAAACCAGCCTTTTGAATTACCTAATAAGATTGCTAACGATAAAGAAAGAGAGAGGAATAGTACCTTATAGGAAAAGGACAAAGTGGTTAAAGAGAGTTCATTTAGAAATGGGTATTGAACAGAAAACACAAACCAAATAACTTTTTTGGTTAGTGATCAAGGAAATAGAGAGAGAGAGAGAGAGAGAAAGAGTTTCGTAGAAGCAGAGGAATTTATTTCTTCCACTCTTCTACTTCCTCCACTCTCGCCGGGAAACCAGACGGGAAAGAGAAGGAAACTGTAAGAAATTATTTTCTCTCTTTTTTTTTAATTTTTTAAGTTTCCGCAGAGAGAGAGAGAGAGAGAGAGAGAGAGAGAGAATGAGAATGAAAAAGAAGAAAATGATTGGAGGTGAGAGAAAGTAGTAGTAATAGTATAGTAGTACTAGTATTTGAGTACCAAGACGAAATTATTTTATCAACACAAAACATTGAACCCTCTCTCTCTCTCTCTCTCTCAAATAAAAAATATATAATAAATAAAAATAATTAATGGGGTTTCTCTTCTCTCTTTTCCTCACTAGTTTCTCTCTCTCAGAACTAGAAATTGGGCTGTATTGGAATATCTTTTGGAGTCCGTTGACACAACACAACACTCAAACCCAACAAACACAACACATACGCTCTCTCGCGTTTCTCAAAACCCCAACTCTTCTTCTTGTCAAGTTAAAGACGAAAGTAAAATTTAATTTTATTATAAAAAAAAAAAAAGTTTGAATGAAAAAAGAAATATAAAAAATGTGATATAAACGTAAATTTCGCGTTTCGGATAATTCATGGGGGGAGTGTTTGACCCGATTGTTGTGTTGGAACTACGGAAATGCCATTATATCGTGGTGCCACGTGTCCGAGAGTTATTGGGTTTGGGCGTGCGGTTGTTCGTGGAACGGAATGTGGGTGATTTTGTCTCTACTTTATTGGGTGTGGGGTCTGGTGACGTGGGATTGCGTCGGCGAATGGGCAAGTTTTACGCTGCTTTTGTGGTGTATGTGAAGCGAAGGGTTTGTCGAATCATGTGCTGACACGCCACGTTTCGTTGAATGTTGATCGGGCTTAGGCCCATTTCTGAATCTGTTCAGGCCCAACTGTTCAAAGTTAGCTCATGATGTTGCTCTAAGGCCCATTTTCAAATGTTATTTTCTTTTATATTTATATTAATTTAATCGCTTCTCAAGTCCAAATTACAATCTCTACTCCTAAACCAGCTGATCTCAAACTATGCTACTTTTTATTCATACGACTTTCATTTTCCTAAGATCCATAAGTTTCAAGAAGAATAAAAACAAATCTTTCTTTATCAATTTGAAGATGTTAAAAGATGAATGATATAATCATTTGTATAAAAAATAATTAAGTTTAGAAGCGGCATGAGGTGCAAATTGTTTATTTAATGGCATAAATAAAACTATTAGTTGAAAAATGGCACTCTTCAAAATTCTCTTTTTTTTTTCTAAATAAATTAGGGCTCCAAACCCGATCCTTCTCGATCTTTAAGTGATTTAATTGACATTCATTAACTACAGGGTGTTTTCACATTAATAATTTATACTTCTTTTGTGTTAAAATTTTAATTTATACATTTAATTTTACACTACAAATATAAAACAAAACAAAAAAATACCATTTATGTATAAGTTATTAAATAGTATTTAGAATGATCGTATTTTGCAATTTCATTCATCACAATCCAATAAAAGGCCATATGTAGGAGAGCGGAGCTTCAGAGTAAGTCTGGGCTTGATGAGTTAGCCCAAAAGTAAATAGAAGGCTACTTTCAAAGCCCGTGTCTATGCTTGAGAAAAGGTCAACGGTCTTGAGAAAAGGTCAACGGTTTCGGCCTAGCAAGAAACTGTTATAGTCAGATTTTTGTATTGAAAAATTGGATGTAGTTTCTTGATACATGACATGTGAATAAAAACAAATTTGTAGTAAAAAAAAAAAAAACTCGATATAGTCCTCTAACGTTTTTGAACCCTCTCTTTTGGATGTAAATTTTGTATTTTTTCTTTTTTTAATGATATAATGGATTATAGATGATTTTGAATCTGGTTAGATCTTTTAATTTCCAAGAACTCTATTACATCAACTTCGTTGTCCGATTTTCCATCAAAGTTCGAAGAAAATTTTGTGCACCTGGCCTAAGTTGATGGAATTTTCAGAGTTGTTCAAGAGAATCCACGTGTAAAACAAGTTTCCAAAAGCAAGATATGAAAAAATCAATTTGTTTGTGTCCACTAATTAATGAGAACAAAATATTTTCTTTAAATAGAACTAATAAATCCGACATTAACCTCCGAGATACTGACTATCACTTGTTTTCGAAATATCTTTATCACTTGTAAATACTTGAATTGGGTCGCTTATAATTGAGTATAACTTTTCTTGGGTTGAGATTGTCACGTAAGGATTTGTGTAAGAAATTGTGGCTTGCCTTGTCCCCTTTTAGAGCGGTGTATTTGTAGGCGAAGACATTGCCTTTTATTTTTATTTTTTATGACAATGTTAGTCATTTCTTTGCCAATAAATATCTCGTAATCCGTTCCCTAACGCCTCTAATTTAGTCAAGTTATAACGCATTAAGTAGAATCGTGTTATGGCCATTCGTTGGTTGGCAAACAGTTCCTATTGTAGAGTTAATGTGCCAATTCAGTAATATCGTTTCGGTTGTAGCTAGAGCAGCTCGGACAAAATAGATGCGGTGCACAACGGGGCATTCGGTAATGCATGTGGGGACTTGTACGTTTCAACTTTGGACCAACAACGTTTGACAGAGACTAACTAGGTCTAACACCGTTTCGCGAGGATCTGCAAGGTCCGAGCGCCCGACAAGGTTCGACTAGGTTTGGCACCCTTTGACAGGGACCCAGTAGGGTTCGAAGGGGCTTGTTAGGTTTGGCACCCTCTGGAGGGAACCCGGGGGATCCATTCGAGCCTATTGGGTTTGGCACCATCCAGCTTGGGTTCAACACCCTCTGGTGGGGTTCAATTCCGAACGACACTAATTGATGGGGTCTAGTACCAAACGATGTGTTGTGGTTACATGCATGGTGGCTTGAACATAGACGCATAAGAAAGAGCCTACAAGGCCCAGCTTGTACTGACCAA
Organism: Boehmeria nivea var. tenacissima; assembly: GCA_018132145.1. Classification (NCBI taxonomy): domain Eukaryota; kingdom Viridiplantae; phylum Streptophyta; class Magnoliopsida; order Rosales; family Urticaceae; genus Boehmeria; species Boehmeria nivea. The sequence goes on along the minus strand of CM030876.1, from coordinate 13,572,810 downwards.
GTCTGGAGAGGTTCGGCTAGGTCCAACTCGGTTCGACAATTCTTCAGCTTATTTTGAGTTTTTTCCTCTTTTGAGCTCACTTTTCCCGTTTGTGTTTAGGCCGTCATGTCTTAGGTCTGAGATGGGTTGAAGGTATCGTGGGGGATTTTGAGGAATACCCCATTCTTGACATAATGATAATCTATACCCTATGTGTGTTGCACTTTTAATTTATACCCCAAAATTTACACTACAAACATATAGTGGAAATGAAGGGAGCACACCACATGGGGTATAGATTATTAAGTGGCATCAAAATTGGCTTTATTTTGAAATTCTCTCTTTTTTCTCCAGCACTATATATTAATGTTTGGAGTATTTTAAGATGTTTGTTTCTAAGATCTGTTTGGAATTGAAAATGTAAGATTATGTTTGAATAAGATTTGACTAACTGACATTGACATATTTTTTAAAGAAAAATAATGACTTTTATTATTATAATGCATAATCAAATATAAAATCTCCTAATATTGTATTATAATTTCAAATTACATTATAATCTTTTAGAAGTTGTACATACGTGCTTTTTGGTTATTGCCACGTCACTAATCCTTTTTTAACGATTATGATGGAAGGGATATTCTCACAAATTTTAAAAAACTAGAGATCACATGTGTTAATTTTTGAAATCGAAATACAACTTATAATGAAAACACATTAACATATACGCATTTGTGTAGAAAGCCCTAAAAATAATGGGAGATTTTGAGTAATGTCTATTTTTTGACTCACATTTAATCGAAATTTTTTGAAAAATGTAAGTTCTGTACAACTATTTTTGAAAAATGCAACTTTAAAAGAAAAATTGCAGTCTATGCCACCTTTTAATAGTGAATTGACCAAATTAGCCCCTTTTTGTTTTACAATTGAAAAAGACAAGAAGGGTTTAGAGGGCAACATAGTAATTTGGTGATAAAAAAAAAGTGGCATGAGATATAATAGTGACATAGATTAAAACTTGAATGTGAAATGTGGTATGTGATCAAAATTTCTCTAATTAATCTATGACTTTTCTAGTATTACACTTTTAATTTGTAGTTTTTTTTACACTATAAAATACAGATTAGAAATTGATAAAATATATCATTTAAGCATAGATATTAAATGACACTTATAATGACATTTTTTATGCGATTTTCAAAAAATGATTGATGGAGGTTCAAGAAATTGTAGTAAATAGTCAATATTTTTTTTATGTTTTTAAATGATAGCCTATGTTTCAAAAAATTAAAAAAATAGCAATGTTATGAATTATATAACAAAAAAGTTTCACATAAAATATTACACATCTTTAAAAATTTGTAAGATATTTTGTAACACTTCAATTTTTACTTATTATTTTTTGAAATGTTAAACAATATATTACAGATGCTTATAGATGTGTAAATATTTGTTTGACATTTTTTGTTACGAAATTAGTGGCTATTTTTTTAATTTTTCGAAACATAAATTATCATTTAAAATATCCATTTAATTTTAGCATATTTTTGCAACTCACCCTATTCAAGATTTGATTTTTATAAAAATAAAAATGTATAAAAACAATTAGTATATATATTTTAAGTACATAAAAGGTTTTTATATAAGTGTCGGCTGTTCGTTTGTAGCAAATAAAAGCATACGATTGCTCGAGAAAAAGGTGCTACTGTTCTATGAAATAATGATAATATTACTCATTTAATCATTCAACTCTAATTACTATGTCAATAAAGACACTATTTAATGGGCTGTCCTAAAAATGACACGCTTAGTACGTGCAGTTAATATAATAATTCGAGCCTTGTGCAAAATAAAGGAACATGATAAGTACAACATTTTCTATAATAAAAAAAAGTTATTCGATTATAAATTTTAACATAAAATGTGATGAGAATTGTAGATGTTGAATTTTCGTCAATATCGAGTACGTACTAACTCAAGTTTAGAACAAAATTAGATGTTAAAAATAAAATATTGGAGTTGTTGTCGGCTTTAGTTGTTTGATGTTTAATCAAATCAACAAAAAAGTACACAAGAGTAATTTTTCGGAGATGTGAATTAGAAAAATCTTATCACTCGTCACCTATTTATAATACATTGCAAGCTTAGCTTCCAATTTGAGTATCATTTTATTTTTTTCTATGAATTATCCAATTTAAAAATAATTGAATATTTATTTTGATTATCTCTTGGAGAGTTGAAGAACGGATTTTATATCAAAAATGAACCGCGTATCAAATCATGTATGCACCTCTGCGAGGAAAGATTCGAAAATTAAAAGATTTCTGTATCCATGAGCCTATGGCCCCAATGGCCCTTAGAGCCATCCGGTTTCATGTAAAATGTGTTTTCACGGTGTTGAGCACTTTTAGCTCCATGAGCCCAAGTAGTCATTTAAAATTACCCGATAACAAAAAAGATTTAATATTTACTTATTAATTACAAAATATAATTATCAATGCACTTATTTTTATTGAAAAATGCTAGAATAGTGCACGATTTTTTGCACTATCAATAATGTACGGCTTATAATAGCTTAAAAAATACATAAAATTAATTTTTTTTTTTACACATAAGTACATTACATCATATATTAACATGTTATCTATTCACTTATTAAATTTAACCAAAGAATTATGTTTAATCGAAGATGAAAAAGACGAAAAAAGAAGTTTGTCTTTTTAATATTTTATTTGTTCTTTTTTCATTTCATCTCCAATTGAACATAGGTTTAGTTTCAAATTTGAGAAATGAATTGATAACTTGAAAATAGACGTTGTAATGTACTTATGTGTAAAAAAAAATTTTAGTTTTATGTATTTTTTAAGCTATTATAAGCCGTATACTATTGATAGTGCAAAAAATCATGCATTATTCTAGCCTCTTCCATTTTTATTATATCCAATAAAAATTTAATAAATCATTAGTTTTATTGAAAAAAAAATTGGTCATTTATCATTTAATTTATATGAAAGACAACAAATTTATTGGCATTGTTTTTATATAAAAAAAAAAAAAGCAGCATAATTATATGAAAACCATAATATTTATTGGGCTCTTTTCTTATCAGAGTGATGTGTGGCTCAATCGGTCCAGTATGATCATTCCTTCGAATTACATCGTTTCTTTTTCATGAATATCGATTAATATATCACAGTGAAAAAATAAATATAGATACGATTAATCTCGATGCAATTGATAATTTAACAATACATAAATGCACTATTCATAAATTCGAAAGAAAATATTCAAGAAGTAAAGATAGATAAGAACCAAAATGTAGCACTAAAGATTACAGATTCTCTTAAGTATACTTCTCCAATTAGATTATACTAATCAAAGACTAAAAAGCCAAACAACATAGACTAAGCACAAATATGTATGAATACAATTCTAGGCCTAGCTGACATGAGAAAACTCTTTGTTAATAAATATATTTAGTGGCATTGTTGTCTTGTGATTAGTAATACTCGACCAATAGCATAATCTAGTAACAAGATATTTTTGGATTACATATAAAAACAACATTTGAAAGGGTAGAAAAAAGAGGAAATGAGAAATTAAACATAGAAACCGAGATGAGATGAGTTACTGGAGGTCTTTCAGAGGGACGAGACAAGTCACAATTTCACAGACAAATGGAAGACAAACCACCTTCTTTTTTTCTAAAAAAAAAAAAAAAAAAAAAGAAAACGAAGAAGACAGACCACCTGCCCATTATGAATTTATTTGGGTGGTTAGTTTGCTTATGCACTGCTCGATGAGAAAAAAAATATATATGAGAATGGACATATTTGAATGAGAAAGACAAATAAAGAATTAATCTTTATATTAGAAGATTTTATGATTAGAATATCCTTAGATTTTGCCACGAAATAAATTCCATGACTTTGAATTGTATTTAACCACAATTTTTTTTCCTTATACATTCAAAATTATATTCTTCTAGTGTCGTTTGGCAAAAATTCAACAGTGCAAATCATTATTTCGTATATTAAACAATTAAGTATTCTTTTTACAGTGTTTCAAACACTCTTGTCGCAATAAAGGTTTTTCTTTTTCCTTCTCAATTCAAGTTTTCTCTCCCAAATCTCAATTCAAATAATATAAACAAAACTCCTATATAAACACTAATTTAAACTCAAATTAAATACAAAAATTTGCCCCTTTTTTTTTTTAATCAATCAAACTAATTACTTAAAATTTTTTATCAAACGACGTCGTATAAATCGAACTGAAAACGAGTCAAAACACTAGTAATCAGAAAAACCGAAACAAACAAAATGGGAGACAGAAGAGCAGAAGGACAGCTGTCAGTCGCTGGTGTGCTGCCGGGTGGGTGCACGGGCAAGAGCGACCGCCGTGGGACCCACTCCCCAATAGAAGGTGGGACCCACGTCTTCCTCTTTCTGGTGGTGGTACAGTGGCTTTGGCTTTGGCTTTGGGCTTTGGGCTCTCTCAAAGATAGTCGTCACGTGGCCACGTGGCCTCCAAGAGTGAGTGGACAGGATATGCGTGCCAAGCAGGTTAAGGATATCCCTTTGTCTCCTCTACGTATTCTTTTTCCCCCTCTCCTATACGCTACCGTATGTGTACGAGTATTTTACGGTGGTGTATTGGGAGGGGTAAATGAGTAAATTCGGGTCTGGCCTTTGTTCTTGCCTACGGATCCGTGCAACACGTGATATCCTTATTATTGATTTTGTTGCTAAAAAGACAAAGCAAAACCCCGAAAAAATAAAAATAAAAAAGCAATTTAGGATTTAAGTGAAATTGAGAGTTTGGTTAAAAATTTAGTACGAGTATTTCTAGTAGTGGTGTTGAACGCATCGTCCACTATTTGGGACCTTTATAGTACTTTTTATAGGGCACTACTTTCTTAGGGCTTAAGGAATTTGGCCCAAAAAAGAAGAGCACTTGAAGAGTATCATTATAAGTGGAAAACAAAGTGATTATGGTTTGTATTTCCTTTTTATGAATAGTAAGTAATATTATAATTGAAAGTGAATTTGATTATAATAATATCATTGTACAAGTGCGAATCACCACTGATCAAGTCATCGGAAAAATGTAAAATATTGTGTATAATATGAGTTGCTTGATCATGAGAATATAATTGGTTGAATTATATATAATTATTGAACAATTAATACATATTATTTATTTCTAAGTTAAGTAACGTATTTAGATTGCTTTTGATTTTGTAAAGAACGAAGTGGGAATGAGATCCCAATAGTCCTGGCATGCAAACCCAAACATATAAAAACTATTATCAGTGGCATTTAAAAATTGGAATTAGATCAGTCAATCAAACGTTTTTATATATGTTTGAGTAACATATAGTATGTGTCTTTATATATATTAATATATATATATATACACACATATACACACACAAAGTAACATGATACAATATGTGTCGGCTAGAGATCTTTTGCCTTGCATGGGTTGGCATGTCTTCTTCACTTATTGTTGTCAACTTGTCATCAATATTTGGTGTCCACACATTTTACACATACAACTGCATATGTTTCTAATATTTATTTATTTGTTATTATTTTCTGAATCTAAAAATCGAGAACTTAGTAAACAATATAGAGAATTTTATAAATATGCATATATTGGTAGCTGGTTATCATCGAGTTGGAATTTTATGGTCCATATATATAATTTTCTCCCTGGCAAAAATTTCCATATGTTTTTTATTCCCTATACTTTTTTATTAGCTATAATACACATATTAAAAGGGAATAGTGTAGCACTCACAAGCATATTGGACTAAGCACACATGAAGTTCTCAAGTCCTCACTAAAGTTGAAAACACTAGATGTCCAATTAGCACCACTTTTAGGAATAAGATAAAATTTCAGTTAATTATTTAAGGTCCACCTACTTTTAATGCTTGGTTATTTTAAAGAGGAAAATGAACTAAATGATTGAATGACAATGACAACTTTCTTTTTGGTGGGCAAGTAGTGTAATGGCCCCATTGAAGATCCAATTTTACAAGAGTGAAAAACAAATTTAATAAACATGTTATTTGTTTTTACCTTAAACTAATTATTCCATTTTTATATTGCTGTCTTTAATAATCATTGAGTTGTGGAGTTTCCACGGCAAGAAACTTTTGAAGGGGAATTTATGTATATTTTTCTTATATATATGTATTCTGTATAGTCAATTTGTCAAAGTTAATTAGATATGATTAATCCAAATTACGCTATATAATTATTCTTGTCATCTTATATGAAAGCCACATTAACCTACATGCATTAATTTGGGCACTGAAAGTGACTCTCTTGTTAGGTTAATAAAACAATATATATGCAATCATATTTATTATTTGTTTTATTTTGTTTTTTTGGTTATATATATATATATATATATATTAAGTTGATTAATAGGATCTCTTTTGGAACATGATTAGTAGTGGATTTTCCTCACATGCATGGTAAGGATAAATTCTGCAAGACCCAATGGTAATTGGGCTCCACTTTGAAGTGATGTATCATGACTTTAAAGTTTAAACCATATAGCCATGGATTCACATGTGCTTCTATTTTTCAATAGCTTAGGTTAAATTGTCAAAAATCGATATATATTTTAAATATATAATTTATGTGAAGAAGATATATGTGGGTATTTTTGGTACTTAATATATTGGGCAATATTATATGGTCACATATATATTTCTACTATAGGGAATAGGGTGTTATACCTTTGGTATGATAAAAGATTACCACAAGTTATTAAACTAACTAAGAATGAAGACTATATATATATATATGTATATATATATATATATACATATAGGAGAAGAAATAGTGCATTAACAGACCAACTTTTTGTTTCCCATGATAAGCATTTTGGTATTATCATTCAAGATATTCATTTATAATATATATTTTCACTCATATGCTGCTATCATTGTGTGTTGCTAAGTTAATTTTTGATTTAATGATATACCAATTAATGAATTAGGAAAATAAAATTTAATAATTTTTCATGATAAAGATACAAAAGTTCCCATCATTGCCTCTTTTTTTTTTTTTTTTTTTTTTCCAGTAGTAGTATTAGACATAATCCTTCCACATGTTGCATCCTCTTGAATCTTGATCATGAACTGTGTGTCTATTATAATATAATATTGATGACTTGATGATTGATTACATTATATATAGATAACGATCATATCCCTATATGTGACCATCAGTGTATTTGTCCTTATACAAACATGTATATATATACATAATTGACTAATTGTATACATAAAAATATTGAAGGCTAGATCTGAGCTTTTTCAACTTATTGTTGATTGCTTGTCAAAAAAAAAAAAAAAAACTTATTGATTGCTTCGTTCCTTTTCTAATCTTTTCCTTTTGAGTCAATGTTTACCCCTTTTCTTTCAAATCAAGAAATGGATCACAAAATGACTTATATATATTGTACTTATTTTATTAGTAATAATTTTATGTATACGTATATTTAAATAGGTACAATCATGTTTGTGTTTACTTCCTTACACCATAACATGCAAGACAACAAAATCTCCATTTTCACGTGACAAGTCTCTCTGGACTATTTTTCGTCATTTAAAAAATATAAATTACTTTGCACAACTTTATTATTTTACGTGGCAAGCTAGCAAACCATGAAGAATATTATATAAGGAAAAAATAAAAAAACTAGGAAAACAAGAAAAACATGACAAAAAGACACTTGTCTTTATATCTTATATTTTCAGATCTCTCTTCCCTGTTACTATATTGTTACATGTTATTATTTATTTTTCAAACATGTACATATATATAATGCACGTTAACCAAGATTATGTACGTATCGATCAGTCAGTATTTAGTAATGACATATCTTTTTCCTCATTACTATATCCTGAACTAAAAGCAACATATTTCTCCTTTGATTTTCTCCAGGATTTAATATTGCCCATCAACGTCCAAAGTATACAAGTTCATTTCTATAAGAATATATATGTTTGTTAGGTAAAATCAATATGACATATTCTTTTCTCTCTCATATGCTCTTTCTACGCATTTAACACACTAAATTGATATTTCCATTGTTTGTCACGAATATATTGTATGAACTCATTGCTAATTATAATACAAACATTTTCTAATTCTTCAATATATAGTAGCCCCACTGGCCTCGCCGGTTTTTTCTAAAATGAGTCAAGACAATAAATTATCGATTTTAATTCTCGAGACTCAAAAATCCAGATTCGAGACCTATTGTATACATGACATTGCACAATTAAAGCTTAAATAAGTTTATATTACTTTGAGTTATCTATTTTCTGAGTCGCAGAAAACCTAACGCGAGACACAGTACTATACATATAAATACACAACGACGTATTTTCTAATCAATAATTAGGGTTACTTTAACTAATTAAAATAAGAATCTCAACAATTAATTGAGATAACTTAAGTATAACCACAACGTACGTATATATAAAACAAACAAGCATTTTGAGTCTGCGTGAAGCTACTAGCTAGCTAGCTCACAGTCAGACATAATATATGATATATATATTATTAATAACCATGACATTGATTTTTCAAATATATATCATCATCAAAATGACCGTCCTATAATATTATCTACACAATTAACCCTAATTAGATTAAATAGTATTAATTATAATTAAGAGTATAACAGAGATGTGGTCCCAGAAATTGAAAAGGTTGGCCCAGCCATCGATCGGTGGTTAGGAAGAGTAGCATATATAATACTTTGGTATTGTTGGTGGGAAATATTAGAATATCCTTTCCATGTCATGATGGATGACTGTGCAACAATTATATCATCACTTGTATTGCATTTACATTTTTATCTAAATTTTATAGCCATGTTGTATTTACACCTTTAAAGAGGAAATATATATTTTTTTTTTTGCAAATCTGCCCACCCTCTTACCTTTTTGAGAAAAAAAAAAGTATAATATATTTTATCTGTAATGTTACCTAATGATTATAAAAAAAAAAATTCTCCAAATAATGTGCCGTCCAAGATTGTGAAAGGGGGAAAAAAAAAAAAAAGAGATGAGATTATTTTTTGCTTTTCCATGGTCAATTATTTGTCAATTTTTTTAATTAAGTAGTACAAGGCAGGGAAGAGTAATCCAGACTTCCTATTTTTCTTTCTTTATCATAGTGTGTTATGAGAATTGCATAAATAAATAAAAAAAAACTAGTGTTATATTTTTTTTGTTTATTTATTTATTTTTTTAGAAAATAGGAGGGGCGTTCCTTAAAAAAAAAAAAAAAGGCATGGAGGGGGTGTGTAATGTATCATATATAAATTAATATGTCTTATATTGTAATTAATTAATAATTATAAAGGCAACAAAGTCAATATTGAGGTTGGATAAAATGTCGGTATTGGACGGTGTGGGGCTTGCTTTCAAGTACCGAACGGGTTAAACAAAGTTTTATCAATTTCTTTATTTTCTTGCCATTATTAAATATACTTGAGATATATATATATATATATATAAGCAAGTGACCACTTTGCAAAGCGTTTATTAATTTCATTTTCATCATTTATTAATAAAAAAAAATATCGTTTTGAAGTTAAATGGTAACTATAATCTTTCGGGGAAAAAAAAAAAAAACCTTTTAATGCCCTCAACAGTTCGTCTAAAGTCTAAACTGGACAAAAGTGGTAAAAATAACATTATTGGTGACTTTTTGAAATCCAAATGAATTTAAGACCATAATGGTTTATATAAGGCCACTTTCATCAATAGTTTTTTCTTCGGATCAGAAAAATATCTTTTTTCAAACATAGTTTCTTGAACCAACACACGTAATAAAGATGTTAACTCAATGATGACTTATATGAGAGTATTATGAATATATTAGTGTATAAATGTGTATTGACGAATAAAAATAAATTAGCTGAAAGACCAAACATATTCTGGTGACATATATATGATGATGTTACATATATTGTCTGAAAAATCAGGACCACGTAACCAGAGAATTAAATTTTTTGGCGTGGGGCATGGAAATTATATACGTTGAATTGTTTGTATTGCCGTCTTTTGATTGATGTGTATGCATATATATATATATATATATATATACACACACACTCTAACGTTCAGATATATTGTGCCATGAGTGGATTGATTTGCAATTTGCAATATTTTCTAACAAAATTACGGAATCACAATCTAGGTTTAGTCTTTTCTAATTCTTTTGCATGTTTTTAAATCATAGGATGCTTTGCTTTGTATAGTGTTGAATATTAGCAATGATAATATACAGAGTTTATGGCATGCTTTTGCATTGCAAGGCAAACACAAAATATTTTGTTCAATTTGTATGTGAATCAAAACAAATAATGAAGGTTTTAGGAATATATTTTTTGCCGAAGAGGATCCCAAAAGGGCAAATCAGTAAAACAAAAGCTCTGTCGATGAGATTAAATCAAAGTGTCCATAAAATTTAATTTGAAAGTTCTAACCAAATTTCTTTGTTCTGTAATTAATGTCTTCATGCCCATTTGTCCAAGTTGGAGGGAATATTATTGATGGAATCGTTATCAAATATTCTTTTTTTTTTCTACCAAATGAATATTCTTATAATCAGGTCATAAAAACACACACTCGACTCACCAAGAAGTATAGACTTCTTAAGAGTATTAAAATTAAAGTAAAATTCGTGAACTTAACCAATTGCTAATTAGTAATTACACATCGATTTAATTTAATTTTTTTAAAATTACTCGTAACATAAACAAGTCTGTAATTTAGTTAGTGAACCAATCATATTGCAATGATAGTGAATTTCCCAAAAGACGATTCATCAATTTCTCATCAACCACATTCGGATTTCGATCAAATAATTTATCCGATTCACCAAAACAACTCACACACAGTCTAATCGGGCCCCACAAACCAACAGTCCAACCTCCCCGACTCCGCCACGTGTCACGATGACGTGTCCACCTCCCTCCGCCAGCCCTTCAAGCCACGTGGATTTCCACCTAACCACATGAGAAAATTAAATATAAAATCGAATATACACACTGTCCCTTTCCCCGAAATACCCCTGCTTTTCCCACGAAATTACCCCCCAACGCCACTTCCGTATATCGTACATTTTTCGACCGTATCTATACGGTGCCACCACCTAGATTTATGCCTCGCACCTCTCACAACTCTTATATTTCTCTCTCTCTCCCTCTCTCCCTCTCTATCTCTCTCTCTCTCTTCCATTGCTCGAGCTCGGAGCTCTTGTCGGTGAGGACTCAGATCTCGCTCGGCGAGTCTGAAAAATGCGAAGCTCTCTGGTCCGAGGAATCTAGGTCGCGAGAATTCCCTCGTTTATGATAGCTTTTCGCGGAACCGTGGAGAAACGGCGTCGTTGTGGGGTACGAGGATCGCTGTGTATGGTTCGGAGAAGTCTATGTTGTTGTTGTTGTTGTTGGGCGGAGGATTTGGGACGGCTTTGGGACTGTTCGTTTGTGATCCGGAGCAGGGGTAGATGGGGAAAATGTGGCTAATTTCCTAAAGGATTTGAGCGAAAAAAAGAGAAAGGTTTCGGAGATTCTTTTGCTTCTCTCGTTGATCTCAAGAGGCCAAAAGAGGATTTCTTTCTGTTTGTTGGGTTTTGCGTTTTTGAGTTGAATTTTTTTTTTTTGTTGGTGTGGTTTTGGTTTTGGTAGATTTGGAGGAAAAATGCAGCAAGATCAGCGCAAAAAGGTGATTTCTTTTCCTTTTTTTTTTTGTGTTAGTTTTGATGAGTTGTGATTGGTGAAAGATTTGATCTTGTATTCTGAATTTGATTTTCTCTTTATTGGATGAATTGAGGAGTGGAATAGAGTTTGTGTGTGGATTTGTGATTCTCTGGGATTTTGGTTCGTAGTCTTAGCTGAGAATGGAAGATAAATTAGTTGTCTATGTGGGTTTCTAAAAAGGATTATTATTATTATTATTATTTTCATTCTTGTTCTGAATTGCTGTCCCTTAAAAGTTCAATTATAATTATGCTTTCTCCAAGACCCCATTATACAAAATTACAAATCTTTGCTTCTCTCTAATTGAACTCTCTTAAGGGCTTTAAAATTGTTTTTTTTTTTGTTTCCTTTTTTCGACGTAGTCTTTTCATGTTTCATTTTCCTTTCGATTTGTCTTATCGAGTGTTTTCAAAGACCAGAGCAGTTGTCAGAGGTTTTCGCATTTTAGTCTTGAGTTTGGAGATATCAAACAATATCCTTAATTGTTCCTCATATAGCCAAAAATTTTAAAGGGATCAAAAGGTATACTAAATCGTCATACAATTTGACTCTGAGGGATTCTGTGATCGCATGGGTTTGAGTGGAGATATTATAGAGTCAAGTTCTTATAATTGATCGATTGCCTTTGTTTTTCTATATACTATCTTCTCTTTTGCCATAATTTTGTTTTGTGTATATGTTTATGGGAATATTGTATACTCCAGTGAGTCAGTATAGGAAACAACCATTGGTGCAAGAGTTCTGTGATTCTGTTTTGACAAGTGCAATTTCAATGTTGCAGAATACAACAGAGATGGACTTCTTCTCTGAGTATGGCGACGCCAGTCGCTTTAAGATTCAGGAAGTTATCGGGAAAGGAAGTTACGGTGTTGTTTGTTCAGCAGTAGATACTCATACCGGCGAAAAAGTGGCAATAAAGAAAATACATGATATTTTCGAGCACATTTCCGACGCAGCTCGCATCCTTCGCGAGATTAAGCTTCTCAGACTTCTTAGACATCCAGACATCGTTGAAATTAAACACATTATGCTGCCCCCTTCGAGAAGGGACTTTAAAGATATTTATGTTGTTTTTGAGCTCATGGAATCAGATCTCCATCAAGTCATCAAAGCGAATGACGATTTGACGCGAGAGCACTACCAGTTTTTCCTTTATCAGCTACTTCGCGCGCTGAAATACATTCATACAGGTAGTTAATATGATTTACAGTCTTTTATACTTTGTAAAATTGATGCTACTTTGTCATGTAATCGACTGAGTGAGCCTTGCTTAGTCTACTATTGGCATTATGTTTCATTCCATATGCTTGCCTCAAGATTTTTCCTATTATTGTTCTTCAATGAGCAATTAGTTTCCTTTGCCATATTATTTCATTCTTTGAGCTTTTCTGGTCAGCTGGGCCAGGCTATTGTGATGCCATTGATGTCGAATATGTCTAACTCTCGGTTACACTTGCTTGCAGCTAATGTATACCATCGGGATTTAAAACCGAAGAATATATTGGCAAATGCAAATTGTAAGCTTAAAATTTGTGATTTCGGCTTAGCGCGAGTCGCATTCAGTGATACACCTACCACTATATTTTGGACGGTATGATACTTAGGATTCTGAGTTTTGTTCAAATTTTTTATTAATTCTAAATAAATTTATATTAAACACTACTGCATTTTCATAGCCGTCTATCTAAATATAGAGTTAACTTGGCTCAGTTTCTTCATACATCTACAGGACTATGTTGCAACAAGATGGTATAGAGCTCCAGAGCTTTGTGGGTCATTTTTCTCTAAGGTACAACGCTGCATGTTTCGAGGGGGAAAAAAAAAATCCTCTGCTTTCATTCCCTTGGAAAATTTGAAGTCCGGGCCCTCAGGAGTAGTAAATCTCTGTAGTTAAAATATCTGGAGACTTGTATTCAATCTTACATTATAAAGGTGGCCTTTGGCTTAGATAACTCCATGTAGTATTACAGAAATGAAATGATTCATGTCTATTAAAATTAATGAAGTTAACATTGACTTTCAGTATGTAATAGTTTGAAATCAGACTCTGAACCCTGTGTCCCTCGAATTATAGACAAAGAGACTGTTTTTAAGATATAAGGCTTTATTCTGCGATGTCCTTTTGTCATGGCTAGTAGGGGTGTAGTTTGATCACGGCTTTTCTCTCAAAATTTCTTTTGGTTCTTTTAGGATTTATTTGTCAATTTTTTTTATGCTGACATTTCTAATGACCTTCAGTTTTTTTTTTTTTAATGCTTTTTTTTGTTGTAATATAAAAGTTATAGACCTTACAAATGGGGGGTGTAAAAAGGAAAGAAAGAAACAATGAGTTATCGTAGATAAATTCTTCTCTTCCTTAGTTGATCTTTTGAAACTCTGCTCTTGTAGCTTATTACAATTGAAAATATATTTGGATGCAGTATACCCCTGCCATTGACATATGGAGCATAGGCTGCATTTTTGCCGAAGTATTAACCGGGAAGCCACTTTTCCCTGGTAAAAATGTTGTTCACCAGCTAGATTTAATGACAGATCTGCTGGGGACGCCATCATTGGATACCATATCTCGGGTAAACAAATTTGTTCTTTGTTATTAAATTTGGTAATACTTTTAATTTTGGTGTATCATATGAAATATAAACTGAAATGCCATGACCAGGTTCGAAATGAAAAGGCGAGGAGATACTTGACTACTATGAGGAAGAAACAGCCTATTTCGTTTGCACAGAAATTTCCTAATGCAGATCCCTTAGCATTAAGACTATTGGAAAGGTTGCTCGCCTTCGATCCAAAGGACCGACCTACTGCTGAAGAGGTTTGTCATAGAATTGATAGTTTCTACACTTGCATCTTTGTTTTGTAGTTTTATTCCTTTTTACATCATAGGTCCTTGGCGTTTTGGGGGTCAATAATGCATGATAAATGTAATTTTCCTTTCCTCTTTGCTCTTCAAAGTTCAATGTGTTAAATTTTTGGTACTTGGTGTTCTATCAGGCACTGGCTGATCCTTATTTCAAGGGACTGGCCAAAGTGGAGAGGGAACCTTCTTGCCAGCCAATTACGAAGATGGAGTTTGAATTCGAGAGACGAAGGGTCACAAAGGAGGATATTCGGGAGTTGATTTTTCGAGAGATATTAGAGTATCATCCTCAATTGCTGAAGGACTATCTGAATGGAACTGAGAGGACTAATTTTCTCTACCCAAGGTTCTAACAGTCGTTTTAGTTTTCAATGTTCAAGTCTTTTGCAATATTTATTAGTTGACTTGAGTTCTACATTTTCCCTGACTTTTGGTGCATCTTTTATGCAGTGCCGTTGATCAATTCAGAAAGCAGTTTGCACATCTCGAGGAAAATGGCGGTAAAAGTGGTCCAGTTATCCCTCTTGAAAGAAAGCATGTATCTCTTCCAAGGTAAATTACAGTTTTCATTTTGTGCTCTCATTTTTACTCTCAGCTAAAGTTTGAAACACTTCAGGCAGTGAATATTAACTTCTTTAGATCATTGTCACCGCCTTCAAAATCTTCCAATTATTCTTTAGATCACCCAAAAAATTCTTAGTAGTAATCTAC
Source organism: Boehmeria nivea var. tenacissima (assembly GCA_018132145.1). Taxonomy (NCBI): domain Eukaryota; kingdom Viridiplantae; phylum Streptophyta; class Magnoliopsida; order Rosales; family Urticaceae; genus Boehmeria; species Boehmeria nivea. The sequence continues at coordinate 13,557,455 of CM030876.1, read as the reverse complement.
CCAATATGTTGTACTTGCAGATCTACAATTGTACACTCTAATACAGTCGCTGCGAAAGACCAGCACAACTATGCATCATTTAGAGATCGGCAAAATGCGGACGAAGCGTACAAGATTGCAAAAGATGCTGAAGCAGCTCATGCAAATGTAGCAAGGAACATGCAGGCACCTCAAAGAATTCCTTTGGGTACTTTAGTCACTTTGAATAACTCCCTTTTTCGCGTCTTCGTTACTAGTGTTTTACTTAAACTTGGTTAATTTCCAGCCAAACCAGGACGAGTTGTCGGGCCTGTTGTAACATATGATAACGCGAACATGATGAAAGATGCCTATGACCCAAGAGCACTAAACAGAACCGCAGTCCTTCCCCCGCAGGCCGTCTCTGCCACTGCTTATTGCTATCGCAAACCTATCCTCGGAAACCAAGAAAGGCCCGCGGTGGAAGCTGCCCGGGACATGTCGTCACACCACTCAAAACAAGCCACTGCCCCATGTGGCATGGCTGCCAAATTAGCACCGGACATTTCCATCAACATCGACACAAACCCATTTTTTATGACACGTGCCGGAGTCACTAAGGTGCAACACAATGATCGAATCGCCATCGATGCGAGCTTGTTGCATGGAAAGGCACCATATGGCGCAATTGGCACCGCTGCGACCACCGCCACGGCTGCCAACGGAGCTTCCCACCGGAAAGTTCCGGTTCAGTTTGGTATGACAAGAATGTATTAGGCAGATAGCGGCAGTTGTGGCTCATCGAGCACGTTACGCCGAGGGCTAGTTTGAAAGAGCCAGCTCCTTTGTCATGTTAGATACGATACATTTCTGTAACAAGAAATTATATTTTCATGAAATTATACGTTCAGATTCATAAAGAAAGGTCGACTCTCTCATACTTAGATTATATATATGATTGAAAATATGTTCCCTTAGGATACTAGTGAGTACTCCTATGGTCTCAGTTTGCCCTTATAGCTTAAGCTTAGATAATTTTGAATTAAAAAAAAAAAACACGTAAACTAGCAGAAATGTGGTAATTTATGAATTTTATTCAGATCCTCAATCCCTCACTAAACTGTATAAACTTGTTTACCATAAAATCCAGTATTGCAACGATGCATAGAGGACTCTTTTTAACTATAGGCTATAGCTAAGCATCTATGTCTCTTAACCATATTGAAATAAAAAAGGACTTCCTTTGATGACACAAATCACTAATATATTGTAATATGTAGGAATTTTGTCGTATTATTTTACGGGACTCAAAACATCATATTTAGCATTATCAGTCGAAATGTATATGAGTTGGCATGCAAACAAAGTCCGACTCACAAACACACTGCACCATTTTTCCTTGTTTGGTGATTTATGGGTTCACATAATTCCATGCCAATGCCATGCATGTGTCCAAACAAAGACCCCTCTCTTTACCCATGAATGAATCATCATCTCAACACTCACTATCACATCTTTACCCTTTTTTTCCCCTAAATTATATATATATATATATATATATGCTCTCTACTCTTTACCATGATGCATGGGTCCCACTTTCTCCACCTCTAATCTATCTCTATGCTTTGTCCCAATGAATGCCCATCACACTGGCCCCACTTTCCCTCCCCTTTCCTACTGGATCATCATAGGCCGTCCAAGATTTGTGGTAACTTGTTTTGCTCACATCTAATCAAATCTAGTCTATGTACATTGGGTTTGGATTGGAATGACTTAGAATACCAATGACTAGAATAATGTCATTCTTTAGGGGAAGAATGACTTGGAATATCACTATTCACTAGTCATTTTTGTGTAGAGAACCTAATGATCTCTACAACCCCAACTTGTAATTAGCACTTTGGAATCATCACTCACTACCAAGGAAAAAAGTAAAACTTCCAAAGTCCTTACTTTTGTAGTCGTTGCTAAAGCTTCTATACCACTTTTAGCTTTAGCTCATGACTATACAAAGTTTTTTGTAATTAATCACAGTGTCTCTCACTTTTCACCACAACGGTCATACTATATTGTGAAAGTGTGAAACTGAGGCTTGGAAAGAAAGAGGTAACAATTGGTAGAGAGTAGAGAATAAACCAAACCAAAGTCAAGAAGTAACACTTGAAATATCCTTTTGTGCACTTTTACCAAACACTATTTGCATTGTTTTTTTTTTTTTTTTCAAAGTTCTTTTAAACACTACAAAAGCATTTCAATTTGAGCTTAATTAACATGTGCCTTGTAATAAAACATACACATCCATTAGAACTAAAACCGAGCTCACTCTTTACTTCTTGCCAATTCTTTTATATCACTTTAGTCCATTCATAGTTTGTGTCTCTTGTATAATAATCATCATATACATAACTTACCACTATATATTATTTAACTGATAGTTACATCGCATTTGGAAAGGAAAGACTTAGGTATCGCTATTGTATATAGTTTTAAATTTGCAACTATTATGCTTTATTAACCTATACTATATGATCAATGAAAATATAAAATCTGGCCAAAAGAAAAATTGCTCTCATTTAATTGGTTTTTGTGGTCTTAGGTTTAATTTCGTGGACAATCACACGAACTTTCATTAATGTTCAGTTATTAAGTTCGAATTTAATAAATTAATCTTGGACACGTGCTTATACTTGAAAACGAAATGGCATTTAGATTAAGTAGAGAAACCGAATGTTTACGCGTTGGTTTCCTTTATTATTTTTAGGTTTTGACTAGCAACATTAAATAATCCTTGCCAGATAATCCTCACGGACTTTAATCACAATAAGATTCACTAGTATCTACAAATAAAGTAAATACATAAATTAATGAAATTCAGGCTATTAACATCAAAACAACGTATTTAATCCTGTGGTATTTTGTCATTTTAATTTTACATTGTCTTTCACTCAATAGTCGATTAAGTATGCGCAACAAAAACCATTTATAAGACAGTAAAAAAAAATTGTAGGAAATAGGAAATCCTATTACCACTTACCCGGACTTATTTCTGTTTTCTTTTCTTTTCTTTATTTTTTTTTTTCTTTTTTTCGCTTTTTTATGCGAAGTAGGGACTAAAAATACGTAATAACCATGCCCTTTTGTTCTTAACCATTTTACTATGCCAAGCAAGAAAATATCTCCAAAACCAAAAGGTCACACACAACCCAAGTTACATACTAAAAGCATCAAGTGGGGGATTTAGTTGAGCTAATTAATTGGGTCAATCAATCAATGCGGCCTTCTCTACAAATTTTAGTACTTCACATGGGTACGGACAGAAAGGGAAGAAAATTTAAAACAAAAAACAAAAGGAAAAATCAGATAGTGAGGTGGGTGGGATTTGATCCAAGAAAAATGAAAGTGAATAAATGAGAATAAAAAAATTAAAAAAGAAAAAAAAGAAAAAAAGAAAGAGTTTGTAGTGTATGAATGTGACAGGAACAAAATGGCGTGCGGTGGCTCTGATGAAAGAGAGCCCCAAATGCCCAACATTACTAACACAGACTATAAAAATCTATTAAATCTCTCTACACAAACACAAACACAATCCCAATCCCAATCCCAATGACCAAAGCCCACCGCCTGGTTTCCTTCTCGGAAACACCACCACTCACTTTCCCTCTCTTCCCCACCATCTTCTCCATTTTTTTTTTTAAATATTAAAGCTCCACGTATTGGCATCACTAGTCAGATTTTAAGATTTTACTGCGGTAAAAGTAGACTATTACTTTTATTTTCAGACACGATACCGTGTGTCTACTTAAAGCATTGAAAAATGAAAAAAAAAAAAAAAAAAACCGTGCTACCTTGATAATTGGTTTTTACTTTTGGGCGTTAATAAAACTTTTATGGAAGGATAAAAATTTCCATCGACGTATTGAAATTTTCATTGAAATTCTGTCTTTTTGAGATATCGAAACAAAAAATTAAAATTGTGTAAATATGTGCAAAACATCGACGGTGAAAATATCGAAAAAAAATTGTCAAATTGATATAAAAAATTGTAGGATTGAAAATGAAAATGGTAGAGGGGGAGAAAGTTAAATTGGAAGACATTTAGCATTAACCGAAAAAAAAAAAAAAAAAACCCCTAAGGTTAGGAAGAGAGAAGATAAATGCTAACGATGCACGTCTGTCAAATCGTGACCGTTCTTAGGAATGGACGGTTATGATTCGACGGACGCGCCGTAGCACTGCCCGAAGAGAGAATATTAAAGGAGCATTTTGTGGGGCTCTAGATGGGGCCAAGAGGGGGACACGTGGCGATCATGCCAAGGCTAGTGATGTAGATCATAGGAAGGAGATGGGAGGGTTGGGCTGGGTGGGGAGGCACATGGGTGGTGTTAGCTTCAAGAAAATCATGTGATCACATGTGCTCTCTCTCCCTTTCTCTCTTGTGGGCCCATTTCATCTCTCTCTCTCTCTCTCTCTCTCTAAAAAGAACTCATCCGCAGGTGATTCAATGTAAAATCTCCTCATCACAATACACCTACCCGGATCCACCTGCGCGTGGATGGGCTTGTACTTTCTCTAATCTAAAGTTACGCCTCACTCTTTTCTTTTTCTTTCTTTTTTTTTTTACTCCATAATGTACACATTTTATAAATGACGTGCAATAATTTTAAAAGAAATCCATTACCTAAAAATTCGATTAATATAATAATAATTATTATTAAATATTAAGAATTAAAACAATGTTTTAATTTGGTAAATAAAAGATAGAATTTGAAATTATTTATAATAGAGTTTATTTGGCAATTTTTAGTTAATATTTCAAGATAAGTGTCAATGTTTACAAAAATTAAGATTAACCATTAAAATATCAAAGATAGAAATATAAATTTACAATATCATATAAGTATCATATAGTTAAATTACCAATTAAAAAATTAGTCATTTAAAGGTAAAATTTGAAGGATTTAGTCCTATAATGTCAAAATTAAGAAAATATTTATCAAATACCTTAATGTACATAAGTATCCATGATACTACTTCAAAAAATCGCCCAAATCAAATAAAAAATCTTCGAAAATTTGGCTCAGTCAACTTAAAAAAGCAAAACAAAGTTACTATTACCAAAATTTTCATCGAATGTGATAAAATAAAAAATAAAAATGGCTAATTTCTTAAATTTCTAAAACTATTGCTAATCCCTAAAAAATTAGTCTAAAATTTGACTAAATCCTTAAAAATCTATGTTGACTATTTTCTTTAAATATTATTTAAAAAATAACTATTTTTCTCAATAATCCATTGATAAAATCATACATGAATGAAGTTAGAAAACAATATTTATTAAGCACTTGATGTAAGATATAATATTACGGGTACCTTAAAATAGTATAAAAAAACATGACTAAATTGGTCCTACTGCCCTATTTTTCTCTCTTTTATGGATTTTCTTCTATGTAAAAAGATATTTCTTTTACATAAAGAGGTAGTTGTGTTATAGATATTGTAAAAAAAGGGGCCGTACGGTAATAGATATACGTAGTTGAACTAATCCCGCAAAATATTAATAACAAAGAAGGCGTTATTCTATTTACTATATGCAACGTACTTGGTGAGTCACATTCAATTCAGCTACTTTTGTTTTTAGTATGATTCATTTTCACTCGTTTGAGTTATTTATGCAAATTTGTGTTGTGGTCCACGTATTTGCTCTTTTCATTAATTACTTCATGTATTGATGTTAGTTTTAGTTGGAGGAATGTCTTTTAACTTCCTTCTTAACTGTAAATTCAATCATAACAATTTTCCTTTTTTAGGGGAAAAAAAAAGAAAAAAATTGTGTTTAATTTTGGTATTTATACTTTTGTGTGAATCTTATCCTTTTCTGGGTGTGTTTCATTAAGTACTCAATCTACCAAGTTAGGTATTCCATGGAAAGTACTTACAAAAAAATAAAAATCATACATCTCATGTAAAATTCTTTAAACTCGCACTAAAGCCAAAAAATGAAAAAAAAGAGTTTTGTGGCTGGAAATTCGGACGACTAAAGTGTCATTTTGAATCGTCACATTAACATTTTTATTATATTTCAACCATAAAATCATTAAAATTTTAATTATTATTTCTTATTTGAATTAAAATTAAATTAAACGAACATAAGACAACCATACAATAAATAGAAACTTATCAAAAATTGATAAAATTATATGAACGTTCATAATTTCTCTATATATTTGTTCCCTTTTTCTTAGTATAAATTAAGAAATATTCTATTGTCATTTCTTAGTTGCTTACAAAGAGGACTGCAAAAATTCTCTAAGTGTGAAACGATTTTTGATGTAGATTTATTTTTAAAAATTGTGAGTTCCATTAAAAAAGTACAAACTGGCAAACCTTAAAAATTGTGAGTTCCATTAGAGTTTTCCAATAATCTGGCAAACCTTAAAAATACAAAAGGCCACACGTAAAATTTTCTTTTACACATTTATAGCAAAAAAAGGACAAAGAGTTTTACTTTTATGTAATAATAGAAAAAAAAAAATAATAGACAAAATGATGCTTAATTAAACTCTCTAATAGATAGTGAATCTCACTAGAATTTCATAGCATTACTCAATATCCGACAACGATAACAATTTTGTTTTGTTGTGGTTAAGATGATTGATGTATGATATGTATGATAAATATTATAGATTGTCATGGCCATATAATTTTAGATTAAAATTGACTTCGGTGAAAACCATTATCTTCATAACTAAAATTATTCATGTTTAGTCAAATAATATATGGAAACGTATATGAATTCATAAAGTCAAATTTTTGTAAGATATAAAGTCAAATTCTTGTAAGATCATACTCTTCTAATTATGCAATACATCTTAAAAATATTAATGCCTTGATGATTAAGATCAAAGAGCATTGTTAATATTTTATAAGTACTGACTATAACCTTCTAAGTAACTGTTATTACAGTCACTAACAACTATTTGTTATCTAGATGATTTTAAACTATTTAAAATCATTAGTCAATAATATTAATTATCATAATAATTTTGAATAGTATAAGCTCATTCAAATGTTTACATTAAAAAGTTGTTTCCAAAATTTTCATTCGGCACATAAAAGAAAAAACAAAATTATTATATTTGGCAATGACTATTATTTGTAATCCGAATTAAATTACATTCTTTTATATTATTCGTCACTCTCTCTCTTAATGTTATTAATTTACAACACTGATAAAGTCATAAAACGAAGCGTGGGAGCTAGCATGGTAGAATTTAGTTTTCCTAAAATAACATTGATTATCAAGTATTTATATAGCACCGAAGCATCAAATTCAAATCTGAATATATATTTTTACACTAACACTACTTACACACACGATCCAAAAAAAAAAAGATAAAAAAAAAGGAAAGAAAATCCAAGTCGGGGACTTGGGAAGCCAAAACCTCAGTGGGTCCAGCTTCGTTGGCATTGACATTTCTAGACCCAAAACCAAAACCCTCTCTCTCTCTCTCTCTTCCTCTCAATAATTTAACTCTCTTCTCTCTCTTCCCTCTCAACCCTTCTCTCATTCCATTCATTCATTCTTTTTCTTTCACAAAAAAAAAAAAAAAAAAAAAACCACACCAGACCACACCAAAGAATTCACGGCTCGATCGATCGATCGATCGACCGATCGCTAAGCACAGTGCTCCAATGGAAGACACAGACACATCCAGTACTACTACTAAACCCATTTCCACATTAGCCCACAAGCGAAAACCCATCTCGCTGGCCTCCAAGAGGAAGATCACCAAGGCCAAGACGAAGCACGAGGAGGATCAGAATCAGACCGTCCAAGTACTCCGATACGACGATGATGATGATGATGAAATGGAGGGCGAGGATGAGAGGGAGGAGGTGGAGCGGAGGATAGAGGCGCTGCAGAGGATCGTGCCCGGCGGGGAGAGGCTCGGCGTTGACAAGCTCTTCGAAGAGACGGCTGGCTATATAATGGCGTTGCAGTGCAAGCTCAAAGCCATGAGAACTCTCGCCACTCTCTTCCAAGCTCTCGACAAACAAGACAACACCAAGTTCGGAGGTTAAATACACTTTTTTAACTTAAGATTATTAAGATTAAGATTATTCTTTCTTTTTTTTAATTAAGTTTGTAATGGTTAATGAAATGTGCTATGTTTGGTCACACGCTTGGACCAATCCATCATTTGTTTTTTGTTTTTTTTTTTTCTTCTTCTTGTTGGGGAGCAAATTAGCAAAGCAAGATTTCCCATCTCTTTTTTTTTTTTTTTTTTTTGGTTTATTTGTTTATTTGGTTTTGATATGAAAGAATAGAAGGGAGGGCTTGGTTAATTAGTATTTAGTAGTACTAGTCCTTTTTTTTTTTTTTTTTTTTTTATATATGACTGCATTTAGGATTTCGATATCATTGTAACGCCTCTTTGTTATCCACATGAAAGCCCCACAATTTGTTTTGCCAAGCATGAGTGATTTGCAATTTTTTTTTTAAGTTCCTAAGGAAATGATTTTAGTGTCACTAATCTCTATTCCAAGGTGTTGAGAAAAAGAGGACTTTGGAAGTTAAATGATATTTCTTTTGAAATTAAGTTGGTAATTTAAATGGAATGCTCTCTGTTTGGTCACCCTAACCAATTCATCAAAAGAAGAAAAAAAAAATCTTTGTTTTGTTTTTCCGAAGCAATTTACAAACCAAGATTTCTCATCTGTTATTTTTATTTTATTTTAATTCTCAAATGATGAGCATAAAATAAAAAAGAAAGCTTGGTTAGTATTACTTCATTAACATTTGCACGTTATTTTGCCAAGCAAACATGAGTGCCTCTAACCCTATTTTTCCTTTTTGGTTCCTAAGGAAATGATTAGTGTCACTAAATAGTCCAAAGAAAGCAACAAAGAATAGGCTAAGTACAAAAATAAAAAAAAAAAAAAAACAATATTTAAATGTTTCCCATAATTTGTTTCGTTTCTTCTTTGGTGTTTAGGAATGGGAAATCCCAATTGGTAACTTTCACAATGTTGTGTTTCTACATATGTACAAAAATGGGTACTTTCTAGTGTTACAAAAATCCAGTCATGAAGAGAGAACTGTGAAAGACTGCGATAGTTACTTCTCTCTTGCAAATATGGGGTCGTGTTAAATGGAGTGTATTTTTTATTTTTTTTTTTCAGGGAAAATCTGACACTGGTATTAACTGAGAGGACTCGAGTGAATTTTAAATATCATATTTAAAACATTAGTTTAAAAGAAAGAAGAAGAAGCAAAATCCAAATATCGTACGTGACAAAATAAAATATTTTTTTTTTAGCAAAATAAAGTTATGCAGCAGATGGTTGAACTTTACTTCAACCTTATCCATTTGGTTATTATTTTTATTTGTAAGCAAATTATTGAGTGACTGTGCCTTTGTAGAGACCAAGAACAAGGTGTTCAAATCTATACTATTTATGTGAAATTTTGTTTTATATTTTAAGATAGTTGATAGTTGAATGGTGAATGAAAGCAAACAATAATAATAATAAGTGAGATTTGACATGAGAGGAGTCTTATCCTAAAAATTTTGGTACATTTTTCAACAAGGCTTCATTTTTGCCGGTTTATATAATGCATGACCATGTTGCTTGTTCATAACTAAAAAATGAAATAATAATAATCAAACGGCACTTAAACATTGTGATTGAAGCAAGCAGATTTGTTGTTCTTTCAAACTATTTAAGACACAATTTTCTTAATAAAAACTAATTAATAAAAATGTTAATTATTTTTTAAAATATCGATAAAAAATAAATATTTACTTAATTATCTCTTTTATATTTTAGTCATAATTCAATATTTTTTAGAAATTTTTTTTCTTTGAAATAAAATTATCCTTTGTTTGGACAATCATCCTTCTCATCTCATTTTTTTTTTTCAACTTTCTTAATTCTGATGTAATATCTTTAAAGCTCAACTACTTATATCATATCAAAATTCGTAAAATCAATTTATTTCAGAATGAAATAGTTGAAATATTACCCAAACAACCCATACGTATCACTTTTTAGTGAGAAAATAATTATGTGAATAGATTAAGCAAACAGCAGGTCTGCATTCCTAATTGAGCAACATCATAAAACTGAACAAAGTTTGTGATCAATGTTTTTTTTTTTTTCTCTTTCTAAATTAGATTAAAAATATTATCTCGGGGTATTGGGTCAAAAACCAAGTCTTTGTCCTGGTCGTACTAAAAAAGTAGTTAATTGATTTGCTGTCAGTCATTTTGTTAGAGTTTGGGAGACAGGAAGGCCTAATTAAAGAGCCTAATATTTGAGAGAGAAATGAGAAGTCAAATGGATGAGACAACTAAAAGCTGGATTAACTTGATTATCTTTTGTAATTGATATTTTGATAATGATATTGCTATCGCGTGGGGTAAATAATTGGGGTTAGAGTTTGTGTATCCAATTCCAATACATTCATATTTTAACTTTTGTCCAAGCCCACAATTCACTATTTGTGGAAAAAGTCTATCATGATTTTTCTTGAAGACAATGCATTTAGATTTTTATATTCAAGCCGACATATCCATATATTTTTAGGTTTAAATATATATATATATATATATATATATATATGCTTCTTTTATTTTTTGTTGAAGGATATGTATGCTTATTTAAAATATTGCAAAAGACGCCGGTGGATATTAGTGACTTATAAAATACAAAATTTGAGTAATTTTAATTTGGATTATTATTTTTATTATTTGATAAAATCTTGAGTTAAAATTGATGTCTGAATAAGACGTTAATTTAGTATTTAAATTGATTTGTAAGAGAGAAGATTTATATTAAAAATTAAAAAAAGTTGTTTCAACTTAGTAAGAATATATGATTTTTTTGTTTGCGTGTATTTTAGTTAAAAACATCAATATTGTAGCAAGGCATAAAAATTCAATTTTTTAGATTCAAATCTCAATCCGAACGACCGAGCAAAATGATTATGATGATTCATAGTTATAATAAAAAAACACCTTGAGTTGATTGAATTTTTTGTTAGTCTGTATCCTATGGGTGTAATTTTGGGCTTGCTTAATGATAATTAAGATAGTTTGTTTGCACTAGATCAAAGGTGATTTAGCTATAAAAAATCGCCGAATTTTCAATTTTCCAGAAAACTAGATCTACTACAGAAATAAATCTAACAATGGGAATTTTTTTTTTTTCTTGGTGAGCATATTCCATTCATCCATTGTACAAATCTCAAATTCTTTACACATAAACATCGCATATGAAGCTATGTGATGCGTAGATGCACAAAACTCTTTGTTTTGAACTTGGACTAAGTGGGACTTCTTATTATAAGATTTCAATATATATATATATATTTTTTTCAAGAATAAGTAGAAGTTAGAAGATTTTCTCACAAGAAAACATATCTTTCATGAATTGCAAAGTTACGATTCTCAGTCAACCTTATTTGACTCTGTTTCCAATGGTGACATTCAAACAACTGGATTTGATTTTTCTTTTGGACTCTCTTTTCTTTTTCGGCTTGAAATATTTTGTCACATTCCAACGTATGGACAAAACATCAAGTTTCTCATCTTTATTGTCAAAATGTTGATTATAGTTTTTAAACTTCAAAACCCACTATAGATCAATGGCAATAATATACTTGTAATAAATCTAATTGTGCCAAAGGACACAACCCAAATTGCAAATCGCCAAATCCCATAAAGTCTTTTAAAGCATCTCAACCACTTATAAATCTATTTAAAAAAAAAAAACAAACAAAAAACAAAAATTGAAAAAGATTGATTTTAGTACCAGTACTTGGTTTTAGGATTCATGCATTTGTGTGGGCAAAGGACATGAAATTGAAACAACAAATGTAGAGAGATAATATAAAAAGAGGGAAACAAGGAAACAAATAAACAGTTTCTTTTCTTGCTTCAATGAGAGCACTGCCATGACTAGTGGTCCAATGGTACATTCATGGTATTTAGGCAATATATCCTGAAGTAAGCTCTGAAGAAAATGTTGGACAACCTGTAAAAACTTAATTCGTCCCATAATATAAGAGCAACCAAGGCAAAACATTGCCCAAAAAAAAAAACACACACACACATTTCAGATATTGCCCATTCTCATTCTCTTGATTTCAATTGTTGACTTAAAGAGGCTAGAGTTTTCTTGGTCCCCTCCAGTTTTTCATTTTGATTGCAAGAAATTTTTTTTTTCTTCTAAAGAGGGAGGAGTGAGTTTATTTTATTTTATTTTTTAATGTAAATTTAAAAATATAATTTATGATCTGTAATCGGTCTTCATTGTACGACATAATCTACCACTAAGTCTTCTTTTTTTTTAGATAGTTTGAATGATACCTTCAATTGATGCACTATAAATAATTTATGTTCAAAATGGTGTGCTCTTTAAATTTCTATCACATATTTGTAGTGTAAATGTGTAATAGAGCGAGTAAAAATCGGTGCGATAGGTGCACCTGATTGGATATGAATAGATACATAGAGTAGTAATTGATAATAATGATTGAATATAATATTTATTTAAATTAAAAAATTATTAATTAATAAATGATAATTTTTTTTTACTTTTATTTTTATTAATAAATAAAATAATCAACTAAAGTAGTAGTGCCCACATTTTTTAGTTATATCCTTTGTAGTCCCCCACTTTTAGAAGAGATAAGTTATCTCACTCACGTGAGATTATTTTTTGAAGGAAGTATAAATAATCCCATTCAAAATTTGCGCCAAACTTAACATAAAAATTATATATCCCAATCCAATCTAGTCTCATTCTATAGTTTACCAACCAAACACACACTATTGTAAAAAAATATTTGGGGAATTTGAAAAATGTCACTTTTCAACAATTTGTTTTGAAAAATGCCGCTTTAAGAGAAGGTTTGCGGTCAACGTCACTTTTTAGTAGTAACTTTGACCGAATCCATCCCCCCTCCCCCCCCCCCCCCCCCCCCCCAATTTATTTTCTCTTTTTTTTTTTGAAAAAGAGGAAGGCAAGAGGGGAGAAATAAGACAACATGGTAATTCGTTAATGAACAAAGTGGCATAACATGCGGTAGTAACATATGTTATAAATTTCAATGTCAAATATGGCATGACATCAAATTTTCTCAAAAGTTTTTTTTTATTTTTTATTTTAGTCCGAGAATATGGGAATTTCCGAATGTTAGACCTTCCTTGTTGAGCAGCAAGGAGAGGCCAAGAAAATTTGATCCCAGACCATATTTGATATTAAGTTTATAACATATACCACTATTCCATACTATGCCAACTAACTTTGGGAGAATTTCAAAACAAAGCCATTTTTTATGGGGAGATTTTGAGAAATACCCCATTTTTAACACAATGATAATCTATACCCCATGTATATTGCACTTTTAATTTATACCCCAAAATTTACACTACAAACGTAGAGTAAAAATGAAGGGAACACACCACATGGGGTATAGATTATTAAGTGGCATAAAAGAATGGCTTTATTTTAAAATTCTCCCTTTTTTATGCCACTTAATAATTTATACCCCATGTAGTGTGCTCCCTTTCCTTCCATCTTATGTTTGTAGTGTAAATTTTGGAGTATAAATTAAAAATGCAACTCACATGAGGTATAGATTATCATTGTGTCAATAATGGGGCATTCTTCAAAATCTCCCTTTTCGAAATATTCCGAGCAGGCCTTATATGGCCCAAGTTATCAGTCCAGCCCAACTGATTTCTGATGAACCGTTCCCATTTCTTTGGATTGAAATCTTCTCATTTGTGGATTCTCTTCGTCTTTGATGATAAACCAGAGGCATTAAGCAAACACCGACTTAAGCCAATCGATGATAAACTAGTTCCATGGTTTTAGGTTAGAGCCGAAAAGCGTCTCATAGTTCAATTATTGCGGGCTAGTCCTCGTAAGAAATTAAGTACTCCCTCAGTTGAAATTACTCGTAATTATGTGCCGTTGGTCCAATAATCTACAAATATATGCATGGCACGAATACAATTCTTTTCACTTTACATGCATGGATAAAAAAAAATTATATATTACATAAGAAATTTCGGAGGTAGAGCTGTCAAAATTATGATAGATAAACAAGACCATGATCTAAAAGATGGCTTACTTACACCCAAATATGTTGAATCTGTGAACAATTGTATGAAAATAAACTGGTTTGGAACTGATTATAGCACGAAATTTTAGCATGTCTCAGCTTTTATATAACTATATTTACTGTAATTGAACCGTTGTGGCATGAAACTCTAGCAACAAATGTCCTCATTCACTTCATTTCCACGTCGTAGCTTCTGGTTCATCAGAAATATGTTTGAGAAATAATGAGTTTATTTATTTATTTATATTTTATTTTTTATGAATTTGTGTTTTGGATTTGGTAGTTCATTGTTTGGTTCCTTATCGTTGTTTGTTCGAAATATGCGAGACTATTTTGAGAATTTTATTTGTAAAAACCAAGTACATATGTCATGCGAAAATCCGTTCAAAATTTGACACTATTAACCCAAAAAAAAAAAAAACATAATAGAAACCCAATTCCAAACATGGCACAAATTTCCGATCACTGGTACGAGGCTACGAGCATGCGAGTTGAGACAGCAGCTAGAAATATCCAGTGGGACCCAATGCTTTAAGCACGTGCTCTGCACTAATCTCTCCAACAAATGTCAACCGTCCGTTCTTCATCATCATCATCATCATGGATCCAACTTTCTCTCGTTTTTACTTTTCCTCTTTTGGCCTATAAAATAGGAATTTAATACATAAAAAAATCCTTTTTAGCGAATATTACACACTGCTCAAATAACATTGCTTAAAAAGAAAAGAGAGAAGAAAAGAGAGAGAATTTAATACATAAAAAAACAAAAATCAGAAACCCTAGTCGAACACGCTGGTCCACAGAACGAGGGTTTAGAGTCGTCTCGTCTCTACAACCTCACAAAACAAAGGTCGAGATTTTTCTCGTCCACTTTCCCGGGAAAAAAAAGAAAAGAATTCCTCTCGAATTTCTCTATCGAAAAGAGTCTTTCTTTTCCTTTTTCTTTTTCTTGCATCATTTCTCAAATTTGTTTGTTTGCCGAGAAAGTTGTAAGAAAATTATATCCTGTAAGAACTCTCCGATTATCGCGTTTATTAGGTTTTTGTTATGTAAAAATATATATTTTTTTATGTTCGCTGTTTGTGTCCGCAGAAATGGCCGACGAGACGGCGGTGAACGGCGGAGGCGATCAGACGGCGGAGAGCTTCTACGATTCGGATCAGACGGCGGAGCTGAGCTGGAAGGTACAGGCTTTGGAGCAGGCGAAGCTGAATCTGGCGGCGGAGAACGCCGAAGCGAAGGACAGAATCAAGAAGCTGACGATCGAGATCGAGAAGATGAGGAGCGACGAAGAGGAGACGAGAGCGAAGCTCAGAGATATGGAGACTGTGATCGAGCAATCGGAGGAGGCGAGGAGGGCCACGGCGGCGATCGCGGCCAGAGCGGCGACTCTCGAGACCGAGGCGGCGAGGCTCCAGCACGATCTCATCCAGGCCATGACCGAGGCCGGGGACGCGAGCTCGGAGATCGACGATCTCAACAAGGCTTTGGCAGAGAGAGGAGCGAGGATCGAGGCCCTGGAGAGCGAGGTCGAGAGCCTGAAGGCCGCGAAAGCCGAGAGCGAGAAGAGAGTGAAGGAATTGGAGAGGAAAGTCGGGGTCTTGGAGGCGAGAGAGGTGGAGGAGAAGAGCAAGAAGGTTAGGGTTGAGGAAGAGGCGAGAGAGAGGATCGGAGGGAAGGACAAGGAGATTGGAATCTTCAAGAAGAGGATCGAGGAATTGGAATCGCTGAAATCGAGCTTCGAGTCGGCGGCGAGAGTGGCGGAGGAGAGGGCCGGGGTCTTGGAGTCGAAGGTGGTTGAGTTGCAGAGGGAGATCAAGGAGAAGGCTGTCGAGGCCGTCAATGGCGCAGCGAATGCGGTGAAGGAGATATTCGAGGAGGGCGACGAGAGCCACGAAGCGAATTTGCAGTGGCACGTTGTGGCAGCTGGCTCCGCCGGAGTTATTGTTGTCGGGGCTGCCCTGCTCTGTGTGTTGCACGCAAGGCGTCGGTGAGTTCGGATTGATTAGAGGAAAGCTGTGGAGAGGTTAGAGAGAGCTTTTCTTGAAATCTATGAGTTTCAATTTTGTTAGGACTTGATGTGTTTTTCCTATCTTGAAGCCTTATGAATTGTGGCTTAGCTCTAATTTTTGAGTCCTTTGTCTTTCACTTTCTATAGTTCACAGTTGCTTGTTTGCCAAGGTAAAGATGTATTCTTTAGGGAGTTGATTACTATAATTTTGACATTGTGGTTTGCTTTGAGCCTTTGTTACTTTGCCTAAATAAATACATTGTTGTAATACACTTGGAATATTATGATTTTTTTTTTCTTGCCTTTTAGTTGGTTCTGTATTGACTTAGACTTTCTTGAATTCACCATTTGATCTTAGGATCTGCCATGGTTTCCTCTTGTAATGTTTATGGAATTTTATCTTGTGGAGTTGGGGACTTAAGAGACCTTAATGGAAGGCTTAAATTAAGTTCTAGGTGGGCATTTTATTAGTTAGACTTAGGGTAACAAATTGAAATTGTTATAGTGTACTAGTGATGGGAAGAGTATCATGTGCCTCAGGTACTAGGCCACAATGAATTAAGGCAACTTTTTTGGCTTATTAATTGATACCTTAAACCTCACAATACCTTGTATTGTGGGTTGGTTTAGTTTGAATGATGATGCAATTATTAGAGAACTCAAGTCAAGACCCACATTGTAATTTGCTTCGTGTATAATAATATATGCATTTGAGTAATATTTTTTAAGAGATGTTGAGAAATTGTATCTCGTTTTGAAATGGTGTGCATGAAAATCCATATAGTTACCCTGTATCTTCTGTTGCTCCAATTCACAGTCAGCTAAGTTCTATCCAATTCGAAAATTCAGTTATTAGGCCTCAACGGTTATAACTTATAAGGTTGATCATCTTTCTAGTCTCAATCTGAGAGTTGATGGTGGACTGAATAGTGAACAATGAGCAATGTCAGAGTTTGTTTCTTTCAATTTTCGAGTTTTTGTAAGCCTTTGGCTGAAGTTCTTGAAAAACTTGAGCTTTAAGATATGTGAGACATGTGAGGTTATTTTTTTTGGGGCTATTGGATAATGATTAGAAAACCCAAAAATTATAGTGCTCACTGATTTGGACATACTGGTTATAATTAATTAAAATGACAGAGTTTAATTATGGAAGGGTGTTCCATGTGACAAATATTTTTAATTGAAGCAACCCATTTCAGGAGATTGGTTTTGCGTGGAGTAGGGTTTCTTCAAATATTAAATTCGTCATTTGTTATTTTTGTTTTGTGTTTTTGATATTTGCTTGAATTTGGGATGTAGTTGTATAAATGGAGAATCTTATTTGGGAATCTTGATATCCTTGAATGTTTCATGGAAAGCCAAGTGGTGAATAATGGAAATACGTCTTTCACAATTTGTGAGGCACAAGCTAAGGCAGGCAAAAAATCATTCCTACTTTAATGTGTCTCCTTGTTGATCAAACGCTAACATCATCATGGCTTTCCGATGAAGCTATCATTCAAATCCCTATTGAGTATTGACACACCGAAGACAATCACAAAACGGTGACAATTTTTGGGCCAATTTATTAGTAATTTAATGTTGTGTCGCATGAAAAAGTTTTTGTTCGTTACGTTAATTTTTAAAAAGTCTTTGCGCTGTTTGCTCAAAATCAAGATTTTTAACCCCCCGTTTAGATAGTTCATTTTGATAATTCTTTTCCACTCTTGGAATGGAAAAAAATAGTTTGAAATGGTTTGAAAATAGTTTAGAAAAATGATGTAGAATTGTTTGACTTTGTGAATTTCGAAGTGGAATAAATAGTTGAGATTTAAAGAAATTGTAAAGGGATTTGGAAAGTTAAAAAAATGGTTGAAAAAAAAAATGAAATGGTTTGTAGGATTAGGAAAGTTGAAAAAAATGGTTGAATGAATGTAATAGAATGAAATGAGGAGAATGGTTTGTCCAAACGGGTGGTAAGAAAAATAATTTTAGAAACTAATACGTAGGCAGCCACAACAAAATCTAAAAACAGAGTCATATTAATTCTTCAAAACACAATAAATTATTAAAAAATCAAGTTAAAAGTTATTTTGTTAAATGTTCAATTTGACTGCAGATTCTTGCAGAAGCTGAAACAGTTTTCAAAATCGTTACATACGAGGGCTTTATCTATAACTCAACCCATTACGCTACAGGGCCTTTATCTATAACCTCAAAGAAGAATATCAAAATAAAACCATTCTTGATGCCACTTAATAAGTAGTGTACTCTCTCTTTATTTTCACTCTATGTTTGTAGTGTAAATTTTGAAGAATAAATTAAAAGTGTAACACACATGTAGCATAGATTATCATTGTGCCAAGAATAAAGCATTCATCGAAATCCCCAATAACTCAACCCACTCATTGACAGTAGCCAAAAAAAAAAAAAAAAAAAGGCCACACACACGTGCACACGCACAATATCCAAAGCCGGTGCTCGTTAAAATCAGTTTGGTTCAGATGAACAAGTGCCCAAAAACATGTGATTCGTATTCAATCCAATTGATTAATTCTTATATTGGTGCAAGGCCGCAAGATAATATTGTTCCATTGGCATCCAAAAATAAATGCCATTGTTCAATCTCTTTCTTCCCTGTTGTTGCTTATATTCTTCAACACAATTCGCAATTCTCAAACTAACTCCAACTTGCTACTCTATAATAAATCGAATATGTTTATATTCCCTATTATACCTTTTTCAAATGCCTATTACCAAACCCTTTCACTTTGTTCCTTCTTGAGCCATCATTTGATCTTCTTTCTCAAATTAAAATTTGAAAGACCTTTGGTGGTGTTGCAGGATACCGGTGACCAACGATCAAATGGATCGGTCGGCGGACGCGTATTATAGAACTGATTTGATGACCGTCGCCCGTCACGTTCTGAATGAGCAGTCCAAGCATCCCGAGGCTCGCGGCGATTTCACCATCTTGCTTAACCACATTGTCCTCGGCTGCAAATACGTTTGCTCTGCCGTTAACAAGGTCCTGTTTTATTTCATCTCTCTCGTATCACTCCGTTTGACATTTGCCCCATCTCGGAGTATCTTGTGAAGAGAAAAAAATTGAAATTTCTCAGTTACCATAGTGAGAGTTATATTGGCAACACAACAACGCAAAAGAGAATACTTTTGCTTCACTTAAACGGTCTTTCGTCTGTTAAAAGAGTGTTAACAAAAACACATCATACTTGTGCTACAAGGTAGTGATTAATAGTATGAGGTAAAAAGAGAGAATAAAAATTGGAGTTTGAATTGAATACAAAGCCAGCTGTTTAGTCTTTCTCTAAAATCATAGGATATAATTGGCAGATAAAAAAATATCACCATAGTGCTATTGTTTAGCTCATGTTGGTGGAGTAAAATCAAGAAAGCTTTTTTCAGTCCTTTCCTTGAAACTTCACAATGTAGACTTGATGTCTTTGCCTTCCCCGATTCGCAGGCTGGGCTGGCGAATCTCCTTGGACTTGCAGGGAACTCCAACGTCCAGGTGAGTCCTCTAACGGCTCATCGACTTCACAAAATAAACTGATCATTCAATGCGTGCTCGTGCGTCTTCTTATGTTTCTGCGAAGCTCTACGTGGTGTTCTTGTAGCTTTGCGCACTTTCAGGGTGAAGAACAGAAGAAACTGGATGTGCTTTCAAATGAAGTTTTCGTCAAGGCATTGATTAGCAGCGGACGCACGGTAAGTCCATTGAAATTTGAAGCACCTTCTCTTGTTCGTCTTCTCACTGCGTTTGTTAAGATCCAAGAATTTCTTCGGTGAAGGGCCAAAAATAGAGGGTACAGTGACCCTTGTTTTTCTCTTTTCGTTTTGTTTCAATTCTTCTATCAGTGTATCCTTGTTTCCGAAGAAGATGAAGAGGCTATAATCGTGGAGCCACCAAAGCGTGGGAGGTTAGTTTTGTATATCTAGTGGTTTATCCTTATGTTCTCTTAAATCTTTGGCATATTCAGGGCTTTTCAAACAAACATGTCCAAAAATATTTCGGATTGTTGCAGATACATTGTCGTCTTTGACCCGTTGGATGGATCGTCAAACATCGATTGCGGAGTTTCAATTGGAACTGTAAAAGCCTTGATTATATTCTTTTTCAAAAAACGTGCTAAATTTCCTGGTTCAGTAATTGCATATCCTTTTGATACCTAACTCACAGATTTCTCTTCTCGCTAAAGATCTTCGGGATTTACATGGTGGAAGATCAGAACAATCCTACTCTAGATCACGTGTTGAGGCCGGGGAGAAATATGGTCGCGGCCGGTTACTGCATGTATGGAAGCTCTTGCATGGTAGAGAGACAATAAACTTCATCTACAAGAAATACCATGGCGAGAAAATTATGCCAAAGTATTGATAGCCTAAGCTAACCAAAATTGCTTGAATGCAGTTGGTGCTCAGTACCGGCTGTGGCGTCAACGGATTCACACTCGATCCTTCACTTGGAGAGTTCATACTTACTCACCCCAACATAAAGGTATCATGTCATTATTTGTCTAAAAAACAACAAAATCTTTGTGGTAAAACGAAATTTTCCCTTGTTTCTCTCTTTCACAAAGCTCATTGCTCTTTACTATTTCGGACAGATTCCAAAGGCGGGAAAAATCTATTCAGTGAATGAAGGAAATGCCAGAAACTGGGATGAACCGACTGCTAAGTGTGTTCTAGTGACTGTCTTGTTAATTGATTCTAAAGGAACTATTGTTTCCCTTTATTGCTTTTGCCAAGATAATTGTATTTTTATTCATATTTTATTGTTATCTAATAGGTATGTGGAAAAATGCAAGTACCCCCAAGATGGTTCCTCACCAAAGTCTCTCAGATACATTGGGAGGTACTTTGACCAACTACTTTGTGCTCTTTTGGGCATTTCATGTGACTAATTTTCTGAATGAGTTTGAGCTTGTAATTGGATTAATTAATTTAATGATGGGAAAAATCTTATTACTCTCTGATGAAAATTGTGATGTGTAATGCAGCATGGTTGCTGATGTTCACAGAACACTGCTCTATGGGGGTATCTTCATGTACCCAGCTGACAAGAAAAGCCCAAATGGGAAACTACGGTAGTTTTTTTTCCCAAATATTTTGAAATAATGTGTTGTAGATTTTGTAACTTCATTTATAAGATGATTTAATTTGCATTATCATTCTCAAGCTATGAACCTATGACTAGATTCTAATATCATCTTCAAACAGTGTTCTATATGAAGTCTTTCCCATGTCATATCTGATGGAGCAAGCCGGGGGCCAAGCCTTCACTGGCAAACAACGGGTATCGACTGTTGATCTTGCTCGTTTTTCCTACGGTGTTCGACTTCTGTTTCTTAATCGGCGTATAATGTTATTGGAAAAAAAAAAGGCACCCAAAACTATTTCTTTTTGATAGAAGTTAGGTTTACTAATTTGCAGGCACTTGATTTGGTTCCAAAGAAGATTCATGAGAGGTCGCCTATATTCCTTGGAAGCTATGACGATGTTGAAGAAATTAAAGAGCTTTACGCTGCTTTTGGAGCAATGTCCTAATATTCTCATGTATCGCTTTGCTTATGATCTCTAATACAAATCATTCCACTAGGAATCTCTATATCGTAGTAAATACTTATTTTGGTACCTAAATGATCTATTAGAGGACAAAATAGTTGGGCAAAAACATCACTTTGCCATGCCACAACTCTATGTTTCCTAGAAATGAAACAACTATGTTTCCTTCTTATAACTAAATGGTTGGATTGGAAGAACTATTTCCCTCTATTTTTACATAGCTACAATCACAAAGACGAGTTTAATAGAACTGAATATTGAGACAACAAAACGAAGAGTGTATCTTTTACATGAACCAGCATTGCAAACAAAAAAAAAACAAAAAACAAAACACATAGAAAGAAGTATAACAAGACTAGGAAAAGAACACATTTTATTTCTTCTCCGTTCTCCTTGACAACGAGAAAGAACTGCTAAACAACTAAACAAGATCATCTAAACAAACTCTCGTGAAGAAAATTGAACCATAGTTCATATAAGTAAATTTGGCTATTGTGATTCTGCTTTTTTTCATCCCTTAATTTACATTGTAAACTAGGAAACTCTAAAATATGTAACACAAATCAAGATGACAAAATTGAATTGTTAGTGTTAGCTAACATTAGCCTAAGCGAATGGGCCGCGCTGGCTTCTTCACATAGGAGGAATTCCACTCCCCTCCGTCCTGAGCATAGTAATCCATCGGATACGCTCCTCCGACCGCCTCCGCCCTCCCGTCCCCACATCCGCAAGACGAGCACGTCCTCCGTCCCCCGCCACAGCACTCCCCGCCCCTCTTCTCCCACCACCCGGGGATGCACCCCAGCGCGATCTCCGCCTCGAATGATGTCAAAACGGGCTTCCTAAACGCGTCGCCCCAATCTATCGACAGCCTCGGGCAGGCGATCTGGATCCAGGCCTCCACTGAGTCCTCGAACAGCCCGATCCTTGCGGGGCTAATCTCCGACATCAACACCACGGTGTAACCGAGACCTCTCTCCCTCATCTTCCCTTCCAGCCTCTCCAGAATCCTCGGGTTCCCTTGCCGCCCCAAAGTCCCCAGTATGATGCCCCAATTCTCCGCCCCTTTCGTCTTCTCGATCGCCGCCTTTCGGGACTCTCTCATCCCTCTCTGATCGTACTCCTCCAGGAACAGCTTCCCTAGATATGGATCGTATCGGAAGAACCTAATTCCCGGGTTCGCGATCATCATCGCCTCGAGGTGGAACCTTCCGTCGGCGACGAACACCACAATTGTCTCGTTCTTGTTGTTCTCGTCACCGCCTTCGCTGACTGAAATCCTCGGCGCGGTGCAGCCGAGACTTCCCCGGCAGACAGCGGCTTCGCCTGCGGGATCAAAACCCTAAACCCTAAACCCTCAAGCTCTGGCTTCGCGGCGCGGATGGCGGAGGCGAATTGGATGGTCCCGGCGAGGACGATGTCGGCGGACCGGAGGAGGCTGAGCTCGACGGTGCGGACGAGGCGGGCGACGTCGATGGAGATGTCGACGAAGACGTAGAGGCAGGGCACGGCGGCAGTGGTGACGGGGACTAGGCAGCTGTGGCCGAAGTGAACGAGGAGGTCGGCGGCGAGCGCGGCGGCGGCGAGGTCGTCGACGCAGCACGCGCCGTAGGCCACGTCGCCGAGGACGAAGCACTGCGACGCGCCGCCGAAGGCCGTGACGATGTCGGCGAGCGCGAGCGCGTACATGAGCAGGCCCTCCGGCAGCTGCAGCGCCACGCGGTCGGCGCGGGAGGAGCGCACGCGCCACACGACCTTGTGGACCTCGAAGTTGTAGTTGGCCGGGAGGGCGGCGATGGCGTCGTTGAGGCCCGGGTCGCCGAGGACGGAGTCTGGGATTGGGCTCTTCACGAACCGCTTCGGGGTTCGCTTCTGCTTCTGCTTCTGGGGGAGGAGAGAGAGCGAGTCTGGGGTTTCGTTGTGGTCTTCCATGGCGGCGGAGATGGAGGGCAAAAAGATGCGATTTTTGTTGGGTTTATGGGGTGTTTTGGATAAATTGGAGAGAAGTTGGGGCGTTTTCGCAAAATCAGTGGTCGGAGTTTGGGGGTTTGAGAGCTGACGGGCCTGGGTTTAGGAGTTTGCCATCGGGTCTCTTTTTGGAGGAAGAGGAAAGTATTTATTATTACTTTAATTTCTCTTAAAAAAATTAATTTTTTTTTCTTTATTTGATAAATTATAATAATTTTTGCAGTAATTACAATTTACAATGCTAAATTGATTATTTATTTCAGAAATAATGCTTAAATTTAAATTTGCTCAGATTTTGTTCTTACATCACTTCCAAGAATACAAAAGGAAAAATGAACCTTCGCTTTTATTTAAATTTTTTTTTTGCCAATTAAGGAATTAGTTATTTTAAAAATAAAATTTGAAAGATTTAGCTATAATTTCACGAAATTAGGGATTTAGTCATAACATGTAATATTTTTGGTAACATGTAAAATCTATGCGTGTAAAAAATGTAACATTAAATGTAAGATTACATTTAATGTTACATTTTTTTACATATATTATCACAAATGTTACATGTTATGCCTAAATTTCTAATTTCGTAAAACAACTAAATCCTAAAAAATTACCCGAAAATTTGGTTAAATACCTAAAAAACTCTTTTTTTTTTGTCTCCCCAAAATTCACAATTGTTTGAGAGAACGGTGGACAATCTCGTACTAATTTTAATTTTTTTAACTAACTAGATTAATTCTATAATGTTTCATATATAAAAAAAAGACCTAATAAAATAATTTTTTGTCGCGTAATTCATGTAAAAGTTATATGCTGATTTTTTTTTTCCATTTTATGCATAAATAATAAATTTGTGAACAATTCTTTTGTCGTCTGAAAAAACTATAAAGAAATGCTTTTGGGAGCAGTCACAAAAAATACGGTACTTTAATTTTTAATAAAATAGATATGTTATTTCTGAGAAAAAAAATATAATACTATGTGCATGAGCTCGAAAAAATACACACGCACATATACGTATTTTTGTAGAATTGATACTTACAAAGGAACAGAGAATATCAGTATAATAGAACATTTTTTTTTGAGACCTGAAGAGAGTCAGAGACGGTACCATATAACATTAACAGATAATACTAAAACAAATAAATGTACCATATTCATTTGAAGGTGTTCGTATCTTATATGTCATACAATCAACGACAAATCTACCATCAATATATAAAAGAAAAGAAAAAAAAAAAGAATAAGTAAACAAAGTTGCTCAAATACCAAATGCAGAAGATGGCAATAGAATGCATAATAGTAAAACCACCATTTACACAGAACCAACTGATTATAATTAAATTAATAAAGAAAACAAACTCCACACACATGAACAATTGCTTAAGAAATTGGACTCCTCAATCTTCACACTCTTCGCTCAAATAAATCTCACTCTCAAAGTTGTGTCATAATTCACTTTATACCTGCCATAAAATCTTCCACTTCTGCAAAAATTCACCCCAAAAAAAAAAAAAGAATTTTAAGAATTACATTAGAAATAGAACTATTGAAAAAAGGCACCAAAAACACAAAATATATGCACTCGCACAATATATTTATCAATATGCATATTTTTATTTCTAACTAATTTTTGGCGAAGAACGCTGATGTGTTACAGTCACAAATCTGTGAACCAATTTTGGAAAGAATGATTTATGGGAGAGTTTTGGTGGACACTCTCCATTCTCCAACTTGATTGTCGGCTTTAATGACTTAGCAGTTTATTTATGGTAACGGAAAAGCTTAATTGGCCCATAAATGGTTTTAAAAATTTCATAAACTTTCAACACTGAGTCAGACTCATAGCATAATGCATTATGAATTGACCTATTCACTATTGTGCCTAATTCTACTATAAAAGATTGAAATTTGCAAGTTCCAATATTCTCTGAATCCTAGTGGTAAAATGTTAATTGAGAAGAGCTCTATGTGTCAATTTATCATGTAAAGAAGCAATTAAGATCATAACATTTTTAGTTTCAATGCCATAATTAAAATCACCTTGCATTTCATCTCTCAGATCGCCTGAGAACCTCAAAGAGCCCACAACAGCTCTTCCATGAAGACGCTTGCAACGATTCCCTAGTCACACAAACCCCAGGACTGTCCACACAAAAAAAAAATAATAAATCAAAAGCCAAACTAAACCAGCCAAACACAAATCAAAGAAAAGAGCACAAACGAAAAGCAACGACTTTACTCTCACAATAATCAGAATCCAAAAGCCAAAAGCAAAAGCAAAAGCACTTACAGCCACAGGATTCGCTGCGGTTTCAGGAATCTGATCGATGTGAACATCATCAACGTTCTCACTCGGAGGCTCCGATGAAACAACAACACAAGCATTCTCCTCAACCGCCTTCGAGACAACCTCTTCGGCCTCGGCCTCGGCGATCTTTACCTCAGAAAAAGGCGAAACCGCGGAGGCCGAAGAGTCCTTAGCCTCGTCGTGATCGGATACGACACTCTCCAGCTTCGCCTCCACAATTGACACAAAATTCTCAACATTTGACGGCACGTCGTCAACCGCAGGGCTGCTCTCTACTTTGTCCTCCGCCGCCTTAGGCTCGGGTTGTTCGCCTTCGTCGTCGGAGCTGCTCGAGCTCGAGCTCGAGCTGCCGTCTCCGTGGAGGACTTCCTCCGCCACAGCGACGATCTTGTCAAGAATAGAGCCCTCGCCGGAGTCGGTTTTGGAGTCTCCAACGTCCTCAACAGCGACTTCCTTGTACTCTTGCTCCGCTACTATTCCATTCGACGACGAATTGTCTTCCATTGCAGAGTTTGTCTTCCGATTTCGCTCTTGTTGATGACCAGAGAGGTTGAGAGGAGGGCGAGATGTGATTTCTGTACCAAAGTGGTGGAGTTTTGGTTTGAAAAAACAATGGAAGAAGATATAGCGAAGGGAATAAAGTCAAAGTAAGTGGAAACCATGAAATATTGGAAAATATGGAATAAATAAATGAAACGACACAAGAGATTTCCAAAGAAAGACTAAAAATAAAATACTAAGCACACCTTGGGATTGAAAGGTAGGTGAAGATTGGTGGATGGTAATAGTTTTTTTGTTAACAGATTTTGGTTTGCTGTTTCTCTTCTTCTTTGCAGGCATGACTTATAGCTTAAATTGACCGGTGGTTGAATTGGATTTCCAAAAAAAAAAAGAAAACCGAAATAAAATAAATAAATTAATTAATTGGTTAATGAATAAATCCTTATATAGGAGTAAAGAACAAGGTACGTTATTTTTGTTGTTGTTGTTGTTGTATGTACTTGAGAGTTGTGAGAGGTTCCGAGTTGTGAGCAATCAGTTTTGGTATTTATTTATTATTGTCGTTGTTATTTTTCAAAGCGGTTTTTGAAATTGAAACGATCATGGAGGGATGTTACATGGTTGTAAATTGAATAGTATATATATATATATAGTAATGTCTACGTTACAAACAACTGGCTTGATATTAAAACGGCTTATGATAAAGTACAACTGAGTAACGATATAACTGAGTCAAGCACTAACTTGCCGTTTCTTTTTTGTATTTAGTTTTGTCTTTTGGGTAAAAAAAGGGGGGAAAAAAAAAAAAGACCAGAGAGACATGTGAAAAGTGTACAATTGTAGGCAAAAGAGGAACGACCAGTACTTTTGTTCATGACTGATCTGTTTTGAATTGGTAAAATTATTAAAGATGGGTCCTCCAAGTACCTGTATGTATAGCTATTCTTCGCTGTATGTAGTGGTTTCAATTCATGGGTCTCCACTACATTTATATGACCAGATTTTTTTTTTTCTGTTTTAGCCACTTTTTTTTTTTTTTTTCAAATTTAATATTGATCAATGAATGAATAAACATACTTGCTTTTTAGAAATAAAGAAAAAGGGAGAGTGTACCTACATTCTTTATTTTTTTGCTTTTCCTATTTTCTTCTCTAGTCATGCAAAAGTGTTCTAGTTTTTTCAACCTTCAAAGTGACCAAAGAGATTTCTTTTCTTTTCTTTTCTTGACTCAGCTAGTGTTAGTGTATATATGAGTCGTTAGAGTGGTTGGAGTATCAACTAGTAATGAGATTAGGTATGATTCTAATCTAGAGCAGAGTTGATTTGCTTTTTGCTAGCTCACTAACAAAAGGCTTTTCGATGTAATAATTAATAAGGATACTATAGATAATAATTGGTATAATTAGTGACCTAGTTTATCCGGTTTGGATATTCATCGGCTCAGTCTGATGACAGTTAGCCATTCTAATGTGGTATTAGGATCAAGTTGAATGATTCTAACTTATTGGAATACCAGGGGCTATTTAATATAATGTGTTGTCACATTTGTAAAGTATTTGCAGCCATAAAGTCTTAAGATCTTGCAGTAATAATTTGCGGGAGCCTGTCATGGGAAATGAGAAATATTGATCATAAAAATTTGATACTAAGTTGTTATAAGTATATAAGCATGTCTAATGCAACAAGATAGACCGTATTTATAGGTAGGGTAGCGGGTGGGTCGAATTCGCCTTCCGAGTATTGAAATGAGTTCGTCCTCTTTGGTCACATGGTGTCTCGTGCATGAACCTATGAATTTTACATTCTAGTTGTACAATCTGTGAGAATGTCATTTGTCAGGTACTAGAAGGCAGTGAGGCGACACGTCCAAATAAACATACACAGTTGTTAAAAGGAGGCTTGCCTACTTGGCACGCATGGGAGATCACTGTCCTTAAGTCCGTATCTGTTAGGGACAATATGAGTCTTGTTTGTCACGGTCGGATACAGACCTGCTCGACCTTGCTTGTCACGTACTTGCCCGAACATGCATGTTTGCACTCTACTCTTCTTTGCTTAACTTGTCACGTGACACGTGGGCTTTATCCATCAATAGGGAACAAATTAAAAATAGATCGGCGTGGAAAGTTTTGAAGAATTTGTATTGGATATTAATTGAGGATACACAAAGAAGATAGTATTTCTAATTACATCTTTTTTTTTTTTTTTCTCTTTCTCCTTCTTCCTGCATTTTATCTCTTTTATCTTTTTATAGTCTTCCTTTCTTTTTCTTTTTTTGAGAAATTTGATCTCATGTAGCATTTGGTATTCAAGTTACAATCAATGTCATTATTGCATATCATATCATTTTTTTATTCGCAAATTATTAGATTGTTGCCCTTCCCCTTATCTTCTTCATTTGTAAAAAAAATAGATAATTCGATCAAATTCATTATTTAAAAATTGACATGGACTGCTAACCTTCTTTTAAAGTGGTATTTTTCAAAACAAGTTGTTCAAATGACATTTTTCAAAATGAAAAATTTGCAAAACGAGGTCATTCTAAATGCGACTTAATAATCTATGCTCCAAGTTGTGTGTTCTCTTGATTTTTACTTTATGCTTGTAGTCTAAAAAATATAGCACAAATTAAAAAGCATAAATTACTAACGTGTACAATATAAGAAATTCATCAAAATCCCTTTTTCAAAAGGAGATTTTGAAGAATGCCCCATTCTTGGCACAATGATAATCTATACCCCATGTAGGATGCACTTTTAATTTATACGCCAAAATTTACACTATAAATATAAAGTGGAAATAAAAAAAGCACACCATCTGGGATATAGATTATTAAATGACATAAAAAAATGACTTTATTTTAAAATTCTCATTTTTCAAAATTTTCCATAAAAGATTTTCTCTAAATTTTAAAGTAAGCCCATTAGTGGTCTTTTCATTGGGCCAATAAGCCCAACTCGACCATTCAGGGGCCAACAAATAAAAAGAGAGAAAAATCAGCAACTTTTCGGCTTCCTTACGACATAAACCCTAAAACCCCCAAAAGCCGAAACGCAAAGCTCTGTCTCCAAAAACCCTAGCCAAACACTCAACCAAGCTCTCTCCCATGGCGGATTCGAACCCCCGAGTCAGCACCCAGACCGTCCAGCGCGCCGTCAACTCGCTCCTCAAATGGCGGACCTCCAGGTCCGAGCACCAGAAGCCCCAGCTCCTCGACGACGACGAGTTCGTCTACCTCGTCGTGACCCTCAAGAAAATCCCCGCCAAGGACCGAGTCAACTCGCACAAGATCGCCCTCCCTCACCCGCTCTTCGACTCCGCCTCTGCCGAGCTCTGCCTCGTCCTCGACGACCGCCCCAACTCCGGCCTCACCAAGGAGTCCGCCGCGGCGAAGATCAAGTCCGAGGGAATTCCGGTCTCGAAGGTCCTCAAGCTCTCCAAGCTCAGGTCCGATTACCGGCCCTTCGAGGCCAAGCGCAAGCTCTGCGACTCGTTCGACGCGTTCTTCGCCGACCGCCGGATCGTCCCGCTGCTGCCGAGGCTGCTCGGGAAGCAGTTCTTCAAGAAGAAGAAGATTCCGGTGCCGGTGGATTTGGGGCACGGGAATTGGAAAGAGCAGATTGAGAAGGCCTGTGGCTCGGCGCGGCTGTTTCTGCGGACGGGGACGTGCAGCGTGGTGCGGGTGGCGCGGGTGTCGATGGCCGCGGAGGCAATCGCGGAGAATGTGGCCGCGGCGATCGAGGGCGTCGCCGAGGCCGTGCCGCGGAAATGGGGCAATGTGAGGTCGTTCCACCTCAAGTTGCTGGAGTCCGTGGCGCTGCCGGTCTATCAGGCGCTGCCGGACTCGAGGTTGAGGATCGAGGGGGTTGGGAGCGGGGAATTGGCGGTGGTGGAGGCAGGTGAGGGGGACGGCGAGGCGGAGGAGAAGGCAGTGGGGACGGAGAAGAAGAAGCAGGGGAAGGGGAGGATTCGTGAGGTTCGGTATATGGATGTGAGCGGCGGAGAGTCCGACATTGGCGAGGGCGAGAGCGGGGGTCTTGGAGAGGGCGAGGATGGTGAATTGGGCAGCGGTGAGTTGGCGGGGAAGAAGAGGAAGAAGGTGGGTGTGGCGAACGAGGAGCAAAGGCTGAAGAAGTCGGCGAAGAGGGCCGCGAAGACTGAGGATAAAGAGGGCGTCGCGAAGCGGAAGAAAGATGGGTTGGCGAAGAAGGAGAAGAAGGAAGAGAGTGCTGTGAAGTTGAAGAGCGGAGGGACAAAGTTGAAGGCTAAGAAAAGCAGAGTAGTTGATTGATTGAATGATTAGCCCGAATATTTTCGGATGGAAATCAAACACCGGGATTTTGGCTTGCTCAAGTATGTGGTTTTGAGTAACTTATTAAAGTGATTCAATTTTTGATCTTTGATGTTGGTTTTATAATGTATTCAACGCTTGCAAGTCATTTGATTCTGTAACTTTATCACTGAGAGAGAAACTTATAAGATAGTTATTTTTCCTTGATATCCTAGTGTGTTCTTGTTTCTATGAATTTTCATGCCTTTTCATAGTTCTGATGCTAATGGCTTTTTTTTTTTTTTTTGCTTTCTTGAGATCTCATTTAACTAAGATTGTATTGTCCTTGTGAGAGTTAAAGACCATATTGTAAACAATACAACACCTGAAAGGGAGTGACTTTTGGTGTGCAAAACTTTAGTAGTCATGATCACTGAGAGCTTCACTTGGGATTTCAAATCTCAAGGCTTTGGTATGGACTATGTGTGGAAAGAAAAGCAGACATCTCTTGTTGACTTGTTACCAAAGAGTGAGAATTTATTCAACCTATAGTTGATCTTCTTCTTCATAAAAAACAATGAAAAAAACCAACCTTGTATATGATTCGTTGTAAATCAAGAACAAGGGTTTACAGAGAGGTACAGCATTTTTTTTTTAATAAGTTGCTGAAGTGCTTAAACAACCAATATACTCTCTCAGGGAGGGGTACCATGCCATCACTGACTGACAAGTCTATTATGGCTTAAAAGATGTGTACTTTGAGCATTATGCAGATTATAAAAAGAAGAAAACAAAAAAAGTTGTGAACTTTAAGCTAATCAAGAGTGGCTTCAACCAAGAAAGTTGTGTTTTGATTTTTGAACATTAGGCAGGTGTTTTAAAGAACAAGGTCATGTACTTTGAAACTTGTTTGAGTAAATATGAGTGCAAATAGCATTGAATGCAATGGGTTTTCCCAGGTTGATATACAGCTTAAGTGCCACTATAAGAATCATAAGTGGCTTGTTTATGTTCCTTAACCTCTATTAATCATTCAAAGCTGAGACATTAATCCCACTTCCGGAGTCTCTGAAACATATTTCTAATGGTCACAATATGTAAAAGAAAAAAAAAAAAGTTGATTTGCTACCTCTAGACTAGAGGGGAAAAAAAAAAGTGAGGTTTGGGTATAAGTGCCTAAAGTACTTTCCTAAGCAAGAACCATAGCTCTGCTCATTCAAATTATTGACCCTTGGATTTTGAT
Source organism: Boehmeria nivea var. tenacissima (assembly GCA_018132145.1). Classification (NCBI taxonomy): domain Eukaryota; kingdom Viridiplantae; phylum Streptophyta; class Magnoliopsida; order Rosales; family Urticaceae; genus Boehmeria; species Boehmeria nivea. Next base: position 13,525,494 of record CM030876.1, on the reverse strand, counting down.
GGCGAAAGTTGAAGCTTGGTAATAGTGGATAACCGTACCAAATATGTGGAGCTCTCATGAATCCATATGGGTCTCTTAATGTAATGTGCTCTTAAAATTGACCACTCAGCTGCTTTTCTATTTTCCCAAAGGGAAAGTGACCCAAGTTAGAATCAAGTTCACTATTCACATCTAATCTAACATTTTTAATCCAAGGCTTATAAAACTATTTGTTTTCTTTAGGGGAAAGAATGGAAAATGAAAAATTAAAAAAAGGGTATACCGTTTATGTATATTCTGGTGTTGAAGTTGAAAGAGTAGAATAGTCCAAATATAATTGGGCAAATGGGCAGACTATTAAGCAGAAGTGGGTTGTCTTGAGATTCGTGCAATAATCCTAAAACCCTCATTAAACCCAAAGATCAACAACTAAAAGCAGCTAGCTACAGTCATATATAGAGAGAGAGATGAGAAAGAACAAAAATACAGACAGAGACACACACAACAAAACAGGCTTGTCTCAGTCTCTCTCTCTCTCTCTCCCTTTCCTTTTCGCTCTGCTTTGGTGTTTGACTGTGTGCGTATATAAATTGTATGTACACAAGAGAAAGCAAGAGAGTGTGAGTGTGTGAAGAGGCTTCTTTGTTTGAGGAAAGACCCAAAGCGAGCCAAAGTGAGAGAGAGAGAGAGAGAGAGAGAGAGAGAGAGAGAGAAGAGAGGAAAGCTTAGGGCTTTTTAGATGGCACTCCATGGCTATTCTTCTTCTGAGTTCTTCTCCTTGAAACAGCTCTTCTTGGACTCTGGTTTCTGCTCCACCAGGTAACGATAATGTTGTTGTTGTTTTTATTTTTATTTTTCATTATTTTTTTCAATACCATACCATCTCTATTTAAATAAAGAAAGAACGAAAGAAAATCCTTTTATTTTTGCGTGTTTTGATTTTTTTGTTTATTTTTTTTCACCTTGGTTTTTCCAGAAACCAGATGCTCTTTCTTTTATAGTGTTTTTATACAAAAAATGTGGTGGGATAGTTTTAGTTATGATCTTTCCAATGCAGAGAAACCTGGACATGTGAATATTGGGGTTTTATAGTATGAACTATGTTACGATACTTTGTTGTATAAAGCCATGCTTAGTTAAGTTTTAAGTCTTGTTAAGGTATTTGATTTTACTATTTTGATCTAGTAATGGGTATATTTAATGTGATCAAATTTTTTCTATTAATGTCTGTGTGTGGGAAAAAGAATGATGGTCAAGGAATGTTGCGAAACAGAGTTCATTAATATAAACAGGCATTAGTTTTTTTTAACAATGTGCCAATTTTAAAGTGTCTCTCTCAATCCTGTACAATGTAACTATACATATTATGGTGTGCTATATCCACCAAGGAAGATAATGACATTTACTTTGGAGAAGCAAAAACAGGATCATTTGGTTAGACATAGCTTCTAAAATTAGGATCATATGGGAATATGTTTCACCAAGAAGCAATTACATAGTACATTGTCGTGAATATCGGAGGAGTGATTGTTGTGACGATTGGATAGAAATTTTGATTGTCAAGACTAGTTTAGTTGCATGTGGTGTTGTGATTAGCACAGAGTAATTAAGGTAGGAACATAATCCAAACTCCAAAGCTAGAAAAGAGCAAGATTTGCTATAAAAGGGCCAAACAATGTTGAGGAATGTGAAAATGATTTTTATTTCTCTGTTCTGGTCCTTGACTAGATAATCTTTTTCAGGCTTCTAATTTTGTTATTGTAGTTGTTGTTGTTGCCAATTATTAGTATTGTTATTTTTTAAACAAGAATTCAAGGTTTAAGCCCATAGATTGAACTGCTATTTTTTTATATATGAGAAACAAGAATACAGAATCCAAGCATCTTTAGAGTTAACTTGTTAGTTCATATGATAAGAAAGAGAGGGAAAGAAAGAAATAAAAAAGAAAAGGGTAAAGTTGAGAGTCCTATATATTTGGCCCTCTTTTATATCTTCAAATGCAAACACTTTTAATTTCTACTTGCTACATAAATCAAATAAAATATCCCTTGTCCTTTTGTTTTTAGAATATCTTTCATATCAATTATCAGCCCAGAATCCAGCTCCCAAAACTTGATTGCTGAAACAGTTACTATTTTTTCAAAAAAGTCCACATTAGCTTTTGACTATTGCCCCTGAAATATGGGATTGTGTCACTTTTGTCCGTTACATGATGATCTTGATCTGACCCCATATTGTATCTCCTTCTCATATTAAACTCTTTTGTCTCTGGTGGTGACAGGTTAAGAGATTGCAATGATGCTTGTACAGGAGAGAGTTTTGGCTCTCTCTCTCTTTTAGCACCACTTGAGTATGTAAACCGGTAGGTGTTATAACAAGCTGAGTAGGGAATGAAGCAGGTTGGTCCGTTGAGCATGTCAATAGTGGTATTTTAGATTGACATATCTTGTAGTACTCTACTATCTATTATCTTCTTTCAACATAATATTTTGGATTGTGCTTTGCCTTGATAGCCTCAAGAACTATTAGTCATTCTATTGGCTGATATAGCTGAAATTTGTGAGTCATTCTAGTGAGAGCTCTCGTGGCCATTTTCGTGGAAATCGATAACTACGATCTATCAAATTTTCTCTACTTCGATTATAAGTTACGTATTAACAACAATTTGATACGAAAAATTTAGTATCTTGTGTATGTGCGGTTTGTGTTTAGCTTTTCAGCTTCTTAGTTCGATGAGAGAGAGTTTATATGTATCATTGCAACCATTGGGACTAGAAGTCTTTAGAAAGGTCTTTTTGTAATGATATTGGTTTTTTTTTTTGCTAAACTGTAATGATACTACAAGACTCAGAGTTCAAAGAGGCTAAAGAGAGGGACATGGGAAACAAGAAAAGAGAGATAAAAAGAGAGTTAACAATGGCAGAGATGTTGAAGCTGTCAGGCATTTATATTTGATGGTGCTACATAGCAATGTTCGATTGGACTAGAGAAAGAAGAAGTCAGAGCCGTAACCAATATGACAAAAGGAAAAAAAAAAAAAAAAGAAAAAAAAGAAGAGTTTTGTGCGCTCTCTCTCTCCAAACCAAAGAACACACAAAGGTTAGAGCTGGCAAAAAAAAAACATGGAGAGTTAGAGATACTCCAAATCTGTTTAGAGATTGACGCATTAAATGATTTTAACAAAAGCAAATTAAGGCCTCTTTCTCTCTCACGCTATTACTTGAACTTGGCCACGCATCTTCATTTAATGTTTTGATCATAAATGCCTGATATGTTTCATGTGTTTTCAACTTCCCCACAAAGTGCTTACTTGAAAAAGTTTCAAGAGTAAAGGGCTTTAATGCCAAAAACAAGAAATATATCTTCGGACTTCAGAGAATAAGATATTCAGTCGAGTTTCTGAGAAAGTTGAGAGCTTGACAAAGAATCTTTGTATTAATTAGTCCTGTAAACGGTACAGAAATGGAATTTTCGTTTCCGTTTTATTTCTAAATACAACAGTCATAAGACCGTTGATGAGAGGAAAAAAAAATCCAACGGTCGGAGTTTTTTTATAAAAATAAAATATAAAAACGAAAAACGGAAACGGTATTTTCGTTTCCGTTTTTACGGCCACCTATGTGAAGGACTAGTGTTAATTAGAGTCATTATATAGTCTCAGGTCAAAATACTAGGCTATATTTGTTCCAAATAATGCTGTGTCAAAGTGAAACAAAGAGATTATAAAAAAGAATGCCAATGGTGTTTCTATTTATGGTTGGTTTTGCATAAAATTAAACCCAAAGAATCAATGAACTCCAAAAAAAAAAAAAAAAAGAGGAGTACAAGAAGAAAGAAGAGAGGAAGATATGGTATACATTGCAGTTTCATCAACAAATATTCAAAACATCGGTTCGTACAAGAACCTCGATGGCTTGCATTCGGTAGGAAGGCCCTGAGGAAACCTTTTGAATTGAGTGCAGTAATTGTAAACCATGTACTTCTGCTGCACACATCTTATTCTGTTCCGTCCCGCTGCGTCGAGCCCCTGATCCCGCCATTTCTTGTCCTGCAAGGAACTACTCTTGGAGACGTTGCGCGACGAAGTAAATGCTGACCAAACGCAAGCGTTGGCCTTGAAGTTTTCTATAAGAAGCGGCGAAAGGAGCTTGCGTCCAGTCGGTTTTCACTTTTGCCCTCCTCTCGTCCCCCAGTCGTCCGCGTTCCACGAGCTCGAGTAGATTCTGATTGGTTGGTTCTCGGGGAACGGTACGCCGTCTGATTTCAAGTTGTTGTACACTCGTAAGGGAATGTTGACTGCCAAGGATCCGAGAGGAAATCATAGTGTATTGTCATATAAATGTTTGAAATTTTGTGATTTTGAATTATCAGAGAGCGAACAAATTTTTAGGCAAGACAAAAATCTTTATAGGACATATCCTTGTTATTCAAGTACATATAGTAACAACTCATAATATATGGTGATAAAACTGGTCAACCTAGCTAGCATTTTAGAGCAATACAATCACAATTGTTGTAGTGATTCTTAATTATATATCTTGTTTTGAGAGAAATGGTGTGAAATATTGAGCTAATTAATGATTAACTAAATGAAGTCTTACATGATGCGTTGACAATTCCAGAGAATGGAGTAGGTACGAAAGGCCTTTGTTGGGTCAAACTAAAGGTGAAACTGTTGCTCTCTGTTTCCCTTTCCTTGAGAGAAACACATTATAGTGTAAACAACATATGGTTCGCTGGTCAAGTTCCCCAAGAACTCAAAGTCAATCTCATCATGGTTTGGTCCTTAAGAAGACAATTGCGATGAAGAAACCAATACGTAAACATACATAGATTTCTGAAAAATCTAGCTATGGTGCCAGCGGAGTTTTCAGGGACATAATTTGTGTGTCGATTCATGCGAAAAGGTACTCGTTTTGCTATATGTAAACTATGATGTGGTTTGAGCTTTGAACTAGACGAGAGATATTTTGTGTAATAAGGGTTTGTATTAATTGTGGTGTAGAGACTTGAGGCTCTGTCTCTGAAGTTCCTTTGTATAGGAGGAGCTTCTTTGTGTATTGTTTGAGGTTATATATATCTAGACCTACTGATATTGGCTTTGTTGGACAAGGGCTAATCTAATAATTAAGTACTAATATTAATACTCAATAATCATTAATTAGAGCTGGCAATAACGCTTTTAGTGTCTGTAGGTTTGTGCTGGAGAGTAATGGGAAAGTAGGAAGAAGTATCATATACGAAAACGAGTGAAGAAATTAATTAACTAGGATACAATACATAGATCTTATAATGTAGAGTGTAGACATGTATCTATAATATATACACTGGCTAGTGTAAATTGTCAGAGGGCTATAATTGAGGAAATAAACAGGAGCGAAATAGTGTGGTGTGAGACCAGGAATTCCTTCTTTATTTATTATTATTTATTTTTTTATAATGTACTTGGGAAAACTACGGGCATTGGAGACAACACGTTTGAGGCTTTAACATGAATAATCATTTACATGATGTCACGGGTAATATTGCATTTTGAGTTTTGACTTGACGGTGTTGAGTTTAATTAAAATTCATTATTTTAATGATACTTTAAATCCAATAGTATAAAGTAGCTTCGTTCAGTTTTCAGATTTTTTTTTAATTTTTAATTTAACTCATATTACTAGTCGTTTGGGGTACCCCAAACAAGATATTAACGTGCACCAAATTGTTGAATTGAGCTACGTTGAATTGTGGAGCAAAATCGGATAGACTTATAGATTACTAGTCGTTTGTTTGTTTTGTTTTTTTTCATGAGGTTGTTATTGGTTCCTCGGATTCAGACGAAATTCAGTTTGGGTCAAGGATATATGTCGTTTGTACAACATTAAAAAGCCATAGTAAACATTTATTTAAAACAACATACCTTATTAACATTAAAAAAAAAAAAAGCACGACATATACGTTTTTTTTTTTTTTTTTTTTTTCATTTTAAGTCAACATACACTAGGTTGCTTCTTGAAACATTAAAATTTTTGTTGTTGTTGTTTTTATGTGTGTTTAAAGTACCGTCAAACACGCCCATTTGGGAAATGATATTGCCTGTGAACCTATGTAATAACTTTTAACATTCCCTAATATCGTAGAAAGAGAGGCAAAACTACCAAATCACATGAAAGCAATCTTGTCTCCGCAAAAATTTAGTCCGATAAGACGATTGTTGAAACTGAAGAAAGAGAAGGCGCGGATCAAGAAACTGGACCAAGGAAATAAGAACGATACACATACACGCAAAACCAAAACTTCTTATTTAATGTAATCTTCTCATACTTTCAAAAGACAATATTAATTTCACAAAGAATCAAAAGAACTTGCGGTTGTATCCAACTTCCCACAAATTCAAATATAAAAACGACAACAAACAAATTTAATCTGAACATTGAAATATAAAAAAAAGTGTAACTTGAAACAATTATAATAAATGTGATCTCTCTTATTACTAGAGAAATCTGGACTTCTTGCACTCAATAGGGAGGCCTTGAGGGAAGCGCTTGAGGTCATTGCAGTAGTTGTAGACCATGTACTTCTGCTGCACCCACCGCAGCCTGTTCCGTCCCGCCGCATCCAGCCCCTGATCCTGCCAAGTGGCGTCCCGAAAGGCGGTGGAGTCTTCGCAGCTGGATTTTCCGGCGGACCAGACGCAGGCGTCGGCGTTGAAGTTCCTGTAGGAGGCGGTGAACGGTGCTTGTGTCCAGTCGGCCTTCACAAGCCCGCCTCTCGTCGCCCAGTCGTCTGCGTTCCACAAACTCGAGTAGATCCTCATCGGCTGAGCCTTCGGATATGGAACTCCGGAGGCCTCGTGGTTGTTGAAAACCCTAATCGGAATGTTGTCCACCAAAAAGCTGGCCAAGATTCATGCATGACACGTTATTAGCGAATTATATTATATATATAAGATGAGAAGGAAAATAATTGAAGAATAGTAACACTACATGTTATGATATATAATGTGATGACTTACATGATGCGTTGTTTGTTCCAGACGAGAGAGTAAGTATGGAAGGACTTTGTGGGGTCAAACCAGAGATGGAATTGCTGTTCTCTGTTGCCTTTTCCTTGGCTAAACACATTTGTGTGTAGTGTGTACGGATCGCCAGACAGATTTCCCAAGAACTCGAAATCAATCTCGTCATGTGTTGGTCCTTGAGAAGATAACTGCACATATAAAATATTTCAATTTGTTATAAGTTCAATAATAAAATTGTATGTATAGAGAGAGACATGATGTAGAGAAATTAGTACTAAGGAGACAATGTATGTTAATAACTTACATAATATGCAGTGACGGTGCCGGCTGAGTTTCCGGGGACAAGCTTGATTTGCATGTCGATTCTGCCGAACAAGTACTCGTTTTTCGACCGGAAACCCGAGCCGGAAGCCTTGTCGAGATTGAGGCTAAGAAGTTGGCCTCCGTTGAGTATTTTGGCACGGCCATCGCCCCAAGTGATGTCAAAGTCTTGGTAGAAATTGCCGGCCAAAGTTGCACCAATTAGTGAACTAATCATGAACAAAGCTATCAATAATAGCTTGAAAGAAGGCATGTTTGCTTTTCTCATTTTTTTTCAGATGAAAAATAAATAAGCTCAAGGGTTTTTGTGTAATTGGGTTTTAGTATGGGAAAGAATTGAGAAGGGTTTTTGTTTGATGGAGAAATGTGAGGTTAACAAAGGCTTTATATAGTAGTTCAAGGAGAGTGGAACAAAGTGGGCAACGGGCATTGTTCAAAAAAGTCCAAAACAAGTGCCAGCTTTGGCAAACAGAATTAGATGATAAGGTTGAATGGGTACGTAATAGACAATATTGTTTTTTAGTCAAATAAGAAAACGCTTTAATTGGTTTGGTGTGCTTTGTTACAAGAGCCTATAGACTATTGGCTAAGCTGGCAAAAGGCCATATTGAAGAATAAAGAGTTGGGTATATAGGAAAAAGCCTACGAAGAAACACGGAAGAATAGTGGTTTTTTAATTTTTTTAATTTTTTTGGTGTTTGAGAATATACGTAAGAAAAATTGGGAAAGATGTGTTCACGCTCATATATCTATATAAGCGATTTAAATCATTGATATATGGCGGTGCGAGCTGTGTACAGAAATACAATACGCGTTTGTTGGTTTTTTGAATTTTGATTATTTGTAATTTTGTGTTGTATCATTATGGCTTTGCTATGCTTGCTAGCTTTAGAAATTAGAACTCGAAGGTCCTTCTCAAGAATAGTGAATTTTTAAGCTTTCATACTTATACTCACTAGGAATATTGGAAAAAAAAAAATTAGAATTTTGTACCCAAGACTCGTAGAATCGAACCATATTTCGTATAGTTCAAACCCCAATATTTATGTAGAGTTAACAAATTATGAAAAAAATAAATAAAACTATGTACTTTTTTTGCATGACTAATTAACACAGAAAACTAATGAACCATAAACAACATATTAACAATAATCGCCAACATCATATTATAATTAGTATGATCATATCACCTACGTCTTGTAATGCAGCAGTCGATGATTACATACCAGAATGCTTGTAACAAATAGCAGTATGATAAATATATTACATAAAAACGAATATTTAAAAAACTGAGAGCATTCATTTGAATTTTTTTTTAACTAAGAAGATCTCAATAAAATTGACACACGCTTCTACTTTATTAGCTTACCAAATAACCAACCAACTAAATCGTCCTATAGGATCTAACTATTGAGAATGATGATGCCTCATTAAAACCTTAAAAAGAAAAAATCTAGAGAGAAAATCTTATAAAGAAAAAAGAGCGCATGATCTAGGACTAAAAATCCGAATTTTAAACTATAAAAAAGTAAGGGAATCTAGGACTAAAGATATGAATTTTACACTAAAAAAAATAAACGAATCATGTCTCATAAGTTAAGCGTGCTTGAAACAACCACTAATTTTTTTTCAAGACTATCGACGTAAAATCTAGCTTATCTACCACATAATTTTCTTCGTAGTAAATATGAGATCCAAGCGTTAAGATCCTTAGCATATTGAAGAGCTCTTATTTATCTATTTCTAAATTTTCACATAACTTTGTGCAAAATGTTTTTGACAAAAAGCACCACATATGAAGAATTCGTCTATACCTATACGGGTTCCAAAAAATTAAAATAAAACAACCTTTCTCCTGCATGTGCAAAAAATTCTGTGAGAACCATCAATATTAACGTTGATCCATTTATTTGGAGGAAGGTTTTAGGAAACTTGAATGATAAAAGGACTTGGAGAAGGATTTTCTAGACCAAATTCAGGTCTCAAAGTACAATTGAGCTAAGATATTAATATAATCCATATAATTAGGACTAGGATGGTGTTTTGCTAAGAAAGGATTGGGAGGGTGTTTGTATGGCTATTAAGTGCAGACGATTGTGTTGGCCACAAGGCATGCATATATAAGAATGACCACTCTTAAGTGTGTAGCAAATTCTTTGCCTCCAGGTTGGCCAATCTTTTCATGCCTTCCTTCCTCAATCTTTCAGATTATCCCACCATCACCAACGCAGACTGGCGGGTTAAATTTTTTTTATTTTATATTTAGACAATCTTGTTAAAAAAACTTGAATTTTAACTCAAATAAATAAAGTTGTTTTGGTCTAAATGGGTTAAAATGTGACATCATGACCAATTCTAACTCATTAAGACACAATTAAATCATATGACACGACGAACACAATATATAATTGAAGTAGCTAAGACACACTATTTAAATGAGATGATCTGAAGCTCATCTAATTTTTTCATACACATCAAGAACACTGCGAATACAATATGAATTGCCACACCTCTAATTATAAGTAGTATCACACCACCTAAAAAAACTTAATAGGCACAATTATACTAAGTTTAACTCTCTAATAGACAAAAGATCATATTTGTAAGTCCCACACTAACTAAATTAGAGAGTTGATAGGAATATTGCTTAATAGCTTAACAATAATGTCTCATTACTTAGCATTTTAATAGTCTCGTAACTGTCTCATGATGTGCAAGCTCGCTCTGGAATATCATTGTTGATCTTGATCTCGGATCGACGGTTCATGATCATCTGTGTTAGAGAGCATGTGGAATATTTCATTGCCTCCGCCGCCGCTGCAACCGCGGCCGCCGCTGCAACAGCCACATGCACAGCTGCAGCCGCAGCAAAAACGTAAGACTCGTAGGTCTTTAACCAAAACTTTACTACTCCACGGACAATATTGATTAGACGAAGAGAAAAGTGCTGGTCTAACAAATAACGAAAAAAAAAAAAAAAAACACTAAAACCATATTACGCTTGTACAATTTTGCATGACTAAACCAAATGATCAACATGTTAATACCGTAGATGGAGATGTAATTAGTATCATAATGACCTCACTGTCTCATATCATTGGCATATATGCGTATAGCCATGCTGCCATTGATAATTATATACCAGAATGCTGGTAATAAATTATCATAATTATATATAGATTATGTAAAAACGAATATTTTATTTTTATTTTGAGCAAATTGTTTGGATGGTAACCATGTCTAAAATCATTTCAGCAATAGTTTATTATCAGATTATTATCAGAGGTCACAATAATTTTAAATAATGCTAAGTCGTTCAAATAATTTACCCAAACAAATAGCATAAAAAGTTAAACTACATGTGATCAATAATATCTAGGGCTAAGAGGCGGTTTAGCTGTAAAAGGGCTTGAAGAGCGTTTACATGGTTACTAATTGCAGGCAATTCTGTTGGCCACAAGGGATGAACAATAGTCACCACTTTCAAGCGTGCAACAACAAATTCCTCGCTTCCAAGTTGCCCGATCTTCTCAAGCCTCCCTTCCTCAATCTTGAACCCGAAAACTCCCCCGCCTTCGCAACCGAACACGAAGACCTCGCCCCCGTCGTCCGGGTTGAGGGCCAGCCCGAAGACCTCACCGCACGCGCTGCGCAGCAGCCGCGCCCTGTGCACCATGCGCCACTTGTCCCCGCCCGCCCCTGGCGGCTCCAGCTCCCAGACTGTCAAGCGGAAGCTGGAGCAGTTGACCACGACCACCTCAGCGAGGCGCAGCCGCCCCCGGACCAGCCCGAGGCAGCACGGCTGCCGGATTCTGCACCGGCGGCTGAATTCCCGGGGCAGCCCGATGAAGCGGCTGCGCAGCCCCAACCCGAACAGATCATTCGCCACCACCCCTTTGTAGAACTCCCTCCCGGGCGCCCCTTCCAGCCAGTAAACGAACCCGCCTTTCGCCACCACGTCCACGCCGTGAGCGCTATCCTTAGGCGTCATGCGCGGCACGTCCGCCATCTCTCTGTCATAGGCCAACCACTGCCCGGTAACGGAGCAAAACACGCACTGCCTGAAAGAGTAACTGTTCCCGCGCATAAATGTCGCCGGAAAGGCCAACATGACCTTGTACTTCGCCGCGGCGCCAGCCCCGCCACGCTCGCAGACCAGCCCGAAAGCGCGAACCTCCCGCTGCTCGTTGACCTCCGGCAGCGCAGTCCACTTCCTCGTGAACGGATTGCACACGTAATACTTCCTCTCCGACACGGAGACCAGCAACAGATCGTCGCACGACGCTCTTATTTCGACGTTGGGCCAATCGGGCAGGAAATTCAGGGCTTGATGGTAGTTAGGGTTTACAAGCTGTCTCTTCTCGGAGGATATTTGGTGGAAGGGCTTGTTGGGCTCGAGAAGAGAAGCGAATAGGCATAGTCGGAGGGAGGCTTGTGGCGGTGGAATTGGGTGAATGTTGAGATGAGTTGGGGAGAGATCAGAGAGGACCAGCGCTTGCACACGGCGGCGCAGCGGGTTAGGGCTCGGCCGGAGGGGAGGCGGAGAAATATCTCGATGAGTAGGTCGTCGGAGACGGTGGACATGAATAACGAGCTTGGTTGGTGTTGATCGTCAATATCGTTCTTCATTTTCTTGTTGTCAATGGATTCATCTTCGCGCTGACTCTCAGCCATGGTTATAGCCTCAGCCGCAGAAAAGATGATTAGTGACTACAATTGGTGTGTTTTTATTTGACCTAGATGTGTGGTTTAGGTGAAATTAAAAAATTTACAAAATTTATATAATAATTAAAAAAACACTCAAGTTTTAAAGTAATTAAGTAAAGAACTAATGTATTAATTATTTGCATATATTTTTACACTAAGTTAATTATTACCCACTAAATTTTCATAATGGTAATTATGATCTATTAATTTTTACATAATTACAAAAACACCTAAACTTTTGTAAATACCAAATTTTAACTTTAGATTTTAAACATTTTCGTAAAATTATACCCCCACTTATATTTTATCAAATCAAAATTAATAACTTAATACACTTTTAATCTTAAAATTTTAACCCTGATTAATATTTGGTGGACAAAGAATTTGCATTGTGCGCTCTCAAAGGAAGAAAAGAAAGAGACTTAGACTCACCATTAAAGACTAGAAATACAATCCTAAAAAAAAAAAACGAAATATAAATGAAAAAATATTGGATTAATTAACCAACCATCACTCTCTGTGTGTACTTAATCAGACTTAGAGGACTGCTCTTAATTATTATCTAGCTAGATTTCTTGCATTCAATAGGGAGGCCTTGAGGGAAGCGCTTGAGGTCAGTGCAGTAATTGTAGATCATAAACTTCTGCTGGACCCACCGGAGTCTCTTCCTGTCGGATTCGTCGAGCCCTTTGTCCAGCCACAGCTTGTCCGCGGAAGAGCTCTTCTCGTCGCAGCTCGACTTTCCTGCAGCCCGAACGCAGGCGTTGATCTTGAAGTTCGTGTAAGAGGCCGAGAACGGAGCTTTCGTCCAGTCAATCTTGACGCGCCCGCCTTGTGTCGCCCAGTCGTCGGCGTTCCATAGGCTCGCGTATAGCCTCATCGGTTGTTTCGTGGGATACGGAACCCCGGATGGTTCCAAGTTGTTGAACACTCTGATTGGGATATTGTTCACATAAAATCTGCAACGATTATGTATTATTCAGTGGACAGAATGTATTACGTCATCATGCTGACATGTCACATGTGGTACACCCGTCAATTAAAATGTGACAACCATGAGAAGTACCGAAAATGTTATCATTTATACGCCAAAATGTTTTCTCTTTGTAATTGTACATGATTGTATAGGGTCCATCAAATAATTTCGTGTCGAAAAGTTTCTACCGGGTGTATTAGTTTTAACCCGACTCTTTAGAAGACGTTTTTCTAGAGTTGTTTGATGTTATTTTTCATTATTGGCGGCTGCATTATACTTTTGTGTTCTTTATGGTTTTGATTACCTCTTATTAATCATTTTTTTTTCTTTGATATAGAATAATTTGAGAGGGTTTAAGAAGTGCTTTCATTGAGTGCCAACTTTGTTGTGATATTATAGGCTAGATTGCATTAATTTCTTATCCATTTTCTCCATTTTCAATAATAAAATGAAAAAAAAATTTTTGAGTGACTTACACAATGTTTTTTCTGTTCCACAAGACAGAGTAAGTATGGAAGGCCGTGGTGGGGTCAAACCAAAGGCGGAATTGTTGCTCTCTGTTGCCCTTTCCTTGGCTGAAAACATTCGTGTGGAGTGTGTAAGGGTTTCCGGACGAGTTTCCCAAGAACTCAAAGTCAACCTCGTCATGTGTTGGACCTTCTGAAGATAACTTCACAACATACATAAATATAATGACATGTGATCAAATAATCATATAGATAAAAGGACTATATATATATATGTGATCAAGGTATAGGTATAGTTTATGTTGTATATATGTATTTACGTAGTATGTGGTGACGGTTCCGGCCGAATTTCCAGGGACAAGCTTGATTTGCATGTCGATTCTTCCGAACAAGAACTCGTTTTTGGATCGAAAACCCGACCCGGAAGACTTGTCTAGGTTTAGGGTAAGAAGTTGGCCTCCGTTGAGTACCTGAGCTCGGCCCCAAGTGATGTCAAAGGATTGAGAGAAATTGCCAGACAGAGTTGTTGCACCAAATACTGAGTTGATCAACATGAACAATGAGACCAAGATCATAGTATTGGACGCCATTGATACTGTGAAAGAAGACCTATCTCTTTGTTTTTTTTGTTTTTGCGTTTCAATAGAAAATTGTTAGTTATAGAGTTTAGGATATTATAAGAGAAAGTGTTTGCTTTTTTTAGTCAAGAGGGAGAGGAAATATATGGATTTTGATTAGTGGATAATATTAGAGAATCATTGAGAGATACTAATGCCTATATCTATGGAAGCTTAAGGTCTAGTGAACCGCCCATAAAGTAGAATGTATATAGGCTATATATATGTTTAAGGCTTAGTCAAAAACTAGTAGAATTAGTTTTTCCAAAACAAATTAAAGTTTGCGGTAAGTAATACACAGGGATATATATTTTTTTAATAAAATGGGATTTTATAATTAGTTAAGTACTATTAGCTCTTCCTTAAAATAGTATGCTATGATTGGCTCATGCCACAAAGACAACAATTTGAAGATGTAATTGGATAGGAATTAGGAAGGAACGTAGGAAGAAGGAATTAATATATAATATATAGGCCTCTAATTTGTTTTAAATTGCGGCCGGTGAAGATCTAATGAGGAATATTAATGATGAGTGATCAAAATAATGTGTGAGATCAATCATCAAAAAATATGTATATATGTGTGTGTGTGTGTGTGTGTGTGTGTGTGTGTGTGAGGTGATTCGAGAGATGATTATTATTATTTTTTAAGTAAAAATCTTTCATTATGTGGTATATATACGCGTAGCTGTTTCAGTTTATATGTGTCATGCTTGTTTGCTTGGCTTGCTAGCTTTACAACTTTAAGGTGTCTAAGATTCGCCAGTTTAAGCATTGGCATTCTTCAGAATCATGCTTAATTATGCTAAGCTTGCTAGTTTTACAACTTTAATAAAGTGGTTTTAATATTATATCTTCCAAATTGAATGTATATGTATATCTATTAACAAGGTAAACAATGCCCCATTCCTAGCGTGGAAGTATCATGTATTATTCTTCTTGATTGCTCATTTATAGTTTAAATTCACATTTTCAGGATTTGTGATATATATAAGCCACACCAAAATGGACCCCCTTCATATCTTAAAAAAAAAAAAAAAAAAGGCAACCCCTCTATATGTTGGAGCCAAAATGAACAACTTAAAAACGATCTATATTAATAGAACAAATGTCATAATATTATCTCTATAATAATATTCCAATAGTAGCTAACATTATAAATCACTTTGTGAGACAAATTTAACAGCAGCTCAGGAGTAGTATACTTGCTTTATTAAATGAATTTGATTTGTATCACAAATTAATGAATTAAAGAATTTGTAACAATGTTCCTACACAAACTTACAAAAAGAATTGGGAAAATTCAAATTTAGTCTCTCATTAGAATCTGGACTTCTTGCACTCAATAGGGAGGCCTTGAGGGAAGCGCTTGAGGTCATTGCAGTAGTTGTAGACCATGTACTTCTGCTGCACCCACCGCAGCCTGTTCCGTCCCGCCGCATCCAGCCCCTGATCCTGCCACTTGGCGTCCCGAAAGGCGGTGGAGTCGTCGCAGCTGGATTTTCCGGCGGACCAGACGCAGGCGTCGGCGTTGAAGTTCCTGTAGGAGGCGGTGAAAGGAGCTTGTGTCCAGTCGGCCTTCACAAGCCCGCCTCTCGTCGCCCAGTCGTCTGCGTTCCACAAACTCGAGTAGATCCTCATCGGCTGAGCCTTCGGATATGGAACTCCGGACGCTTCGTGGTTGTTGAAAACCCTAATCGGAATGTTGTCCACCAAAAAGCTGGCCAAGATTCATGCATGACACGTTATTAGCGAATTATATTATATATATAAGATGAGAAGGAAAAGTATTGAAGAACAGTAACACTACATGTTATGATATATAATGTGATGACTAGTACTTACATGATGCGTTGTTTGTTCCAAACGAGAGAGTAAGTGTGGAAGGCCTTTGTGGGGTCAAACCAGAGATGGAATTGCTGTTCTCTGTTGCCATTTCCTTGGCTAAACACATTTGTGTGTAGTGTGTACGGATCGCCAGACAGATTTCCCAAGAACTCGAAATCAATCTCGTCATGTGTTGGTCCTTGAGAAGATAACTGCACATACACATAAAATATTTTAGAATTAATTAGCAAAGATTAATATGCAAAGAGAGAAAATTAAGAAAGACATTAATTAATATATTAGTATTATCGGTTCTTACATAATATGCAGTGACGGTGCCGGCTGAGTTTCCGGGGACAAGCTTGATTTGCATGTCGATTCTGCCGAACAAGTACTCGTTTTTCGACCGGAAACCCGAGCCGGAAGCCTTGTCGAGATTGAGGCTAAGAAGTTGGCCTCCGTTGAGTATTTTGGCACGGCCATCGCCCCAAGTGATGTCAAAGTCTTGGTAGAAATTGCCGGCCAAAGTTGCACCAATTAGTGAACTAATCATGAACAAAGCTATCAATAATAGCTTGAAACAAGGCATTTTGGTACTCTCTATGTTGAGATGATCAAGCTTTTCCAAGAGAAAAGGCTGTGAGATTAATGTTTGGGTTGAGAGAGGAAGATGAGTGTTAAGGTTTTTGATGCAAAAAACTGAGTTACTAAAAGCCTTTATATAGAAACTAGATTAATACATGAGTTTGGGAAAGAGATGTGAAATGTTCATTAAAAAAGTCCAAAACTTGTGCCAGCTGTGTATAAGATAGAATAATATATTGAATATAGGAATAGTTGGGTGTTCCCAAAATGGTATAGAATTGGCTAAGCTGGCAATGACCAAGTGGGTGTGATATAGCGGTGGATAGGAATATATTGTTGAAAATTTGTTTTTGTGTG
Source organism: Boehmeria nivea var. tenacissima (assembly GCA_018132145.1). NCBI lineage: Eukaryota > Viridiplantae > Streptophyta > Magnoliopsida > Rosales > Urticaceae > Boehmeria > Boehmeria nivea. The sequence goes on along the minus strand of CM030876.1, from coordinate 13,508,652 downwards.
GAATATAAGGATATGAAAGCGTTTGAGTCTTACCAAATTAAAGACCTAAAAGGGAAAAATTAAAATAAAGAAGTGTTGTAACGCGGAAAAATGATAAAAAAAAAGCAAGAAGATCATGGCATAATGCGATAAATGATGGTAATATAAGCTGGATACAATGATGCATGTACGCGTTTGGTTGATTTCTTCGGTGCGATGTACTCTATTGCTATGTGACTCTAGAACCTTCACACGACATTCCATTAATGCATATGAGGTCTTAGTTAGTGTTTTATTTATTTATTTTCGTTGATTGAGACATTAAGTAGGCAAACCCCACCCAGCCCCCTGCGCACCCCCACCCCCCCCACCCCCCACACCGGCACCTTCTCTCTTTTTTTTTTTTTTTTTTTTTCAGACTTTTTAGACTTTGGCACGGTCAGCTAATTTGCATTTGTCGGGTCGGACTGAGCTAGACTGCCCATAAAACCCTATGTGATTGTGATGAAGGCCTCATCGGGCCTACTTTTTTGTTATTTATTTATTTATTTTATATATGTGTATTTTTAAAAAGTGATTTAAATTATTTAATAAATAAAATATTAAAATCTAAGACAAAAAACAGTTGCCTTCATTAGATGAGAAGACTACTTGATTTTATTTTATTTTATATTTTAAAACGTATAAAAAACATGAGAAAATAGTTTTTAAAAAAGTACTAAAGATATTAATATATATATATATATATATGAATTCAACTCAAATACAACTAATTATTAGGTCTAAATAAATGCACGTATGACACGACCCACTTAAACTAATTTAGACACGCTTTAAAAATAGCTCGTAATATAGGGGGTGCGCAGTACGTGTCATGTTTGGCGAGGGTAGTAGCATTTACCGAGACTTATTACCATATAGGTCAATAGACTACCCACATGAGAGGGGAATCAGGGCTGGGGATGTTGGGCCATGCAACTTTAAGGCGGGTGTGGGCAACAAAGCACACGACATAGACGTTTAAGCACGGATAGCACAAGGCACGAGCAATGCATTGAACTGCAAGGGCGTTAAGCATGGGCAGCACAACGCGAGACATCGAAGAAGACAGGTGGGGATAGAGACCGAAATGCCAGGGCAACATGGGCCACGTGAACCACACACACAACCTAACAGAGTAGTTGCGCGGGGTAGTGGTTGCGCTCGCATTTTGCACCCCCACATGGGCACTTTGTGCGGTCTAGGGTCATGCACAGCCACATGGCTCACAAGTTAGCGAAGTGGCATGACCAACTTCTTAGACAAGTTGCGAGTTCGCCTATTAGAATAGGCACGGTATGGGACGTAGTTAAACAGGTGGCGTGTGCAGGTCAGAGCAAAACTACTAGTAGGGATAACGAGCTTTGTGAATGCTAAGCGAGGGGGACACTTGGCATGGCTAGCCTTGCTAGCAAATCCTACGCGATTGGGTATGTCAACCATCCGGTTTAGCTTATCAATAGGAATTGTTTTGAGAAGCTAAGACACAAGTACGGTGTTGTAATCTAGAGCAAATTAGATTTCTTTTGTTTTAACGGTTGAAAAAAATCAAGGGTTGGGACCCTCTAAACACTTGTGCCTTGATCTTTTTCTTGATGTACTTATTGATATTGCTTAGAGTGAGAAGAAATGTGTTAACCGAGACTCAACTAAATGCGGAGAAACTTATTGCCATCACTAGACGTTTTATCAGTTCACACTAATTCGTTTGCACTCAAAATCTGATTTATTTATTTATTATTATTATTATTTTTTTTTGCAAATAACTCAAAATCTGATTTAACGGTTATGATTTCAGACTCACGACATGTCCCAAAATCAAGAAATATTGTAGCATAGCACCCTGCCATAAAAAAAAATACTGTCCGTTATTTCCATGAAATCACAAAATAAAAAAAAATTTAAAAAAAAATAAGACTTGTAGAAATGCAGCTGATATCTTCTTCTCCTCCATTGCCCAATTGCTGTAACCCTAGTCCTACACCCAAACCCACCCGCCTTCACATCCGCCATTGCAACCCAACCAAAAAGCTCCAAATCCCCCAATCCCTCCTTGCCAACCGAACCCAAGCCCCTCATTTCCGGGACCTCTGCGCCCCCACTCTCGCCCAAACCCACTTCACTCACCGACCCAAACCCCCAGACCGACCGGACCCACACAGCCACAGCCACAGCCACCGCTCCGGCGCCGGTGAAAGGCGGGACCCGGAATCCCGGAGCCCAGACGGAGACGAGAAGTCCGGCGAAAGTACGGGACCTTGCGCGAACATGTGGTGGTCGGACATGAGGGCGGCGCTGGGGCAGAGGTTCAACAGCGGCGCGATCGTCTGCGCCGTCAGGGTGGTCGCCAGGGACCGACATTTGGCTCTGCCGCACGTGGCCGTGCCGGATATTAGGCGCATCGACTGGGCGGAGCTCCGGCGGAGGGGCTTCGAGGGCGTTGTGTTTGATAAGGACAACACGATCACCGCGCCGTACTCGCTGCGGCTGTGGGGCCCGCTCGCGCCGTCGCTGGAGCGGTGCAAGGCGGTCTTCGGGGCCAATATCGCGGTGTTCAGCAACTCTGCTGGTAAAACTTTTGATGCCTTGTTTTGGGGTTCTTTTGGCAATGTTGGTCCGTGCTTTGAGTGTCTTTGATGTGTGTTGCTTTTTCTAGGGTTGTGTGAGTATGATCATGATGGTTCGAAGGCGCGGGCGCTCGAGGGGGCGATCGGGATCAAAGTGATAAGGCACAGTGAGTGGCGTTGGGTGTTGGTTTTTGTTGGATTTTGGAGGCTAAGCTTTGTATGAGTTGGGTTTTTTCTCTAATGTTGCTGTGTAGGAGTGAAGAAACCGGCTGGAACGGCTGAGGAAATAGAGAAGCACTTCGGCTGCGAATCGTCTCAGCTTATCATGGTAGATGAGACTCTTAAGTGTTTGTTGTTGTTGCTGTTGCTGCTGTTGTGTTTCTGGCTCTGGTATTGAGTTTTGGATTGGGTTAACGGTGTGTTGTGTGATTTGTTTTGGCAGGTGGGTGATCGGCCCTTAACCGACATTGTTTACGGGAATATGAATGGTTTTCTGACTATTCTAACTGAGCCGTTGAGTCTTGCGGAAGAGCCATTCATCGTTAGGCAGGTTGGTTTTCATTTATGCTCATTTTGTCTAATACTATCCGATGGTGCTAGTCGATAGTGTAGCATTGTAGAATGCCATCTCCGATTATTCCCTTTGGTGCATAAATAATCTAATATGTTTGCATATGTGTTACTCGAACAAATTGCTCTGTGGTTATCCTTAACTTTTTGGGAATTTCCCTAGGTTATGATGCTTTGATTTACTCTTACATTATATCGAGAATTTGTGTTGTTTGCTGCAACCATTCTTTCTTGTTAGCATCTTGCTATTAACGAGAATTTGGCTAATATTGCCGTATGAGGCCAGACAATACTCGAGTGTGTTGATCTTCTTGTTTTGTGCTTGATGGTTACTGCGATTCTTGGCTTTGTGCTTATACTTTATCATGCTTGTATTTTTCTACTTCCTTTGCTTGTTTCCTATACCCTTTTTGTGTAGAAACCTTTAAGTTCTGTTTTTTGAAAAGCATTCAAATTTCCCCCCTCGTGTAGAGCCGATTCTACATTCATACAACATGCTTCTAGTTTAGGGGGGAAAAAAAAAGGTTACCTTGGCTTTTGGTTTTACAGTTTATGAACAATCACTGGTCTTCTTCCTTTCTTAATGTGCCAATATTTAAGGCTGTCACAAAATTTTACAACAAGAAATGACACTCAAATTGAAGAACTTTTTTGACGAGGTTGATAGATTAAAAGCTAGTATGTAGCTAGTGAAGGAAACAGATTTTGTTTAAGCACTGAGCGAATGTTCCAAGAATATTGGCTTGCACGAGAAAAGAAGCAAGCTTTATTCTTTCTATGCCACGTCTACAAGAGGAATGAAATATCGAACAATGGCATTTGCTCGGTCGGCATAAGAAAAATGCAAGCGAACAAAGAATCTCTGTTCTTATCAGCTACTCTTTTAGAAGAATATGTTCTTATAATTCAAATGTGGTGGGAAGTTTGGCTCTTGAGACATTTTTGGATTAGATTTGGCCATTATTAAGTGAGTAGTTATATGTTTCTTTCTTCTTATGGATAGCTTGGCTGTATAGTGTTTACACACATATATAATTTTTCTCTCATCAATACGATATTGGGTTGATAATAATTGCAGGTAAGGAAATTTGAGTCAAGTCTGGTGAAATATTGGTCTAGGAGAGGCTTGAAGCCAACAAGTCACAGGCTATTGCCAGAAGCCAAGCTGTGTGTAATCGATCCACCAATTGTATAACAAATATATACCAGCATAAGCATATTCTTTTAGGATTCAGAAGAGATTTTGGGCTTAGTGATTCTTTTACTCTAGATGAAAGAAAGGGATTTTTGGCTTAATGATTCTTTTTACAGTAGTTGAAAGAAAGGGTTAAATTCTTTCTTTTTCTTTTTTTGTTTTTTCACTTTTGCCCTTGTGACCGGTTATATCTTACCATAATTTTGGTCCTAGCTTGAGAGCAAGATTAGTAGGAACTAGTTAAAGCAGTCAAACCAGTGCTGCTAAGAAAAAAAAAAAAAAAAAATTACGTGCGACAGTTATATATTCCAACTTTACATGAAAATTCATATGAAGTTCATGACATGTAATATGTTAAAAGTCTCCAAATGTTCTCTACTTTCTTCGGATATAACAAACCTTGCGTTGGAAAAGTGCTGTCAATAAAGTGACATAAAGAGTTTTACTTGCCGTGTAGAAATTTAAAATTGCAAAAGATAACATGAATTCCAAGATTTTGGCAAACTTGTCCCTTAAGCATAGACAAGCCCAAATGCGTTTGTACTAGGTGTTTTTATTTTTTTATTTTTATTTTTTATTTTATTTATTGCAAATCATTTGTATATCTAGTTAATCTATGCTTAGTCGTGCTTGGAATGCAAATCAAAGTTTAATACTTATTTCATGATTTTCCTTCCAAATTCTTGACTTGGCATTGGATTTTTCAACGAGCTTGTGTGGTTTGTTTTCCCATCTCATTTTGATGTAAGAGTCAATTCCAATACCTAATTCCACAGAGAAACAATTGTTTATATGTTGTGTTAATTTCGTAAATAAAATCCAAATTAAAATAAAAAGCCTCCTAGGTTGGTGTCATTTTTTTTTTTTTTTTTGACAAGGTACTCTTCATTCTAACCATAAATTGATATAAATGAATTCTGTTAAAATTGTTGACGTGTGATTAGTTAAGAAAAGTCTCTCTATGACGACATTCAACATTTTGTCTCTATATAATCGCATCTTTCTTCATAATTTCAACCTTTTGTTGGAGACTTGTCCTTTACTCTTTGTTCACTTTCGTCCAATGTTTGGATACCTTTTAATGGTCAATTGTCAATTGCACATTAAAAAAAGAAAGAAAAAAAATGAAAAGAAAACTTGCTTTCCACATAAAATATTAAGTACTTATGTGATGAATTTTTTTTGTGATAAAAAATAATTTTAAATTATTAAATTCACTTTTTTTTTATTTCATATTTTAAAAAAATAAATTTGATGATTTAAAATTATTTTCTGTCAAAAGAAAAACCTATTACAGAATTCTCCAAAATATTTATGATTTCACTGCAAATCTATATTGATTCCACGTCAGATGGTGTGAATGCAATTGTGAATGACCAGCCATTGACTCATGGTAATCACTATATAATTTTTTTTTAGAACTTTTTTTTTTTTTCATTCAACACAAACGTCCACCAAACCACAAAGCAAAAGTTAAAAAAAAAAAAAGAAAAAAAATCATTTTGCTCATTACAAAACATGAAATACACCCACAAACCATCACATTCATGGCATCCAAAATGAGAAAACCACTTGTGAATTATGTCCTTTTAACCCTTCTTGCATGTACTTGTGCTTCAGCGGCTGTTGCTTTGGGGCAAGAAGAAGCAGAGGCTCTGATCAATTGGAAGACAAGTCTTGACAACAACACAGGCAATTCTCACTTATCATCATGGTTTGGTAACACAGCTTGCAATTGGGATGGAATATTCTGTGACAGCTTTAGCAACATCAGACATTTGAACCTCTCAGCCTTTGGTCTAATAGGTACACTTAACAGTTTCAGTTTCTCAGCTTTTCCAAATCTCCTAACTCTCAATCTCAAAAACAACTCACTTTATGGGATAATCCCATCATCTATCGCTAATCTTTCTAGTCTTATACACCTTGATTTGTCTAACAATCAGCTTTTTGGGAAAATCCCATCTGAGATTAGTCTTGTGACTAGTCTTCAATACCTCTTTCTTGATAAAAATAGATTTAATGGATCAATCCCAAGTGAGATAAGAAAGTTGGTGAATTTGAGAAATCTTTCCCTTCATACCAATCAGCTTTCTGGGACAATCCCAGAAGAGCTAGGTGAGCTAAAATCACTGAATTTGCTTGAGCTGTCAAAGAACAATCTCACAGGTTCAATTCCTTCATCTATAGGAGACTTGACCAACTTGACAAAGCTTGCCTTGGCTAGCAACAACTTGTCTGGATCGATACCGTCTAGTGTCGGAAACTTGTCGAGACTCACTCATTTGTACTTGATGCACAACCAACTATCCGGTCCGATCCCGCCAGAAGTTGGGAAGCTAGAGTTTCTCACACTTGTGGGATTGGTGGACAACAAACTGAGTGGTTCAATTCCTGTAGAAATGAACAATCTTAGATATTTAAGGAATTTGTGGTTGAGTGAGAACGAGTTTTCAGGTCATCTTCCCGAGAATATCTGTTCCGGCTTGTTGCTCGAGTTGTTCACAGCTCATGACAATCGATTCACAGGGCCTATTCCAAGCAGTTTGAAGAACTGTACAAGCCTTGTTAGGCTAAGGCTTGAAAATAACCAGCTTGAAGGAGACATAACAGAAGCGTTCGGCGTGTATCCACATTTAGACTACGTCGACTTGAGTTACAACAATCTCTATGGTGAGATTTCGGAGAAGTGGGGCCAGAGCCCAAGCTTGCAGAGTTTGAAAATCTCAAACAACAGACTATATGGAGGAATTCCTCCACAGCTTGGAGGCTCACCTCAGCTACATGTACTTGACCTCTCGGCAAATCGTCTAGTCGGGACAATTCCAAAGGAGCTTGGGAACTTGGCTACGCTTTTCGATCTTAACCTTTCTGGTAATAACCTCACCGGAAATGTTCCTCGAGAAATTGCAGCCTTATCGGATCTGATATATCTTAACATTGGAGCAAACAATCTGAGTGGTCCAATTGCAGAAGAATTAGTTGGAAGCTCAAAGTTATTGACTTTGAACTTAAGCAAAAACCAATTCTCTGCAGAGATTCCTTCTACTATTGGCTCTATAAAAACTCTTCAAGTTCTTGATCTCAGCTATAATCTCCTGGAAGGCGAGATTCCACCACACCTTGGAACCTTGGGAAGCTTAGAAGTCTTGAATATGTCTCATAATGAGCTCTCTGGTTCAATCCCATCCAGTTTTGATGGACTAATAAGTTTGACAACTGTTGATATATCCTCTAACCAACTAGAGGGTCCTTTGCCCGTCATCAAGGCCTTTCATCGGTTCGAAGCTTTCAAAGATAACAAGGGCTTGTGTGGTAACGACACGGGTTTGAATGCATGTCCGTCTACAACACAAGGTAGAGAAGGAAAGGGTAGTAGTTCGGTCGTTTTGATTGTAGTTGTCGTTTTAGGCACTGTTTTCTTTGTGCTGGTTATGGGAGTTATTCTTTATGTTTTTTGCATCCATCGCATTGCAAGTACCCGTGCAGACGCTACGTTGTGGGGACAACAATGTAATTTCTTTGAAATGTGGAGCTACGACGGGAAAATGGCGTACGGTAACATTGTCGAAGCGACAGAGAATTTCGATCCCAAACACTGCATTGGAGAAGGCGGTCACGCTAGCGTTTACAAAGCTAGGCTTCAAACAGGACAGGTTGTCGCAGTGAAGAAACTTCACGTCCTAGACGACGCAGAGGAAGCAGATCTGAAAGCCTTCGAGAGCGAAATTCGCGTGCTCTCAGAGATCAGGCACCGCAACATTGTTAAGCTCTACGGATACTGTTGGAGCCCACAGCACTCCTTCTTGGTCTACGAGTTTTTTGAGGGAGGGAGCTTGCAGAACTTGCTGAGGAACGACAGAGCAGCGAGCGAGTTTGGATGGAGTGAGAGGTTGAGGCTTGTCAAGAGCGTTGCCGATGCTTTGTCCTATATGCACCACGATTGGTTGCTCCCGATAGTTCACAGAGACATATCAAGCAAGAACATCCTGTTGGATTCAGAGCACGAGGCTTACATTTCGGATTTCGGCACTGCTAGGCTTTTGAAGCCCGACTCTTCGAATTGGACTTCTTTTGCTGGCACTTTTGGATACACTGCCCCTGGTAGATTATCTCAACCTGAATTGTTTCATCTTGATTATCATTTAAGCCAATTTTAGTATTATATCATTTAAAACAACCTCGTTTCTTTATTTTTGTTTTTCAGAATTTGCATACACACTAGAAGTGAATGAGAAGTGTGATGTTTTTAGCTTCGGAGTGTTGCTACTGGAAGTGATTATCGGAAAGCATCCGGGAGATCTCATCTCGTTTCTCTCCGCCTTTTCGCCGTCAACGCCATCCACTGGCCGCGGGATATTGCTCAAGGACGTGTTGGACCAACGCCTATCGTCCCCAAGAGGTCGCGCTGCAGGGGAAGTGGTATTCGTCGTGAAATTGGCATTCAGTTGCTTGAGTATCAATCCACAGTCTCGGCCAACCATGAGAAGCGTTTCGCAGGGTCTGTCAGCTCCAAAAGCTCCTTTAGCAAAGATGTTTGACAAGATCTGCTTGAGTGAGCTAGTTGATAGTGCAGCATAGTTTCTCTTCTTAGGATGTGAATATTATTCCCATAGAAAATTGTCTTCGATATGTAATTATTAACTTTGTTTGACTGTACTTGGATCAATAATGATAAACAGATTTCTCTAGTTTTGATACTTTGTATGAACAATACGATTGTATAGTTGACCACATTCTCAATTCTCTCTATCCTTCGTATATGGAATAAAGAGAATTCAAACCTATACAGACAAAAAGTTTTTTTTTTTTTTCCCCCTAAAGAATAAATCAAGTCCAACAAATATTTATGAAAGTTGGCTTTTCTTGGCAAAGCTAGAAACTGTACCCAAAAAATAAAGGGGACTAAAAGCCTAAAACCACATTAATATATGGGGAAAAGTTTAATTAATATCAATTTCTTAACGAATCATTATCATGTTCTGGTAGGCCTTTCCAAGGCTAATGAATCATTATCTAGTTCAGTTATGATGTTAATTTCTTATATGTGAAATTGGTGAATGGAAAAGAATCTTGGAATTTCATTATCTTTTGCTCAAAGAAAATATTGTAAAATCAAGAAATCTACCTTAAGAAGAGTGGAATACTACACCATGATAAACTCATTTTTTTCCTTTCCAAAAATTCAAATTGGTATGTTTCTATATCATTCTAGCATGAGAAGAAAGTTTCTTTTATTATATGATTTTGTTGAATCATAGTAAATTGCATTTGAATAATGCTCTAATCCTATTGGTATTAGAAAAGTATCCATTAAAAAGCAAAAAGTTTGCATGGTAAACCAATGCTAAATTACAAAAGAATTCTAGCGCCAAAGAAAAAAAAGAAAAAGATGTACAATTTGACTCTGCCAAGTGCCAACTCATAGAGCTTGATTTATCCCAAAAAAAAAAGCTAATACATTTACATCAAAATAAAAACTTAAGCCAATTTGTGAGCTTCATAATTTGGTCTCTTTGGTTGAGTTGATCACAACTTGGGGGATATTTTGATGGGCATTCCATGGGATGGGAATGGAAGAGGGTCCATGGTGATTGTCTCATCAGGATGGATCAGAGACCAATCATATTTTGTGACAACAAAGTGCACAAATACGAGGATGGTCAGCTTCGCCAGCTGGTAGCCCGCGCAGACTCTCGGCCCTCCCCCGAACGGAAGGAACGCGTAAGGCGGGACGGGTTCATCGAACCTGCCCGGGTTGAAGCTCAGAGGGTCTTTGAAGTATTCTCCATTGTAGTGTGTTCCATATGCTGTCCACAGAACCTGAAAAGCCCAAAGAAAAAAAAAAAAAAAAAAAAAGGAAAAGTGAGCGGTTGAGTCAGGCATCAATTGAGATGAATAACGGCGTTCGAAAGGAAAAGTGAGGGATTGATTACCTTCCATCCTTTTGGAATGGCGAATCCTTGGTATTCGATGTCGACGATGGCTTTCCTGAAAGAGCCGAAGATCGGAGGGAAGAGTCTCATGCTCTCGCGAGCGACTTGCCAGCTATACTTCATCTTCTTTATGTCATCCAAATTCAGTGTGTCTCCTGGTCCTTTGTCCCTCATCAGATCAACATGTTCTGCAACAAAAATACACAAACAATGGTGTAAAAACTTTGTCCTAAAATTCCGACTTTTCTCTCTAGGTGTTTCGGAATGTATCGGATCACATACCTTGGTGTAGGAGAGCCTGGCAATTCGGGTGCTGAGCCAACATCTTGAATGTCATGGCGATGGCGAAAGAAGTAGTGTCATGCGCTGCGAAAACGAGCAAAACGATGTTGTCCACGACTTCCTCTTCGGTGATCTCTCCTCGAACCATCTCCGACACAAGACGGGACAAAAGCATCCTTTCTTCCTCTCCTCCTCCTCCTCCTCCTCCTTGCAGCCTCGCGCAACCTTCCATTTCCCTCCTCTTCTCCCTCACCACCTCGACGATCATCCTCTCGATCTCCGACCTCGCCTTCCTTGCTCTCGAGAACTTGGACCCTGGAAACTGAATAGGCGGTGCGAAAACGCCTTCCAAAACCCTCTCAAAAGTCTCCAACATCCCCGGCTTCACATCGATCCCCAACAAGCACTCGAACACGATGGTAAAAGTCATCGTTTTCGTCGAACGGTATAGTCTAATCTCCTCTTGGCCGTTCCACTTTTGTCCCAAATGTAACGCCACGGAGCTGCAGATTTTGGGGACTAAGATCTCAAGCCCTGAGTTGCCAAAAGTTGTGCTGATTAGGCCTCTCAGGCAGCGGTGTCGCTCGCCTTGCTTCTCCATTATCGAGTTCTTTCCCATGAGCTGAACCGACGCCGAAGGCCACGAGCTTATGACCATCTTGAACTCATTGGAAAGCACAAACCTGTTGGCATTGGCTCCGTTCACAATCACCGTCGGAGACCCCATGAGATGTGTCTTGAAGACTTTGCCATTTTTCGCGATCCGGGGCTGAATGAAATCCTCGAAAAGCCGGTTTTTTCGCTGCGCTTTGTAGAACTCCCAGGTCTCTCCGATCCAAGGAAACCCCATGCTCCCTGGTGGCAGGTTCTTCTTGTTCCTTCCATAGCTTATTACTAGCCTCAAGAGAATGACAAAGACTGTTGTTGAAGCTAAGATAGAGATGACACAGAGAAGATTTTGGATGAGTATATCAATATTATTATGATCCATTATTGGTGATCAAAATGTGAGAATAGAGTTCTATGAGATTAGAAGGAAATGTGAAGTTTAGTTGGTGTGTTTATGATATATAGTTCGAGCTTTGTATGACCAGGTGAGAGATTGTTGTTTCATAATTAAGAAAAGTCAATTATTCATTATATGAAGACATGCATGAGTGATGAGTGAAATTCCAACAGCCTCAATAATTAATCAATTACCAAGATATTATGTATATAATGCCTTCTCAGTTATATATATAAAACACATTATTCATATCTTAGTTTTCGTTCTTTGCATGTGCCTTCATTTTATATATATATATGTAATTAGGACAAGAAATACTCTCAAGTACTTAACGAGAAAAATCTATTTTTTAAGATTGTAGAATATCCTAGCTGCCTCATGAGTGACGAGTCAATGTTGTTAGGATTTTATTTCTTAATTGAAAAGTCAACAGAAATGTATCCCTAGAAATCTGGGGAGTCCCACTACTACTATTATGTGGATTCATTTTCTTTATTTGGAAGTTAAATTAAATAATGATTTGCACATTAATGGAATCTTTATAGTGTCTATCTCGCTCACGCAATTGCTGACAATTACAAAGAAGAGTAAGATAAGGATTTCTGTATATATATTTATATCATTTATAATTGAATTGGAATATCACCTCGAAAATGTAGCACCATGATAATTGCATTGCTCTCCAATGATCTGCGGGTAATCAAATTAATTAACTTGATAACTGATTATTGTAGTCTACCGAAGAAGATTGATATATATCTTCTAAATTATTAACTAGATAATTACAAGATTTTATATATCTCAACATGATAGTGAAAAACTCAATAGTTAGGTATCTAGGTTCTTAACTAACTTGTGTCTCAAGTAAATAATTATATTTATGATTCTGCTGGTGCATCTTAAAGTACCACTTATCCTACCAAATAATGATGACAATTTATAATAATATTATAAATATATGCGCAACAAAAAAAAAAGGATAAAAAGTTTGTAATATGATTATCGAAGTGAGAAATAATGAGTAGAGACATCATGGATGGTTGTATTTTTGGCTTTGCTAATAAATTGATAATAGCTATCTTTAACATTGTCGTATATATATATATAGCAACTCTTGAGCTCTTCAAAAGATATCTTGACGATTAATGCTTTGTAATACACACACATATATACGTATGCACATATTTTCATTTTAATTAATCTCGAATATGGGTAATGATGGTCATATGATACAACTGGGACAATGAAACGGTTATGTATATAAAGATATAAAGTCATATTATATTGATTAATAATAATATTGTATGGCTAGCTAGCGTCATATATGGTAGAGTTTCACTAATATTTAGTCAAAGTTTTGATGTTCCTGAAATTCAGGAAAGCAAGTGGCAACGAGGTGACTGTAAACTGTGAACAGCTACAAAAAGAGGACAAAAATGTTAAAGTTTCATCAAAGAACAACATTCAATAGAATTCATTTATATATACATATATATATTATAAATATATAATATAATATATTTATATGTGTGCATTTACATTATTCTTTTCACCGAGATTCCCACGTGAGGAACTTTCATTGGTGAAAAACAATTTTAAACTTCTAAAATTATCTTTTCACTAGATCTCACAATTTAAAAATATTTATCTAAAAATTTAGAATCCTTTCTCACCAACAAACATCCTCCATTTCATAATTTCCTTTTTTCTAAATAACAAAAACCTTGTTAGTTTTAATTTTTAAAATTTAGTGGTTATGTTAATGTAAATACTAATTAAATTAAGAAAATGAGCCAATCATTTTGTTATTTGATTGAATTAATATGGCTGTGAAAGCTATTATTCATTAGTAGATAATAAACTAAGTATAATGAGCCAATCATTTTGTCATTTGATTGAGTTAATTTAAATTTTTTATAAATATTCTGAGTCAATCAGGTTTGATAAAATGGGTCTTAACATGGTTACACAACATATGACGATAATTAAATTAAAAGTGTTAGGTTTAAATGGATCTAAAGGGTTCATCGTATTTCATTACCCATAATTAATAAGAATAGTCAGATTGTTTGGTGCCAGCAAAACTTTTAAGAGCAATGCTACACATACCAACTTTTTTAACACAAACTTATGTGTCATATTATCATTGATGAGTGTTTATCACCTTGGTAAAATGATTTGATATTTAGCCAATCAAAACATGACACATCAATTGCCACATAGGTTGATATTAAAAAGTTGATAAAAGAGTTGTATGTCTAGCATTTTCCAACTTGTAATATACATTAAAACAAAGCATAACGGAGTTTCAACCTATAGGTTCTTATTTTTGTAAATGCTATTTATTTATTTATTTTTTGTTTAATGTAAACTAAAAATTGGCCAAAGACTAAAATAAGATAATCTTGTAAATAAAGTATTCGTTTTAAGAATATTTTAGAAGACTTTAATTATTTAAATCCGGGTATACCAGAACTGAAATTAATCCATTTATAGATTGAGATTCTCATATAGAATTGTGTTTTATAATCAGTTCGTGTAACTATTCAAGCAGCTTATATAGGTACATGAATCTAGATTCAAGGTCCCAAAAAATATATGAAACTAATAAACGACATGTCGTTTTTTATACAGACGACGTGATGTTAACGAAACAAACTCTATAGCGTTTTGTAAAAAATGACACGTCGTTTCCTACAAACGACAAGACGTAAAAGTGAAAACGACATGTAATATATCCAAAAGAAAAAAAGACAAAAACAAACGACATGTCATTTTCTCGGTTATCGTTCCTAACAAATATGACACCTATGTGATAACTGATAACTGAATATCAATCTCAGGTTTTTTTTTTTTTTGGGTTAAAATATGATTGATCACGTGCTGATATGACTTGTTTTCAACGTCGTTCTTTTGTTCCTGTAAATTGGTACATAAACTATTTTTATATGCACTTACGGTCTCTAAAATTAAATTTTTGACAACTTTAGTCTTTATTCGTCAATTTTAATTAAATTACTTCTAAAATTACAAATATATCACTTACATTAGTTTCTAATTACATGACAATATGTCATATGAGTCAAAATTATATAATAATTCTTATTTAATTAATTGGAGAATTCATTTCAAAGTGTTTAGAAATTTTTTATTAAATTGTAAAATCTGATGTGATTTTGCCCTATATAATTTTATTTTCATGTAATTAGAAACCAATTCAAGTGATATATGTGTAATTTCGTTAGTAATTTAATTAAAATTAGTGAATAGTACTAAACTTCCCAAAAATAAAAAATTTAAGAATCATAAATGCTTATAAAAATAGTTCAGGGACCAACGTGTATAATGTCTAAAAGTATAAAGACCATAGGTGCCAAATTACAATTTTAAGATAAGAAAAAAATAAAATTGCAAATTAATAAGTTATTTCTATTTTTCTTTTCCTTTTTTATTTTCCTGTCGTTTTCCTATTTTTTTCTCTGTCGTTTTCCTACAATTCTGTCGTTTTCTATTTACTGATGTTTTTATTTTTCGTTTTATTATGTTCACGTCGTCGTGTCTAGTGTTTTAGTACTTGAATATTCCACGAATCATAATTCAATTCCATCACAATCCAAACATCATATTACAAAATAACACATTATATGGCAAAATCAATATTAAATATGTTGAAAAAACGTTAAATTTTTGTAAAAATATAATCAAATCGCAACAATTTAATATATAAATTAATTACGTAAAAAAAAATTGAAAATTCGGGGGTGGGAAAGAGTGAGAGAAAGAGAGAGGATGAGATTGTGAAGGGATTTGAAAATGTATGCGAAAATTTAGCCTCAATTCCTGCGCGTGCAATGATTATTGTTTTCTGCAATCTAAAAGTTTCTCTCCACCTATATATAGGTTTGTCGCTTCGTTCATCAGAAGCTTTCCGCGTCTGATTAATCAGTCGCCGATAATACTTTCTACGATTGCTATATATCAATCGCAAAGATAAGAAATATGTAAAATCAGTTGCGGAAAATTATAAAAAAAAATTCGCCTAATTAATCATTATTTTTCCGCGCCTGAATTTCACCGTTATCAATCGCGGATGCCATCTATCCATGACTAATATTCGGATACCCCGCAATTGATTTCAAATTAAGTGCAAGGTATAAAACAACCAAAAAATAAATTAAAAAAAGGGATTATTACTACGCTCCTGTACATTAAAATGTCAAGTGTTTTCTTTCATATATACTTGAAATTTCAAACCGTGGTGTGTTTATAAGAGATCAGTATCAAATTTAAAGCAAGGTTTTGAGAAGGAACAAGGCTACACTACTTTACAGTCTCTATTTTATCTACACTATAATATATAAGTAAGCTTGCATTATGTTAGGCGATTTCAATGCTCTCAGTACTGTAGTACTTCTATCTCCACCAACATAATTAAGGAAATTAAATAAAGTCATATTTTGGCAATTTTTAGTCTATAACTATAATCTATAAAAAAAAATTATTAATTAAGCCCATACATAGAGCAACTTTACTTGCTAGTACTACAATACATAGAAAGCAGAACTAACATATATAATATCATGTAATTACAATATAAAGGTTTTGTTAGCAAAACTCAAAACGCTTTCATCAGAGAATCACTTTAACAATTTCATTTTTCTAGATGAGTTTTGCATGACAAATTATTATTGCAGAAGAAATTAGGCACGTCATTGATTCCATTAGATATACGTGACACTTGTGAGCCATTTTTTCTCAAACAAAAAGCTCATACTAGCCAGCTTATTTTCAAAGAAGAGAAATATAAGTGAAAGACTTCCTCATTAGATTAATCATTAGAAAAATGTAGCATGTTGTGTGACAAATTGGTAATAAATTGCAACAGAACTAGTACCACATTTTTCAATTTACTATCGTGCTCTAACTAACACATAGTCACATACACACACAGATATATATATATATATATATATATATATATATAATATGACAGCTCAGATTGCACTGTAACAGTGCCTAGGGCTTTGCCAACCTGTCTCCTACACAACACACAGAACACAAACGTATTTATAAATATTGATATTAAAAACCAAACGGCTGAGAAATTGAAGTCAAAAACAGCTTTGACAGTAATTAAATAAATTTGTGAGACTAAAAATTGACTCGTTTTGCTGTGTCTCATAACTATTCTCTCCTAACATCTTTTTTCCCGTATACTCACCTACTTCTCTGTCTTTTCATTTATTTTGGGACACCACTCCCATTTCCAATTGCAGTCTATTTCACTTCTTTTGATCTTCCATTGTTTTCTCTTTTGTATTTCCCTTTTTTCCTCTGAAAAATTATTTATATATAGTGATAGATTCCTCATCATACACATATGTATGTATGACAAATACGATATATTATAAATATTATAATGGATATCTATATCAACAATATGATATAACTAAATTGGTTGACTTATATGTATTATCTGTCTAGACTTGTATAGTGATAATTTATACACTACGTAAATCCTCACTTGTAGTACTACTCACAATAAAACTTGCAACTCAAAAATGAAAAATCCGTGTTTAGAAATTAAATTTTTATTATTTTGCATGAGAATGGCTCATGCATATATTATGGCTCTTCATGCATATTTTTATTATTGTGACACATTTGCCGTGCCTATTTGTTAAGCTATACGAGCCAAGGAAATGAATCTAGTAGTTTATAGTATTAAAGAGGTCGACAAATAAGAAAGTGATCCAAGCTCACATATAATATAGAGTACTATATACTAACATATATATATATATATACATATAATATATATCTATAGCTATAATGAAAGATATGGACACAATATATAGTGTACTTCATATAGTATATAAGAATAGGGTAATATCTATGATCAAAGACTTTGGTCACGTGAACCTGATTCATGTCCATAATATTTATCCACACATCATGTTCCAACCAACACAGTGCAACAACCTCAACCATAACAATCAAGATCCTTAATTTTCATATGCATGGTTGAAATTTGCCCCAACAAATTAACATGCATAATTGAGTTACACTTGGGATGTTTGGATATTATAAATTAGTATATTTGAATAACTAGCTAATAACATTAAACCACAAATATTACTTATTAAGGCCTAAGATGATCTTGTTGTGGCCCATTCTCTTTATTTGACAAATGACTAGATATTATATATGAACCAACTAAATAGTAAATAATATTAATTACTGGCACCTAATTATTTCATGTATTGTATAATAACGTCCTTGATTATGGTTTTTCCCCAGAGTTGTTATTGAACAAAGATATACTCTAATTACTATAGATGTAGTAAACTAATTAATATCACCGACTTTTAATTTCATGTAAGCATAGAAATATGTACAATAAATTTTTTTGCTTTTAATTAATTGAACACTAGAGGTAGATTTTAACCACTATTCTTCAATATGATCAGATTTAGCCTGTTTAAACTAGGGGACCAGCCATGTTCCTCTAGGTTAAAAAAAAAAAAATAGATAAGAGCATGGCTGCATGAGCCTAAGTCTTAAATTTATTTTGTTTTTTCTCCTACTTTTTTAGTAATCAAACCAAAAATCGCGTAAACATTAGCTACTAACTGATTGAGCTATGCGCCTTGGGGCTTGTTCGCCAAGGTTTTAATACAAAGAAAATTAAGGAAAAATGAAAAATATTAACTAATTGATTGAATTGGAGTAAAATGGGTACTTCATCCCATGCTAAGCTTGTTGTCATAAAAAGATCAGATTGGTCAATATTGTTTTGGATTTGCAAGCTCACACCTGTCCAAATCAACAGGTTGTTCTCATCTAAATGTTGTTCCAAATCGAGCAACTTATTTCTGTGCTTTTCCTTTTGGCTTGAAATATTCAAGAGTTTCTAGTTTAATATTATAATAGTTAGGTTGCTCAAATATTTCTCCATGAGCGAGTTAGCTAATTAATCAGGTATACTTAATTAGTATTTTAATTCTAGGGTTTTCAAAATATAGTCTTTAATTAATTTGAGTTAGAGAAGGGCAAGATTTAACGGTATAGTTCTACGAGCTAGTCGGCAGCGTGGTCATATATATTATACATGCGTAAACACAAATATAAATTCTACGATCATTTACTGAACTCATCTAAACCGTTTGATCAAGACTGGGCTAATCATTGAATGAAAAAGAAACAATATTTGCTAGATAATGTATATGCCTTGAATATTATCCAAAATTTGTTAAAGTTCAATCCATGACATTTTTTTTTCTTTTCTTTTCTTTCTTCTTGGTTTAGTGAAACAAAGTGTAGTGACACATACATATTATAAGTTGAGGGATGACAACAAACAGCCAGCTCATATTGAAGAATCATCTATGGAAAATAATAAAAATACATAAGAAAAGAAAAACTATATATATATATATATACATCTAAAAAGGCACGACTATATATTAATTATATCCATGCAGTAGTTACAGCTCCCGCTTTGAGGGGACAGCAACATATATATTTGGACGTTATGTTTTCTAAAAAATTGTGCAAAATACGCCTTTAGAAAAACAATAATATATAATAGTTATCTCATATATTTGCTAATCATAATTTCCTTGAAAACACTAATTATCTCATTACTTGATTATATATTCTCCTAAGTCCTAACAGTACTTTTCCATTCTATAAAAATTAAAAAATAAAATTAGACAAAGCCACATGGGAGAAATTGTTAGAAACTCATTTAGAGATATCAGAGACATAAATGTTAAGACATTCGTTTGTTGATTTTTCGTTTCTTGTGTCTCACTAATAAAAACCTAAATATATATATGAGCCAATATTATTATTACTACTGAGTAAAATAAATAGCAAGAAGAATAAATGCAATCTGCAAGAGCTCAACTAACCACATACTCCTTCACCTGCTTGTATTTACTTCACTCTCTCTATATATTCATCGCTTTCTCTCATCATATCATTACATCTCTATCTTCTCTTTCTTCTTCTTCTTCTTCTTCTTCAAGTGTTAATTAGAAGATCAAGAGAATGGCCATGAAAATGCCTAGCTCTGTGTTGCTATGGAGTTTGGTCGCTGCTTTGCTCTCCCAAAGCTTGCTCATCCCTGTCATGTCCTCTGATGGCTCCAATGACCAGAAGACCTACTACAATCACCCTGGTCTCTCTCTCTCTCTCTCTCTCGTAATTTTCATATTAGATGTTGGAGGATATTAATATTAAAGCTTGGATTTTTTTTTTCTTTCCCCTTTTTATGTGGTCAATGGTCGTGCAGGTAGAGAAAAAGATCACCTTAATTAAATAATCATATAATATTTTGGGCCTAAAATAAAAGGGTTTCTATAGATTGGGGACTGGGGTGTCACATATCAACAATTAATATATTTAGGTCAAAATCATGCCGTGTCTCTAATCAATACATAGTATACATATCAAAACCAAGATTAATTATGCGACAATTACAACGTCATAGAGATCTATAAAGTAGACATTTATCATTAATAATGTTACGTACAAATAACAAATAATTTATTGTTTAGTCATGACAAATATTGATCATGAGAGATATTTGTACAATATGTTGTTGCAGGGCACCACCACCACACCCCAACCCCAACCCCAAGCACTCCTTCCACGCCGACACCGACGCCCTCACACGGCAGCAGCGGCGGAAGCCACGGCTCCACGCCGAAAGCCTGCCCGACGCCCTCAACGCCGTCCAAGTCTCCGCCGTCGGGCCACGGCGGCGGCGGCTACTACCCGTCGCCGACTCCCACTCCGACCACTCCAACTCCCACTCCGACCACTCCAACTCCCACTCCGACCACTCCCACTCCCACTCCGACCACTCCCATTCCTACTCCCACCACTCCCTCCACTCCTCCATACGTCCCTGACCCCAACTCTCCTCCCTTCACTTGCACGTGAGTTCTTCATCGCTATACTCTAATTACTATAACTCTCTCTCTACACACATACATATATATATGTGTGTGTGTGTGTGTGTGTGTGTGTGCATATAAGAACCTCGATCACTATATGTGTATTGTATGTACGCACAAAGTTTGTAAAGTTGTTTAGGTTGACATTTTTCTTCTTCATAGAGCTCTCCTATAAAGTCTAAAATTCACAGCTTCATTGTCGCATTATTTGTCACATTTTGATTGTCACATTACTGATCTATAATACTTTTGACCTATTTCAAAGCTATTTTATAAAAGAAGTACCGTGTTAATTAATCTTCTAATTAATAAAATTAAGCAAATCACTTGACTCTCTCTCTCTCTTTACCTTCTTCAAGCAAAATATTTCCAACATTTTCATTTTAAGATATATTTTCTGACCAAATATGACATATACACATACGAACTTCACATAACATTTTTATCATACATGCGACTACGAGTAAGACGTACATGTATAAGATCTAACCCAGTATTGCTTCACGAAATAACAAAACATGAATGTTATTTTTGTGCAACCAAAACAAAAAAAAAAAACATATCATCACATAACATTCTCTACGTCGTCATCATCATGACATTAACTATATAATTTTTAATTACATATGGTTGAGAAACTCTAGACTTTACTAATTATTAATACACCTAACCCTAAATACTATTGCACGCACAGTTACTGGAGGAACCACCCGCAGCTGATCTGGGGCATCCTAGGGTGGTGGGGAACCCTAGGCAACGCCTTCGGCGTGCCGAGCGTGCCGGGGATGGGCGCAGGAGTCAGCCTGAAGGACGCGCTCTCCAACACCCGCACCGACGGCTACGGCGAGCTCTGCAGGCAGGCCACCGCATCGTTCCTCAACTCTATGGTGTCCCACAGGTTTAGCCTCAACACCAAGCAGGTCAGGGACGGCTTCGTCGCTGCCCTCTCCTCCGAGAAAGCCGCCGCAGCGCAGGCCTCCGTCTTCAAGCTCGCCAACGAGGGCAAGAACTAGCTAGCTAGCTAGCTAGCTAGGCCTCAAACCATGCAAGCTCTTGTGAAGACGTGAAAATCACTCATTTTATTTAATATCATATTATTATTATTGTGTTCATTAAGAGAGAGTACTAGTACGTCTACTACTACTACTACTACTATTACCATTTCTACGTACGCGTCTCTACTTCAGCAGTGTGTTGTGGCTGTTTTAGGGTTTCAAAATTCATGATCAGTTAATGTCCTTTTCTTTTCAATTTCCTTGTTTTTTTTTTTCTTTTTTCTTTTTTTTTTTGGCTCTTAAATATCATTGTCTCTTTGTTGCTACATTATATTATTCGTCCTGTTATAGATGAAATTGTTGTCATGAATCATGATCAAGATATGAAGCGATACTACTCATGTGTTTTTAATTACATTTGGATTATTATCTCAATGTTTTATTTAGTGACGCTTAATTTTATATAAACATACATATATATCGCTAGTTTGCAACATTTAAGTACTCCACTATTTTTCTATTGCAAGATTGAATTGAATACTCATTGTCATGATCCTGCATGTAAAAAATCTGGTAACCAAAAGTTCAGATATGTTGAGAAATGCAAAATGACAATAAATTTTATCCAAAAAAAAAAAAACCAAAGTAATGTGCCAATCGTGAATAAAATAAAAATAAGTGCCTATTTATAAATTATAACCAATATGTGGCAACCAAAATTTCTCTCTTCGTGACATTACTAATAATATCTTCCGGTCTATACCTATATAAATGGAGTGCATTAAATATTGTCAGTGTGACAGATGCATTCTTCAGAAATGCACATCTATGCATTAATGCTGAAAATTAATGAATCTTTTTCTATTTTGTAACTTAAAAAAAAAAACACGATATAGGCATCTTTTAATTAAGTGCTTGTTATCATTCCCCTAAATAAATGAAAGCACGATATATACCCTTGAGTCTTGGTGTATTATATACTGTCCCAATTATTACTCAAAATATCAACTCATGAAACAGAAATAATTTGTGACTTTGTATGAAAAGAAAAGGTCAGGGTGGAGTCAGATAAGTTTAAAAAATAACATGATAAATTTAATTAGCAAGATACAAAAGAATTATAGTTATTATTTTTAGTTTTAAATGAGATATTAATCAAGAACTATATTTTTTAAGAGGGAATACATGAAAATCATTTGAAAATTATACAAGGTAAAATTTTAAATTTTATAATTCAGGAGGGGCATTAGGAGGGCATAAATGAATTGTTTTCTAAAATTCAGGGTATATTTTCATTTTTTTTAATTGATAGGGCGTATGCCCCCCGAGCAGATGGTGGCTCCGCCACATAAAATGACCGAACTTTCTCTTTCACGAGTTAAATTTGTACAAGTAAAAAACAAAGTATAATTGTAAAATTTAAAAATTAAAAAAAGAAAAAGAAAAAAGAACGGATATATGAAATGAAGCTAGAAATCTAATGACATACGTAGTGGTCCTTGTTAATTTTTCTATACATGTCAATAGCCTATTGGCATAGTTAGATCTCATGCTTATTCAAGGAAAAACAAAATAGTTCTCAGATATATACCATTTATGGAGTATTAATGCGTCTCTATAGATATTTGATTATTTTCCCAATACGTAAACTTAGAGTTAATAAAAGATGACATGCAATGTTAAATAGTAAAGAAAAACAGAAATTACGAAAAAAAAAAAAACAAAAGAAAATAGAAATGTTGAAACTTGTTACTTTAAAAGTTGGTTGCAAAAGGTTTTAATTACAAAATTCATTTTCACGACTTGTGATTAATGAAAAGTATTTCTCAAAATAAATGCCGACATTATGAGAATATATAACTGAAAATATATTAATATTAATGACAAATAGTTATAACTTGTGATTAGTAACATTTGAGTGGGAGATTATCATAGAGAAATATTGGTTGTCTTGTTTCGTTATGTCCATTTTTAAATTATAATTTGAGTCATTTAGTTGACTAAAGTAGGAAAATATTCAAAATTTATATAACAATAAAAATAAATATTTAATTTTTTTTAAGTAATTGAGTAACTAGTCAATTCGTTAATATTAGCTTACACATGTTTATGGTAACTAAATTAATTATCATTAGCTATCATTATGTAAATAACTGAATCACTTGAGTATTTTGTTATATTTTAAAAAAAATTGAATATTAATTTAAATTAAATGTTAAAATTCACTATAATTTTTCTTTATATTTTTACACAAGATTTTTAATTAATATATTAAGTGTAAATGGATACGGTGTATGAGACAACAACGGTGCCACAAACGACTAGCAAAATTTTGTCATTATAAAGATACTTTTAATTAAGTATTGATATGCGTTACTTTTTCTTGTGCACATCTATAAATGAGTTATATACATTTCATATATATATATATATATATATGTATATGTATGTATAACGAAAGAGTGAAGATATTATCGATCCTAGCTAGGGCGACAAAGTACTTATTGTGTTATTAATGAGTGAATCAAAAGCTATGACCCAAAGCAATTTAAAGAAACGCGGTTATGCAACGCCTTATAGCAATTCTTCAATATTACTCGTTTTTCCAATATTGTACTCCCCATAAATGCATTGTTTCCCTATACGTATAAATAATTTATCTATATGCGTGCGTGTCTCTCCTTGTTAATAATTTTTTAAAGAAAAAAAAAGAAAGACAAAGAAAATGGGCAATAAAAGCTAGACATTTCAATTTTTCATAATTACAACTTTAACCATCAAAACATCAAAATTATATGAGAAAAGCTAAATGATAAAAAAAAAATTGATAGAAAAACATAACTAGAATGATATATATGTCAACTATTTATTGAATACAAAGTAAAATAATTGTATTAATAATTGTATTTGATAATCAATAAGTGCATACCAAATCAATTTAGCTTTTTTTGTCAAACTTTTTAATTGTATAGTACCACTCATTTATAAATAGTAAAATATAAATACCTAATTTTTACCACCTAATTTAGATAAATACTCAAATTTAAAATATATATATATATATATAAAACAAAAATTTTAAATAATTCAATTACTTATATGGTGGTAATTGAATAAATCGTTAAAAACATGTGCAAATAATTAAAAAATTGATTAAATATTCAATTATTTCAAAAACTTAAATATTTATTTTTATTATAGGAAATTTTAAGAAAATAGCCACTGTTTACAAAATGATTTTAAAAAATAGTCACAGTTTCAAAAAATTTAAAATCTAGCCTTTTCAGAAATTTCTGACACGTATCAGAAATTTCTTACAGCACATTTTATGTGTAATTTTGTTATTGTCAAAAATTTCTTACAGTGTGTAATGGCTAGTTTTTAAATTTTTTGAAACTGTGACTATTTTTTGAAAACACACAGTTCAAAATAGCTATTTACCTAACTGACCCTTTATTATAATATAAATTATGAGTATTTTTCTACTTCGTCCTGTTATATATATCCACACAATCTAACATGCGCATGGTGCTACGAATATAAATTAGAGAAATTATTCTGAAATATTGTTATTTTTAAAGTTTAATTATAAAAAATAAATTGTTGTTAAACGCTGTTTGTGGTAATAAAATCTCTTACCCGCTATTTCCTTAATTTTCTTAAACTAGCAATTATTTAAAAGTCCACTTTTGAAGTGAAATATTATTTACCAAAGGTAAGAAAATGAAGCACTGGTCTGGTACATCTATGCAGAAAATGGGAAAAGTATTGGGTTCGTAGTGGTTGGTGCATTAAGTGTTATGTAATTATTAATTTTTTTTTCTCTTTTCTTAAAAAATATAGACTTTAAAGTTTAATCCATCCTCAGTACTGTCAGTAGTACATTTATACCACTGAGTTTTGCAGCAGAGATGGGCTAGAAACTATATGAAAACTTAAAATTTCATTGTAGACGATGATGAAGCAGTCAACGTACGTATTTTAGTATAGGACAAAACAAGTTCACAATGACCAAAGTACTTTTCATTGGGATATATGATGATGAGAAAATCTAAAGAGAAGTTTTTATTTTTATTTTTAGATTGTTTGGGTAAACATTCTTATTATTTGATTTTGGAATTATTTGATTTTGTGAATTTTGATATGATATAAACGATTGAGATTTAAGAATATTGCATTGATATTAGAAAAGTTAAAAAAAAATAGAATGTGAAAGATGTTTACCCCAAACAAATGGTAAAAAAAAAAAATCTTCAATGCAGATCGATCGATTCTAAATTGTCGGATTCATATTTTTAGTAATCTTATTTCTTAAAAAGGTCATAGAATTATTCGTTATAATAAAATTCTTTACAAAGATTGTTCCTTTTTTTTAGAACCTAGTATACAGAGAGAAAAATCTTTATAGGTTATACTCTATGATAGAAACGATTTTGGAATGTGAGATTAACTTGTTTAAGTAATGAGGCTTACTAAAAAATAAATCTCAGTAATTCAAAATCATTTCCTACCATAGAATAATACCGTATCAAATATTTTTCCATACAAAGTTGTATCTTTATAGATATTTGGTGAGTTTTTTTTTTTTCCTTATTATTATTAGGACCATTTTGAATTATCAAATTTGCATTTTTCGTTAACCCTACATCTACATGATAAAACAATTATAAACTGATATATTTAACTTTTTAATCAATCTTATATTTAAAATAAATAAAGTAAATCAGACGGTTGAAAGTATCTAATGCATATTTTTGAAGTGAAAAAGATATATATCTAGCCTAACAAATAATTATATAGAAATTGTAGCCCTATAGTCCCGCACAACTCTGCCATTGTAGACACTCAATAAAGACGATGAAAGGAAGATTTCAAGCAAAGATTGAACAAGAGATGTAGAATCAGTTATATATACTCTGAAAAACTCAGAACAACACTCAAAATCAAACCAACCAATAGAATCAACCACATGTGGACATAGCTGAATAAATATATGCCTCATATATATTCGATTATAAGGTGACAAGTGTGACATGCAATGTCATCAGCATGATATACACTACAGTTCATGGCACAGCTGTTGTGACAATTGAGTTCACACATCATTTAATTTTTTTTTTGAACTTTTAGCATGTGTAGTCCTCAATAACTTGAGCTGTTGAGCAACAATTTCATCCTTGATTTTTTTTTTTTTAGACACTGTAGTTTATTTTGTTTATTTTTGTTAAACTACTAGTAAAATTTCTCAAATGTCTCGTATACTTTTTAATGACATGGAAACAAGATTATTTTATTTGAACAATACAGTTCAGAAGTCATCACCTAAAATGTCATTTGTTTAACCAAATATAATCTTGTTTTGATTTATTAAAAAATTCATGCGAATGACTCGTTGGTTATTTTTTCAGGTAATTTAACAAAAAAAATTTGTGTCCTAAAATTTAGGACCGCAAAAATTTGTCACTCGAGTAAAAAAAATTAGGGCCACAAAATTGTCACTCAAGTAATTGGGACCGCAAAAAATTGTCCTTTTTCTAAATAGATAGAGCAAGCCGAGCCGACTATAGGGTTTAGAAACCCTGCCAGGTTCATTATGATTCAAATAAATGCAAAAGTCCCCACAAGTTAAAATCATCTATCTTGGCTTCTTGCAAAAGGGAAATGAGAAAAATGGAAAAAGGAAAAAAAATCAGATCCCATGAAAAGGCTAGTTTGTGGTAACCTGAGCTGAGAATAAAACAAACAAGACACTATTTGTTCTTGTCCCTTAACAAAATACATAAAGTCAATGGTGATGTTTCAGTTAATAATTGGTTTGAAGCAAATATCTTTAAGCAACAAGTCATATCAAGTATTAACATTTTTTTTCCTAATGTTTTCCATCAAATTAATAACATGGATACCTATGGTACCATTATTACCTGCAAATATAGTTGTACCTCATATTAACTAGATCTTGTACAATATATATATATATCTCCGTATACGAGGGGCTAGTAAATAAAGCAAGGAAATTCCCAAAGCCATATTCCAAACTCAACCTCTTCTTATTGGAAGCCATTTTGAGAAATTGCTAATGCTGTGTCAGATATTGAAGCCGATGCACTTCATACTCATTTGGCTAAACCTTTGATTCCAATCCCTGATTTGCTCTCTTTTTATTACTAGCTTTGTTAATGCCTCATTTATTTTAAGACATGTATACCAAATTTTGATTAACTAGAGAATGCCATGACCATGTGAAGAGAAGGAAAACAAGCCTTGTATGGTCTATAATTTAGTACCTCACGTTTTGTATGACTGTTTTATTAATACCAAGCACATATATTGCGTCGAACAAGCATATATCCTCATGAACGTTTGGCCACATTGACCTTCAAACCATGAGCCATTGACAGAATAGTCATCATCCGGTACTCAACCGAGTGACCCGGCACCAATGTGAACTTGTAAAACCGACACAGAATGGCAAGAGTCATCTTCATTTGGAGGTAAGCAGAGTCTTTCCCTAGGCATATCCTCGGTCCAGCCTGATAAAAACCACAGACAAAATGGTCAATTAAGATGAAACTGAATATTAACTAATTAGCATCACTGGTTGGGCTGAGAGTCAACTGATATTTGACCTGAAAGGCTGTGAACTTGAAAGGGGAAGCATTTTGGAAGAAGCCCTCTTTGAGCCATCTCTCGGGGTTGAACGAAGCCGCATCCGGGCCCCAGTTGTACTCCATTCTTCCCATTGAGTAAGGCACATAAGTCACCATACCTCCCGCTTTGACTCTTGTTCCATCTGGTAACACATCATCCTCCAAAATTCCCTTGGGGTCCTATAAACAATACATGTTAACATATTCACCAATATTAGCAATTTCAGTCATGTTACACAATATGTTCCCCTATGAATCACTTTCATGTGATGTTACACTTGCTATCGATACAAACAATAGTAGATATCATTAGTACATTCGTGGCGACGTAACGGAGTTGATGCTGTGATCACATTGCCAATAGTGATAAGTAGCATATATTTTTATATTGATGTTTTTAAGATTAGTGTCAATTTAGATTAGTGAGGTCTCAAACCTGGGGAACTGCAGGGTACAAACGCAGCGTCTCTGTGATAACTGCGTGCAAGTAGTATAGTTTACCCAAGGAATCGTAAGTCATGAGCCCTGCAAATTGTCGGGCTCTTTCGTTGAATGAGTCGGGGTCTTCGGTGTCGTATTGAAGCAGCGATACATTCTCTTCCCTTGCTTGCTCTTCTTCGAGAGCCTTGAGCTCTGAGTAGAGCCTCTCTGCTACATGGGAATGTGTCATTATCATGTAGATTGCCCACGAAAGAGTTGTTGCTGTTGTGTCCCGGCCAGCAATCACAAAGTTGAGGACCACGTCTCTTAGACTTTTGTCTGTTAAATTGTTTTCCGGGTCTTCTCCTAGCTCAATGAACCTTGACAATATGTCATGCTTCATCTGATCATGAAAGTTGGTCATTCAGATAATGAATGGGAAACTAAAGAGAAAACTTCAATATGCTCGATATTATGCCGTTACCTTGTTATCTCCACAGGTCTCACGAGCTTCTTTTATCTCTGCTTTCCTTCTATGAATAACCGAGTAAGTGAAATCATCAATGGTCTTGATGCTTTTTTCAAGCAAAGCTTCTGATCCCACGTTGAGAAATCTCTTTATTCTCCAGAGTGGATCGATGAAGCGGAGTGTCACAATGATGTTTGCAATGTCAAAGGCCTGAGCAAAGCTGTTTTCTGGTAAATGTGGAGCCAAAGTCCCAATTTCAACTCCAAACCCAACTTTACATATCGAGTCCAAAGTCATCCTCATCAATAATTCCTACAAATTAAAATCCACCAAAACTCCCATTAAAGAACCAAATCAATTACTAAATCTAGTTTAAATCTTACGGGAAAAAACAATTGAAACTTGGACAAGAGGTTTTTACCTGCATATCAACTACTTGACCTTTGAAAGATGCTTGACTAAGAATACCATGGAGCTTCTGGCTATACTCTCTAAAGACTATAGTGCTGAAATCCCTCAGATTCTTGGAGGCAAACTCGAAACTAGCTGTTTTTCTTTGCCTCCTCCAAAGCTCACCGTCCACGTTAAAAATCCCTTCTCCAAGTAGTACTTCCATGTATGAATGATAAGTCTCACCCTACGATAGAAGAGGATAGACAGACAAGATCAATCAGAAAGAAACATAAATGAAACACGAACGAAAGCAAGAGCTCTTATTTCTAGCATAATATTACCTTTGGGTAATTTGCAAAGTTGGTCTTAAGGACATGCTCTACATTAGCAGGATCAGCAATGTAAGTGTACGTCGTAAAGGGCATTGGAACAACCACAGACTTCGACTCTTTCAGGTACTGAACAAGCCAGTCATGCATTCTGTCATAGTTCACCAGCTGCTCAATTGCAGCTCCGACTAGAGGCCATGTTTTGGGGCCTTTCTTGTTTCTTTGGCTCCATCTGTGGATGAGAATCCACGATAGAAAAGTGCAAGCTACCATCAGAACTCCCCGGTGCAATCCATTTTGGGAATAACAGTCCAATAAAACATTCTTTTCTGCTTCCATTTTATTTTCCCAGAATGATAAATCAAAAGGCAATGAAGGTTGTTTTGGTTGCAGATAAGGCTAAGCTGTTATTGTTTTATAATATTGTAAGAAAAAAGTGGTTAAAAGTGTTGATTGGCAAGTTTTATGCATTAGCTGTGAATTAGCTTTAACTTCGTTAGTGATCTTTGCATGTTGTAAGACATTAAAAGAAAAAAAGGTCTTGATTCTTTTGTGCTTTTGACCTAATCACCATGTAGGTGAACTAATTACCAATATAAGTTAAGTATAATTAAAAAACAAAATGAAAAGGCACGAAAAATATGGTCAATTAACGTGTTCCAACTTCACTCACACAAAGTTCCACCACCTGATGCATAAGAAAGGGTGTGTATATTGTGAGTAACTAGAACCAATATTGTTACTTGTTAGACAACAATAGAACAGAAAAAATATTGTAACAGGTTTCATTTTCAGTTACTTAACAAATTTGGCCATTTCCGTTTTCAAAGAATAATAGAAAATAAGAATAAAATCACATCTGGCATATTCAAGAACAAGTACTTTAAATCAGAACAGTCATGCTATGATCTTATAGAGGGTACATAAATCTCTCATTATTCAGTGTAAAATGGTAAACAGTTACAGACAAAGTGTCATTTCAGCTTTAAAGCTTTTAATCTACTGCTATCTGCCAGCAAAAAGTCACTATAGCCTTTGTTCACATGAACCACCCGATCGCTGATTGATTCGATCGAACAATTCAAGAGTATGAGGTCAATATGCCATCTCAAAGTGATATCGGATTTGAATTTCTGATGATTCTAGCTCCAAAACAAAGTGATGGTTAATCAGATATAAGGTCAGCTCATATGAGATTCAAACCATTTGAAGATCTGGTCAGTATGCAAACTGGTCATTTCATGGTATGCAAATGCAAGATTCAATTCCTCCTGAACAGGATGGGCCAAATGCTCATCCAGCAGACTAGTTTTATCCTCTTGAGGGCGTCTCTCCAACGCGTTCTTCGCCCGTCATTTCTCATGTATCCATTTTCATCGATGAATCCCTTGCGCCGGAAGAGATCAAACAGCTTGGCAGAAACAGACTGATCAAGACCTGGGATTCTATCGGATAAAAGGTTCGGCGACAGAGGGAATTCCATGCATTCTATCTCAGCAACATCAACGCCTCTGTTTCTTAAAACTTCCATGTACTGATCAATCTTCCGCCGCCTAGGAACATCTTTCGGCATGTGCACAAAAAGTGAGGGCGGGTAGTTCTCCTTCACATCGATCAGATCAAACTTGCCTTCAGCGATCATAATCGCAACACTCGAGAACTTGACCTCCGTTGCAAGGACAGAGACGAAGTAACCACCCGATGAAGCTCCCAAAGCCACAAGAGGAAGCTGTCCGAGCTTTTGCCTCTCGACCCACCATCTTATAATGCCTTTAACAACAGAAACCTCATCCCCAAACGACCAGCATCGTCCGGCGCTAGATATTGAAATAACAGCAAACTTTCGAGCTAGAGCATGAAGGGTAATCAGCCTCTCCTCGGGCAAACCAACACAATTAGGACATTCGGGCGATCTGTCCCAAAAATTCACAGCTCGGCCATCGCACCCGTGAGCCAAAAAGAGAACAGCTTTTGGCGAATCGGGTATCTGCCATATTACATCCGTAGCATTCCGGTACTCCACAGTAGGATGCATTTTCACCACAGATTCAATGCTATTCCATCTTTGCTTCTGAAGACCGAATGGCGATTCGGGCACTTGAGCCTTGCCCCAAAATAGATACACTAAAAGGAGAGGAAACAAAGTAGCACAAGTGATCACAACAAGAACCCGCTGGTTTTGAGAGACAGTCGAAGCCTTTGATCTGTTTCCGCGGTGCCACATCACTGCCATCAAAGATGAACAGACTGTCAAAATCATATCTGCAACAAAACACAGGAAAATACAAAACCAAGTTGCTAAGCACATGTATATCAAGTAATTGCAATCATCAAATTTCAAAAAAACCTCCTTAACCCAAGCCTTGTTGCATTGAAACATTGTAGTCAAAGAAATCACAAAGGTATAATAACAAATTAAATGGATCAAAATATACCCTTAGAAGTAAAATCCTAAGGATCTACAACAAGAAGATTAGAAAAATTAAGAAGCTTTTTATAACTCTCATTTTTTTTTTTTTTTTTTGCCACGCTAAGCTTTTTAGAACTTAAGCTAGCCAAAAACCTTGTTAATAAACCATAGCCTAATTTGAATTTTTGTAATTCTTAGCGTGGATTTACTAACCTAAGCTTCTTAACCTGTTAGAGCAGATAGAACTGTCAAAATTTCTTCAAACCAAAAAATAAAAAATAAAAAGTACAATCTCATGATTAATTGATAATTATTATGTCAGCAACGCTATACATTTTCATTATTCACACAAAATTGGAGGTAAGTTCAAATAAAATAATGAAAAAAAAAAACGATCCGATGCAATGCTACTGAAAAGAGACGAGGCAAAATCATCTTCATTTCTGAGAAAGCACGAGTTTGGAAATGACTGAGATGAGAGAGAAAGAGAAAGGAAAGGATTTACCTTTGAAGGAAGAGAAAGAGAAAGAGAAAGAGAAACCCTAGATCCGATTTTGGGAAGAGAAAAAGAAGAAGAGCTTTGTGGATGGTTTGAGCTTTCGGAATTTTACAAGGCAGAGTGAGAACGAAGCAGTGAGTGACGTCGACCACGACGATGACGATGATGATGATGAAAACGACATTCTCGTGAAAAAACGACAACAATCAGAGAAAAGGTTGAGGGAAACAACACCAGTGCGTAAAGTAACAACATGTTACAAGAAACGACAATAGTGACAAAAATGGCATTAAATAAGAAAATAATGTCAATAAGGAAAACGACGTGAAACGAGAAGCAAGAATATTGAACAGTGAATAATAAACGACAACAAATAGAAACGACATTAAGTACAAACTAAGTAATTAAGATATTGAAAATAAGGATAACCGACAGTAGACAAGATAACTTCCGGAATGAGGACCACATGAAGCGAGAAGCTAGGATAAACGACAGAAAATAAGAAACGACAACATACAAACGACATTAAAAAAGGAGCGACAATAAAGAAAAGAAACGACATTAAACAACAAAACGACAATAAAGACATAATAATAAAAAGAAAATAGACAAAAAGACAGTGGACAATAAATTTACGTGAATGAGAAAAACATCATGAAACTAGTAGCGAGGATAAGCAACAGGAAAGAGGAAACGACATTAAAAAATAAAACGACAATAAATATAAAAGACATTAAAAAAATAAAACGACAATAAAAAAGACAACAACATGATTAAGGAAGAAGCCCTGAAACGACAATATATAAAAACGACATTAAAAAACGGAAAGGCAGAAAAAAAAAAAGGAAACGTCAATAATGATTAACGACTGTAAACAATGATAGAGAAAGAAGGCATGAAACGACAATAAATAAAAACGACATTAAGAAACAGAACGACAGAAAAAAGGAAACGACAATAATACTTAACGACACTAAACAATAAACGACCATAAAGGGAAACGACATTAACTAGGAAAAAAATGTGAGGAGGAAAACGACATGAATTAACAGACAATATGAAAGAGACAAACAACGACAAAGACAGAATCGACAAGAAAAAGTGAAAACGAGAAGACGAGAGAAATTGAGATTGGTGTGAAAGGAATGAGTGTAAAATAAAGTGATAACGAAGATAGAAAAACGACATAAGAGTAAACAACGACATGAATTGCAAAAACGACATGAAACCAGGAAGAGGCCACAACGACAACGACATCAACAAAATCCACAATAAGGAAGAACCAGCATCAATTGCGACAACAATAACAAAGGAAACAACATTAAATAAGAGAACACTATAAAATAAATAAATGATAAAAAAAGAGAGCAATATAAAATGAGAAGGTTGTGACAAACTAAGAAATGACAAAAATGAAATTTTGACAAGAAGACGATGTGAAGAAAGAAAATGACATTTCACGAAAGATGGAAAATAAAATAACTAACAAGAAAATGAAATGACATAGAAATAGAAAAAATGTTCCTTAAATGTGAAAATGATCAATAAAAAACCACACAAAAAAATAATAAGAAATTTTTTTTAAAAAAGTTTTAAAAGAAAAACTAGCCCTTGAAGCATATAATAACACGGGGATTCTAAGGCGGTTGTTTTTTTTTTTTTTTTTGTGGTGTGAAACAATTTTAAATCGTCAGATTTACCTTTTAAGTGAGCCTTACATCTTAAAAAGATAAATTTGACGATCTAATATTATTTTCTACCAAAAAAATAATAAAAATCTACGAGAGAAATACCAATAATAACAAATGGTTAAAGTAAAACCGTTTAATTTTTAAATTTTTTACAAAAGAATAACTTTGCACTTATTATGTGGAGGAAAAAAAAAACCCTATTATAATACCATCACAAAGTCATTGTGATAAGAACTTTAAAGACCAAAAAAAAAAAAAATCACACATCAAGAAAACACGTGAATGAAGTTCATTGCGTTTCTCACATTCTCTCTTTTTTTTTTTTTTTTGGTTAAAAAAAGAAAGAAAAGGAAATATTTACTCATGTAATTCAACTATCATGGCCAATCTACCAAGGAATTGAAAATTAACTAGGTGGCAGTTGTACATAAAATTATGCCATAGTTATTAGGAATTTTTAAGGAAATAACTATTTTTTAATACGATTTTAAAATAGTCAATGTTTTAATTTTTTTAAATAGTTATTTATAAATTTTATTTTGGGTAAAATAGAAAAATATCCAGAATTTATATAACAAAAAAAATAAATACCAAAACTTTTGAAGTAATTGAGTTTCTAGTCAATTCTTCAATTACTTGTACATGTTTTTGGTAACTAAGTGTATTACTAACACTTATCACTGTGTAAGTAATTGAATCACTTTGGTAGTTTGTTACATTTTTTAAAAATTGGGTAATAACTTACATTAAGTTTTAAAAACTGGGTATTCACTATAATTTCTCTTTTATTATCTTTATAAGAAATCTATTACTAAAATTTTATGTGTAATACTATTATGGTAAGAAATTTCTTATTTTGATAATAATTATTTTATGATAATTTTTAAATTTTTTGAAACTATAAATATTTTTTAAAATACCTTCTAAAATTATTAGTTACCTAACCGACGTATGTAATTGGGATGAAATGACTTGACAAAAGTTGAACAAAGTTTTTTTTAGAGAGCACTTATTCCAAATTAACCAAATAGAGCACCATTTTGAGTTGAGTGAAATTACAACTGATAGAGATATATCACATTTTTTTTTTCTTTTGGAATTATAAGATATAAGACTTTGATTCTTTATAATTTGTGATTCATACGAATAAGTGACATGTTTATGATATTACAAAACATATGTGATATCATATCTGATGTTAGACATTTCTTTTGACCTCAAGATCGATCGTGGAATTTGTGTATAATACTATAGAGATTACATAACTGCCACAATATTTATTAGTTATATGTATGATCAACAAAAAAAAAAATATTGAATGAAATTACTTCTAAGACTCAAGATATATAATGAGCTTTTTATAGAATGTGTGTCCTATTAGATAAGTAAATACACGATTGGGTGGAGGAAAATGTTATTAAACACACACACATACGTAAAAATTAGTATGAAAAGTCGTCTACTTCTTCTTAATCAGTTTTTTTTTTTTTTTTTCCTTTAAAGGAAACCTCCAAATAGAACTTGTTCATGATGAAACAAAGAGGTGTCATCAAGCCACAAAGAACATTATAGTTATAGAACCTTAAAAAAAGAATATACTAAATAACAAAAGAAAATTAGAGTGAATACCCAATTTTAAAACTTAATGTAAGTTATTACCCAATCTTTTGAAAAATATAACCAATTACCCAAATGATGCAATTACTTACACAGTGATAAGTGGTAGTAATTCACTTTGTTACCAAAAGCATATGCAAGTAATTCACAAACTGACTAGAAACTCAATTATTTCAAAAATTTTGATATTTATTTTTATTATTATATAAATTCTGGGTATTTGTATACTTCACCCATAATAAAATAAAGATTTAATACTTGTACATATATAAGAAATCATTGCCCAACTTATATTTAATTCCATTTCCAATTCTTAATATTTTGCATTTCTCTAGCTCCTTCCAGTCTCAGATAATTTTTTTTCTAAATAATTTGGTTTGTCAGGTTGTATCAGATCCAGATAGGTAATATATTAATAAATAAATAAGTAAATACCTTGCATGAATCCCCATGGCCCTCATTAATTTCAACATTAAACAAATGAAAGGGAAAAAGAGAAATTTGTCTCTGAATAAAACTTTCGCTCATCAAAACAAGTGACAAAGATATGCTTGATTATTGACCAACCATTCTATGAATTATTTCATTTGTACCTTTCCTGGGAAAAGTTTATTATTATTTTTTTTCATTACACCTATTCTTAATTCACATAATAATTTATTGCTTATTTGAGCCACTCCAGCAAGTATTAATTTGACGAGCTAGCAGGCTTAGTCATTTATTTATTTATTTATTTTATTTTATTTTTGAGAATTGAGAACACAGAATGATTTATACTGATTGTAAATGCGAGCCCTCGAGGTATTTATTTTCTCTCTTTAAGATTATAACTTAAATAGAAATAAATGAATTAATTCAAGCTAAGCCTAACAACCACAATTTTTTAAGGAAAAAAAGTACTTAGTTGAATCCAATAATAGCCGGCTTATGGATAAAAGACTCACGAGCAAGTGTGTAGGCCGTTTGATTTCCCTCGTGAGGAAATATACCGACACAAGCCACCGTCCAGCTCCGAAAACAACACTTTGATATCTCTAATCCAATCACTAATCCGACATTAAGAATGAATCCTCTCGTCCAAACTGGACATTTATCATTTCCTAATTATTAAGAAATACTGCCATGCATGACATATTTAAATTTTATTTGTTGATTTAAAAAAAAAAATCCCAAAGCAAGTTTATGCTTTGTATTGAGTTTAATTAAGGGGGAAAAAAAAGAGAAAAATATGTCGACATATTATAAATGTCAATCTCATGAAATTTGTTGCAATTATGAAAATCTGATAGAAGCCCCTCATAAGGGTCCCCCCCAAATTTCAGTTGCTCTCTCTTTCAAAAACCATATATTTCTAGAGCGATGCTAGCAACAGACGAGTGCGACGCGTCGTGCGCGTCTGTTGAATCTCAACCATTTATGGTATTAGAATTTATTGTGGAGCCCACAATTATAAATGACTGAGATTTAATGCGTCAATGTGTGCGCGTCTGTTGAATTTCAAGCATTCATGACTGTGAGACCCACTGTAAAACTTATGCCTGAGCATTGGGCGGGTTTTCGGTTATTGGGCGGTTTCGGTAATTTTGTAATATAACCAAAATTTAAATTATGAAAACTAAAAACTCCCCAAAAATTAGCGGTCGGTTTCGGTATTTTATTTCGGTTTTTGGTCGGAATTTGGTCGGTTTTTGCGTAACCAAAAATTAATCAAGCGAAAAAGAGAATTAAAAAAACTGAAAATCCATAAATTGTTTCACATAAACTATCAAACTCTATCATAGTTTTTCAAATCCATAAGACATCCAAATTCAAAAAGAAATAAATTGTAAACTAAAATCCTGGTGGTCGAGGAGGAGGTGGTCCTATCGAAGTTGAAGATTTAGCTATAGATGATGAAACGATCTCTAACAAAAAAAAAAGATTGTAAATACTAAATAGCTCAATATATTATAAGATATAAAAAAATTGAAATGTAAAGTAAAGTGGGAACTGAGAAGAAAACCTAAGGGGGCCACGCCACTATTAGTCTAAAAATTATTGAAAAAATATATATTTTAATGCACCTCTCATTTTGGACGGTTTTCGGTAAACCAAAATTCAATTTACTAAAATCAAAAACCGCCCAAAAATATTTCGGTAATTACCAAAACCGCCTAAAATTTTTCGGGC
Source organism: Boehmeria nivea var. tenacissima (assembly GCA_018132145.1). Lineage (NCBI taxonomy): Eukaryota > Viridiplantae > Streptophyta > Magnoliopsida > Rosales > Urticaceae > Boehmeria > Boehmeria nivea. Next base: position 13,470,473 of record CM030876.1, on the reverse strand, counting down.
CCCAAATTTTTCATTTTTTTGGGCGGTTTTGGTAATGGGCGGGCGGTAATTTGGGTAACGGATTTTTGTGCTCAGGCTTAGTAAAACTCACAGCATTCTGTTGATAACATTTTTCATATATATATATATATATTTTACAGTAGCATTTTCCATATTTCTATTCTTCACTAATCATAAGTTAATCTAGTTTCCAAAACTTTTGTTTATTCATATCATTAGTTTTGTGGGGTTATTTCTGTCACGGTCAGGTCCACCACAATCTTAACGTGGCAAAACGCAAACGGTCCCTCTGACAAAAACATATTTAATTGAGAATTTAAAAATAATAATAATAATACCAAAATATTAAAAAAAAAGGTATTTATAATTAATTTCCCAAACTAGCGAGGCATATTTATAAATACCTTCCTCTTTAACGACTTTCCTTCCTCACAGTCTCTCTCTCTCTCTCTCTCCACTCTCACAGATCTCTCTCTCTCTCATTCATTTTTGTCTCTCATTGTTCGAAAATTCTCTGAACCCAAAACCAGATACATTGTTTTCTCTCTCTTTTTTGCATAGTTTTCCTGGAATCTGGGCTCAGGTTCCACCATTTCTGAAACCCGGCTCTCTCTGTAAGTCTCTCTCTGTAATTTTTGTTTTTGCAATTATTTTGCGTTTGTTTAGTTAATCATTGCACTAATGGGGTGATTTGATTTGAGTTGATAATTTGATATGATTGGTGTTTTTGGGAGTTAGTGTGAGCAATGTGGGTCTGTCTTTGCTTTTGTTCATATCTCTCTCTGGGTTCTCTCTCTCTCTCTCTCTCTCTCTCTCTCTCTCTCTTTTTCTTTTTTTTTTTTGGTTAAGAAAAGGGAAATTCTTTTTCTTGATTTTCCCTTTTTGGCTGGTTGAGATCTGGTATCAATTATTGGATTGTAGCTTTTCCAACAGATCTGTTTGTTGGGTTTTCTTGGTTTTTGAAGAAAGTTTTTTTTTTTTTTTTCTTTTGCATTAATGGTATCTGTTTGTTTCTGGTTTTTTATGATCTTAGGGTTTTTTTTCTTCTTTTTGTCGATTTATGTTTAGATATATTCTTCTCTTACCGAATTATCACAATGTATGATTTCTGGCGTTTGTATTCTTTGTGGAACTTTGTTGAGTAATTTGTTTTATAAACTTTTTTTTCTTTTTCTGGTAAGTTGTATTTTTCTTTTCTTCTAGAGAACTTGAATGTCTGAGTGCCAAAAAAAAAAAAAAAACGCAACATTTTGGAGATATTTTTGGATGTTAGTTTCAGAAGCCATTTTCTTTACAGAGAAGAGGACATATTTTCTTTTTCTTGATAATTGAGAAGTTAGTAAATTCTTCTTCAAAGTGAACATTTTCCTGGAATTACTAATCAAACAAATTGGCCTAGTTAAGTTTAATCCTATGAGATCTTTTCTGATCCCAATAACCTTTCGATGACAATAGGGTCTCTCTTGTGTTCTATAATAGAACAGAACAGAACAGAAAGTCTTACTCTTTTTGTTTTTCACTTTGGTCAAGAATCTACTACGTACAATATTTTGTATCCCTTTCTTTGTATTGAAGCTTTGAGACATTTTGACTTTCTTGGTTTGTGTAGAACAACCGAGTAGGATATGGCTCCCACATACAAGCCGAAGAACATCCTAATCACTGGAGCGGCCGGATTCATTGCCTCCCATGTCTGCAACAGGCTCATCTGGAACTACCCCGAGTACAACATCGTTGTGCTTGACAAGCTCGATTACTGCTCGAATTTGAAGAACCTTCTGCCTTCGCGGTCCTCTACGAACTTCAAATTCATCAAGGGAGACATCGGTAGCGCTGACCTGGTCAACTTCATCCTCCTTACTGAGTCCATCGATACCATTATGCATTTTGCGGCGCAGACGCACGTTGACAACTCCTTCGGCAACAGCTTCGAGTTCACCAAGAACAACATTTACGGGACTCATGTCCTGCTAGAAGCGTGCAAGGTCACTGGCCAGATCAAGAGGTTTATCCACGTGAGCACGGATGAAGTCTATGGTGAGACGGACGAAGATGCCGCAGTGGGGAACCACGAGGCCTCGCAGCTTCTCCCCACGAACCCGTACTCTGCAACGAAGGCCGGGGCTGAGATGCTTGTTATGGCCTATGGTCGGTCGTATGGATTGCCTGTGATAACCACCAGAGGGAACAATGTGTACGGGCCTAATCAGTTCCCTGAGAAGCTCATTCCGAAGTTCCTTCTCTTAGCTATGAAGGGAAACACTCTCCCTATTCACGGTGATGGATCTAATGTGAGGAGCTACCTTTACTGCGAAGACGTTGCTGAGGCATTCGAGGTGATTCTCCACAAGGGAGAGGTAGGACACGTGTACAACATCGGGACTAAGAAAGAGAGGAGGGTGATTGATGTTGCAACAGATATTTGTGAACTTTTTGGCTTGAACGTGGATACGCATATTAAGTTTGTTGAGAACAGGCCGTTTAATGACCAGAGATACTTCTTGGATGATCAGAAACTGAAGAACTTGGGATGGTTTGAGAGGACTACATGGGAAGAGGGTATCAGGAAGACGATGGAATGGTATGTCAATAATCCTGACTGGTGGGGTGATGTTTCTGGCGCATTGATCCCTCATCCGAGGATGCTGATGATGCCTGGGATCGAAAGACAGTTCAACGGGGCTGATGCTAACAATTCAGATTCGACTTCCGCTGGGGACAGCTCAAGTCAGAGTAAAATGGTGGTTCCTGTTCCAAGTAACATCAGCCCGCGTGCTCAGAAATCGTCGCTGAAGTTTCTGATCTATGGTAGAACGGGGTGGATCGGAGGCCTTCTTGGGAAGATCTGTGAGAAACAAGGAATCCCATTTGAGTACGGAAGGGGGAGATTGGAGGAGCGAGCGCAGATTTTGGCGGATATTCAGAGCGTCAAGCCAACCCATGTGTTCAATGCTGCTGGAGTAACTGGCAGGCCCAATGTGGATTGGTGCGAGACTCACAAGCCCGAGACTATTCGCACGAATGTCGTCGGTACATTGACTCTAGCTGATGTATGCAGAGAGAACGGCCTCCTTATGATGAATTACGCCACTGGTTGCATTTTCGAGTATGACGACGCACATCCTATTAGATCAGGCATTGGATTTAAGGAGGAAGATACGCCTAATTTCACAGGATCATTTTACTCCAAAACTAAAGCTATGGTAACTCCTTCAACCATTATTCATATCCCCTTTTTTTTCTGTCCTGTTTTTATTTTGAGAAATCTCTTAGCTAGAACATTAATGAGCTTAATTTTCTCGTATCAATCCTTGGGCCAGGTTGAAGAGCTTCTGAAAGAGTATGATAATGTCTGTACCCTGAGAGTTCGAATGCCGATATCATCTGATCTGAGCAACCCCAGGAACTTCATCACGAAGATCTCACGCTATAACAAGGTGGTTGATATTCCAAACAGCATGACAATCTTGGACGAGCTTCTTCCCATTTCAGTTGAGATGGCCAAGAGGAACCTGAGAGGAATTTGGAACTTCACAAACCCTGGGGTGGTGAGCCACAACGAGATCCTGGAGTTGTACAAGAAGTACATTGACCCCAGTTTCAATTGGGTCAATTTTACTCTGGAGGAACAAGCCAAGGTCATTGTCGCTCCTCGAAGCAACAATGAAATGGACGCATCGAAGTTGAAGAAAGAGTTCCCCGAGCTGCTGTCAATCAAGGATTCACTTGTTAAGTATGTCTTCGAACCCAACAAGAAAACTTCTGTCGCTTAGCGGTGAAACAAAGGACCATTTCAATGAATGTACTGAATTCTCATTACACCATTTCTGCAATTATTTTAGTACAAAAAGCCCTGCAATGTGTTCAATAGCTTCATTCTAAATTTTATCTGTTCCATTATTTATCCTAGTAGTAGCCATAAATTCCACAAGGTGATATTAATGTTTGTTATGTTTAGTTCTGGTATCATGTGATAAGGAGCTTTGAGTGCTTCATAATACCTTTCAACTTTGCTGTCCATGTAATTTTGGCACAAGAATTTAATAAATTTTTTGATTTATTTGAGATTTTGTTTTTTAGCATTTTACTTGTATATGTTGTGCTTTCATGGTTTTAGATTTCACTTCTGCTTTTATTTCTACGGAGATTCTGTGATATTGGTTATATGGGAAGAGAGGAATAGTGATTATAGAGTAGCAGTGAATTTTGACACTTTGGTTACACAATGAAACTCTTTTTTTTTTTTCCCTTCAAATTGGTAGACTTTGTTGCATAGTTTGAAAAGTCCGAAGTAGTATGTTGTTGGGCCTTTGTTACATGTCATGTGATATCTCAATTCTCAGTGACACATCTTTAATGGAAAAAGGTAAAATGAAGATCTACCAATATTGGCCTATTCGTAGTTTTCAGGCCCTTTCATTTCATGTGTACAGACATAGTTGTGGTGTAGGCCTAGACAGCAAAAATTTTCATTAAAAGATCTCTAAAAGATTTTATGTTCACATGCATTAATTCATCAACACTTTTTGCTTGAAAATTTTGCTCATAATACTCAACGATTGTTATTATTTAACCTTATACATTAAGATTAACACAACGAGCATTGATCTATCTCCATTCTTGTGAAAACCAAGCACATTAGTTAGGCTCTATGGTTTTAGGGTAATTTTTTTTTTCTTTTCTTTTAAGGTCACGAAAGCTCAGTATTAGAAGGCAAACATTCTACGGTTGATTATAGGACAGGAGGTTTCAACACTACAGGTGTATGATAGTTTTCTCGCTACCCTAAAAAAGCTATAATTGGCCCACATGGTCCTCTCAAGCACAATACAAATGAAGTGAGAGAATGAAAGCTCATAATGGTCCATTTCATGTCATACTTAATATTCATGCTTAAATGCAAAGGACACTTTGCTCCACATTATCTTGTATTGGAGGTAAATTTGTCAATGCTTCTTGGCCAATGTATGTTCACACTCTTTCATACAAACAACTAGTAAGGCCATGTATGGAATTTAAATGATTGCCCCTTATAAACTACATAATGCAAATGCTTTTGAGGACATTTTTTTTTAATAAATTGACAAAAATGGTTTTTTTTTTCAAGAGAATTACGCCGTTAACAGAGAATATTTGACATTTTGACAAGCTGATAAATAGTTCCTTTTATCTTTAAACTAGAATGCATCACCCATTGTAAACTTAAAAAACCAGTAAAATGGTAAAATGATAGGTTAGGTAAACATATACGGCATATTTTTTACACAAGATAGGTTCGAATTAGATATGACTTGTTTTGTAAGATTGGATTATATTTGATTGTGTGTGTGTTAGATCTGTCCTGTAAAAATATTCGATTGGATTACAATTATATTTTCAAAAGAAATTAAAATTAGATGATAAGTACATCAAAAAATAATTTAAAAATTCATATTTACAACAAACATAAAACTGAATTAAATTTAGTCCAATCCAACTCAATCCCCTCTTTTATCTCTCCCCAAACACACCCATAAGCATATATCATTAGTGCATTACCATTAGTGCTCAACAACATTTATTTCAAGTTTCAACTATACATATATCCTTGCAGCTTGAGTGAATCAGACTTCACATGAGTTGGGCATTATTATTGAACAATCAAATCAAGCACAAATTTTTTTTTTTTTTTTTAATGTGGGAACTCACCTGCTCTTTGGGTGTCATGTGGGTTCAATTTAAGCCCACTTCTACATATATTTAAGTGAATGAAATTTCTCTTTATTTTGCATATATTTCATAACCAATATGGTCCCAGTTGGTTTTTCATAATCAACAAGATCTACCATGAAGTTGGAAAGTTCATGAATCATGAACATTTGCACCTCTTATTCATTAATGAAATGGGGTGAGACTTGGCTTATCTGAAACAAATTAAGCTTCCAAAAGGGCAAATTCAGTGCATCGTTTTATTGTGGTGTATTATATTGTGTTCGATTATATATATATATATATATATATATATATATATTTGTATACCACATTTTTTATTTTGCCGTCTAGAATGATTATATATATTTTATTAGATACTAGATAGTAAAGTATAGTACAGTCTAATATTAAGTTTTCTTCTCGAAAAGGGTAATAGAAATTTGTATTGTAATGAATTCTTTTTTTTTTTTTTATGTTTAAAACATGCATCATTAACATTACAGTATATTAATTTTATACTTTACACGGTACATCAAATATATCGTATCCTTAGCTTAAAAAGAGAGAGAGAGAGAGAGAGAGAGAGAGAGAGAGAGAGAGAATAGATACGGGTATAGTGTAGAGTTCGAAACCCCTCCTTAATTATTAAAAATAAGAGGAAAAAGAAAAGAAAGGAAGAGGAAAATGATGACATTCAATATATCTAAGAACTCTCAACCTAACTTATTTAATTTTGGTTTGTTGGTAAATGGGCTTTGGACCGTTGGGCCTCTAAAGAAGTACTATTTCGGCCCCACAACCCAAGTGGTGTGTGCCGACATTGCCACGTGGAAATTTGGATGCAAACTTTGATCATTTGATGGGACCCAAATTTGCATGTTACTTGAGCTGAAAATTGGGCCGACAAAGTGGGGGCTCTGTGGCCCACGTAAGAGCTATTACACAAGCTTTACGTCACACAGATGAATTTTGTGGTTCCTTAATTTTAGGACAAAAATATTCCAAAAAATTAAAACATAAAAAGGGTAGTCATGTGCATTGAAGCAGAATTGAGCCACGTTCATGTTCAACTCAAGTTCCTTCAATTAATTCATTTGTTTTTTTGACTAAATTGTTGTTCTCAACTTCATGTGCTGAAGTCCCCACGCCCTACTTTCACAAACAAATTATTTTCTTTTATTTTGGTTTTTTTTTTTTGGCATTTTGATTTTGGACAAGCCATAATGATAATAGGAAAAGGATATTTGATAATTTGATCTCTTAGTTTAGTAGTTGCCCAAAAGTCTCTCTCTAAGATATTTTCTAAACCAAAGACTTTTAAGGCATGTTATGTTTAATGCGTGTGTATATATGTCATGCACTGCAATATTATATATCAAAACAAAAACATAAAAAGTACGATTATTTTTTATGTTAGTTAAGAAAGTAAGACGATTCAAGGGAATTCTTTCCCTTAATTTTGTCATCTTTTGCTTCTAAAATGTAGCTTGATGTCTAATTTTGATGTTACAAAATAACTTGGATTAGTATTCATCTTCATTATTAGATTAAAGCAAATTCAATTTTGAATGTAGATATATATGCTGTTCTTATTCTGAATATTTCAAATTGTTGTGCTCTCAAATAAAACCTGTCACTTATTTGCTAATCATCTTTTTTTTTTAGTTGTTTTAAACGCTTTATTGATTTTCCTCAAACAGTAGAGTGACAAATTATAAGGGAAAAAAGATAATTTCTTTTGACTACTTAATTATAAGGAGGATATATGATTTTTTTATAACTTCGTTTGCTTTTTTTTTTTTTTTTTGGAAAAGACAGGATATCGTTGATGATAAACGAATTTCTTGCCTCAATCAAGATTTGGAAAGTCATTAAATAATTAACAACACATATTTGTTTAACCATGCAGATTTGCTTTTCAAAAGGTTGATTTATTTCTAAGAAATAAATTGAGTGCATGCTAATGTCACTCATCACATCATCACAAAAACAACTATAGAACGTTAGTACTGTACGTACTTTGGATCTAAATTGAAGGAAAAATTACGATATTACTTATTGCCTTTAAGTAAAATATTATGAGACAAAAATATTGTATTGTTGTATATAGTTCAATCACTTGCATTGCCACAAGAATTTTTTTTTAGCAACATTATAGAACGTTACTTTTGTTACTTAACTAAAATTGGTTTTGTTCCTTGCAACAAGCATTAATCAACACAAATATGCATGTTTGCTCCGGAAAAAAAAAAGGTGTTTGTGGCTAAAGCATATTATTATTATTATTATATATACTCTTTGTTTGTTTTTCCATCTAAATGTTTTCATTTCTTTTTTTTTTCCTTCAACTTTTCTAATTAATGTCAATACAATATCCTTAAATTTCAACTAGTTATATCATCTCGAAATTCAAAAAGTCAACAATCGTTACAAATAACTAATTTAGATGATTTTTCCAAACAAGTCATTATATATTTATGGTTTGGGGTAATATATATAGTGATTAGTGGATACTTTTGACTTTAGCAATGACATGATGATGTAAAATCTATAGAATGGATTAATTCTATAGACAAAAGTGGATGTAGTTCTAATTATTAGTCAGCAGATTCAATTTTGCACTATCACTTTTTTAGTTTGTATACTACTTTGAATTAATTGACGATAACTATAAATTGTATATGCGACAAACATGTAACAAACAATTTTTAAGGGAATTAACTTCATGAGTAACAAATTATTGATTTTAAATACATATATACACGTCACACGCATATATATATATATATAAAATATTATTTTCAGTACATAATATTGTGTAGTATTAGAACTTTCCAGTATTACACTTTTTCTGATGCTCTCACTTTCAAGTGTTGAAAGTCTGAACATTATTTACTTTGTTTGTGTGTATGTGTTTTTTTTTTTTTAATGCTTCCCAAGTCTGTCGGCAAAAGATCGCCATGTTGTTGTTGTTGTTTTTTTTTTTTTTTTTTTTTTTTTTTTTTTTGGCAAATCGTCAAAAGAACTAAAAAAACCCTAATTAATATAAAATACTACTTTAAGGCAGTGATTCGTACTTTTTAGTTTTTACACAGTAACTCTTAGCAGCTAGCTTACACTATACCACATGCAAAAGTTGTCACATCACCATATATATCTAAGATTTTGCATTAAATTTATAAGCAAAATCTCATGTTACATTAACATGAGAGATCTTGAGGTAACTGCTTTATTAAGCATAGGATCTTAGTTTCAATTTGCTTTATTGGAGTCAAATAATTTTGCCTCCAAATGGATGATTATACGTTGGACTGATCTCATTGGGTAATAAATTGACACTAGCTAGTACTTGTGGGTGATAATTGGTGATAATTACTGTGGTGCTGATCAACATTCTTATCTTTAAACTTAATTGAATGGAAGTGAAAGCTAAATAGTACAACAATGATAATCACTCACATCGAACAGAACCTACTTGTCAAGAGAAGAAAATTAATATGAAGATCAGCATCAATGCACAGTTCATTTTCAATTTCCTAAAGAATATATATGACTTTGCAAGACACGGCAAGACAAGAATGCTAAAATTAAAGTCACTTCAAACGCGTAAGTTCCAATATCAACTTAATTAAGAGTATCGATAATTCAATTAAGACATACAGTATCATATAATTAATATATTTATATATTTTTTATTATAATTACACGTCATGTTGCATAGAAGTTTTCTTATACTATTATTTTTTGAAAATTGATTTTAGCTGATTAAACAGTTTAGACATAAATTAAGAAATGGAGCATCATAATACAGGTATAAATTTTATGTTTTTATCTCTTTTTTTTTTTTGGTTTTATTATTCTTGAACATTAATTTACATTTTTGTATTCTTCTAGGGTTAGGGCATTTCACATAAATGCTCTGTCGGTTCCTATACATTAGGGATTGTAAATCTGGTGTAAAAATGACTCATGAAAATTATAGCCATTATGAAATCAATCAGTTTATGCGTGTGGAAAATTTGGCAATAGGATTAGATAATAGTCAAAATCATTTCAAGTCCACAGAAGTACCGACAATGCGATTAGATTGAGATATGTTTGTCATTGTAATAAGGTAAATATCTAAGCTATTACGTAATATAGATTACCCAAAATAAATAAATAAATAAAAGTCGTATGATAAAGTAGGATTATTTCTCCACTGACCTTTTAGAGGGAATAACTTATGAGCTCTCAATTTCGTAACGAAATAACCCCATCAAATTCAAACTTGGCTTTTCGACTTCCTCTTTAATTTGTTTGGTTAAGAAAATAATTGTCCTCAATTAGGGTTGGATCACTAAAAGAAACATGGCTTTGGACTATCAACAATCACAAAATTTGGTCGCTCATAAAAATAATTGGCAACGATATGTGTGAAAAAAATTTTGTTACAAAATTTACTGGCAACCTGAAGTCCAAACGGTCGCCTATATACCTTACGGCGACCATAAATACGGAGGACAATTAATTCTTCTTAATGCGAAAATTAATCGTGATTGTCAATAATTTTTCTTATTATTTGGTGTCACATATCTAGCGCCTAAAAATTAATGCAAAAAACTTATCGGCTTCTATCTGCATAAACCATTCTTATACATATAAGATATAAAGTGATATATCTAACTATATAAAGATTATTTAAGCAAATAGTTATATTTTAATGATGTTTTAAGATCAAAATAGCAAGTGTTTTTATTAATTGAAAATAGTTATTTCTTTAGCTACATGATAATTTTAGGATTTTATTTTTATGCTCTTTATTCTTTATTGGTTTATGATTAATTTTTTAATTTTTAGAAACATTTGTAATTTATTTAAAACTATAACCTAAGAGACATTAAAGTAGATTATTTAATTTAAGACAAAAATTTTATTTTGTACATAACACAATTTGTATTAATTATGTTTTTTTTAATAATGTTTTACAGTACAATAATTCAAACATATCAAACAAACTCTATTGTAACTTATACGACACCAAACGTGCCCGTATGGCATAATTAAAAGAAAAAAAAAGGAAAAAAAAAGGGGGAAGGTAATCATAACTCGAAGAAGAACCTATATTCTTTTTGAAGATCTTGCGAAAAAGTAACTTCTTTGTTTTGGCGTAGAAATTTGTCTTATATGCATGCGTTGATTATTATTTTAAGTATTCTTTTATTATCGTATACTTAGAATCTCAAATACAAAAATGCCACGCTATATTGTGTACTCTGTGCTATTCATCTAACTATATAGTTTATTCTTTTATTTTATTTATTTTTTATGATTTATATATTTTAAAAATTAGTATAGGTGTAGATATTGCTTATCTATGTATAATTGGTTAGTTGGAGCGTTGAAAATTGGGAATTTTGTTTGTTAATCCATTTTTTAAACTATACCTAAAAAAATATACATAAGTTTTTAGTTAAGTGAATGGTTGATTTTTTATTATAAACAAAAAATTATTGTCAATAGATAAATGTAGTATTTTGTCTACTAACTATGAAAATAATCTATATATAAAAAATAGACGATTCACCCAAAAAATAAAAGTTGTGATCTTTCTTTAATAAGTTCTAAAACCAAATTAATTATTTAACTAATATTAACATATTAACATGTAATAAATAAGATAAAAACATTTAAACAAATAATGTTTTGTTAAGATTTCGATAAATAATTATTTTTTTATTATTTCGATCAAATATATGGAAATTTTTACATTTTTTTCAAACATCACAAAATAAAAATGAAAAAGCCAAACAAAAACAAAAATAAAATGGCATTTGCATATTTTAAAAAAAAAAGTATAAGACAATGAATATCAAGAGATTAAATAAAAAAATAAATTCAACCGTGTTAAGAAAAGAATTTTATGAATCATCACTCTTAAAAAAAAAGACCGTTTGAACAATAAAAAAGATTTTTTTTTTTATTTTAAAAAGAGAGAGTATAAAAAAATGGTAAAAATTTCTTGAGGATTTATGCAAAACCCCTTGAAAATCTGTACAAAAACCCTAAAAGAAACCCTCTGTGTAAAGAAAAAAGTGAAAAGAAAAAAAAAATGTTTTGAGATACACGCGCGTCCGAGCACGACCAAAACGTGCATTTTAATGGTCGAACGCACTGTTCCTTCTCTAGTTTTCAATTTATATGTGAAGGCTCAAAACAAATATAAACATAAAATCAATGGGAAAACAAATAACCAGAAACAAACTTTCACCGTTATTAGTGCAAAGGTCATGATGAGTTAGTTGATGATAATATTCTTGAAGAAAATAATTATATCCACATGATCTCATTAGGGATTTTGCCTCATTGTTTAAATATAATAAAGTGCTTGTTTTTCTTCCTTGGTAATCGGTTGTGTTTGGAAAAACAAATCAAAACAAAACAAAAACAAATCATATTGCTTACTGATCAACTAACCATGTGACAACATATCTGTCGTTTTTAATCTGGTAGGCATGCATTTATGCATTATTATTATAATAGTGTGCCTCGATCCTTAAGTACATACCTAAACAATCAACTGTATCAAATAGTAATAATATACTGATAATAAGGTACCTATACAATATCAAGAGAAACAGATCTGGATAGGATTAAGATTTAGGAAGCTATATGTAATATATAATATACCCTTTCAAATTGCTAATGATCAGACTGCCCTACATATATAGATTCATACATATACTTGCAATTCTAAATATATTTCCTTTTTTTTTTTCGGCGAGGATACTTTGTTTGGCCTTGTCAATATATTGCGCAAGTATAGGCTTATTCTACATAGTGTACTTTGTTATAAATCCTAGTATGGGAATGACAATATGCACAGAAAATAATTTAAACAAAACTGAAATAAAATTGCTAAGATATAAACGAAATTGAAACAATTATAAAAGACCTCAACCGGACGGTGAAAGAAGAAGAACGTCGAGGCCCGTTAGACGGTTTCCTTAAAGCGTTATTGCTCTCCCACGGGTGCGGACACGAACGAGCAACCACTTCCCAGGATACAACGACAAGCTAGCGTTAGCACCGAGCACCGATCGATCAAGCTAGCCGAACGGAACTTGCGAGAAACTATCACCGAAAACAGAAAAGAAAAAATGAAAGAAAAGACTAAGAGCTGTGGAGGATTTCGGATTGTTTTGAATAATTTTCTGATGCCTCAAAGGCTGTCTTTTATAGGCTCAACAAAACGTTTTAGAAACTGTTGTGATTAATTGGAAATTAATCAAAACGTTTTGAACACAAAACGTCTGCCAATTAAAAGAATTAAAACGTTGCTACAACGTTTTACTTATCCGAATTAATGCAATTAATTCGAATTTTTTCAGAGACAAAAATTGCAAAAGGTGGCTTGGCCCGGAAAGCCCATTCCGGTCCAGTATTTCGCGTCGCCCACGACGTGCGGGTGCACACGAGCCCAAGCCCACGAAGCTCAGTTTTGGTCCGAGGATTTGCACCCCCCCCCCACCCCCCCCCCCCTGCGTGCGCGAGAGAGAGCCTCTTGACCACAACACTTATCCATATACAAATGAAGGCTTGGTATATAAACCCTTCCACATGAAGTTACACTTCCAATGTGGGATTTTTTTCTTTTGCAATTTCCTTATCATTGATCAATTCAATGACTCAACTTTGAGCATTAATTTCTCATTCATCTCAACACCATTTTGGACAAATAAATAGCCGATCTTATACTACTCCGAACGGAGAACAAGAATCCGGCAAGACCCGACTTATCCGTTAAGTGGGTCCCACTTAAATATATGCTCCAAAATGGACTTTCACATGGTTTTAACAAACCATTTTTCCAACATACTTAAACAATGTGTATATATATATAATTCAAATTGAACTCTTAGTTATCTATTAAATTCAGATCCTAATAATCAGAAAGTACAACGTTATTATTCTAAACCTTTTCCTTTTTTCTTTTTTTTTTGAAATCCTGTCCTACCGATGCAATAATATCAAATAATAAACTGAAATGATCTATATCAATTTGTATTAGAAGTTTAATTATTACATTTTAAACATTGCAACAAATATATATATATATATATATATATATATATATTTAAATATACATATTCATGACTGTGTAATTAATTAGATAAATAAGTTAAGGCACTAAACGGAACATTTGAATATATATAGGGGTAAAGTAGGAAAGTATTCAAAATTTAAACAACAATAAAAATGAATATCCAAAATTTTAAATAATTGAGTAATTAGTCAATTTATTAATTATTTATACATATTGTGACTATTAAGTCATTTATTACCATGAAGTACAAACTACTACTATATAAGTAATTGAATCACTTCAGTACTTATTATCTACTTATTATCTGTTATTTTTTAATTTGTATTTAAAATAATTGTTAAAATAGAGATATTCACTCTCTTATATGTGAATATATACATACTACTCAATTTTATGTGTGAGTAATATTTCTATATATGAATATATACACACTCAATTTTGTGTGCGAGTAATACTTCGTAAAATTTATTTTATATATGTAGATAAAAATTAAAATAATCAAAATATTACAAGCATTATAGCGCAAACAACCTATCGGATAGAGACATCGGTTAACGAATTTTTATGTAGTTTGTTGTTACTTGTTTGTGCATTTCTATGCGTCAAGCGTTCGTGATCGTCCATACTAGCTAAGAGACTTTTATAATATAAATTATGGAAAAGGAAAGATATATATTTGACCAAACTATATATTCTTCATTATTCTTCATTTTGCACATATTATAATTCATGATTCGAATTGGGCTATATATAGTGGCTATATATATATATATATATGAAAGAAACCTTACTGTTATCAGATTTGATCATCTCGTAGTGATTAAATATGGATCAGTAAAAACACCCTAGTGTGGTTGTGTGTGTGTGTATAACTGTGTATATATATATATATATATATATGCGTGTGTGTGAGTTGTGAGTGTTGTGACACAAGTTAATCTATATATTATATATATAATCGAAATACTGGAAAAGAACATGAAAGTAATTATCCAGTCACATTCAGTAAAGGAGTCTTCTTTAGTGCGTAAATTATATATATATATAAATATAAATATACATATTAATGTGTGTGCTTGTCATTATAACTGCAATAAAATGTCATGTCATGGATTGTCCTTAACTATATATCCAACATTCCATAAGGAATAATCCTATCTTCTGCTGCCTCTGAATAGCTACCTTTTCATTTTACCAACTGGAAATGCTAGTTTGTATTTCTAAATTAATTTAATTTTTTAATTTTGAAATTATTTTTCTAACTTTTTTTTTTATGATTTTGAAAATTCAGATCAAACTTCATCTTGTTTGGGCAAACCATTTTGCCCATCCCATTCCATTCTTTGAGATGGGCAAAATGGTTTGAAAAAAAAAATATGTTGAATTGTTTGACTTTGTGAATTTCGAGGTGGTATAAATGGTTGAGATTTAAAGATATTGTATAGGGATTTGGAAAGTTGAAAAAAATGGTTGAAAAAAAATGAAATGAAATGGAATGGTTTGTAAGATTAGAAAGTGGAATGGTTTGGAATAGTATGGAATGGAATGAGATGAGTGGGAAGAGTGGCCCAAACATATGGTTATTGAAAAGCACTGAGGAAATATCTATAACTATTTTGTCTTTATGTTTACTATAGATTTAGACCTATTTTTATTACTATTCGGAAGTAAACTTATTTTGTCTTTATCTGCAACTCATTTTTTTTCTTTTTTTTTTTTTCCTTTTACTTCACGCGCCCAGCTTATTCACTTCTTCCATTCAGTATAACACCCTTTTTTCGACAAACCCAAGATGGCAGATCACAAATCCTAACCCAATAAAGAAAAATAACTCCCTTACCCTTTTTTTCGGCATGGGCCCCACGCCTACGGACGATCACGATTCGACAGACGTGCTACGCGCATCTGTCCGTAGCACAGCCCTATAAAATTATACATGCTCTAGATTCACCATAGCTTATAAAATAATATTTATATAAGAACAAATTATTATAAAGGTTTTTCTTTCCTCCGCTATTTCTCTCTTTTTATTTTTGCTATGTATATATTCAAAAGAGGAATATGTACTAATTACATTTATCTAAAAAAAAAAAAAAGAAAAGGAAAGAACATGCCATGTGTTCTACCATGCACTATATATAAAATGCCCTTTTTTTGCCAAGTGAAATTAAAATAAATAAATAAAAGCTCCAAAAAATTGTATTTAATCTTATATCTATGTCATTGGTAGTACTATCAGGGCTTGTTTAATAGACTGGATTGGATTGGACTGTCTTGAATTATAATATATAATTGATTAGATATGATTTAATTTGATTGATTTTTGTACAGTGCTTGCTATAGTATTGGATTATATTTAAAAATAAATAAAAAATTAAATACTAATCAATTATAAAATGGGTCTTTGTTCAGTACAACCGTTGTACTGGTACGCCGTAAAGCAAAAATAATAAAATTAAAAGTGATTGTAACGAATTTAATATACTTCGTTACATGACTTACCTTTTTGTTACTTTTATTACTTTTCATTTCTTTATTTTAGTGTATTAATACAACTGATGTACTAAATAAAAAGCCTTATAAAATATGAACTTTTACTTTTTACATTTATAAAATAATATAATATTATAATTAACTCGTAATTTTTATCTCATCCCATATTATCGACCCTTTTAAGGGATATATCCCATGTGGATGAGACTATTTTTGGAGGAAATTTTTTTTAATCCCTTCTAATGTTGCCTTTAAACATAAAATAGGAACTAATTTTTTGTCTAATCCAATCCTCCAATCCTTCCTCAACACATCTAGGGATTAAATAATCGAAATAATTAACCTAAGGTCCATTTAAATGGAAAATAATTGCTCAACTCAAAGCCATATATAAATAGCACTCACATAATGAATTTTATTATGAAAGCGAATTAAGTGATATGGACAAATCCATCCAAAATTTAACACAAAGATAAGTGGACTATATTATTTATTTACATTAATGAAGAAAAGGACCCATATAATGGCCTTTAATGGGAGGACTTTTCTACCTAATATTATAGCATTTTGCCTCATTTATTAATGCTTGGGAAGAATTTTTTCTAAGGCCCTTAAGTAGAAAGCAATGAAATAAAGAAATATTGAACAAAAACAAAGGAAGTTAATGGTTTATTTTATTTATTTATTTTTCTTAGTTATGCGCTTATTATCTTTTCAACTATAACGATCAATGTACTTCAAAATGTTAACTCCATCTATTGCTTGTAAACAAACAATTAATTAGCATTTAAAACTCTAGCCTTTATTAATCTGCATCCGTACATATATCGATTTTATTTTATCTATTGCGTTATTAATTAATCAAATTATTTTTAGTGATTGATATAGGCACTTTGAGTGCTGCTACATTAATTCATCCATGAGGAAAGCGAGGTAAAGAGAACGGACACGTTACGACTCGGCAATTTGTCGGTGACATATTGACATTAGATTCGCATGCAGGGGCAAAATAGTAACTTAATATCATTAGCGCTTTAATTTTGTGACAACCGTTAAGGAGGAATTATTTAGTGATTTTTATTTTTATTTTTATAAATAATTATGAATTATCAAATTTATCTTTTAAAAATACATTGTTTATCGAAAAAATGAATTTGACGATCTAAAATTATTTATCACAATAAAAAAAAACCCACTACAGAAGTATCCCGTTAATAAATGTAAACAAGAGATAATTTTTAGAGAGTTGGACACATAACCTCTTATGAATCACATTTTTACACCAAAATCTTATTCACGACCTTAACTTATTAGTCATTAAAATGATTGATTACATATAATTACATGTAATTCTTCAAAAACGGTCTAACTAATTTTAAAAAAATTATAATAAATATTTAATTTTCTAACATTTAATTTACATAAATTTATAATATTTTTAAAATTGTAATAAAATGCTAAAGGGATTCAATTAATTGTATAGTAGTGGTTTATTCAACCATCATTTTAATGTATGAATAATCAATAAATTGATTTATTTATTATTGAGAATATTGAATTTGATTGTTTTTTTTGCCAATGTTTAAAAAAAAATTGTCATAGTTTTCAAAAATTAAATTATTAACTACCAATACATAAGAAAATTAAGATATAAAGGTAAATACACATCATCATATAGTTAAAAAAATGACTAATTTTTTAATTAATCGAAATATTGTCTATTTTCTTAAAACAATATGATTCAAAAAATGACAATTTACTCAATTATTTATTAATTTGTAATTAAATTTGAATACTTTTTTTTATATTTATTTTACCTTATGTATTTATCAAAGAATAATGCTATAGATTCAGAAATTTATCTCATATTTTGCTGGTACAAGTACAAGTGACATGTGATTAATAATTATTGTAGAACTTTAATTTTTTTTTCCATTGATTATATCATATTTAAAAATTATGGTAAGTTTTGATTTTCATGCAATGAAATTATAAAAATTTAAAACAATTTCGTATAGTCTGAACTCCGAAACTAACTTAAAAAAACATTTTAAATGCAAGTATTTAAGAAAAACAAAAAAAACTCGACCATCAATTTTGGGGCAAAAAACACAAATAACCCAATATAAAAATAAACAAATAATAAATTGCCAATCTCTTTCCCGCGGCTTTAAACGCGCCTATGGTTTTGGCTTTTCTCCTCTCTCTCTCTCTCTCTCTCTCTCTCTCTCTCCCCTTTATTTCTTTTATTTATTTATATTGAATTTCTAATAAATTAATTTATCATTGTTGTTAGTGTCTGAGAGCAACTATAAAGAGTGTGCGAGTGTGATCTTCGTAGAGCCTTTCGAAAATACGATAATGGCTTCCATCGAATCCATGCCCGTCACTCTCACTCTCTCTCTCTCTCTCCTACCAAAACCTAACCATTCTCTCTCTCTCGCTCGAGCCGTTTTCGCAGTGTACGGACAGATCTTGTCAGAGCGCCGGTCGATTGACTTCCATGGAATCGCGCCGCCGGAGACTAGTATCGCCATGAAGTTCTACATCTCGGCGTCGGGGATAAAGCGCTTCACGATATCCAGCTCCGGCGCCGCCAAGACCTTCCCGGCTGCTGCCGCGCCGCCGCCCGCAGCCCGCAGGATTCCCGGCCGGACGCTCTTGCCGGTGGTGCTCGTGCTAGGGATTGTCTTGCCGTTTCTCTTCGTCAGAGTCGCCTTCCTCGTGCTCGAATCCGCCGCCAGTTGCTCTTCCACTCTCGGTATTTTTTTTCCCTCTGTTTTTCGATTATGTTACTGTGATACACACACACAATTTTGGAACGAGTTTCAATGGTTTTGATACATATCTGGTAGTTTATACCTAAACTTTCGAGCTATAGAAACTGATTACGAAGCATACAATTACTGTGAATTAACAGGCTTTTGGCTAACAATTCGTTTTTTTTCTTTTCTTTTCAATTCATTTTGTTCTTTAATCACACCATTTGGCAAGAATTTTTTATTTTTGAGAATGAAATTTGCAGATTGTGTAGGATGGGGACTTTTCAGCGGGAGTGATTCGTCTCTGGTAAGTGCTTTTCACCTTCTGAAATGACGAAAGTACCCCTTCGTTTTGAGTGTCTCTCTTTTAATGGAAAACGATTAGCGTTTTTAATTACCGATTGCTGATTTGTGACGTGCAAAGTGTACACTACGGTGTCTATGGAAGAAATTTTTGTTCCATTGTGGACCTAATTTTGTTCTGTTGAATTCTTGTCAAACCATGACAAAATTTCCATGTTTTTGGGTCAACTTTAGGTCTAACACAAGAATGAAGAGTATAGTAAAAACTAATAAGTAATATCTTCTTATTTTCATGAATCAAATTGCTAATATAGAAGATTATCTTGCCACTTCCTCTGTGCCGTCTGATACAGGGCATTTTCGTCATAGGAAAATATAGAATACAGTGAGTGGATAAGCGCACTCAGAGGGCTTGTCGGTATTTCACTTCCAACAGTTGTTTTCGTTGACACGTGGCCAGTCGGATTCGAATGATGTTGTTCTCGCCCACTTGTGCTTATTTTTACTTCAATGCCATTCTATTTCCAAACGAGTTATCTGAAAAAGCAGACTCAGAGAGATAAAAAAAGGGAATTCAATAATTGGCTTAAAAAACTACTATTTCCAAACCTATTTGGCTACACCCAATACGCCCTTATTGTAGACGCCAAAAAGGGTTGCTTTTTATTTTTATTTATTTTTATTTGGTGTTTTAAAAAAGGGGTTGCATTTAAGTTACTGTGGAATCACTCGAAAACCCAACTGGCAATTTGGTGATGCTATCATACGTCAACACGGTATTGTATAGAATCAGCCTGTTTTGATGTTATCACGATCTGATTCTGATCATATATCTTTGCTTTTTCGTTATGGTGGCGTTTCATGTTCGCATGTACTTGCTTTAAAGAAGCTCAGGGATGAGCTGACAAGAGCACTACTTGAGGCAAAAGAAGGCAATACTAATAGCGTCCACAATGAGGAAGGCATCGAATCTTTCGACGAGCTTGTGAGAGAAATGACATCGAAACATCAAGACATAAAGACGTTCGCTTTCAAGACCAAGGCCATGGTAATAGTATTATATGTATATGTATAACTAATAATAGTATATACGCACAACCAAGCTGCTTTCTCGATTTGTCTCATATGCACGCTTAAGGCTTCTTTCTTGCTAGCCGTTTTGTAGCTTTGTTTTGTGTTGTTTTCCGTCATTAATATTATTCAGTCGGTGTATGTATGACGTGATTGAAAGATGATGAGTCAAGTCAAGACCATAGGCTGTGAGTTGGCAAAGCAATATGGTCCTGTGAACACATCAGCCTATTTGGGTTGGGTCTCGGTCTGCTCTCGAGGACCAATCTATATGACATATTATCGACATTATCCTAAATTATAAGTTAATAATAATTATGGGTAATGCCAAACCAATATAAAAACCTATGTTGTCCATGTGTGTTTGTTACGTGGCAAGGGAAGTCAACTAAGTTTATAAGACTACGGTAGAAAATATAAACAGTCCGAAGCAGTATGTAAATTCTTAAGCATTAACTGCAAGCACTTTAGCAAAATTTGTCCCTTTTCCATGGAAATGTTGCTTTGTGATTGTCAACTTGCCGAACCCTACATGCTATAGCTATATATATACATATAGAGCAATGGGTTACATTTAAAGTCGAGTCGTAGCTTGCAGGGATTATTTTCGTGTGATGGTAGATCATTGTTCAACAGTTATTATCCAGTAGTATGTGGTCACGCTGTTTTATTGCAAAGTACTGTGACTGATTGTCTGTGGCAGGAATTGCACAATCAGTACTGTCGAGATCTCCTTGTACTGTACCTGTTTGCTAGTGTGAAAGTATCTCTAGGCTCACTGAAACTTGAATTTAGCAAACTGTCGTATCAAGTTGCAGCTTAAGCTTTTATAATTAGGTTGCTAGATGCCATAATTAGACTTCTGAGTTCATGAAAGTTGATATCGTTACTTCAGCCTTCAGGTAGATTTTGGTGTATCCGTAACCAAAACTTTCTGTTGAAAGTTAATACAAGTGATAACATAGGATCTTAATCTGTTAACTAATCAGCTGATAAATGAAGGTTAACCATCAGAATGTTTTTTTTTTTTTTTTTTGGGTTCATGGGAAACAGCCATAAATATATATTTGATATAGGTGATGACTTTTTGTATGTAATTTTTCTGTTTAATTCTATCAGATACTACTAACTTGTTAGAACAGGCGACCAAATATCTAGTTGTAGTTATAGTTTAAGTTAGCTACACAAGAAATTATAGGGAGACAAATATTGCCAAGTTCTCTTGGATTTTATGATTCCTTGAATCTGAGCTGTCGAGCACATTTACTGTTGATGGATTTGCAGTTTCGACTTATAAATTCCGTTGAGTACGATAACTATTCATTGTTTCAATTGAATTACAACTTTGCTCAAACTCACACATCTGAGTAACACACAGCTATCAAAAATGGAGCGCAAGGTCCAATCAGCGAGACAGCGTGAATCTGTTTACTGGCATTTAGCTTCGCATGGTGTCCCAAAGAGCCTCCATTGTCTATGCCTCAAATTGGCTGAAGAGTATGCTGTAAATGCCATGGCTCGATCCCGATTACCTCCTCCTGAATACGTTTCTCGCCTTTCTGACCCATCTTTCCACCACCTTGTTCTGCTGACTGATAATGTCATTGCAGCCTCTGTAGTGGTCTCTTCGACAGTCCAAAACTCTGCCAATCCCGAAAATTTGGTGTTCCATATAGTTACAGACAAGAAAACTTATACTCCAATGCATGCTTGGTTTGCAATCAATCCTATCAAGTCTGCAGTTGTGGAAGTTAAGGGGTTGCACCATTATGATTGGTCTCAGGAAGTTAATTTGAAAGTTAAAGAGATGTTGGAGATCAATCACTTGATTCGGAACCACTACTACTACAATTTGAAAGAAGACGATTTTGAAAACGAGAAACAAAATAAAAGATACTTGGAGGCTTTAAGTCCCAGCTGCCTCTCCCTTCTGAATCATCTCCGAATTTATCTCCCTGAGGTAAGCACTTATTCTCTCAGAATCTCCCCTTATCAGATTAAATGTGAATTTTTAATGATATAGTCTAATTTTTATTGACGGTACAGCTGTTTCCAAATCTCAACAAGCTGGTGTTTTTGGACGACGATGTTGTAGTACAGCATGACATATCGCGTTTGTGGGAGCTGGATCTCGATGGGAAAGTTATTGGTGCAGCTGTTAATTCATGGTGTGGCGATAACTGCTGTCCAGAAAGAAAGTACAAGGACTATTTGAATTTTTCGCACCCCGTTGTTTCATCCAACTTTGATCAGGATCGGTGTGTGTGGCTGTATGGAGTGAATGTATTTGATCTTGAAGCTTGGAGGAGATCCAACATTACTGAAACTTACCATCAATGGTTGAAGCTTGTAAGTATCTACTATTATAAAACAAATTATTCGAATGACTGTATTTATTAGTTCTGTTTGATACTCGAATCTAAAGTTTGATAACTATTTATGGCTTGTGAAAATCCAGATACTCTGCATCACGCAGATTGCTTGATTCTCAATACTGAATGATTTCAATCCTGTCTGACTCTTGTTCATACCCTGATTTGGTTATCTTGTTATACAGAGTCTCCGAAATGGATTGACATTATGGTATCCAGGAGTATTCCCTCCCACCTTGATCGCATTTGAGGGTCATGTACATCCTATCGATCCATCATTCCACATGGATGGGTTAGGTTACCAGGCTCCAGAGGTTCGTGAGGACTTCTGGAAGCTTCTGCAGTCTTGCATTTCAGTGGCCCTGCAAAGCCGTGGCTTGAGATTGGGTTGCCAGAGGTCCGAGGCTTGTGGAACAAACATGTAAACACTTCGAACAGGTTTGTTAGAAAATGTAGAGTCATGGGGTGAAGAGAACAAAGCTCTCTCATCCTCGCGTTATTTTCATTTTGGAACCGAGAAAACACAGAACAAAGGGCACGCTTCGGGACCAGAGGGAAGAAGGTTTTGCCTTCAGTCTCTGCGATCGCGCTTAAGCTCAGGACTGGTAATGCTTTCCTTGTCCATAATAGAGAAAAAAAAATAGGTGGTCTTATGGAATACACTACATTTAACATCACCAACCTTCAAGACATATGAATGAGGTTTTTAGCTCTCTAACAGTGCTGTAAATCGAAGTCCGATATATATAGTTAGAATATATTATTTTCGGTACTCTGGAGTAGTACTTCTCTCAAGAATTATCACAAGTTTTTTGTACAAAGTATTGTGACAAGTGAGTTGTCATAGCTAATATGAACAAAACTCAATTCCACGATACTTAGTATAAAAAGTTTGAAATATATCATATTTTTCTTTTTATATTATCATGGCTGTCGTGTTTTCTATTATTATTCATACACTAGCACTATCTTTTGCTTGAAAAACTAATGTTCTTGAACTCTCTATGCATAACTTGATGGAACTCTTACTCTGTTATACTTCATTAGGCATTATATTTTATCCAATAGTTCACCTTTTAGCTATATCACAAAATCATTTGGAGTTTAGCTGCTTGGCTTTGGCAAAAAGCTAGTGAGTTTCGAAGCAGACGGCGAATTAACACATTATAGCAAATGGGCTGATAGAAATATAATAGATAAATATATCCGGGGATGATTTTGACACAAAAAATTTACCCAATTTTTGGTTTTTAGGACATTGAATGAAATCAAGTTTCAAAGAAGTTGGTGTAATAGGAAAAATTACTCTTTTACCCCATTCTTGTACTACTTTTTTAAAATACACCTCATGCTATAAGGGGCTATATTTTCACCCTCTAATATATTAAAACGTGCCAAATTTACCCCATCCATTTAAATTTTGTCAAAAAATCATGACATGTCACCAAAAACAAAAAAAAAATTGACCTTTGATTTTATATTAAAATTTCAAAAATACACCATTCAATAGAATTCAACTAAAAAAGGAAATTTTTTATAAATGTCCCTCAAAACCTGAAATTTTTTAATTTTTTAACAAATACTTGTATCTTAAAATTACATTTGTAACCCTAAATTATCTATATATAAAATTATTTTATAGGGTCAATTAGGTAGATAGTTATTTTATACTGTGTGTTTTTTAAAAATAGTAACAGTTTAAATTTTTTTTAAAAACTAGCCATAACATATGTAAGAAATTTCTAACAATAACAAAATTACACATAAAAATTGCTGTAAGAAAATTTCTGACACGTATAAAAAATTTCTAGAAGAGCTAATTTTTAAATTTTTTTAAACTGTAATTATTTTTTAAAATCATTTTCTAAAAATTAGCTATTTTCTTAAAATTCCCTATTTTTAATTTATCAGGAGCAAAAAAAATGTAGTGCTTTAAAGAATAAAGTGCATTTAAAAAAAATGAGGGCAAAATAATATTTTTTCCGAAAATTTAATGATTAACATCCCTCTTCTGTGAATGCATATACAAACAAAGTTATTCAGGTTTAGTTGTGAGCCTTCTATACATGAGTTTGTCCATTTAATCTGTATAAGCATGAAATATATGCAAAGCAAAAAAATAATTATAAAAAAAATCAACAAACTTTAAAGTGCTAGAATTCGAATACACATCTCGAACTATCAAGTTAACGTCGTTATGTAACTAAGAAAATGAGCTCATAATAAATCCAGTGTAGCTGATATATAGTTGAAATTAAGTTAGGTGATTGAGAGGAAATTAGCCTCTCAAATATTATGGGAAAAGCACAAACTACTGGTTTGCATTAAGCTTAAGAAACAGAATTATAATGATATTTTTTATGAGTTAATAGGCAAACAGAAAGGAAATGGAAATAAACCAACTTGCCTCCCTGGTACCTGCTCTTCAACTGTACAGCACAAGAGAATAAAAACAAATCAGAAAACTTATTATAATCAAATCAATAAAAAAAAATGAACTTTCATGATATGAAACTAAAGATTTGACTACAATTAAACCTTAAAAGGAAAATTTCAAGAGTTATCCCTTGTACTGTTCTAGTTGAATGACATTTTTCACCCCCAAGTTCTAAGAAATGACAGAACTGCCATCAGTTTTGTGAAAAAAAAAAAAAAACTTTATGTTCTTTTTTTTTTTTTTTTTTTGGTTTTTTGAGTTGGCGAAGAGATATTTTTGTCGAGCTGAAATGAATTGAAATAGAATAAAAGAAATCCATTGATTCATGAATTGTAATTTGTTGAAAATTAGCTGCTTCAATTGGATATTTAATCGGAGAATCTAACAAACTTAAGCAATTCTATCAAAATGAACGATTGTTTTGACCAAGGAGTTATTAAATAAAACTATTTATATCATTTCCCCCCAAAAATATCAGCTTAATAGATCTTACGTACCATGTGGTTTGGAATAATGCTTCTGTGGTTACTCCTAATCTTTTTTATATATAAACCAAGTAAAAACAGTCACTTTTCAGTTTTACATTTAGCACGACAAATTAATCATAAATATGAGATGCACGGACTAATTTTACTATCAAAATGCATATATATAATTCAAGGAATACTAATTACTTTTTCAATTTGTTATTAATTTTAAATATGGTCTATTTGTGTAGTTATAACTTGGAAGCTTACACAAGCTGGAAAGCTGTCTGCTGGTCCTCATGGCGAGAGTAATGGTGGCTATCGGAGTCCATGAATGTGAGAGGCAGAAAGTTCCGATCAAAAGGCTGCGCCGACGCCCCAATGGACGCCTCGCATGCGCTACTCCCACCCCCACCCGGCGGCATCAAGCTCATCTGCTGCTGCTCCTGCTCTTCCTGCTGCTGCTGCTGCTGCTGCATCCTCTCATGTTCTGTTATCTGCACTAATAATATTATTATCAGCATCATTACGTACTATTCCAATAAAATAAAATAAATCTCTCTACATTAGCCCCTCAATTGTGCACCTCCATATAGTAATTTTTTTTATTTATTTAAAATATATGTTACTTGCTTGAGAGTGAAGAGAGAGAGAGAACCTTTGCTCTCAGATAGTTGTTGTGGCTTTGCAATTCCATCTCCTGCACATATTAATTCAAGCAATAAGTTGCTTTTAGGGCTTTGAATAATTATGACTACATTTAGGACCCTTTTGGAGGCGGTTAACGGTCTGATATATATGGACATACAGTGAGACTGTGAGTGAAAACAGAATTCACATAAAATATAATATTAGAGAAATTTTGAATTTTCATTTTATTTCATTTTTAAAAAGAATACATATTATGTTTTCTAAATAAATGTCCATTCATCAAAGTCAAAATAACTTGCCATATTTGTTTATTAGTTTCTAACCACTTTCACTTTGATAAATTTGACAATTTTTTTTTAAATGAAGCAAATTTACTTAAAATGAAAAAAAAAAAGACATATTGTTCAACCGGGTCCAATTAACTTTCACCATCTATGATTTTATCTGCTGGACAAAGTGTTTTAAAAATATTTATTTAAAAAAAATATCATAATCCATGTCACTATTTAGCAATGAATCCAACTAAATGCCCTTTTTTTTTTTTATAATTTAAGAAAACAAGAGGAATGATAATATCGTACTTTATCAATAAGAAAAGTGACATGATTTGGAATTGACACAATTTAGCAGCAATATGGATTATAAATTTCGACATGATTTGCAACCGATACAATTTAGCAGCAATATGGATTATAAATTTCGACTTGGAATGTGATATTGGATTAAATTTTTTCTATAGTTGAATCAAATCATTGTAGCTCAATATTTTATAATTTCTCTATAGGGTAGGTCATTGTGATTTTAAATAAATAGGTATAGTTTCAAAAAATTTAAAATAGCAACCAATATTATAAATTTTATAAAAAAAAAATGTTCTTTATAAACTATATTATGTTGTATTTTTCAATCAAAATTGATTATGTTTACTGATATAAAATTTGTTACAACATATAATTTATTTTAATATTTCAAAACATGATTTATTTTTTTCAAATCTTTGAAAATAGCTATTCGTTAGAAATTTCCTATAAATTAAAATATTTGATCAAACATTTGTGGACCACATAATGTGTATGTACATCCATGTACAGAAAACAATGGACAGATCTATGCAACATAATTGGGAAAAGCAAGAGATAGATTGGTTACCCTCTTTTGCATAAACTCGATTTCCTCAAATAGCCTTTCATTCTGCCAAAATTCAAATCACTCCATAATCATTTATAATAAGTGAACATACACACACACACACACATATATATATATATGTATATATATATACATATATATTGTACACAGACCTTCTTGGATCTAATTCTGCTGATTCCTTTCTCCAGCCTTCCTTCCAGGTTCTTGAGGTCCTTCAGGCTCATAGAACTAAGAGCTTCACCCAGAATATGCCTGTACACATAAATATTAGTACTAATTATTGATCTTTATTTACAAGCATAAAAAAAATATTGTAGAATAACACAACAATTACAATCTTGGCAGATATTAATTAATAAAATAAGATAATATACAACTATATATACCTGTTTGAATTCTGAAGTTCCCGGATCTGCCTTCTCAGTTTGGAAGATTCCTGCTGGTAGAACTGACCATGTTTTCAAGGTAATGAGTATATAATTAAATGGATTGTTGTGTATATATATCATCATCTTGTATCTAGCTATAATTAAAGGTGAATGATAGGTAAACGAGAAAACTTTAGTGGGAAAAAAATAAGAAGATCAATGATGTGACAGTAGCTTATTAGATAAAACAAAATCATGAAGTTAATTGATAATTATGTGCAGTACTCCTACGCATGATTTATGAATGTACATGCATGTATAGAAAAACAAAAATAAAAATTATAATCAATAGTCATTTTTGTAGTTTTATTTTAAATTATATGTAATGTTTGGTTTAGTTCAAATTTTGAATACTAACACGTATAGAATATGGAATTTAATATGTAATTGTAATTAGTTAAAATATGGTTTTGTGTCTATTTAGTATAAGAAGTTGCGTGTCTAACTAATTACATCAAACGTCAGATGTATTAGTATAAAAAAAAATTGTGGTAAATTTTAGATCATTAGCATTAATCTTTTAAAACATAGGTCAAAATTTTCAAAAAAAAAAAAGTCACTCATAAATTTTTTTCACTTACCTAGCTAATTATTTTTACTACTACAAAATTTATGTTAAATTTTGTTATGTTATTAAAATACTTATACCTGTTATTGACTACTTTTTTAATTTCCTCAAATTATGATTATCATCTAAAAGTCCAGTAGTTAGGGGAAAGAAATGAATGACTTTAGATAAATAAAAAAATTAAAAAAAACCCCCACAATATTGGCTTTGCAAACTTTGCAAAAATTCTATATATATATATATATATATATATAGGAATGGTAGATACTTATTATTAGTTTCCTATCTTTTTTTTTTTTTTACATATTATAATATAAGAAAGGTATCTCACATATCAGACGTCACATGTTTTTATGGCATACTAAGTATATTAATATCATTGTACATATATATGTATATACAGATATAATACGTTATTATAATACCTGAACATTAGCTTCAGTAACAGATCCAGTGTTTGAAGAATCAGAGCAAGCTTTCTTGTACCTGTCAATTGTTGCTCTAACGCTGCAGCAAAAAACAATTTATGAATATAAATATATATATATGTGTGTGTGTGTGTGTTGAATAATTATCAAAATCTCAATCCCACAAAATTAAACAAGAAAAACATGTGTTTAAAATGAAGTGGTAACAATAGATCCAATATTTGATGAGAAAAGAGGAGCATTTCTCAAAATCCCCTTTTACTTAATTTGTATATTTTACACTGGAAAATATTGATTGCATTATACAATATGCGTCGATTACATGGTACGTATTGGCATGAAAACTTAATATCATCTTTAAAAGAAAATTTATTAAAATAATGGAATGTAGAAACGCTATTGCAAATGCAATCAACTTTAATATAGAGACAATTTAATCTCGATGGACATCAGAACTAATTAAGATCAATAAAATTTAAGTGAAAACGAGCAAAAAGATATACAAAATCATTGGTATATCAAATATCGAGCGCAAATTAATAAGCTAATCTTTCAACGACAATTCTGTAATGAATGAAAAACCAAAGACACAACACTCTCACACCACGACTTTTACTTAAAAGGCTCAATTGGATAGCAATCCGAATAATTTTTTTTTTTTGGATTTATATCCTCTTGTTACAATATTAACAGTGATAAAAAGTTAAAACTAACTCTTTCATAACTAAAATATAGTTTAGATTCCTATAAAAAAAAAATCAACTGTATATGCATAATCATTTATAATCTTAATATATACTTAGATTTTGTCTTACACACGTATATGTGTATGCCTGCGTGTATGTGTATGTATCAGTAGGGAAAGAAGATATTATAGCATTTTTCTGACTTTTTTAGGAAGAACATTTCTACACGCATTTATCTGACTTAAACACATGTAATTATACCTCCATGACTTAAAACATAAGTGTGTGTAAACTCGCAGATATTTTTTTATTTATTGGTTTCTTACCACAAAATAGATAGACTCAATACTTATTACTTAATAATATAACGAGTAACTAAATTCACGTAACGATAAGTACTATGGTTAAAAGACCTTTGGAAAAAGAAAATGACGGGAAGTCTCCCAAGAGTAAGGCATTATTAGGTTGCAAAACAAAAAGTAATGAGTTGTGTGAGTAAACTATTTAATAATTTAATACTATTAAAAATTATTTAAATAATTTTAAATAGTGACACAATCCAAAAAAGGGTAGAGTAATATTATTACCTAGAACCCCACACACACACACATATATATATACACACACATATATATTAGTATATAATATTCTTACAACAAAAAAGGATAATAAAACTGATGTAGAACAAATCCCGGATGGTGAAACCTTAATTTCGTCGAGCCACTGATTGGTTGGTCTCTGATGACCTGCCAGAAGATCCCAAACTATGATTGGCTCAACCGAAATATCCTCTAAGATCGCGCCACGTGTCGATTACCCATTACACGGAATGTAATAACCATAGAGTATCACCAATAACCAATACACTGCCTTAAATTCTCTCACTGCCCTCTGGATTTTTTTTAATTTTTTTTTTTGGGATAAAGTAATGTTGGAACAGACTGTGAAAACAACCCTGTATCGTTTTTGGTGGTCTGTGGAAACTGTGAACTAAGAAGTCTGTTTTTGACAGCTCTTATTTATTTATTTATGTATTATGTGTCCATATGAAGCCCTAGCTAGCTCTTATATATCAGCTTAATTATAAAATTTTTCTCATTGGCTCGTACACTCTTTTTGCTTTTCTGTTTTCAATTCCCTCATAAATCATAATACTACTCTTCATTCTGTCACTCTAATAATCACCTCTGAAAGATCTAGACGTATATGATATATCTATATATATGCATTATATAATTCGTATCTTAGAGGCTTATGATCTTATTCTCTCTCTACAAACACACACTCTCACACACACACACACACACACATATATATATATATATATAGTCGTCACTTGTACCAGACTTCTTCGCAATCAAGAAAAATAAAATAGAGAAGACATACATATTGAAAAAAGAAAAAAAAGAACATGAGCTAGCATAACAAAAAATAAAAATAATAATTATATAAAAAAAGGAGAAGCACCAAGTGAGTAATAAAGAATCTTGGCACAGCCTCTGATAGAACTGAGAAATCATTTCTGATGACGTGACCAAAGATTCGTATGTTGTGACTCAAGAGTCAAGACAATGTGTATCATTGAAATTAACCTAGCTCGTTAACTAAAAGTAAAACCCTAAACGACCCTCATTTTTCTCTGTGACATAATTGACCTGTCTTCTCTTGAGATCAAGGGGTAAAATCGTCCGACGATGTGAAATATCAATGATAGCATTAGTATAGGGTGACAAAACTTGAAATCCCTAATAACAATCTTCAAATCATCTCTGACTGAATGATGGTATATGAGTTACATATAATATGACTTTTTTCGAATAATAACCCTTTTGAGTTTTCAGACCCTAATTCCAAAAACCTTGAAGAAGATCAATATTAACAAGAGAAAACCCCCTAATCTCTTATTCTCTGCAATGTCACTCATTGGTGTGATATAATATAAATATATATATTATATTGCTGATGACATTGTTTACAACTGAGGAAACGTCAAAGACCATAATAGATTGGAAATATGGAGAGAGAAAGTGGCTGTGCTCTGGGCTAGTGAGAGTGTGACAGCTCTTCTACACTATAGAGTATAGACTTTAATATTCTTTGGATTTGATTGATGACACAAGAGAGAAAGAGAGAGAGAGAGACAGAGAGAGAAAAGAGGAAAATGGCAAAGCCTAATATACAACAACATTGGGGATAGAAAGTAAACTGACCTGCAAAATCATTGAAAGCCTATTAAGTTGTTGCTCTATTACAAGAAGAACTACTATTTCACCACCACTTCACTCCATTACATACAGTACTTGTATTTCTATATTCTATAACAATTTTGGAGGAAAATATGGGCTTCTATATTTACAACAAAGGACTATATATATATATAGATTGAAACAAGGAAAGGAAAACTCACATCCAATTTATGTACTACAAAGATCTAGACTTTTGTCCCTTTGAGGCTGATATATAGTTGTGATATTACCAACATAAAGCCAAAACCCAAAAGAAAAGGATCAACATAGGAAAGAAAAGAATTTGAATACGTACATAGATCATCTTTTTTCTTATAACAAAAAAACTAAAAAAAAAACTAAAAAAAAAAAAATTATTGTTTTTTGCTTGCTTTGAAGCTGACCGATGTTGACAATTTTTTTTGCAAAAAAATCATTTGACTATTTTCAGTTTAGCAGATATATATTTATAATATAATATAATATATTTATATAAGATAATCTATATGCAGATCACATACACAAAAATATATAGCAACAGATCTTGGATATTTATAACACACGATCAAGAAATACTGGCCAACAGTACTATCAAAACTTAAACAAGCATAAAAGAATCATATACAACAAAAAAGAGAAATTACTCATCAGCTGATTGTTAAAGATGAAACTAATGCATACATCACCATGTCCATGTCACGAGAAAATTAAGTAGTAACATTAAAGGGAAAAAAAAAAAAGAATCATAAAAAGAACTAGTCCAAGAACTAGGGTTGAATAAAAATTTGCAAGAGAGGGTTAGCTAGGGTTGTTTTTTTTTTTTTTTTCTCCTACCCTTGGCTTAATAATTAAGAGATATGATGAATTACCTGTTATTAGCGTACTCATAAAGGCGACCGCGGCTGGAGAAGACGACGAGAGCAACCTCGGCGTCGCAAAGCACGGAGAGCTCATAGGCTTTCTTGAGCAAGCCGTTGCGGCGCTTACAGAAGGTGACTTGCCGGTTTGTTGTGTTCTCAATTCTCTTTATCTCTATTTTCCCTCTTCCCATCTTCCTCAGCTGGGAAGAGCTCATCTCCGCCGCTTGATTATTCGGAAACTCCATTTGCGGACTAATTGCTACCTAGCTTTCTGAGAAAGAAAGAAGAAGAAGAATAAAAAAAAACCCTAAAATTCATTTTGAGGTCTAGTTAGTTAGTACATATGAATCGGAAATTAATGCAATTGTATAAGTAATTTTTTTTTTTTAAACAAGCATATAGAGTTCTTGTTTTTTGATTACTCACAAATTAATTAGCTTGAAAAAGATGAAAATAATTCTTAGTATAGGGAGAGAAAAAAAAACCTAATGATGAATGAATATCTCAATTTGTTGGAGCTTTGAGTTTTTTTGAGTCTCTTGGGGTTGGCTTGTTGCTTTTGTATGTGAAGAGAAATAATAGGAAGTGTTATGGTCTTAGCAGGTGGGTATTTTTGGACAGAAAATAGACCCTTCAACCTTCTCCCAACTCACACTCTTTTATTTTGCTTTTCGTGGGGTCTACCTAGAGAGCACTCCTCTAATTCATACTTATTTTTCACACAACACACACACACACACACACACATACGTATATACATATATATGTATGTAAAATTATATGTTAATGGTGGAATAATATTATAGGCCGGTTAAAGGGAATAAGGGATTGAAATGAATTCACCTTTCTCGTGCCTTACCAATTCATTTCTTGTATTTGTATGGGAAGTATTTCTTAACTTACCCATTAATTTCTTGATCATTGTATTTATATGGGAAAAATTTTTTGAAAAAAAAAAAAGTTGACTTGTATTTTTAATGGGGGTTGAATTAGACACTTGTCTAAGATTCATTTGAGACAATATATCTTTAACACCAAGAGAATAAGGAGTTGGAGGAGAGAGAAAAAGAAAACAAAATGTTGTGATATTATCCTCTATATATATGTCTTAATTTTCTCCTTGGAATTTGCTATTGGCTTTTTATTCTAGATTTGGTTTCTGAGTTCACTAATGCGTCTTCAAGCTTTTTACCATGGCCCCTCCTCATCTCTTAAAATATCTCACTCTCTCTCTCTCTCTCTCTCTCTCTCTCTCTCTCTCTCTCTCTATATATATATATATATATATATATGTATGTATATATATATATAGAGTACCTAGTGACACAATGAAGAGATTCCCATGTGATAAAGAAAAATGCTATATGTAATCCATAAAATGTGTCCTTTTTATTTTCTTGATTTTATTTATGGTAAGATTGGAAAGAGCCTTCTTTGAGAGGCTTTTTGGCTGCGTTATGTTGCAGTACCCATTCATTTGAGGGACAGTGAATAGATAGATATTCCTGATCCAAAACCCAAATACATATGGCAGTAACAAGATCTTTGTTGTGATTCCCCTTCCATCCCATCTTTGATCTTAGCGCATGCTTGTATTTTTATTTTATTTTTTTGGTACTAAAAAAGATTTTATATATATACATACATATATATATATATATCCCTTTCATACTCATCCATGTTATTTTTTTTAAAATTTTTGTGTATAATTTATATGAACTGTGTGCTAAAATTATCTTTTCGATGGTCGTCGTCGTCTACATTATATATTCTTACCGATGATCATTTTAAATTAACTTGAATAGCAGGTTGAAAAATTTATTGCGACTAAAGTAAGTAAAAAGTTTCTATTTGACACTTCGAAATAGCAAATGGTTGGAATTACATTGGTCCAAAAAATAATGTTCTTTTTTAAGTGTTGGGATTGAAAGTATATAACTGACAAATTGTAATTAAAAATTTGTGACTAATTATTTTACTACTTTGTTTAAAAAAATGGATTCTATGATCGACTAAAAGTTTAGTTTTTGTGTGGTAAATTAAAGGGTGTTAAGGAGTTGTATAAAATATAAATTCTTGTTTGATGATCTATATTTATATGTATAAGTCTCATTGTACTAAGAGTGATGGGATTCTATCGGCCACTAATTGTAGTAATA
Organism: Boehmeria nivea var. tenacissima; assembly: GCA_018132145.1. Taxonomy (NCBI): domain Eukaryota; kingdom Viridiplantae; phylum Streptophyta; class Magnoliopsida; order Rosales; family Urticaceae; genus Boehmeria; species Boehmeria nivea. Next base: position 13,435,637 of record CM030876.1, on the reverse strand, counting down.
CCACGTATAAGACATGCATTTGTAGTTAAATCTCAATTAAGATTAATGAGGATTAATGAATAAATGAATTTATCAAACCCAAGTTTGGCTTGCCCTCTTTTCAAGTAATCTACATATCTCATTTTATTCTCACCCTAGTTCTTCCTGCTATCCTTCCATTTTTATGCTCTACCAAATTATAAGTAAAAAAACAATTTGACAAAGAATTAAACATAATAGGAAAATATTTGTGTTAAAGAAAGATGTTTGCACGTTACTAAGAAAACTGATTTTTAAGTTACATATAGAACATGAGTTGTGTCGGTGTCAAGTCCGAAGAGAATTCAAATTCTTATATTTACACACATAAATAGATATTTAATGTATATATAATGAAAATATATGTAATTGTATATGTAAACTTTAAAGGAAATTCATTTTCTAGATCATCAAGAAATGGAAGTAAAAGTAATTTTCCTACAAAACAAACAGGCAAACAAGTCAGCTTGTGAATATCAACGATAAAAAATTCATCTGGTAAATCTCACAAGGTGTGCACTAGAATTCAAAAACAGGTGGATTAAAGCTCTCCGACTGGCCCAAATCTCAATGTTCATGGTTTTCGCATATTTCAAGAAGATAATTGTGTGGCCGACAAATTGGCTTCAGTAGCATTTCTATGAGGAAGCTATTTGACGGCCTAACACTCGAGAACATCTATTCGACTTGTATTAGAGACATGATTTCTCTTTCTTTTGATAGATTTAGGAATCCATATCACTTCATCCTGAATCATGCACTTTTTTTTTTTAATCAATGTCAAATTTGACATTGCACGCTAGGTAGATCCTTAAGGTTGTTTGGTTGTGAGATGGAGTGAGTAGCTTGGGATGTATTTTATTTAATTTCTTTTCTTTCTTTATTTTTGTTTTTTCCCATGAGATTGTATCAAATGCTTGTATATTTTCTTTTTTCACTAATATTATTTGTTGGACCAGTCAGTTTATGGAGGATTAACATAGTTGGTACTTGATAAGTCACAATTTATTTAAGCATGGATCAATTTTTGAGTAGAAAACATTCTCTTTATCGGTTCTTTTTATCCCAAAAAAGGTCACTTGTGAATCTAGAAACATCCTTTAATGCATGGGAGAATTGGTTGATTCCCTTACCCTCCTCCCTCCGTTTGGTAAGAAGAAAAATATTTGGATGGAAAGAGAAATATGAAACGATAGAAAATAAGAAAGAAAATAAAAGTATAGTTTTTCTTTTTGTTATTTGGTATGCTAGAAGGGAAATGAATTTTTTTTGTCTAGACAATTACGATTTTACCAATTTATTTTATTATTCATTTTTTTAGCAAATGTACAAAAGAGTAATAATTTATGCCTAATGTTGTACTTTTAATTTGTACCCTCACTTTTACACTATTAATATATAGTAAATATCAATGAAGCATATTATTTGGGGTATAAATTATCATTTGCAGTTGCCCCAATCTAAAAACGTACAACTAAAAACATTAATTATTTATCATCAGAGTTAATGTACATATGAGATTTTTGTATTCATTACATATATACTCGTGTATATATACGCGTAGTTTTGTGAGTATTAATTTTATATTTATTTTCTTTTGAATGCATCAAGGAACACCTCAAGTTGTATATATCATATCTGATTTGAACCCCATTTTGTTTTTACCAAAAGTTGTAATTCTTCCTACCAAAGGAAAATTGTGAAGCTTCTGCAATAATTGAGGACCACAATATATTATTTATGCTGAGATATACACTAAAGTATACATATAGTACATTCATAATAGCTGTCCCTTCTTGATATATAAAATCACGGCATATATATCACCCAATTTTCTTGTCCAACATATGCATGCATAGTACAGTGGATTAAAAACATGACCTATGTGGCCTTTTTTACACTAGTGCACATATTTCTATCTGTCTGTCTACGTGCATATATATATATATATATATATATATATATATCAACATGGGTCTTAATTAAGTCCTTTATAGCCTTGCATAGCTAGCTAATTTATTGCAAAATCAATACGAGCTAAGCTAGAGTCAGCAAATTAATTATAACGTACGTTTATGCCATAAGAAATTAGAACTAGTAATTAAATTAACTACAAATGTAGAGCTAGCTAGGTACATTATTAATTACTACCAAAAGTACCAAACTCACACACGTACATGTATTTGTAGTCTTCTTTGTAGGTATATTGATAAACTCGATATCAAATATCATACTGAGTCTTTTTTCTCTTTTTTTTTTTTTGGTTTTTTTTTGAAAGGTTAAATATGTAGAACCAAACCATTAGCCGACAGATTAATCGTGTATTAATATACACAATCCCAATACTAAAATAGAATGTCACATATTTATACATATATAAAAAAGTACTTCGATAGTAGAGTAAGAAGAGATGTATAATCTGAAGAGAAAAATACTTAAGAGACACAATGGAGCTATAGAAAGTAGTACTGATCATTACTTGGTTAATATACATTAAATAAGATTAAAAGTGCCCCATAACAAAATTGCCAAAACGGGACAACTTTCACCAACATGATATAACGGGATTCAATATTTAATATATCTTTATTTTTATTTTTATTTTATTTTATTTTTTTTATTTTAAAAGGAAGAGACATAACTAATACATATCAGTTTAGGTGCAAGTTCTGTGGGCTAAAAAGCAAAAGTTGCATTATAAGAAGCACGATCCAGCTGCTGAGAAGTATTACTAATTTGGGAATGCCTTAACTTTTGCTTTTTTTTTTTTTTTTCTTTCTTTCTTACTTGTTTTTATTTCAAAGAATTAGAGATGGGAAATTGCAGGCCAAAAGTACGAGAAAGCAATGATGCATAGCCAAAAATTAAATATTTATCGTTGATTGTGATGAACTAGCTTGCTATGGGATGGGACCACAACCAGAGAGCATGGTGTTTTTTTTTTAAATATTTTTATAATAAATGTATGAATGAATATACGGGAAGTTCAAAATGATGGTGAAAGAATAAAAGAGTCTTCAATGCTATACCTAATTTCATAAATGCCAAATAGCTTGTCACGATCGACCACATGTATGTATTATATAAGAGGAAATTTCGTGTTCTTTTGATACATATTTATGTGTAGGCATGGATAGATTGAATTGCCCAATGGTTGGTGAGGTTAGTGTAACACCCCAAGAGCACTACTAGTCCTGGAGGAGGGGTGTCAGCTGCAAAATTATTAAAAACTCAGGGGTGTCTTTGCAAATTATGAAAAGTGTTGTTTATGATGTCCCTGTCAAGATTTTTGAGCTTTTTTACATTCCGCGACATGTATTAGTGATGGTAATCACGATGACCATTATGTTTTGTGGGTGTTAAACTGTTAATGGTGGCAAATCCAAAAGCCTTGTTAGGATGGGATTGAAAGTGGGACAATAACATTGGTCGCTATTGTGACGCAAAATGGTTATAGATTGATTATGATCATTTTGACAAACGAACCAGACAATTAACGTACGAATATTAAAAAAAAAAAATCAGAAAAAAAGAAGGATATAAGATGATAAATAAATATGTCAATGTTCATTATCCTTTTTCCCAAGGAAAAGAGTAGGATCATTCAGCAATGCAAATGCACAATCAAGGATAATTAAGGATTTAACATTTGTACAACTGAACATGGACCTATTGAAAGCTGACTAATCTTTAATACTTTAAAAATTTTGCATCCAAATGTGAACCGAGAAACTACTGATTTAAGAAGAGTTGACAAAAATTATTATTAAATAAAACTATCTAAAATACGTCAACTTTCCAGTTCACTGCGGATCCAGTCCTGGGAACACACCAAAGCTTGAAGGGTGATCGGGTTCAGCGAGCCCCAACTGCGGTCGAGCACTCGTCCACCAGCGTTGAATGCTGAATCCGAGGCTGCTTTTGACATGGGAATTCCCAGAACATTGCGGGCCATCATGGACAGGATCGGGTACCTTGGAGTGTGGACTTTCCACCAATTCAATACGCTGAACTCGGCGTTGCGAGGAAACAGAGGCTCCTCCAAGTACTTATCCAGGTCTGACTTGGTTCCTTCGCTCTGAGAGGTTTCGTGGAGGAATTTGTCGAAGCCCATCAGCCTATCCCTCGAGTCCCTAGCCGAGCCAGGTAAGCAGCCGGAACTGCCACCTTCTTGCCACGCCATGCCTTGATCAAGAGAAGCCAAACACATAGAGTGTTCATTGTAAAGTTCCTTGACAGACTCGAAGACGTCGTCTATCCGGCTCGGAGCACCGGTACCATAGATCTGCGCGTAGTAATACTCGACCAGTTTCATCTTAAATCGAGGATCCAACATGGCCGCGACTGCCAAACCCAAGCTACACCTCTCCCAATAGTCTTCGAATTTGATTCTCATCCTCGCTGCCAAGGAACTAATGTAATCATCCGAGTTCTTGCACCACTCATTAAGCTGCAGATACACGTCGCAGAGATCCGAAAAGTAGAGATTTGCAGTCGGGGCCTTGTTCCTCATGAATCCACTAGTGATTTCAACGAAGAACTTCAAGTAGCTAGCGATGACACTCGCTCTGTCCCACTCTACATCAGATGGGCAAAGTGTGTAGACGGGGTCTTTTTCTTGCAAGAGAGAGAAAGCCTCCCGGTGCTCTATAGCAGCTTCAAGCATAGTCCAGGTGGAGTCCCATCGCATTGGGTTATCTAGGCAGAAGCACTTCTGGCATTGAATTCCAGCTTCTTGAATAATCTCATTGAACTTTTCCTGCACCGTTTGCGAACTCTTCACGTACCTTATGCTTTCCCGAATGTTTTGAGCTACCTCATTCACCGCGGCCAATGCATCCTGAACCATTATAAAAACAAGACTAACTGCGCAGCGAACATCAAATAACCGACCATTAGAGTACAGAAATCTATTCTGTGACAGCCGATCGCTGATTCTAGCAGCGATATTGTCATTCGTAGAACAGCTATCGAATGTCATGGAAAATAGCTTACGGTCGATATCCCAGTCCATTAAACTCGCCATGATAGCTTCCGAATGCATATCTTCAGTATGAGAAGGATCAATCACAATAAAATTTAAAATCTTTTTGTGCAACTGCCAAGATTCATCGATATAATGCGCTGTCAAGCACAAGAACTCAGCATTGTCCAAAGAAGCCCACTTATCAGCACTCAGGCTGATTTTACCAGGCAATTTATCCAACACTTCACTCACTTTTTGCTTCTCTTTCAAGTAGATTTCCATACAATCCGCCTCAACTCTGTCACAGTTGACAAGATCGAACAACGGCTGCAGATTTTTAACAAACACTTTGAACCCAACATGGTCAACCATACTCAACGAATAACCATGCAGGATGATCATGCGAGCAAGGTCAAATCTACTTCGCCGTTGATCAAAGTTATTATGTACATAAGTAACGCCGTCCTCTCTCATTTGTTCTTGCTCAAACCTAAAATTGACGAGGCTAAGTACTTCATCCTTTTTCTGCTCCTGATCCAAACTATAATTAGCGACGGCCAACGGTACTTCCTTCTTCTTTTCTCTCGCGTTGAACAATTGAGGTAGGCCGTGAGTCGTTCTTCTCTGGCACCTAATCAAGTGGTTCCTCAAGTGTGATGTCCCGCTAGTACTCGATCCACTCAGTTTCTTCTTACAATGTCTACACACAGCCATACAAGTATCGCCTTTCTTAATCCTATCGAAGTCATTCCACACGACCGATTTCAGTCGACTCGACTTCACAATCACTGCGTCGGACATGTCCATTGGATTTACCTATTGTCGCATTATATCTGTTGGAACGAGAAATGCAAAATTTGATAACTATTAAACCCCAGAAGAAATACAGACTTATAATATCTACAAGTAGAAGAATAAAAACAGGGAAAAATGAGATAGTTATTAAGCAATTATATAGACTAAAAACCTCGAGAAACTCCAAAGGTTCAATCTTTAGTTCGCAAAATCATTGCTGAAAGATGAACCAAACGCAATTTATTATTTTTATTTTTATTAACCAGAATGCAATTCTAAATTCTAATGGCATGAAATGACATATTCCTTTCTGAGTACATAGAAAAAAATAATTAAAAAAAGGCTTTCAATTGTAAAAATCTGCTTATTATAAAGTAACATCCAAACGAAACATTAAAAACCGATGAACATACATTTATATATAAACACAAAACCCAGATTATATATCTAAACCCAATACTCAGTTTCAGTTTTTCCTAACCAAACCACCATTTTGGCGTGTATAATTACAAAACCATGTATTGGGTCTCCGAAATTCGATACGGAATTTCAACCCAACCCGTCGCCTGAGTAAAGCGAATCGGGTCGGCCTGTAAAAATCGGCAAGTTAAAGTGAAACCAAAATCTCGCCGGACTTTTACCTGCCTCGACCCGGAGACCCGACCGATCAAACCGGGTCGAAGCCGATCGGGTCGAAACAAAACCCTACGGGTCTCGGATCGGAAAAAGGAAACGCCTTTTTAAAATACACATTCCTTTAGCCATTCGGAGTCGGACTCCGAAGAAAGAAACAAAAAAAAAAACTTACGGATTAAAAAAAAAAACCCTAATACGAGACCGACAGAGATAAAAAGCCATAATTGTCAAAATGGGTTTGAGAGAGGGCTAGGGTTCAGGAGCCTTACTGGTCTGTTTGGCGCCCGAGAATCGCGAAGAACTATCGCCTCTCTCCGATTAGGGTTTTGCAGAGAGAGAGAGAGAGATTACGAATGGAAACTCGGAAGAGATTAGGGAAAGAGAAACGCGCGCAAAAGAGGAGGAAGAAGAAGAAGAACCAGCTGAAAAATGGAAGTGGAGCTCATGTTAAATTACTAGAATGCCCTTGTGCCCAAACACGAGCTTTTGTTGCCTTTTGCTCTAGGCCTCTGTTTGGCTTTGGCCGTTTCATTTTACACCCAAAAATGAAACAATTTTTCTTTTTTTTTTTTTAATTACCAAAGAGAGAAAATTAAGGCCTTTATTGAATGTGACTGAATAATTAAATCCACCATTAGTCTCTCCACTCTATGCACTCTTTGAATAATTATATGTTTAAAAAATTTAAAACACAATAGATGTTTATTCTATTATTTTGTTTTTTCACGATAGCGATTTTTTTTTTTTTCAAATTATCAAAATCCACTCAATGTTTTTTCCTTTCTTGTTTCTCCTACATTAATTTAACTAATTTTTTATCTAAATAAAAAAAAATGTATCCTACTTATTCTACAGACGACAATGCGTAAGCTTACCTTATGTTTGAACAAATTATTTTGCTCATTCTATTCTATTTATTGGAATGGTCAACATGGTTTGAAAAATAGTTTGAAAAATGATTTGACTTTACAAATTTCGAGATGGTATAAATGGTTGAGATTAACATACGTTTGGGGAAATCATTCTGGTTATTTTTGACCATTCTAAATGGTTTTAAAATAGTTTGGAAAATGGTTTGAAGAATGGTTTAAAAAATGGTTTGACTTTACAAATTTTGAGGTGGTATAAATGGTTGAGATTTAAACATATTGTATGGGGATTTTGAAAGTTGAAAAAAATGGTTGAAAAAAGTGTAATGGAATAGAATGGTTTGGAGGATTGAAAAAAGTGAAAAAATGGAATGGAATGAAATGGGTAGAATGGTGTAAACAAACATGGGGTTAAAGATACTGTATAGGGATTTGGAAAGTTGAAAAAAATAATTGAAAAAATTGGAATGGAATGGAATAGTTTGGAGGATTGAAAAAAGTGAAAAAATAGAATGATTAGAATGAGTGGGACAAACGTGGGCTAGAAAAATGAGTAGAATTATTTGACTTTGTAAATTTTGAGATGATTTATATGATTGAGATTTAAAGATATTGTATAGGGATTTGGAAAGTAAAAAAAAAAAGTTAAAAAATGAAATGAAATGGTTTATAAGATTAGAAAATTGAATGGTTTAGAATAATATAGAATGGAATGGTTTGCCCGATCATGGGTTAAACTTCTAAGATTATTTCACTTAATACTTTTTAGGGTGCAAACAATATTTGGGCTTGTAAAGGCCTTGATATAATTATTTGGGCCTATCTCGGGTTTAGCCCTGTAGCCCATTAATATTGTGGGCCTAGTATTAGGCAAACAAAATTATTACAAAACTTAGAAAAATGCGGTGAGCGTGGATCGAACACGCGACCTTCAGATCTTCAGTCTGACGCTCTCCCAACTGAGCTATCCCCGCTTGCGCATGTACGTTCCAATTGTATATTAATTAATATAATTATCACAAAAATTTGTAGTTATTTTCTTTTGTTGTTCATTTATGAACAAAGGAAGCGCTTGTGGTAGGGACGATTTTCTAGGGAACGATCTAACGGTTGAGAAATAAAGAAGTGGTGGTAGGACCCACTTCAAAACCACCTTACAGTCAACCTTGGTACATGTGATTTTTTTTCTCCTTGTTCCCTTTCTTCTTCGCTCAGTCCTCAAATTTTCTTCTTCCCCTTTTTCAAAGCTCCAACTTTTGGCAAATGACAACAATCTATTGCCTCATGCTCGATTTAGATTCTCCAAGCAGTTTTTCTTACTTCTTCAATCGGAATGAACTCTTACGTTCGTCTATGCCAATCTTGTGAGATTGAATTCATTTGTAAATCCTTGCAACAAGGTTTCAAAAATTTTGAGAACAACATGAGAAAATCATGCCATCCAAGTTTCAATAATGCAAAAATTGAGACCAAATTCCAAAGAAAAAATTTACAAAAGAGGGCAAAGTTTTGGGGCTGTTTCTTTGTGAAATAAGAAATCCTATTTTTAAGATTTCATGGATTTTAATTTTTTTCTCCGCTTGCAATCCCCATGGGGCACTTCTTTAAGCTTTCTTAGCCCAGAAATCCGCCAACATAACTTCATCTGTTTATGTTGAAAATCCAATTGCCATGGAAGAAATGCAACAACTAAAGAGAAGAAAATCGGGAAAAAAAAAAAAAACATAACAGTAAGTTAATTGCAACGAGGATTTGAACTATAACGGCCTACATTCAAGAGGACAATGGAAACGGGACGAGCAAGAAACTTCTAGACCTCTTGAATGTCGGCCTCGCCCAAATTGCCATCAAAAGGAAAAGGATTCTCCAACGTGGGAATTTTTTCTTCGCCGGTGAAATTGAAATTAATTAGTTTAGAAACATGCCCAAATTGAAAAATCCAAACTTTGTTTTGCAATCGAAGACGACGTCGAAGATAACGAGTTTGAATCTGTTGAAACTAAAGCCCATTTCGTGGACGGAGGCCAGACGAAGCGACGGACCATGTTTCAAAAAGACGCCTCCAGTAGTGTGTTAGCCATGGCGGCGGCCGGTTGACGTCCCACACACTCCTCGCGACAACACCATCACTCCTCTTCGGCCAGCCCACATTGATTAAGAAGAAAGAAAAGAAGAAAAGAAGAAAAAGAAGAGGAAGGGAAAATTTCAAAATAAAGTTATTTTTAATGCCATTTAATAATCTATATCCGTGGTGTGCTTCTTTTATTTCCACTTTAAATTTTGAATATAAATTAAAAGTGCAATATATATGGGGTATAGATTATCATTGTGTCAAGAATGGATATTTCTCAAAATCCCCCTTTAAGAAACCCAATTCACTTTTTTTTTTTTTTCCTTTTTTCCATCTGTTTGCTTTTAACGTTTTTGTGAAAGGGAAGAGTATTAGTTGTAACGAAGCCTACATATCTACGGTGTGACGAGCCAATAAAAACCTTTGTCTACAACTATTAACGTCACTATGATGTCACTCTTCTATTGTCCCTGTGGTAGGAACTGAAAAATCGTCCCTACCACAGCCCCTTTCATGAACAAATGCTATTGTTTTCTTCTTTTCTCTCTAATTTTTTTCCTACCGTGAAATAGTAAATATTAATTATTTTCTGGCAAAATGCCAAACAATTAAAAAAAAAAATAAAGAACAAAAGTGATTTCTCTCCTCATTAAAGAAAACAAAACAAAACAAAAAAAACAAAAAAACAAACAAACAAACAAACAAACAAACAAAACAAAACCAACAAATCTCAAACTAAAGGTACCTTAATTCATGAACATATTTGTCATCTCAATATGAATATCTCGTTGCTTCTCTCTCTTTCTTATGGGTGGTGATTCGTATCACGTGTCGTATCTTAATTGTATCAAAAAATTTTGGCTGGTTCGAGACACGATCTATTTTTAATCGTGTTCGAAAGAAAGACCTAAACACAACGTATTTAATTATCGTGTTAATCATGTCACTCAAATACGCCATTTATCTAAATGAGTCGTGTCACTCTCGTGTCTATTGGCTCAATTAACTATATTTCAGTTTAAATCAATAATTTTTTTATTATTTTATGTAAATCTAAAATATTGTTTTTTTAAATAAAGGCCTAATCTTGATGATGTGTTTAATTTTGACTGTATGATGCGGATGAAAATTATTAAATAATAAATAAATAAATTCTAAATACATGTAAATGAGCGTTATAAGTATATATTTATTTATAATTAATTTATTAATCGTGTCTTTACGGGTCTTATCGTGTTTGTATCTTGTTTATTTATTATAGGGTTGTTTGCACCTATGGCCCCTCAACTTGTCGAGTTTGACAATTCGGCACCTCTTTTTTAATTTTTTTGGCATTAACCCTATTGAATTTGAAAATCGTTGCATTTTAACGCCAAATTGAAAACGGCCCGTTCGAAATAGGATGGAATTTAGCTCGTAATTTGCACATGGACGTTTATTTAGGGGCATATTTGTCAATTTATAACAAGCCCCCTCAATCTCTCCCTATCTTCCTCAACCCCAACGTCGGCCGACCAAGCCCCCTCGTTGGGTCTAGCTCCCCTGCGAGCGCCTCCTCTTCGCTCGGCCCCTCGCCGCGCCGCCCAACTCTAGTGATCCTCTTAGCTCCTCGCCGATCGCGTCCCACCTCCTCCGGCACCAATCCGCGCAAGACTAAACCACGGCGAGTTTCTCCACGCATCGCGCCTCCCTTGCGCGACCTCGAGTCGCTTAAAGCCCAGCCCGTGACTCTCCACTGCCCTCTGTCTAGCAACGTTAGCCCCGTTGGCCCCTCCTCTGTGCGAACCCAGCGTCGCGCCTCCTCATGTGCGCAACACGAGGGTCATTTCGTCTCTTATTAGACGGGTGTTATCAATTTGTGGTTAATTGCAATGATTTTCAAATTCAATGGGGTTAATGCAAAAAAAAAAAAAAAAGATGGGGTGCCAAATTGTCCAACACGTTAAATTGAGAGGCCATAGCTACAAAAAACCCTTTATTATATTAATTATGTCTAATCTGTTAAAATTCAGACCCATTAAAAAAACGCAAACTCACTAACATCGTGTTGTGTTCATGTTTGGACCCATATTATCGCCCTGATCTTTCTCAAGCAGAGTTGCTTCTGCCACCACAATTATGCCATCTACCCTTGTGCCATATTCACAGCTACATATCTATTTAATTTTTCCCCCTATATATCTATACTTAATTATGCATATATGCCATGTCATAATACATACATGCACAGTATAGATGCACATGAATGTTATTATGCATGTATATGTATGTATGCATGCGTGCATGCACTATGCATATTATGATACATTATATAAGACGACATAAGACACACAAGAATAAAATAATTGTATTAATATGGTGACAGTCATGGTCCATGGATGACTCATGATGTACGGTATCTGTAGGTATTTTAAAGTTAAGAGAATTATTTGGTAAATGCGGATTTAAATTTTGTTGAACAGAAGCCAAACAACAATATATTTAAAATGTAACAAATAACTTTACTATTTTTTATTTATTTATTTTACTTTTCAAACAACATCTAAACATAAATTACGGTGGAAAACCAACTTTTCTCATTGATGAGAGGAAAAATATTGAAACTTGAAAGTACGTAATTCGGAAAAATATTCTATTATAGTGACCTTGTGCCAACGTTAAGCTTTGACATTTAAATTGAAATACTTAATTATGCCAAATATAATACTAAATACTGTGCGTGTAAACTTTAGCATATGTGCTTTATTTAGTACTGATACTTGATTTGTAATCAAAATACAATTCTCTTCGATATAATTAATTCAAATGGCGTCGTAAACTTAACAAATGTACGGTGCTCAGTTTTAATAATATAACATATATGATACTTTTGTGTTACTTAATAGATTGGTTATGCTTTAATTATTATTGGCAGAACTTAAAATTCTAAACTTTTATAGTATTTCCCATTTTTAAGTTATTGATAAAAAAAAATAGCATTTTTAACTATACATGCTTCAAGTAATCATGATATATATATATATATATGTATATATATTATATTTATTGGGATTGATTTAATTTAAATAGTGATGGTGTTAAAAGTTGATAGCTCATTATTCCCATTATACATATAGATATCTATTGAATCTAATAATTATCTAAACTCTTATTATTTTTCAGTTGACTTATATCAATTAATATATATGCATGCTTATACTTCTTTGCTAATATTGTATTTTATTAGATGTACAAAAAATAAATGGTTAAAAGCTTTTGGAAATATACTGTGAAATCATATTCTTGGATATATTGGACCACCAAATTTAAAGTTGTGGAACCCTACTTGTCTCCCAAGGGGTAGCATATGTTTTGAAATCACTTCTAGCTCATGCTCCTAATCTTTTTTTCTTCTTTTTTTTTTTTTCCTTTATGCCTTCATATCGTATTTTCTATTTTCTTTCTTTCGCGTGTACATGATCTTAATGATTTACATCAACAATATTTTTAATTTTCACGTCTGTAGATAATATTCTGCACAACAATTTTTATTTATCTTATGCATTAACTTAATGGAAATTTCATAGTAATCGAGTAAAGTTCACGTCCCTCTAAACCTAATAATTCAAGAAAAATCCCTTTATCTTTTGCTTCTATACGTTTATCACTCCTATTAATACTAATTCTTCCATGAAAATCAATTATCATATACGCGTGTTTAGACAATTGCCCATCATTATTATAGTAGATTATCAGATGCTGATGTGGTCCACTTATTAATATATCACTTCTCAAAGATATAGGATTATATAAATATATAGCTACATACATATGAAAATATATTACATCATCTTGATCTTTTTGAAAACCAAATCTCTCTAAATAAGTACTCATTATAATTTCCGATGTATTCGGATGAAATGAATTATATACACAGCTAATCCTTAATTTGCCTTGGTATAATGATCAGTTTCTTTAATTGCAACCTTTCCTCTCGTTTGAAGTCCAGACTTGTGATTTTTTATTTTTATTTTTTGTTCTTTTACTTTTAGCTACCAAAAAGAAAAAAAGAAAAAAGGTATTGGAGTGTGTTCAATGAAATATTGCTTGTATAATATCTTCTATAAGATGGAAAAGTATAAACCTCTCAGAAAAAGCATTCCTCGATTACTTCCCTCTACAAGATGAAAAAATGCAATGAAATTAAAAGGCAACCATCTATAGTTCTAATATACGGGCTGGCAAAGTCAGACCAAGGCTTAGTCCACTTGCATACCTATAGGCTATAGGTACATATATTCCTTGCTTTTAAATAGCGTACTCTCATTCCTTTACTCGTTGCAAGAGAGAAGAATTTTCTCGAGAAAAATTCTTTGCTTGCTTTAATCACAAACCCCACAAAAAGGCATTCCACAAATATATAGCTCTCAAATCCCTGATAAGCTAAATTCTCCCCTATATTGATCGTCTCTCAAAATCGAAAATCTCAGAGTTCGAAAGAAATTAAGGTACATTAGTTACTATACGCACATTCATATCAAACAACACAAAGATCATATATATATATATATATATATTCACAGCTTGATTATACCAGCCATGGGAGTTCTTGGGGCAATTGCTAAGCATTTAGACGCTATAATCGGGTAATTTATGCATTGGAAAATTCGTTAAAAGAATATAGTCAAAATTATTTTCATTGTCCTATCTATATCGTACTTTAGTTTCAACTTTTTCATAAATAATTTCTTTTGTTACTTTCTGTGGTTGAATTACTTGCAGACCAGGGGCAATGCTTGTCTACCCTTTGTAAGTACTACTATATAAACAAAACAAAAAATACTATATATTCCCAAAAAAAAAAAAATCATGAACTATATTTTTCTTTATCTAAATTTGTACAAATATGGCCAATCAAATCGAACAGATATGCATCGATGAGAGCAATCGAGAGCCCTTCATCCCTAGATGATCAGCAATGGCTAACCTATTGGGTGTTATACTCTTTCATTACAATCTTTGAGCTTTCCTGTTGGAAAGTCCTCGCTTGGTAATTAATTAATTAATTTAATTCATTCCATGAAATAATATATATATACTATATATATATATTCTAGCTAGAGTTATTATAGTTGTAGATTTTGATTTTGTCATGCAAGAAGTCATATAATATAACAAGGTTTGCTTTAAATTTACTTTTAGGGTTCCAATATGGCCGTACGTGAAGCTCTTGTTTTGCCTGTGGCTAGTGTTGCCAATTTTCAATGGGGCAGCCTATATTTATGGCAATATTGTGAGGAAATATGTGAAGATTGGGGGTTATAAATGGAACTCTCATTATCCAGAGAGCCAAAGAAAAGTGCTTGAGATGATGAGCCTCGACGCAAGGAAGTCCGTCGAGCGTTACATCGACGCCTATGGAACCGACGCATTCGATAGAGTCATCAGAGCGGTATTCACTATATTTTGCTATGCAAGATGGAAAAATAAATAAATAAATAAGCAAGAGTTTATAAATTTTTGTTTAAGATATATATATTTATGACCAAATTTAGATGTTTTTGATGGATTTGTAAAGGGTTTTGGATTGATTTGGTTTGATTTTTTGCAGGCCGAAAAGGAAGCCAGGAAGCATTAATGAAGAAAATATGATTTGCTAGACAAATTTGGATCATATGTAAATGGACAAAAACTTCTCATAGACCTTATGAATTGCTTAAGTAAAGAACATTATAATAGAGCATGCTTGCAATTAGCACATAATATGTACTTTACAAAGCCTTGTGTGTAAATAGTTTCTGATGGTAATTTGTGAACATTATTGAAATTGAAAGAGAAAAAAAAAATACCTGGGTTTTCTTTGGATATTGAAAATGTAAAGCAAATAGTAGCAAAAAATTTTAAACGCTATAGCAACTGCTATATATGTAGTTTTTTTTTTTTTTTTTTGCTCAACAACCCGGCGTTTTACTTATATGTGAGATTTATCGTTCACAAAGCACCTAAAAAGCAAAAAAGAAAAAATGACATGATAAATTTTATGTATAAAGATTGATGGAACAAACAAGATGGGTGTTTAGGTATTACAAAGTGATAAGAAGATATTTATCGTATGTTTGCTTTGGTTATAAACATATGTAATAACTGTTATATCTGTGAATGTGGAAGAAAACTGTTCTAACTTCTACATATATATATATATCTTATGCCCTCCATATTTAGAGTCAAGAAACATCCAAACAGAAGTTTAAACAAAGTTTAATTAATATCATAAAAAGTAATGATAATCCTATACTAAACTGAATATAAATCTCGCAAAAAAAAAAAAAAAATTGAAGGAAAAAAAAAACCCAGCAATAAAATCTAATATTACCAAAAGTTCTCTATTGTAAACAAAATCAAAACGTAATTAAACTTGCATATATGGATAAAACCTATGTATATATATAATATATATATATATATTATATAGTCATCAAATGGAAGGAATTGCAGGGACTTGTGTGGGCCATTGAGGATGCATAAGAGAGAATGCACGTAAGAACACTGGGACTACTCCTGTAATGCCGTTTGGGAAATCTTCACTCGCAAGCTTACCAATTCTTTTGTACCTATTTTCCATAATCTCATACCTGAAAATCCTAAGGTCACGCAACAAGAAAATCACATTCCCATTGTCCGGATGGAAGGCAATAACCATAACCCTCTTCGTCTTCTTCTTCTTCTTGAAGCTAACTTGGTGAACCAACTCCCAAGAATATGACTTCATTCCTTCAATATTGTTGTTATTGTCATTGCTATGATCATCATCATCATCATAACTCAGCTCCCAAATCCTCAAATCATAGCGTTTCTTCTTCCTCAAGAGCAACTCCGACGCCCGTAGCCGGCCCTTGACCACTCCTAGCCTGAGCTTTATCCGGAGCTGTCTCGGCCACTGGCCGCAGCCGCGAAAGCCGTCGGAAACAGCTTGATGGAGCGGCACCGCGCCGGGTCGTTCGGGGCCTTGAAGGGGTCGAATGCGTAGAATCCTTTCCGGCCCCATGCCGGCCAGTGCAGGACTCCGTCGCTCGTCGCCGCAAAATCGGCGTTCATCCAGACAATATCGGCCGATCTCCGCTCAACTCTCCACTGCCCGGTTTCGGAACAAAACACGGTGAGGCGGCTCCCGGCAAATTCTCCACCGTCTCTGCCCTCGGAGAATACCACCACCCTGTACTGGTAGTACTGTGCGTTTCTGAACGTCAGATCATCGTACGTGCCTGCGGGCTCGCGCAGGCACAGCAATTCGCACCTGATGCACCGCAGGTCGCGAAGCATGGGCGGGGCCTCGGGGAGCGCCGCCCACTCCCGGGTGACGGGGTTGGCGATGTAGTACTTCCTCCAGCCACTGGAGAGCAGCAACAAGTCCTCAAATGACGACCTAACCACCAAGTTCCGCTGGTTCGGCAGAAACCCTAGGTACTTTCTAGGGCTGAGGTGCGGTTTTTTTCGGAAGATTTCGTGTAGGATCTTCGACTTCCGGAGAGTATTTGGCCGCAATGTTTTCCGGTGCCGTACCGGAGGAGAAGCGTGTAGGGCGGGGAGTAGGAAGGGTCGGAGAGGGTGCTATTATAGGGCGGTTTTCGGAGGTGGCGGTGGCGGACGAAGCTCTCGGGGAAGCCGACGCCGGAGATGAGGGAGGACCAGCGCTTGCAGACGGTGATTGCGTGGCGGAGATCGGAGATTCGGAAGAAGATTTCGAGCATTAAGTCGTCAGGGAAGGACATGAACTTGGAGCTGGCTGCGGTTTCTGATGAGTTTTTCTTTGATCTTTTTCTATTAATTCTCAGCTGATCATGATCATCATGATCATCATCTGATGTTGGTTTTGCTACTGATTGATATTGATTGTTGTGTAAGTCATTCGCATTGCGCTTTCTGGGACGCAAAACAGCCATGATTATGAATGGATTATTAGAGTTAAGAGAGATCATGAAATCTGCTTTTCTTTTTTGTTTTTTGTTTTTTTCCCAAGAACTCTCATATATATATTTATATAAATATTTTCTAAACCTAGTTTAACTTTATTCGCAAGTCAATTAAAAGCGAGAGAAACTTCAGCTGCAAGTCTCCGGTGATTTTCACATGAGGATAAATGTTTTTTTTTTTCCTTTCGAAATAGTTAAAATTTAATTGATAAATACCATTAATTATCAAATTGGTTAGTTGTTTTTTTTTTTTTTTAGTTTTTCAAAACATCGATTTATACTTAAAAACTCATCTTAACGATCGTTAATACTTTATATATACGTATATCTTACTGATATTTATAAAATTCATAAAAATTGCTAGAGATAAATTGCATAATAAAAAAAATAAAAATAAGACAGATAGGTACCGAAGAGAAATTAGAAAGAAATTGAGTGTTCTTTTTTCATTATTATTGATATTATGTTTTGTGTGTCTATAAAAAAACAAAACAAAAAACACATTAACTGGTATATATATTTCATTGTAATAAAAATAAGGAAATAATATATTCTCTTTTGGGTAGGAATTTCATAAATATCAACTATCAACTAAAAAATGAAATCCTAGTCAATGTAACATCCACCAATTAATTCATAATATTGATGAATATTAGAAGGAATTTTTTTTTTAGTATAAAATCTTATTGATTAATTTCAAAGGAATTATCCCACGTTTAAGAGCGCTATCTATTCAATATATTCATTAGATTCAAAACAAACAAAAAAAACATAAATTTGCAAAGTCAATAAGAATGGAAAGAAACTTCGGCTGCAAACCTTTGGTGATTTTCACATATAGAGAATTATAATAAATGTTTTTTTAGGTAAATATTTATTTTTCTTAAATCGATATATATATATATATATATTGCAAAGAAAAATGTAAATTGTTAATATTTAATGAATGCTATTAATTATCATTAAATTTTAGTATAGTAATTACTATATTTATAAAATTGGTTACTCGTTTTTTAATTTTTTTTAAACGTTGATTAATACTTAAACACTCATATTAAGGATCGTCTTCATATTTGTATTATCTTATTGATGAATTTCAAAGGGATTATCGCACATCTAATAGCGCCATATATAAAATATATTCATTAGACTCGGAACACAAAAACATAAATTTACAAGTCATTAGAATTATGGAGAGAAGCTTCAGCTGCAAATCTTCGATGATTATCTCTTTATATATGCCGTTAATGTGTCAAATATTATATATATATATATATATATATAAGATCCTATCAATAAAAAAAATAAATGAATGTAAAAGATTACCTTTTAAAATTTTATAAAAAATGAATATCATTCATTTTTTTCCCTTATATATAGTGGTAGGCTGGTAGCCCTAGCTAGTTTTAAAAACCTTAATTATTTGCAAATCAACTAAAAAGAAAGATACTTCAGCTGCAAGTCTTTGTTGATTATCATATTTTGTAGGGTGAGTTGTAAAAATAGGCCAAAATTAAATGTTTGTTTTAAATGATAGCCTATGTTTCAAAAAATTAAAAAAATAGCCATGTTACGAATTGTATAATAGAAAAATGTCACACAAAATATAACAGATCTATAAGTATTTGTAAGATATTATTTAACACTTCAAAAAATAATGAGTAAAACTTGAAGTGTTACAAAATATCTTACAAATATTTACAAATGTGTTATATTTTGTGTGATACTTTTCTGTTATATAATTCGTAACATGGCTATTTTTTTAATTTTTTGAAACATAGGCTGGACTTTAAAAACAAAATTTTTTTTTGGCTATTTCCTACGATTTCCGTATTTTGTATTTCGTGCAATGTAGAGCTCATCACCCTTTCATTAGAAGTGTGCAAAATACATATTTTTCTTTTATTTTTGTACTAAAATGTTACTTCAAAATAAAAATAATCAATAAGATATATAATTAATTACGCAGAATGCACGAGGAGCAAAACAAGACGAATGAAAATCTACAATATCCATAAATAGTTGTCCCAAAATATATTCCCCAATTATCCTTTTGAAACTCATGAAATAAATAATAATTATTGACAAAATTAATGAGATATTAAACAAAAATAAGGTCAACTTGCTAAATAAGCCATGTTCTAAAAGGTTGTTTAGATTTTAGCCTATGTTCTAAAATTTAAAAAGCATATTCATAGTCCAATAGCAATATGCATTGATAAACTTCATCATTTATAACTAGTTAATAATTATTTTTTTAATAATTGAAACATAAGTCATAATTTTGAATCACCTAAGCGAAATGACCATATTTTTTATAACTTTTCATAAAAAATACTAATAGAGTGAATGAGTTGTCAATACTTAACTAATATAAACAACACTAGGAATAACATATTTTCATTCAAACAAGAGATGATAATAGAACTCTTATAATAATATAATCATTATATTTAAAACACGACGAGAAAATAAGTCCAATTCTATAATTTAGTGGTTGACTTTTTTTTTTTCAGGGCATGGGATTCATTAATGAAAATTTTCAGCGTAGAAGATTTTAAATTAGTTCATTTTAATAATAATTTTAAACAATTTTTAGAGAAATGCTAATTGATCAAAAACTTTGGTTAGAATGACGTTTGAAATATGAATAGAAATTTATTGTCCATGTGGCTGTCCTTATACTGTCTCTTCTAATCACAAATTGACACTCACTTTTTATTTAATATATTTTTTAATGACTTATTTAATAATTAAAAATGTGAAAGAGACAGCTAAAGCGATAGCAAATGAGGACAACAAATTTCTTCTCTTGGAATATTTATTAGATAGAACAAAAAACAAATGCATATTTTATAACTAATAATTGATTGTTGCATCAATCTAGTCATTTAATCTGGTTGGGTAGCATTACTCAAGTTTTAATTGCAAGTTGCAACTTATTTTGTTTTTTAAGGGATTTTTAAGGATTTAACCAAAATTTTAGTTATTTTTTTAAGCATTAGTCATAGTTTCACGAAATTAAGGACTTAGTCATTTTCATATTTGATACATGTGTATCAAATTTTATTACATGTGTATCAAATTAATATGAAAATGACTAATTCTTTAATTTCGTGTGAAACTATGGTTAAATAATTAAAACATAGGCCTAAAAAACGTTAAAGGCTAAATCTTCTCTTTTTTTAATGATGGAAAAATAGTTTTCTTTTTTCTCGAGAACAATCTTTTTATAATCATACTACATTTAGTTATTGAGTCAATTTGATATTTAGTAATTTTCTAATCCATGTTTTGAGAAAATAGTCATCGTCATACCACAATATAATTGAAAAAATGATCTTTTTTTAACTAATGAAACCGTTGACTATTAATTTTCTTAAAACATCATTTTAAAAATAGTTATTTAATCAATTATCTCTTGTAAGTTAAGTTTAGACTTTTGGTGAACTTATTACTCACAAAATACTGTTCAGAAATTTGATTAAATAATGAACTTTCTATATTTGTGTTGCTATAGTGAAAATTTTTATCCAATAAAGTCGAGGACTCCGAGATCCATTTCATGCTGTATGACACTATCAACTTCTTAATTACGCAATTACAACATGACGTAGCTAACAATATTATCAAAATTGACATACTTAGGACCATCAATATCAACAATATTATTCATAGAACCTTGGACATATAATCAAACTACATAAACATTATAAACATTATTTGAATAGAACTTAAGAATTATAAACATTATAAGGAGGTCAACACCCAACATATCATGATGTCCACAGCTAAAGAAAGCCACTACTATGGCCCACTATTATCTTGGCGTATTGTCACATTGGCAATTTAATTAAGCATTGTATATTGTTTTGTATATATATTCAATAACAGTGGAAATATATGCTTCCTTTGAAGCAGTCGAGCATATCTTGATTGAAATTTCAGTTTTAGGCAAATAAGCCAAACGAATCGTTGATAAACAAAAATGTGTCTACTATATACAAAGCTTCCATTATAAAAAATATAATAAACAAAAACTAACACTAAATTAAAACTAATTATATCTGATCTTATATATGCCTCTCACCCATACGATAACTAAATAACTAATCCCAAGAAATTAAGGACCGACTATAAGAGACCATATGATCACCCAATGAAAAGTGGTAGATCATGTCAAATTCAGCATACATTTTACAAATGTCAAATTTAGTACTTGTTGTGCTTGGAGTGATGGTGTCAAATTAATACAAAATTAATAGCATAAACAAAACTGTAGCTTTTGCTTGCTTTGTACCTTTTGTTTTTAATTGATGGGTTGGCTTTATTTGTAATGATCAATATTGCTTATCGAATTTAAATTTTTTAAATGTTGTCTTTTACCAATTCAAAGGTTTATAATTAAGGGTGAGTTGCAAAAATAGGCCAAAATTAAATGTTTGTTTTAAATGATAGCGTATGTTTCAAAAAATTAAAAAAATAGCCATGTTACGAATTGTATAACAGAAAAATGTCATACAAAATATAACAGATCTATAAGTACTTGTAAGATATTATTTAACACTTCAAAAATAATGAATAAAACTTGAAGTGTTACAAAATATCTTACAAATATTTACAAATGTGTTATATTTTTTGTGACACTTTTCTGTTATATAATTCGTAACATGGCTATTTTTTAATTTTTTGAAACATGGACTGGACTTTAAAAACAAAATTTTTTTTTGGCTATTTCCTACGATTTCCCTATAATTAATTATCAGAAAAAAGTGATATATTAGCACAGAAGCAATTGTGATGTATGGAACATTTATTCTATTTGATTTTATATTTCTTCTAAGAACATTATTTTAAACTAATTTTTTAGAGGTTAAGCTTGAATTTTAGTATTAACTGTACTGATAAGAATTGATAATTAAATTCTTTATTACACATGCAGACATGCTGACAATTTCGTGAATAGGCTATAAAAAGTATATATAGCACATTAATATCTCTAAAGAGTCTCACTTTAACCATCAAATTAATGACAAACTCAAATCCATTACTTTGTCGCATGAAAGTTTATCCTAGAAAATGGCATGGGAAGAAAAGATGGGCAGATTGTTGTCACCATTTTGGCTTTGAGCGAAATCCTTAATCAAAATACTCTTAAGCCAGCATTTAAATATCATAGTTTTTCCAATTTATAACTGTTACACTTGCACAACACCATAATATTACAATTACAAAACGATCATGAAAACCACCAAGGCAGTGTCATATTACAGATGCCACTAGTACATTAGTTGACTAAAGAAACAGAAAAAATAAAATAAAACAAAGCTACTGGGAAATTAAATAGATTCCAAATATTGGATCTTTGCTACTGAGAAAGTAACAGATTCCAATTATTGAATCTTTGGTACTGAAAGCACTAAGCTGTGGATTTCTTTGAATTACTCAGCAACCCAACATGTAGAGTCAGACATAGGCAAGTCTCTTGTACCTATAGGAAAGTAAGACCTGAGACATGAATATCATATAATGTTTAAAAATGCTAATATTGAGTACTGTTGGGGAAAAAAAGGGTTTAACGTTGGCAGACGAAACTCACTTCTAAAACCTGTAAATCTTTGTTGCTTTCTTCTCAGGCTCATTAGGTACTCTACTGACACAAGTCGACGCACCGGAGAAAGGGATTGTGGAGTGGATCGGGACGAAGTTGTCGACGAGATCCAAATTCTGGTTTGGTTTTAGAATGTGCTTTGCTCCTGCAGTCAGTTTGGTAGGACCTGATCTTCCCATACCATCCACTTTTGAAAACTCATTGCCAGAGCTTCTCATCCCATTGTTTGTTGAGTAACAATATCCCGCGCCACTAATGTCGTCCGTCCCCATATCACAAGGTATTTCGCAGCTCATCCGATTCTCTGTGCTCCTTGTCATAGCACTTGACATTTCGTGCCTCTGCAAGTTCAGGACTGTCGCAGGGTTTACCAAGTCAGCCGATGATTTCGCCACAATTTTCTTGTTGGTTTTCTTGCAAGGATAAAGGTCTTTGATGCCTAAAGCTTTTGACTTCAGTCTCTCTTTGACTTTCATTCTATTTCTGAAGCCTGTGCTGCTGATTGTAGAAACTGGTTGTACTGCGGCGATGACTGGAACGAAGGGAGGGAGAGAAATACTGGCTGAACCGAGAGATGAGTTTGCTTGTGGACGCAAAGGAGTCCCTGGACTGCAAGAATAAGAGGCTGCTTCTGCTGAATGGTACACCGACGGGGTATTGCGGATATTCGTTCGGGACGAGATGTGCTGAGGCTGTTTGCTTGTGGTGATTGTGATTGGCTGAGAAGAAATGATCGGCGTTTTTCCCTGTTGCTTCGCATGCAACAACCAAGAGGGAAGGCTCTTCGAGTTCTCAAACCATGGTGACTGGACATGGTTTGCTCTAGAATCTGGATTCAAGAAAGGAAATTCGAACCCGGGTTTCGAAAAATGTGGTAGGTTCTGCCTGTGAGTGATTTCAGCCGGTCTCCAATCCAAATGCTCGAAGGAATCTCGTGGTGTTGATAGCACAGGAAGTTGAGAACTAAGTCGCAGAGGTTCGGCTCCAGATACGAAAAAATCCCGAAAATGAGGTGCCCCGTCGAATATTGTAGAGGAAGCAGGTACATGAGCAACAGGAAATAAATTTGGACTATGATTTCTGCTGGAAGCAAAGCTGCTACTTTGAAACGCGTCATTCGTTTGCCAGCCGAGGTAGGGATGAGAATCACCAGAACCCGGCGCTCTAATCAGCAAATGGTTTTGAGCAGACTTCTCACTGCGGATGTCCAGATACTGCGGCAGAGTCTCTTTGTACTTTCCCGAGTGTACTTGCGGAATCCACTCCTGAAAATTTCTCGCAGGTGAGGGGCTATCCAGACCAGAACCTGACCTACAATGCTCGACTACGATTTCCTTGTCTGTCCAAACCTTTCCATCCTCAAATCCTTGCATTTCTTTGCTACTTTTTCCAACTGCAACATCCTTGCCCATCAAGCGCATAGTCGGTTGGCCGGTATTCAGTGACGTCTTACCCAAATTTTCCTTTGGATGAATGACTTCATTCATCATTTGGTTCTGCACTTGCCCGAAGGATCCGCGTCCATTGAAAGAGATATTCATGAGGTTGAGATCTGGTTCATGTGGCCGGAAAGCATGGTTGGTTCTTCTCTCAAAATCGATCTCATGAATATCCGCTATGCCGGTACTTTCCCAATAAGTAACACCTAACCTAGCTGGCACCTGGAGGCTAGAATTTTCTCTGGCATAATTCTGTGCAAGAAACAGATTTACCCGGTCACTTGGAAACTCTCTTTCTGCAAACTGCCTATTGCTCACACCCAAGTAGTCTGCAGTGCTTCTCAGGCTTGGTTGTGTAAGTTTATGAGCAGGAAAGAAACTACTCGAAGGTCCAATTATGTTTGTCTCCCTCGGATCAATGAACATACCTTTACCCCTCGAACTTGACTGGATTAACTCTCCTTGTGAATTGAGAGGCAAGCCAATAAAACCCCCGTCCATGCTTCTTTCTCTCAAGACCACGGCTTGTTGCTTCCACTCCGGAGGAAAGGAACATAAGCCACCAATCAAGTCCATTGGGTGCGGACGACAAATTGTCCGGTACTGCAAACCAGGATCAGTAACTATTTCCTCAGCAGGCTGTGCCTGGAATCGAATCCGGTGGTTTTCGTTTTCATTTGCTACAAAACACGATAGCCGCTCAGGCAATCGACGTGTGTTCTCCATTGGAGTAATTTCGGAAACTCTGACGTAAGGATCTTGAACATGATTGATCAGCCTTTCATTACAGTTAGAAGTTCTAGAAACACTCTCGCCTACTTGAGCATTTCCACTAATTGTCGAAAAGAGTCTAGGGATGCCGGCGAATGCAGGTTTATGCGCTGCAGTTGGGTAGCTTTCATCAACCACATGCAAATTGTTGTCGTAAAATGGACTTTGACTTGGGGAGACAGTGATCTTCTCTTGAAAGACCTTTGTATAGTCTTGAACAGTTACAGGTAGCCTCGGAGAACTTCGCAATTCTAAGTGAGGAATATCGGCCGATTGTTCCCTTCTGATTACTGGTTGGACCTCGGCTCCATAGTCGGTGCCCATAGAAGTATCATCTTCACTTGTGTTTATCTCCACAGATACTGTTTCAAGGTTCACAGTCGGCGCACTTTCTGGTGAAGCAGCAATACCATCCAAAACTAAGTTTCCAACATTCTGCTCAGGAGAATGAGAGTCGACATTTTTCTTTGGTCCAAGTATGTCATCTTCTACAGAAAACCTGACATGTCTCTCGGATATTTTAATACCACAAGGGTTGGCCTCGCTACAACGCTGCAAGCTGTGGATTGTTGATTTCGCCTCGGAATTAGCCGTATGATTCTTGAGAATGCTGCGAATGGGAGGGCTTGCTTCCTGGTTGATCCCCTCAATTAATCTAGATGGTACTTCTAGATCATTTTGCTTGTCTTGTGTGGATAAACATATCCCATCCATTTTCTTTCCAGATACGGAATCAGAATTTACGCTGTCCATCGCAAACCTCTTCATCAGCTTCTTTGCAAAGTTCGCATGGTTTTGCAGTATAAATTTCTTAGAATTCTTCTGATAAAAGAAAGTAAAAGTTATCACAATGACATGGATTTTATATAACGCTATCAAGGATTATATAAGGCGTTTGGCTATATATAAATATAATAGGACAAAACTTTGGTCAGAGAAAAAATTAAAAGGCAATTCTTAAATAAGCATAAAAATAACTATATAGCTGCAAGTATCGTTTGAAAGAAAAAATAAAAACAGCCAATTTAAATAGGGAAATAGAGTACCACCATGTCGAATTAAATGCAAAGCTCTCAAAATTGTTTTGAGATACAAATCAATGCTGACAGATAAGGCAATATACTACTAAATTTTAGCTCCTAAAGAACCATTAGATAATTTAGCATCTTACATTTCTACATTTTTCGGGAAACCAGTCCCGATATAGAGGAACTACAGAACTGGACGAGAAGATAAAGGAAAGCATACAATAACCAAAAGCGAACAACTGGTAACTACTTACCAATTGCAAATTTCATCGGAGAGAAGTTTCACAAGAAATCATTAATTGGAACTTATTAGAAGGAAAACGAACCTCTCCCGAAGCTTTTACTATCGCGTAATTAGATGACTTTTCTCCAAATTCTTTTGGCATAAAATGCTGTGTTAACAAGTCCTGCTGGACTAACCCAAAAACTTTGGATTTACCCTAAGATTTAACCTTTGATTTAAGTAAATAAATATCTATAGGAAAATTGTCAGCAGCTATATTTTAAGACTATAAAATACGGAAAGATTCAAGCCACCAAATCTGACAACAGAAACTTGGGGTGCATTAATTTTATGTAGTAGATTAGAGCTCGTATTAAAACCTCCCAAAGTATCCTATTTAAATATTTTTACAAAAGATCCTACTAATAAAGTCTAATTTATATGTTATTTTTGTATCAAAGTACTATCATGTTAAAGTAGCACTAGATACTAACTGAATTATCTAAATTATATATTGCTAACTGAATATCCAAATTCTTCAAATTTTTTTTTTTCGTATGTTAGCTTAAATTGCAAGAAGCGGCATTTTTTAAAATAGCTGAAAACAATTTTCAAATTATAGCTGAAAACTAAATGATAATATTACTAAAAACAAGTCTGATCTATAGAAAAATTTTCTTTCACGCTCCATCTAAAAAAGAATATTTTTGTGAACTCTGAGCTATAGAAACATAAAATGATAAAATTGTTGAGAGAAAACTCTGAGTGCTCAAACCTAAACAAGATTTTTAAACCACAAAAATACTTCTACAGAAACATATTGTAAATTTTAGATTTTAATTCTAGAGAAACAAATCTAGACATGGTTAGAACAACGATGGATTATCGTAAACATTCATCTATAACTACAAACAGCATAATGATCAAAATCATGGAAGAGATAATTAGCTTCCAGATAAGTAGCTATCTTTCTCATTCCCTAATATATTAGACCCTCAAATCATCATGCAGAGTGCAATAAAAAAAACAAAAATAATAAAAGAAAAACACTAGACACATCTGTTGAATTGAAATCCTAGACCGAAGCCAGCGACCGCAATATGATTATGGTCCATCTATTATATCTAAATTATTACAATATATATCATAGTAACGTCCACCAAAATTGATCATGTTTTAGCAAATCTCAATTACCATTATTATTTCAACAATATTATCATAACAAAACTAGCTAATTGAGTAGCAAAATCTTGCTAATCTTGACGCCCAAAAAAAATTCATGTTTATGCAATCTCAAAGACCATTATCATATACCAACATTATCATAATTCATAAAAAAGCTAATTGAGTAGCAAAATCTTGCTAACCTTGATGCCCAAAAGAATAATACAATCTACTAGCATATTATTGCTTGAGAAAATAAAATAAGAAAAGTTTGTATCATTAATGTAGACAACGTCCATTTTCACTGCCATAACCTACAAAACTTTTCCCGATGCCCTTAAAAATAATATTCTTAATGTAAACTCCAAAGTGTGGTCCCATATAAGAAAGCATAAGATTCAGATTAAGAATACTGTAGTACCAAGACCATGAAGTTTATAGTCCTCAGCGAATTATAGCAGAGAAAAGGACACAAAGACCAATAGTTATGAGGGTGATGGCAGTTTTAACCTTTCAAATAACATATATATAGCTAGTTGATTATGAATATGCTATTCCTCGAATATGAACCAGACAAGACCCACATGATGAAATATTATCAAGAGTCCAAAAAATAAAAGACAACCCAATTAATATCTCTCCCTATATATAATATATATATTTATATCTCTTCAAAGAAAAAATTGAAACCTTGATCTAGATCATTACAATTGATGACCAAAGAAGAAACAAACACCATGGCTCACAAAAATCTCCATGTGATAATGACTTTTCTTAATTGCATGCCTGTGTTTGATAGGATTCGATATTATTGCATGATATGTGATATTGTGATGTGTCCATAAGATTTCAAAAGAAAAGCAAAAAAAATATCTATATCTCACACCCAATACACAATCTTCCCGTGTCACAGCCCACGTACGTCCTATTATTAGTCCTTTCAAATGGTTACTTTTGAACAAGTTGTAGAACCCACAAACGCCATTCAAACAAATCATGATTTGGTACTACTATATCTTAACCATATGTCATCACCAAGTTCATCCATATATAATTATATTACATGTTATATAACCACATCCACGATCTAATTCTGGCCATCCGATCAAACAAACGCTAGAGCTATAGCTACCCAAATGATTATCTTCCACAAAGCGTATGAAAAAACAGTGGGAAAAAGACACCATGATTAAGCCTAGGATAGGATGGCATTTTGGCTAATATAAACCAAGGACAACAAACACACCCAAATATAATATTATCCCCAAAAAAAAAAAAAAAAACCATCCAATTCCATCTATATTTATCTATCTATCTCCCACGTTATAAAAGCCCTTTCTGCCCAGGCCGTACAATACAGCTGGAGCACCACCACTACCACAACAACAACAACAAAATCCCCCTTAATCTGCCGAATCCAAAAATCCCAGATAGATATAAGAGAAGCTCCACCAAAGTATTGAATCTAAACATGAATTTTTGACCCTTAATCTGCCGCGTAGAGTTCACTTCACAGTCACAACAAAACAAGGTACAATAATATTCAGCTATGAGGCCTTTCTTGTTACAGTCTTTTCTTTTCTTTTCTTTCTAGTCCCAGAAGCAGCTTTTTCAGCAAAAACAAAACTACTAATCGATTCTCAACCATCAAATTGTATCACAAGACTACAGTAATAACTCAATATACCCACACTCTTATTGTAACATGACATGAATTACTGAACGAAAAGCAATCACTTATTGCTGTTTGTTATTTTATGGTGAAAATGGCGTACCTTGATCATCGCAATAGAGCCTTCAACGCTCTCGATCTTCTTCTTTCTCTTCTTCTTGTTGTTGAGACCATCGGCGAGCTTGTTCCCTTCCAAAACCCTCTTCAACTTCTTCTTCTTCTTCTTGCAAACCTTACTCATCACTCTCTTCTTCTTCTTTCTCGCCGTCGAACCAGTACTACTGCCACTACTCTTGCTCACACTCAGCATCTTGAAATCAACTGTCAGAACTTCTTCTTCGTCGTCGTCGTCGTCGTCGTCGTCTTCATCGACTCCTCCTCCTCTCTCGTCGTCGTTCCCTCGTTCCTCCTCGTCCGCGCGGTCGATCTGCGGAGCAACGGCGAAGATCTCGGCGATGGATCTCTTCTTCGTCGGCCTCGATTTCGCCTTCGGCGAAGCCGAGGACTTGGCGGCGGTTTCGCTCCGCTTCATCAGCATCGCCGCCACAGCGCGGCGGTCGGCCTTGGAGGCGGCGCGATCGGCGGCGGCGAGGCAGGCGTCGATGTGCGCGTGGACGGCGTCGAGCGTCGGCGCCGCGAAGTCTCGGCAGACCGGGCACGCCACCGCGGAAGCCGAAGCCGTAGGCGGTTCCTCGGCGGCGGAGAGTTCGGATTCGGCGCGGCGGAGGCGGGTGAGCTCGTGGGCCCACCACCTGAACTTGGCGACGCTGATTGGAGGGAGCTTCTGCGCCAGAACGGCGTCGTCCTCGCCCTCCTCTAATTTGAACGGCCAGCATTTCGCCACGTCGACGGCCCTCGTCTTGGCCGTGTAGTCTCTGCGAAACACAGTAGAACGAACAGCTCTAAAAACCAAAACCATAAAAAAAAAAGAAAAAAGAAAAGAAAAGTACGATAACCGGAGAGAAGTGTTGAGAAGCTAACCGGATGGAGAAACCGTCAAACGCAACGGCCATGGTCGTTTTGGCGGTTGGGAATCAACGGAAATACCAGAGAAGAGAAAGAAAGAGCTGATTTTCCTTCTTGTTATCGAAGCTCTTTATTTATACTTCTCTTCTATTCCATGGTTGAACTTGAGGTTTAGGGAGAGAGAGAGAGAGAGAGTTTTTAGTTTTTTAGAGTACTGTTGAGAGGGTTTTTTTTTGTTCCTCTTTCTCTTTCTTTCTATATGCTTTCTTTATTTATTTATTTATTTATTTCTTCTCTTTCCTTTTGTCTTTGTTGTTGATACTATAATTGTAGTAAAGTAATAAATATAAGTTGTTATTTATTTATTTATCATTTATTTTCCCGCTCTGAGAAGAGAAATGGTAGTAAAATTTCTCTCTCTCTTATGAATATGTCATATGTGTGTGTATATGTGTAGAGTCTAATGTCTATCTTCTTTTTTTATTATTTTATTTTTATTTTATCGCAGAGCAGCACTTTGGTGCTTTCCTTTCCCCTAATTTATGATTGAAAGCGACGTATGAGAGCCCAACCCCCAAACGCTAAAGTGACCTCACAATCCCACATACGCTATGTGACCATCATATTCAATTCAACCCATTTTATTCACTAATCTTCACTATATTTTCCTTGCTAATTTATCCATAAATAAATATGATATCAATATTTTCCAAAATTGTGGTAAATATATATTTTCAAGTTTTTTATTTTAAAAAATAACTTAATTTTAAAGAATAATTAAAAATAATCGACAATAAGTTTACTTGATGATTAAATTTTATAATTACGAATTCTCTGTTAAATTAATTTATGTTAATACTTTTAGTTTTCAAATATTGGTTCATTTTAATTTTTTGAAATTTTAGCCATCTAAAAGTATATACATCCAAAGTAGCGTATTGATCTAGCTCACACTTTTTTTTATGTATTGAAAATTTGTGTAATTTGTTATGGTTTTACTTTTTGTTAACAAAATTTGTGTAATTTGTTATGGTTATATTTTTGTTCATTGTTGTTCTTGAAAGTGATTTTAAATAACAGCTAAAGTTTCAAAAAATAAAATAAAAAAATAGCCATAACTAGTAAAAAAAATTCTGATCTTAAAAAATGTAACATAAATATCAAGATAAGAAAATTACAGCTTGATAAAATTTACTATGACCGTTTTCTTTAAATTTTAAAATGTTGCTATTTTTAAAATTTAAACTTTGAAATAATTGTTATTTCCTTGACAGTCTCTTTAGTTTGTTACGAAAATTTTATATGGGCATGCTGCCATTTTACCAAAATAAAGGGAAGTAAAAAAAAAACTATGAACACTTATATCATACATAACACCATTTAAAAAGTACCAAAGTATTAAGTGTTTTATTAATTTTTTTCATATTAAAGGATATTTTAGAGTGTTAATATGTGTATATAATTTTCTTAGAATTTGTATTTACGAGTTAAAACTTGACACACTCAACTACTATATCATTTAAATGAACAATTTTCATAGATCATTTGGGACATATAACATTGTCCCTAATTTTTTCTCTATTTGCCTTTCTCTGTTTGCACCATTATTATTCGTTTCCTATTTTCTTCAATTAGTAAAGGGGACGTTATGTTAATACCTAATTATCAATAATTAGTTTTGTTTAGGATGATAACTCCCATATAATAGTCTTTTAACAATATCGTAACACAAGTGTGAAGTGTGAACTATTGTAAGAATGTTTTATGTTATATATTGTCAAATATACATTATCCTGGATTTATTAGATTTATTTAAAAGTTAATTCTTTAGTATTAGATTTATTTTAAAAGTTAATATAACCGTACATTCAGAATCATTTTAAAAATATTCTCACCTAAAATTATTCCTACTACATAATTTTTCCAAAAAAAAAAAAAAAGGCCTTATTAATGGTGCTCTCTTTTTAGAGTGATTTTCATAAAGGGAAGTATTTATGCTAAGGTTAATTTTCACTAGACAATATTTTGTTGTCCTAAATACTATCGTTGAACTCATAAAATATCGTTTGGAAATATATGCTACTAGATTATGTCCACATGGACGTTACCTCTTATTCCGAAAAATAAATAATCTTTTTAATTATGAAAGTACATCAAAATCAATAATAATAATAATAATAAACAGGATAAAAAAAGTATGTGAATGTGACTTTAAGGTAACTAACTAGACAAACTTATAAACAATAAAGTCCTCAATTGACTAATTACAAGTCTAGTCTGTAGAGGGCTGCTTAGCATTGCCTAAATAAATACACTCAGTCATCAAATATAATATTAAACACAACTCTTACAAGTATTTATGATGAATCAATAATTTTCAAGTTTTAATCAAAGAAATAATGTTATATTATTTTAGAATATAAGTTATATATTAACTACACGTAAAACTCCAATTAATGAAAAGGCAAATGAACTTTTTTTTTTTTTAGGATAATTGTTTTTTTCAATATATTTAACTATACCGATCAACCGAGTTGTCAAGTTCATGTGATGATGCAACACATGGACCACAAAGAAATAACTAAGAGTTAAACTTGCAGTTACAATTGGAAAAAGGGCCAAGTTTAGCTACTATACATAGATCAATACCACTGATTTTATTTCTGTTAGTTGAGGTAGATTTTAATCTTTTTATATGGACAGCAACATTATTGCATATTACAATACAAAATATATATTAATGCTAAAACCCATATTAATTAATTATTTTGGTGATAACTTCCTTTGCGCCATTTCTATAATTAGGTTAACTAATACTTGCAAAACGAAGGAACAATTCAAACCGCTCAAACAACAATGGTTATTGCAATAAGCAAATCCCATATACATATACAAACGTATATATATCTGTATATAGATACTTACACATACGACATATGTGTAAAATAAATATGTCTGTACATGTCCGTACATATACTTCAGTATATATAAGTGAACATAAATATGCACCAACTTATTATGCATATATGTACTCAAAAATGATGTACAAAAATGTCAATTTCAATAGTAATTATGTCATATTTCATAATGCAAATAGATCTTTATATGAAAAAAGTTCGACGCTTAATATTCTTTCGTTGCCACCATTACATTGGTATCCATCTTTATGCACTTATATAGTACTCTTTTGTTCTATGTTCTTTTTTTTTCTTTTTTTTTTTCCTGCCGAAAGACGTTTAAAAAAAAAAAAACAACAACAACAACAACTTATATGTCTCAAATGAACGTACGAAAAGAAAGAAAAAGTTGTGAGTTAACAACAACAAAAACCAAATAATTTGATTAAGTAAGACATAATATTCTTTATGATTGTTATTAACACCATCACTTCGTATAAGCTGCTTCCCCCCCTTTTTTTTTCCCTTATTTTCTATTGCTTTTTTTTTTTTTTTGGACAGACTTCTATTTCCATAGCTCATGAGTCATGAAACCACTGGTGTGTGTTTTTATATTTAGCGATTAATGTAGACATGCATACTTATAAATTTGGGGGTAATCCGAAGTAATTCATCAATCAGATTTTATTTTTGCGCCAACGAGAAACCAAATAAAGTAATATGTGTGATGCATGGTAATTATTTAGCTACTATAAATCTTCTTTGAATATGTCTTATATTAATTATGAACAAAAAGTTTGTGTCATCAAATTCCTAAAAATCTATTATATTACAGTGTTTGGCTGTGCGCCTGTGCCTGATGCCTATAAATGTGACTTAATTATAATAACATTATAATTGTATTTTTGGGAATCCAAATATAACCCTTTAATTTGGTTTTGGAAGAGTATAATCAAAACACCTTTAATGAAGAACAATCAGAAATCCTAAAACAACATTATTTTTGCAGAACAAATTGGATCACATATTCTGAGAATATCATATTCCTTTGTATTATCTCATACAAAAAAATTCAGAAAAAAAAGAAAGAAAAATTATCTCATACAGGACAAAACCAATTAGTCTGTACATTTAGACAAAATGGATTACAATATATCCAAAGTGGCAAATTATAAAATTTGGGGGGATAAACTGTGGAAGGAAAGAAGAGCTTATAACTAGCGAGTAAAAGGGGGTTTTGACTTGGAAAAAGAGTGGGGTCTATAACAGAGGAGTTATCTTAAAAGTACGTGAAATTAAAATAATAAAATTAAAAATAAAAAGAACCCTAAATAGTCTCACTCTCTGGGGCTTTGTGAACCCCATGATGGCGACTATTGATTTTTATACCTATTTTTAGAGGGGGCACTTTCCTAACATAACATCACCCACACACGTCCCACTTTTTCTTTTCCATTTCTTAAGAATCTTTACTTATCCACGTCATCATTATCATAGTCACTGAAGGTAATTTTCATTCCAGTGAAAAAAATAGTCAAGATTTAAAAAAAAATGACCGATTAAAAATTTAGTTATTTTAAAAGTAAAATTTAAAGAATTTAATTTTAAATATTAAAATTAAAAAAATAGTCTTTAAATATCTTAATAAACATAAATAATTATAATAATTATTTTAAAAAATCGTTCAAATCAAATAAAAAAATTTTAAAAATTCTGCTCATTCAATTAAAAAAACAAACTAAACCTATAATTATCAAAATTTTTTCATCTATTGTAATAAAATATAAAATAAAAATAGCTAATTTCTTAAATTTCTAAAACTATGGCTAATCCTTAAAAAACTAGTCTAAAATTTGGCTAAATCCTTAAAATTTCTATAAAAAAAAACGAATGGTTACATTTTTTTTAAAAAAATAGTCATTTACAAATTTTATTACTTTGATAAGAAATTGTTTACAATAAATTTTACGTATAATTTTGTTATAATAAAATATTTCTTACATTTATAACAAAGAATTTATGGTTATTTTTTTAATTTTTAAAAATTGTGACTATTTGTTAAAAACACACCCTCTAAAATAATTATTTATTTAATTAAATCTAGGGTCAGTTAGATAAATAGCTATTTTGGACTGTGTGTTAAAGAGACACAGTTTCAAAAAAATTAAAAACTAGCCATAATACTGTAAGAATTAATTTCTAATAATAACAAAAATACACATAAAAATACTGTTAGAAATTTTTGACACTAGGCACAAATTTTGTCAGAAATTTATTACATGGCTAGTTTTTAAATTTTTTGAAATTGTAGCTATTTTTTAAAATTATTTTGTAAACAGTGGCTATTTTCTTAAAATTCCTTAATTTATTTTATAACTAATTAGTATTTGTCATATTATCGTGATAATTTTTTCTGCAAAAATTACTATTTCAATAGCATTACTCTATAATTTAACTTCAGAATTTATATCTGTTAGCACAATTATTTAACTAATTTTTGACATTGCTAATCTCAAGCATATGTAAATTATCATAAATCGAAGAAGTCAACAACCATGTAATTATAATATTTAAATAATTGTAACAAATCGTTTCTTAAATTTAAGAAGAAGTTTTTTAATTAAAAATTTGGAAAAATGGGTTTCTATCAGCTCTACTTTTTATCTTTCCACCTTTTTCAATATCTACTTTCCATGTATATTCAAAATGTAACAAAAATGCCAATTACATATTTTTATTATTGTGTAGGTAACAAAAATTGTTACTGGGCGTAACAAAATTTGTTACACGGGTAACAAAATTTGTTACATACCGAAAATGGCTAATTCCTTAAATTCGTGAAACTATGGCTAATCCTTTAAAAAATTACCAAAAATTTGACTAAATCCTTAAAAATCTCTTTATTCTATTGACCTTCATTTTTTTTAATGAAATTTTTAGAGTTATTTAGTAAATAAAAATACGCTAACTAGAGTATGAGACAAGGGCTTAGATGTTTTTTTTTTTTTTCTTGTTAGATAGGTTTTTCATTTTTTTTTCTTTGTTGTTTTAGTATTCTGTTTTTTTTTTCTTGTATGAGAGATTATTAATCAAAATAGCTATATTTAGGGTCTATACGGTATTTATCCATTTTCTAGTTCATGTTTAAGGAAATAGTCAATGCTTCCAAAAATTAAGAAATTAGTCATTAACCCTTTAAAAATTAAGGGCATAAAGGTAACATCACACCATCATATAGTCGAAAAAATAACTACTTCTTAATTAATGAAAACGTTGGCTATTTTCTTAAAATATCATCTAAAATAACTATTTACTTAATAATCTCTATTTGAATGATGATTAAATAAAATAGCCAATATTTTTATTGATTATAGAAATAATAATGCTAAACATACCAACTTTTTTACAAACTTTTTTAATACTAACCTATGTGACAATTGAGGTTTCATGATTTAATTAGCTGAATATTAAATCCTTTCACCTAAGTGATAAACACTCATCAATGATAATATAACACATAAGTTTGTGATAAAAAAGTTAGTAAAATAGTTGGTATATCTAGCACTACTTTAATAGAAAAACTATTTTTTAATTGCATTATGCTATGATTATACTTTTATGCCCTTAATTATTTTCTAAGGTAAATTAATGATAAATTTATTAATTTTTAAAAATGTTGACTATTTCTTTGAAATATACGCCAAAAATGATCAAATACAATATAGACCTGATTAAAATATGCTGAAAATTGTTTTTTTTTAATAGGTGTATTAGTATAAGGTTTTTCCAGAAATATGTAACTAAAATGCTCAAATAATTTTGTACAAAAATGTAATTTTATTTTAGGTAATAGCATGGTAACAGAATATTCTTCATTTATAGGAGGTTTATAAGATAAAAATAGGAGAGTCAATAGATCCCCTTTATGTGTATTTATTTTATTACGGTAATATATATATATATATATATATGTGTGTGAATTTAAATTGAATTTAGAAAGCGACCGTTGACTTAAATGACTTTAGATTGAAAAACACAATTTAAATTGCATGCTCTGCCAAACGACCAGCCCTTAGAAAATTTTTCCTTCTATCCTACCCATAATACAAATTATTGCAGACATGCATGTGAGATATCAAAATCATCATGTAATTAATATGGCCGTATTACATTACATTTTGCAATATTATCAAATTACTATAATGTTTTTATAAAGTTTTAATATCATATTTACTCTCGGTTCACCATTTAAATAGAAATCCTAGTTTATATAATTTTTATAGTATGAATAATAATGTTTGGGAAACTATATACGTATCCTAAATTTAAGGTGTACAATAAATATGAGTGTTTGATGTATAGTAAATAAGATTATGAGGATTTCGAGGAATGCTCTATTTTTTGCATAATATAATCTACGCCTTATGTATATTGTAATTTTAATTTATATTTAAAATTTACACTACGAACATATAATGAAAATAAAGAGAGCACTCCATTTGTATGAATTATTAAGTGGTATCAAGAATGACTTTATTTTAAAATTCTCCCATAAGATCTACAATATTCATAATTTTCGATTCAAACCCATAAGGCCTAGATCGCAAATGTAATTTTAAACCTACCTAATCCAAACATCTGTTTAAACTACGTTCTTCATTTAAATGATACCAACCAAACAATAGTTTAATTAAAAAAAATTAAATTTTGTTTTACTAGTTCAGTCAATGTATAATTATTTAGTTTAAACGGCGAATCAAGAAAGAGGACTAATACTGAATTCCTTTGGTAGAGGGCGCCCATAGTAAGCATGCACAACCGGGTAAAAAAAAAAATTACCCGGTCAAAAATTCTGGGTAATTACCCGAAAAAATGTGATTTACCTGCTGTGTAATTACCCGGACTTTGTGTGTGTGTGTGTGTGTGTGTTTTTTTTTTTTTTAATTTGGCCTGAAAAAACAGAAGCATCACGGGTGGGGAGGTATTTGTGGGTAAAATATGGAAATTGGCGGGCATTTGTTTTTTGCCAAAAAATGGGACAAAATCTAGGTATTAGCCGGTTTTTATCTTCCACGGAAATTACCTGCCTGGTTGTGCATGCTTACCCTATAGTAGAGAGGTCTAAATCTCAAATTTACTTTTACGCTTTTTAACAAGTATAGAAAACCTAGAGACCATTTTGTAAGTAAGCCAGGTAAAAAAAATGATTCAAGTATCATTGATACAATATGAATATTTTTGGACAAAATACTCAATTTTTAACTTAATTATTTTATAATGTTTTAATTCTCTTATTACAATAAAAGTAATTTTTTATAATCTCAATGCAAGTTTTCTCTTATAATCTAAAAATTAATTTGAGTTATAAAATTTTGTCAAAAAACTAACTCAAATTAAAATGATCTTTTTTTTTTTAGTTTTTTATTGCTTACAATCAAACCGTCCCCTAATCTCACATCCAAAACCCATTTTATTTATTTATTTTTTATTTTTTATCATCCCAGCCAAAAAAAAAAAACCAAAAACCCCTTTTTCATTGTACATTGTGCATGCATGTGTACATGCACATACATGGTATGGAGATTTTATACATGCATACATGATGATACATGTATATATATATATATGTGTGCATTTATAAGTGTGTGTATCAGTGTATGTATAGATGTATCGACAAGTACAATATGACAGCTGACATATATCGTCCCCCACCTAGCCAGAGACAACTGTCCTTCTGATAACGACATGATTCTACCCCATCCTCCATTACAAATTTACAATTAACAATTACAATTATCTTCTCTTCTTCATCATCAACACACACAATATTACTATTCCCTCTTCACATTCAAACTATACTCGTCATTATTAATTTCCTTGCTACAACTCTACAAACTATATATATATGCTCTCTCTCTCTCTCTCTCTATATATATACCTTGGAATTCTCTTCCTTTCAGTACTTTCAGGTAGCTAATTTGTTCTGAGTTCTAAGTTAGATGGCCAATGGTATATGACTATATGTATAGATATATAATTAATAAATCAATACACCCATATATGTATATATATATATAGTGGGTATTCTTTTGTTCCTAATCTATGGTTCCCATGAATTTTTCTAAGTTTTGTTATTATTGTGGACTAGACATGTGGGGAAGAGATCATTGATATCTTTATATAATCACTTTACTAAGGTTTTAGATATAATTAAGTACTTTAATTATTAATTGATGTGATCGTGAGAGATCTTAGTACTCGAATAACTCAAATGATTTTTGAACTAAATAGTTTTGATGTCCAACGTATTTATATATGCTAAATGAGCAACTTTATAATTATTAATTACAGAACCACCCTAATTAACTTGGAGCACATTTAGATCGAGCACTAAATCAACGCTATCGTAACGTGTTGTTTTAAAGTATATATTACAAATTAGTCACAATTATAGTACCCAAAAATAAGACTTAGAAAAAAAAATGAAGAAGAAGAAGAAGAAAGATTACTAGCACTATTTATTAATCTAATATACAATATATATTAGGGTGAAGTATGGAAATACTCAAAATTTATATAACAATAAAAATAAATACCGAAACTTTTGAAGTAATTGAGTTTCTAGTCAATTCTTAAATTATTTGCACATACTTTGGGTAACTAAGTGAATTACCATCACTTATCACTATGTAAGTGATTGAATCATTGGGTAGTTAGTTATATTTTTTAAAAGACTAGGTAATAACTTAAATTAAGTTTAAAAATTGGGTATTCACTATAATTTCTCTATATATTATATTTCAAATAAGATTACTAGTACTATTTATTAATCTAATATACAATGTATATTATGTTTCAAATATATCAAACTTGATAATTATTTTACACATCTACTAGCTAGCTATATACTTCTCTCTCATCTGCTTTTGAAAATTTCCCCTGTGTCTTTACCCATTCAGTCTCACTCTCACCCAAATTTCTCTAAAGTTTCTTCTCTCACTCTAATTTCTTCACTATAATTTCTCTATAAATTATGTTTCAAATAAGATTACTAGTAGTATTTATTAATCAAATATACAATATATATTATGTTTCAAATATATCAAACTTGATAATTATTTTACACATCTACTAGCTAGCTATATACTTCTCTCTCATCTGCTTTTGAAAATTTCCCGTGTCTTTACCCATTCTGGTATATATATCAGTCTCACTCTCACCCAAATTTCTCTAAAGTTTCTTCTCTCCCTCTAATTTCTTAATTTCTTTATCTATAGATCTTTATTAATTTAATCTCTCTTATCACACAATATTACACCTCAATACAAAAAGATACGACACAAAATAATACCGCTTGCTATCTATCTACTGTTTTTAAAATTTTCATAGGAATCTAAACTTTTATATATGTTTTATTTTTTGTAATTATACTTCAGTTTTTTTTTTTTTCTCAGATGCTATATCGATTCACTCTCTCATACAAAGATTACACGATCGTTCATTATATGAATGAAAACACTATAATAGAATACATCGGATTTTTATTAGCAAAAAAAAAAAATAAAAGAAGAAGAATACATCGGATTTTGATTTCTTTTATAGAGGCCAGATATGACTGTCATAAAAACATAAAGGAAGACTTTATTAACCTTCTCCTTAATAATCTGGGCTTTTCAGAGATCATAGTACATGTATAGTCTTTAAAAAAATAATAAAAAAGGGCTGAGGT
Source organism: Boehmeria nivea var. tenacissima (assembly GCA_018132145.1). NCBI lineage: Eukaryota > Viridiplantae > Streptophyta > Magnoliopsida > Rosales > Urticaceae > Boehmeria > Boehmeria nivea. The sequence goes on along the minus strand of CM030876.1, from coordinate 13,394,833 downwards.
TCAAATTAATTTTTGTTTTTTCTCTTACGTCTTTAAGAATCGAATTCGAAATCGTGCAACTGTAAACATGAGTTATTTATGGGTTATTTATCAGCGGCTGAGCTACGCTTTTTAGGACACAATGATGTATAGTCTTTACAGAGACATATATATATATATATATATATATATATAATACCAAATAATATTCTCAAAGTGTATACTTACCAGTTGAATAAATTTTTTTACACATCTTGTGCATCTATGAAAAACTATATGGAGAAGAATCAAATAAAAAACAGTCTCAGAAACTTTTTTGAGCCAAGATACAAAATTCCCATACACCAGAATATATAACGCCCCTTTTTAAGGTTGATGAAGAAAAAAAAAAAAAAGAAAAGAGGTTTCTTCTTTTCCAACAAAAAAAAAGTATATAAATGAGTTTTTCCAGCAAAAAAAGAAAAAGAAAAAGTGAAAAATAAGTTATTGCCCTTTTTATTTTACATATGATGTGTATGTGTTTTGCCTACAATCATTCTTTTTTTTCCCCAAATTAAGGTAATTAAAGTACAAAAAGGTTAATATGTTAATTGGAGATATGCTAGTGAACAAAATGATTGAAACATATAGGCCTCATAGTATGGGGTACCACGCACTGATCCAACATTATCTGAAAAGAACAAAACCTTTTCCTTTTCCCTTTTCCTTCAAATTTTGGAGCTGGAAAATGCTAGAAAACTAAAATTAATAACTGGATTAAGTGAATGTACTTACTGCGCCTTAATTACCAAAGATTGTACTTAAGAAACTCTCTAGTTATACATATGTAACTTTCTCTAATTTGAAAAATTATTGCCTAGCTCTGAAAAGGTTGCCCTCTAACAAAAATGTTAATATCATGATGTGGTGAAACATTTTCTCTATGAAAATTATCCTCTTTTTTCTTTTCATTTTCAAACTAATTGCATGAAAATTACTCAAATTTACAATGGCTCTTCAACAAAAGGAGAAAAAAAAAAGAAAGAAAAAAAAGATTGAAATTAAAGAAACCTCAAAGGCTCTACACAAGTTTCAAAATTTCAGATTACTTTTTTCTTTGTTTGAACTATAAAAACGATTTTTTTTGCTTGAAATAAGGGAAATGAGACTGTGAGTCGGTTTAAGTCAGTCGTCATTAGCTAGGTCAAAAGCTTGTATAATTAAGGCTTTAATTTATGCTAATTCAGATACGAGCTTATATCATTCCTCGTAATTCAACTTATAGTTAGTTATCTAAGATTTTTAATTGGGTGTCAAAAGTAATTAAATCTCGCGTAATTTGACAATATCATCGGCACGTTCTAATAACTATTTTGTCCCCTTTTATGTCCTCTCAAATTAAAATATGGCAACTCCAAAAAACTTTAAATGTCATTAAGATCGTTTAAATTTATAAGAGCAGCTCCAACGGAGCGCTAATTCACTACTTTAGCTGGAAAAGTGGACTCCAATCCAACGTCAAATATAAAGTTGGTGAACAGTGCTATTTCACAAACTTGATTAAATATTATGGAGTTTGGTGCAACGCCATAGTGTTTTTTTTTTTAATGTATAACTATTGAAATTTAAATAATTAAGTTGCAGCCAATTTTTAAAAAAAATGCAGTACTATTACTCTATTTTTTTTTAGGTAAATTCGTGTAATGCAAAATTTACTTTTACAATGTGATTATTAATTGTTTCAATTAAATGTCATATTGTATAGTACTGTTAGTTTTGTAATATGGTCTTGCAGAAACTACATAATGATTTTATATTATAAGATATACAATATTATCTGTAAAAGAAAGTTTTATATTTGTATGAAATAAATTTGATAAGAAAATATTCGCTTATATATAAAGTAAAATCTGGTGTAATAAATTAGAGATGATAGTATAATTAAGTGAAAGAATTAGTTGCATCATTTTAGAGTTGTTATTAAAAATGGCCTAACAAATTATTTGTAAGACATTGCAATGATATACATGTTCACATTGCAATGATCTGTCATGTTACTTCGTTATGAAGCAAGAAAATAGTAAAAAAAAAAATTATATTTATGACATAATCTGTACCCCTTTTTAAGATCTTTGATTTTTTTTTTGCGTGAAACAATTTTGGACTGTCAATTCACCTTTTTTGTGAGCCTCGCATCTTAAAAAGATAAATTTGATGGTCTAAAATAATTTTCTATCACAAAAACACTACAGAATTCTCCCTTTTTAAAATACTATTACATTAAAAAATACAATTAAGATTCAGCAGTAATTTCACTACAAAACTTTATATTTGTATTCACAACAAATTTATTGCAAAGTTAAAAGTTTATAAAGAGAATATGTGATTAATTTTCAATTATAAAAATCCTTTCGCATCAAGGGCCGAGATTTTTTAGGAAGTGCCAAAACATGTAATAAACATATCAGTAGTTAAACTAAATTTGATTTTCATGATTTGCGAGATATGCTTAGTTTAACTTTCAATTATTTTGTGGCCGTATGTGATATATCACGTATATATGTATGTGTGTGTATACAATTTTAGTGAGAGAGTGTGTGTATATATCGGTCAGGCAAAAGGTAAGGCGGTTTTCCCGCCTTTTGAAGGCAATGGATATCTGAATTATTAACTGAGGCATTGCAGCTTTTTCTTTTGCATAAGTTTTCTCTTTCTCTTTCCATTTATGTCCTCTCACAGTCACATACTCTCTCTCTCTCTTCCTTTGTTTTATTTATTTATTATTTGTTTCTTAAATTCACATTTATGAATTATTTATTTATTATTTATACATGACGCACGTGCTACGTCGTGGGAAGCGACCGGGCTTTTGATTTTTTTTATTTTATTTTTTCCGCAAAGGATCGAGCTTTTGAATTTTGATTACACACAAGTTTTTGCACTGTTAATTATTTCCAGTCTCTCACGCGCCTTGTACCTCCCCAACAAGAATCAACTATTTTCTTCTCTATGTGTGTAAGTGTAACTGTGAATTCAATAATATTTTTGGAAAAGTTCTTCAATATTTTATACATTATAATAGTTTACGATTTTACATTATAAGATTTATATTTTCAAAGACGTAATTTTTTTAAAAAGTAAATCGGAGTCATTCACGACATTGTCCACTATTGACTATTGAAGAGAAATTGCAGTAAATAGTATGTTTTCATATTTTTAAAAAATAGCACATGTTCATCAAAATATTAAAAAAAACATTAATAGGAAATTTTATGACAAAAAAAACTTAACACATTTATAAAATCTCCCTTAAAAAATGTGTGGGACAGTTATAATGACAACTAGGAATAACAGTTTTTTTTTATTTTATAATTTTGATAATTACTGGACTATATCTAATATGATGTTAATGTATATCAACGCAAAAGATAGTAATAAAATAATTTATGCACTGTCAGTTATACATCGTCGTTTGTTTATATATCAAATTTTAATAGATCGTAACTGATTGTTATTTATATATTTATATTAAATATTCGTGAATATGACTTACAATAATATTTAATTTACCGTACTTATACATTAGAATATTGTTTTATCAGATAACATATAAAAATGATAGAACTGATAGCTTCTTTTTTAGTACTTCATTTTCATTGTTATATGATTAGTCAAATGTAATTCGTAATCTTAATGAATGAATCATAGACTAAGACTAAGTTATGGACTTAACCTAATTTATAGGTTTTAATTGTTAAGTAGGATGATGAACTTTTTTATTTAGCATTAAAGAAGTTAATTATTTTCTATTTCTGATGTGGGACTCGTACCATCAGTCATGAACTTGTTTAAAGTAAAATGCTAGATGGCATTATGGCGCATTCGTAAACTAAGGTAAAAAGGATCATTTTTTTTTTTCAAATAAGTATGCTATATATATTGTTTCAATCAATTTTCTTACCATTTTCTTTACCATATAATATATTATTTTCTTTCCATTAATCCCATTAGCAAAATAGCTTGTTAAAATAAAATCTTTAAGAAAATGACAAAACTATTTAAAAATTAAGTTATTAGCCACCAAGACGATTCATATACATTCATACTGCCCAAAATACCTTTGTTCGTCCAAATTTTATTACAATCTGTGACAAGTATTGTTACTTATTTGTTACTACATGTAACAAAAAGTTGATACAAATCGTAACAGACAAACGTGTAATAAAAATTAGATATTTTGTTACATATGTGTATCAAATTTTGTCTGTGACGGTTTATATCAAAAGTTGTCACCTATTGTAATAAAAATTGTTACAGTCTGTAATATTTGTTTCCTTCTGTAACAAAGGACAACCCAGTCAATGTATAATGTCTAAAAAAATAGCGAAAAAAAATGACTAATAGCTTAATTATGACAAACTCATGTCAATTCTTTAAAACTAAGGCTAAAAAAAAGCTATTTAGCCCAAAAAAAAAATAGTATTGCAAATTGATAGATCAATAGAAGAACTCAAGTGTTGTGATTGAAACATGCTAATTAACTTTATCCCTTAAGTTTGACCAGCATTAAGTGCCTTGAAATAAGTGGATTTTACTTATATAATATGAGGTAGCAAGACCAACAATCGATGGCACTAAAGATGTTAATGTAGCAATTAATGTGTCATATTTTTATTGGTTAAATATTAAATTTTTTTATTAAAGTGACACATTTATTAATAATAATATGATACATGAGTTTGTATTAAAAAAATTAATATGTGTAATATTGATCTTTTGGTAGTGGTATATAAAAAGTTATTTAGTGGTGGAGCCACGCGCGTGATTAGGCGCGTTTTGACAGGCAATAGGCAAAGTGATGAGATTGTTGGTGGGTATATATATATATACATTTTTATTATTATTGTTGTTATGATAATTTAGGGTTTAGTTATATAGTTATAAAGTAAAGGGAATAAACAGTTGATAATTCCGAGGAAAAGAGTCTTCTCAGCCCAGCCTTAGCACTAAAGTAGAAATCCATAAAAAGGCTACAGACAACGAAACCCATTGTCCCTTTGTCTCTCTCTCTCCCTCTCTCTCTCACTTTCATTAGGTGATTTTCTCTTAGCCTAGTTAATTAATTTGTCACGTAATTCGCTCTCGTTTACAATATGAAGTGATAGTGAAGCCGTGTATTACCATGATGTATATAATACCTAAATATATATATATATAGCTAATTATGTAATATTACATAATTACGGTGTTTCATAATTATTATAATTTTTTATAATATTATATTTTCATAGTATAATATTATATGAAACATTAATAACGGAAACTAAAAAAAAAATAAACTTTATATATACTATAAGTAGATGAGATTAAGGGTGGCAACGTGGGACCGGGGAAATTCTCATTCTCGTTTTTTAGGGAAAATAGGAAAGCGGTAAAGGAATGACTCGTTTCTTATACAAATATTGGATCAGCTTGTCATCTCATTTCCATTTTAAATGGGAGGGAATCCCATATTCTCGATTCCCTCCGTTTCCACTAAAAAAAGAAAAAAATATTTTTGTTTAATTAGTAATTAAATTTAGAGTTTTGTAAAGAATTTTTGTAATCCAACGGCCATTATTTAAAAAACCAAAAAGGAAAACATGAGGTGAGAAAACCCGTTTTCGTTTTCGCGAAAACGAGAAAAAAGACAACCCATTTCTGTATTTTATGAGAAACGGGATCCCATTTCTGTCAAATATGGGAAAAGGGAGGCGGGATCTCCCCACATTGTCACTATTAGATGAGATCAACAAATCAATAATCAAGATCTCCTACATCATGTGTGATTTTTTATTTATTTTATTTTATTTTTTGCTCAATTGCGGCACCATGATGCTAGGCACCATATAATTAGCATTGCTTGACTATTCGACCATATATAGTCGAGCAATGTTGCTCAATCATGGTCGAGCAAAACTTTGTCGTAGCCCCTAATGCTGCTGGGGTAATGTATTAATTAATTATTTAGAACCATATGTTTCTCTTTGCACTCTATATATATTATTTATAATATTATTCTATTTTTTTGTTTTGGATCTTTCTATATTAGTATACTCTCACGTACTGACATGATTTGCATGATAATCGTGAAACAAGTCTGGACTTTTTGGATCATCTTTGATTTTCATTATTAATGCCATTAATAGTCAATTTAGCATAAAAGAATAAAAAAAATTTATTTAATAGTCTAGTGTATTTAGCAGTTATATTATTATTATTATTTAGCTGCAAAACTCATTCAATATAATTATGGAAAATCGTGCTAAGTAATTTATTTTTCAGATCATATTATTTAGATAAATGCAAACAACTCTTTGTCTTAAGTAGTCGTATATAAAAGGTACGACAGTAGATGTATTATTCATTAATCATGATATATTTCTTATATGCTAAAAACAAGTTATTCACCTAAAAAATGAAAGAAATAATTTATATAAAATCAAAACATTTAGCTATGAACTCTTATAATTACTGTCGTTAACTAAAGAAAGAAGAATACAAATAAAAATTATAGTCGTAATAAATTTTCCAATAAATAATATGTGAACATTTTTAAAGACTAAAGTTTAATTTTAATATATGTTAAATTTGATATTGTATTATATAAAATAATACTTTCACTCAAATCATGATATATATAGAACTCTTAGCGTGTGTTTATTTATATATATATATATATATATATATATATATATATATAGCGTGAAAGCACTGCAAGGAATGCATGTGGCCTTGTGTCATATATCGTATATGTGTATAGTTCGACAAATATATGTTTCTTTGTGGGTTTCTGTTTGAGTACTTAAAGACATGATTATGAGGTAGAGACAGCGATATATTGTGTGTGTGTGTGTATATATATATATATATATATATATATGACCGATCTTATCTTTTTTTTTCTTTTTTGGTTTCTGTTCAGTCGATTTCAGTTCCTTCACTTTAGTTTATTTGCGTATATATCAACTGATATACATGATATACATATATATATTATATACATATATGTGTATCATTGTCTTGTTTCTCTTAATATTGTTTCATATTTTAATCTCTTTGATATATATAGATTTCAAGATATCTACACAATGACAATCGTATCAGTTTCGCTATTGCAATGAGAATGAAAAGAGAGTCAAAATAAAGCACAGAACTAAGCATATAACTACAAAAGTTCATAACCGTTCCCTCTTTGGAAGTTTATGGAGCTACACACAAACACATATTTACACACACACATTATATATAATAGGTACGTGTGTGTATATATATATATACAATACAAGAAGACATAGAAAAGCTATATTATCTTACTGTTTTTAACTTTTAGTATTCAACACATTGGAAAGTTTTGGACGCTTCTTGGTCTAAAGAGGAAGCTTTTTACGAGCCGGATTAAAGAACGCTACGTACTAATAATAAAGGGCAAAAAAGAAAAAAATAAATCCTCTCCTATATGTTTGAGTATTCTCATGTACTTTGTCAAGTGTTATACACAATACACATACATATATACGTATATGTGTTATATAATTATGTACCATATGGTTGTATAATTATAACTTCATAACAATATATATGTGTATATATTGGTTTTTCTAAATGGTTTTGAAGTGTAATATTCAAAGCTCTAATTACTGTGTGTACTACAGGTCTAGTTTGTTTTTTTTTTATAATAATAATAATTATTATTATAATTTTCAACAAGGTTTGTTGTCTTTTGATCAACATGTCATACATATACACATACATACATATGTGTGTATGTCTTAGTTATAATTTCTAGCTATTATAAATTATATCTCACTTTTAATCAAGTCTTCATTAGCTCATAAGATTCTGAATACTTAATTAACGTCAAAATCAAACTGCTTACGTGCATGATCAATATATATATATATATATATATATATATACTTACCATATATGTTATATGATATCAAACTCAAAGACAAAAAAGAGAAAAACAGCTTCTGATTTAGAGAGAGAGAGAGAGAGAGAGAGAGAGAGAGAGAGAGAGAGAAGAGTATTCCAAGGCCGAAAGCCCGAAATGAAAATAAATAATATTTAAAAATATCGACCGCTTAAATAATGAGTTGGTCCAATTGTCGTTCCATGTTTACTAATAAAACATTGCCTTCAGGAAATTGGAAAACCCAATTTGTCCCCTATACATATTTTTCACGCCGAGGCGGTACACAGTTTCCAATTGATATATTCGCATATTTAATCTTATTAATATATTATATTAGCAATGTGTGCAGGGCATTTGTTTTAGTACTGTTTGCAAAACAATGGGCTTATAATAATATAATATGACAATTAACAATTATATTTTAGGTAATCCATGACGTTTGGTTCGTTAATCTGTACGGCTGGGTTAAATAAATATTGGTAATTTCAACGACAATAATTCAATTATTCACAACAAAGTTAAAGGCATCACTCTTTTTTATGAAGTCAAAGAAGCTGTGCGATCTAGGGATAGTTGTTTTCCTATTAATTAATATAGTTGATTATATTATATAGGTACCTTGGTATGGTGTAGACACTAACTATGTTATTAGATTAATACAATAATCCTAAGAGAATTTTAAGAAAATAGCAACGGTTTTGTAAAATAATTTTAAAAAATAGTAATAGTTGAAAAAATTTAAAAACTAACCATTTAAAAAATTTCTTATAAAATTTTTACCTAATATCAGAAATTTCTTATAGTAACTTTATGTGTATATTTGTTATTGTCAAAAATTTCTTACAGTTCTAGTTTTTAAATTTTTTAAAACTATAATTATTTTTTAATTAATATACATAGTCTAAAATGACTATTTACCTAATTGATCTTAATTCTAATTATCTGTAAGATTTTACTAAGTATATACGCGATTGTCGTGTCTGTGCAATCACAACCGTCACTGCAGACAACTGTGACTCGCGTCTGTCGATAGCACACAGCTCTTATCTATAATGATGTTCGGTACGCAAATATCAAAGCTAGATTTGCAGCCACCCACATATATATATATATATATATATATATATATTTATATAACTATCCAAGCTCGCTACAAGTGAGAGAGAGGATTCGGCCGGTGGGGTTTTTTTTCTTTTTTTCTTTTTGTGGCGGTTTATACGCAATCATATCTTTGAAAAATAATGTAGCTATTTAAGAAAAGTTAAATTCATAGTAAATTAAGAAAAATTTGCTAGAATACTATTCAAATAATAAGGCACTTCCACCAACTTGGTGATTATTAAACAGTTGTAACAACCGCAACCAAATACACTATAGCACTCACCAAAAATAAAATAAAATCAATCTATCACTCCGTTTGGTACGTCTGGTAAGTAAGATAGAAAAGTATATAGAAAAAAAAAAAAAAAAAGAAGAAGAAGGCAACAGAAAATAGGAAGAAAAAGAAAAAAAAATTGTTATTATTATTTTAATTTAAAAATGTATTGAGATAAATAGTTCATACTCTCTTGGATTTGTTGGTAAAAGTTTCCTTCCATAATAAAAGGAAAAAATTGGTGGCCTAACATACACATTTTATCCTTTCTATTTTTCTTATTACCAAACAACTAAAATGATCTTATTATTTTTCGTCCTTCCTATTTTCAATTTTGTCAAACAGAGTGTAAAGGTAAGTGAAATCAAAGATATTAGATATATATAAGAGAGATATATGCAATACATATTAATTGTTTTGAATACGACACTGGTAGGGTATATATGCCTGTGATGAGAAAACTTCTTGACTGACGGGGTTTTGGTTTTGTTTTGTTTTATTTTTGTTTTTTTTGTTTTTGTTTTTAGTTTTGAAAATATATATTTGATGTGGTTCATAATCGTTTTCTCGTCACATAGTCTTTTTTATTTATTATTATTAGTCTCATAACAAAATTAATAGGAATATTTCCAGGGAATATAGCTAGCTACGTTGCTAATGATCAATTATATTGGATATGGATCATACTAAATATTAACTTAATGTTGACATGCAAGTTAATTAGCAGAGTTTTAATTATAATTAATAAAAGTAATGAAAAGCCGAGAACTGTAGTCATTGCCCAAGACAATATATAATGATAATTAATGAATACGTTGTGTTGTGACATGTGATAAAGATCAGACATATTGATGATCAGTTGCTTCTAAAATGCTCTATTACACGAGTCTCACAATTCTCATTTTATATTCTTAAAAAGCAAAGTCATAGATAGGCCAGGAAAATTTTGCATTGAACATAAATTAATTTTAGCAGAAGATATATATAATCTCTAAATTATATATATATATATATATATATATATATATATGATGAAACCAAATTAATTAACAGTTAACGCATCGCTTGTCTCTTCTATAGTACTGTTTCAGAATTGAAATAATATTTATTCAAAAAGGAAAAGAAAATAGTGGATGGTTACACGTGCCATGCACGTGTTAATCTTTATAATATCACACACATTCTGAATCTGACATAGTACAATGCAATGCCAGTAATATATATATATATATATATATATGAAAAAGCTATAACCTTTATCTCTAGCTATATATGTATTAATATATAGCCAGCTTAATTAATTCACCTGGACAATGGTATAACTGTATAAGCACAAATGTCATGATCAGAATACGCCTAGAGACCTACAAAGATATAGTATATATAGATATGCTGTACAAACATGTGTATGATAGCAAGTCATATGGTTGTATGTTCACGAACAACCTACAAATACAAGATATATATATATTGTTTTTATGAACACACACACGTGTAGTCGTGTATATACATATATATGTATCTGCGTGTATGTTTTTTTTAATGAATGGGAAATGTTTTAAGAACGTGTGCCAATATATATGTCCCAACAAAATTACCATACACATCTCAGATAAATAGGCTTATCAAACAAGTTGGTCTTTTTAATAAACCTCCTCTAAAACAATCCTTATATTATTAAGAGCATAAAACAAAGATATATACAGAAAGTTAGGGAAAAAAAAAAAAAACTGAAAGGGCACAAGTAACAACAAAACAACTCTAATGACATATATGTCAAGAAAACTTAATTTTTACAATCAAATTGAGTTAATTATATACTCATGACAGTACTCACTAGCTAAAAAGTCTGCCACTAAAAGCATGAATTATTATTGATATCATGTACAAGCTATTATAAGTCATGGCTATATATAGTTCTAGTGTTGAGTCGATTTTCTTTTCAGCTTGTGATTATATATATTATAACTTATGGTGTACACGTAATTGAGTTAATATTCTTCCAAAGCCAACCAATAGGTTATCTTGCTATACAAGCAAGTGTCAAATTTTTTGGTAATCAGTATAATTAAACATAACATTATCAACTACTCTTTTAGTACGTGTTTAACTACTATTTCTTATTTTTATGTCCCAAGCATAAATTAAAGGCATTGATCTTGTTATCCAAAATACTAACCAGTACATATAGATATAGTTTGGGCAAACATTTTATTTCAACATATATAATCTCATATGAAAAAAGCACTTTAGACATAGACAGTACCTTATAGTTCGAATTTTACATATCACTAAGTCTTAAAAACAGTCCCAAAAAGTGACATAAGAATACAAAATGACATTATTTAATTTTATAGGGTATAACATATTTAATATTTTTGAACAAGTTAGAAATCCAATAATCTCAAAAAACAGAGGATAAAAGGCTCAAATTTTCAAGAATATTTTAACGATGAGAGATTAAAATGGGGCAGGTAACGAGTATATCCTAGATCAAATTATCATTTCTATCCCTAGAAAATTATCATTTCTATCCCTAGATCAAATGGTGGCAATTTTCCAAAAGTCACGTATGCTCCAGATTAAAAACACCAATAATGATTTATATCTCAAATAATGTGTGGCTTTAATTTCTATCTTAAATTTATAGTATAATAATAGGTAGAAACTCTCAACAACACAAAAAAGTAAGAAATCAATATTGGCCCCTAAAAAACAAATTTATAGTGTAATAATAGGTAGAAACTCTCAATAACACAAAAAAGTAAGAAATCAATATTGGCTCCTTAAAAAACAGTGGCTATGTTTCTCAAAATCCCCCTTTTAATTTGATCATGCGACATTTGACATTCAAATTTACATGTCATACCATTTTTTTATAAGTAAATTATTATATTATCCTCTTCTTTTTCTCTTGTCTTCCTCATTTATAAAAAAAAATAATAATAATAACAATTCGGTTAAATTCACTGGCATAATAGGTTTTTTTTTTTTTTTTTTTTTTTAAGAAGTGGCCATGTTTCAAAAATTTCCTTCATAACAGGCCCAACCCAACATTGGTCACTAAAAAGCCCAAGCTCTCAAACCGGTGAATATCCGGGTCGAACCCGACCCGATCACACTTGTGTCACCTCCTCGATCAGGCCATGATTTTTCAGTAACGGACAGTCGAACACACAAACAACAACCCAGAAAGGAAAAAGAAAGAATGACGAGACTCGAATTTTGGGGTGATGGTTTTTCTTTCTTGGTTCACAAGCTTATCAAAATCCACAAAACACTCAGCCACTGAACAACCCACTTGATACTTTACAGGTATGACCTCAAAAATCTCATCTTTTTTAATTCTTTTTCCCTCTCTTGTGATACGGTTCTTCACTTTGCCATGAAAATCAAAACCCCTTTTTTTAATTTATTTATTTCTTGTTTATAAGTAATCATCTTGTTTTGTCATGTATCAGAAAACAAGAAAACTCTCAAGACCCAGTTCGAGGAAATCCCAAAAAAAAAAAAAATGTTGTGTACGAGGTTTTTTTCAACTTTGATAACTGTGAGTGGAAGAAAATTTAGCACCAACGCTAGTGGCCACATCAGGAAAAGGAAGCAAAGTAAGGCAAAAATGAAACAAAATGGAGCGACTCAGATGCCCAAAACCGAGTGGAATGACCAACACAAAAGCATTATCTCAGCCATTGGAGAGGGCAAATCTGTGTTCATTACGGGCTCTGCCGGGACTGGGAAGACACTCTTGGTCAAGCACATTATCAAGTTGCTGAGGAAACAGTACAAGCCGTCCGAGGTTTGTGTCACCGGGTTCACGGGCGTCGCGGCCTGCGCTCTCAGTGGGCAGACCCTTCACTCTTTCGCCGGCATTGCGAACCCGATTGCGGATAGAATGGATCTCTTGGGCCAAGTCATGCGTAATGGCCATGCTTGTAAAAGGTGGAGGAGAGTCAAGGCTTTGGTTATAGATGAGATTAGCATGGTTGATGGGGAATTGTTCGACACTCTCGAGGACATTGCGAGGGAGATTCGGGAGGCGGATTCGGTTTGGGGAGGTATTCAGCTCGTGGTGAGCGGAGATTTCTTTCAGTTGCCGCCAGTTCTGGCTAAGAAGGATTTGGAGGGTGGTAAAGAGTTTGCCTTTGAAGCGGATTGTTGGAATTCGAGCTTCGATTTGCAGGTTGAGCTCCAGAAGGTTTATCGGCAATCAGATCCGCAGGTTATCAAGTTGCTTCAGGGTATAAGGAGAGGGGAGTATGATCCTGCTGGTTTGGAGTTACTAAGGCAATCTTGTTCCTCGGCTGCGTCGGACTCTTCGATGGTCGAGCTGTATCCGAGGAATAGTGATGTTATGAGAGTGAACACGGAGAGATTGAAGAGCTTGAATAAGGAAACTTTTGTCTTCAGAGCCGTCGATAGTGGTAAAGAGCGTTGGATGAGACAACTCAAGCAAGGGATAGCACCGGATGAGATTACTCTGTGTGAAGGTGCTAGGGTTATGCTGATCAAGAATCTGAACACCCGGCGTAAAATGGTGAACGGAGCCACCGGTACTGTTGTGGGGTTCCATGGTTCGAATAATCCGGCTGGTTTCAGTGAGGATGTTACAGAGGTATCTCGAGAAGGGCTGATGCCAATAGTGAAGTTCGATTTTGGGCTAACTATGTCCATAGAACCAGAAACTTGGACCGTAGAGGAGGGAAATAAGATTGTTGCCAAAAGGACACAGATACCGCTCATATTGGCATGGTCTGTTAGCGTTCACAAGTGCCAGGGGATGACACTCAACAGCCTCAGAACCGATCTCTCCAAAGCCTTTGGCTTCGGAATGGTCTATGTTGCCCTCTCTCGAGTGCGAAGCTTGGAAGGCCTTTACCTGTCTGGCTTTAGTCCATGGAAGATCAAGGCACACCCGAAGGTCGTGCAGTTCTATAAAGACATTGCTACGGATCAGGGTCTGAGTGGAGGGGAACACGATCATGCCGAACGAAACAATGATACCGATAGTAAATTACTCGAGGCTTCATCGATTGAGCAGTAAAGGAGCAAAACTCCATATCTGTTCTTCGGGATATTTGGCATCGCTCCAAAATAATTAGGACAAGTCTCTTGAAGGATAACATATTTGTTGGGTGGTTTCGCATTTTTATTCAATTTGGAATGTGTAAAAAATAGGTCACAGCTAAAACTCTTAGGGGGTGTTTGGTTCGCGGATATTTTAAACAAGGGAATGATAATCTTAAAGATTACCATGTTTGGTACGCGGTAATCTGAGATTTAGGTTAGGTTTCATGGTTGAACAGTGGGAGCCTCCCAAGTCCAGCGGATGTTGAGAGTCTTGCTATCAAATTAGAGGCGTTATTACAATGTTACTTTCTTCTTAACAATTAAACAAACTGATCATGTGAGAGCGAGTTTACTCTCAGATACTACAATATCAAACAAATTGATAACAAGCCTTGATGAAAATACCTCTGATCTCTTTTATCGATTGAAAGAATTTTGGCTAGCATTTCAAATTTTCAATCATTTTCGAGAGAATAATTATAGTTATAACCGATGTCGAAAGGCATGTACATTTTTTTTCTTTCTTTCGATTTCACAGCTAAATCAATCAAGAATCTCATCTCAAGCCAGTAAAAAATAAAAAAAGGAATGCCGTTCAGCAGGTGGAAACGGCGGTCATCGAGTAGAGCGAGAGCGGGAACGACTGCTCGGGTCAGAGCGATCCCTCGTCAGGAATGCCTCAATCCTCTGAAAACATCTTAGTCGCCTGATAACCTGTACAAAATACAAGGTTACAGAGAGATGTCAATAACCTCTGAAGAAGAAATACTGAGATAACTTCAGAGGCAAGGCAAACAGAAATATCCAGAGAGAGAGAGAGAGAGAGAGCACCTTCCATTTCCTCTTCCGAGAAAATTGATTGTAAATGTCCTCTAATCTCTTTATTATTTGCCGGAATGTTGGTCTCTTAAATGGTTTCTCGTTCCAACAATCCACAATTAACCTGTGAAAAACAGAGCCCTCCTTTCTTAAAAGGGTATAGAAGATGAAAAATCCAAGTCCTAAGAAAGTCATTTCCGATGAATGAACGAACACTAAACCTATGCTCCATATAGCTATAACTGAGTGATTTTTAGCGACATCTCTTTTGACAAATTCAGGACCTAACAGTAAGAAATATCAAATCTATTGGCCCGATATAGCTCTTAAACTTGGACTCAAAATACCAAGAAAATCAGTAACGAAACACAATGCTAAAATCAAAGGCAGTCAACAAGCTACCGAAGATGATCGAGCGTTCAAAATGAACTTACTCCTTCAACCCGTGCGCATAACGCCTAGTTGGAGCATTAAATGGCGGGCGCTCATTTGCGACATATGCTTTAGGAACTTCCAGTAGTGGCTTCGAGATAAATGGTAGACACCCTTCAATCATCTAGGTTTGCAATAGAACGACAAATATGATTTGTAAGCTATAACAATTTAGACGTGTCTATTAAGCATCTATAGTAGACACAAATAACATATTTCACATTTGAATAATGAACCTCTTCATTCAGCCCAGGGTATTCAAACTCGAGTTACTAATATGTTTAAACAAGTTTATGTACAATTAGCAATATAACGTCATGTGTTTGGAATGGCTTACACAATGTATGATAACACAAAATGAGGACCAAATCAGAAGAATGAAAAACATAAAAAGTTTTTCTTAGCATCAAATCTTCATGTTTATTCTATCATTCTTCAAACCCACACAGAGCGAGTTATTCGTATTTTCCTCCAATCTCCAAAGAAACCTTACAAATTCTGATCCAATGGACATTTGTTTTATACTCAGAGAAAGAGATACAAGCACAAAGAGAAGAGACAAATTACCTCCTGCAAGATCAGAGCAAATGAAAAGACATCCACTTTGGTATCATATTCTTCATTTCTGTAAACCTCAGGAGCAACGTAGCGCCCTGCTCAAGAAGATTTGATCAAGTCAATGAGCAAAATAAAAATATGGGCAGAAGGACCAAACATTCGGTCAAGTACGTGGAAAAAAAATTAGCTTGTATTGCAACGTAAAATCCAGCCTAAGACTACAAATCCAATATCAGGGCCCAAGAAAAATTTATCTAATAGCATAACTGCACTTGGGTGCAATAGAACTTGTTTTGAATCGGAAGTTGTAAGCACTCTCAAAGGAAGAACTAAAAGGTCAAACCTCATCAACAATTCCAACTAAATGGGACTTCCGTTCTAACTGAATTTCACACTCTTGAGTCCAAAACTTCCCACAAAAGAGATCAATAACATTGAGAATAAAGTTATAAATGGAGGCAACATACAAGACTCATCTTCACAAGTCACAGGTCTGTCTTCTTTAACTGTCTTCGCAACTTTCAGTAGCTTGCTAACCCCAAAGTCTGCAACTTTCAGATGCCCAGAATCATCCCGCAACAAATTACTGTCATCTTATCGAGAACAATGAAGAAAATGTCAACAATTTCGATCATTTAGATGCTGATAACACACGCTTGAGATACAGCAAAAAGTATATGATGTGTAAAATATCTAGCAAATCAACAAAAGTAGCTTTATTTGTGCTTCAAAATTCAGTTTCCTAAGAACTTATCATATTGATGCAGATTTAACTGCATTTCCCAGATCATCAACTTTTGACTAAATTTTAAGATGTAAAAGTTTCAGTTAACTAGCTACAATCTATAGTCTTAAGTATATTTCTCTACTCATGTATTCCCAGAAACCTAACTTATATTGTAATTGCATTAAAAGACTTAAGGAGTATTTTTATGTTCATGACATGAGGGAAATTAAAAGGGATAAATGGATAGAATGACTCCATCCATCCTAATTGACCTAAGAAAGTGCCACTATACGTGCACGCAGGGACAGAGAGATAGAGATAACGTACGAAGGCTCAAGATCTCGATGAATAATTGCCTCAGGTTTATGTTCATGTAAATAATTCATTCCCCTGCAATATAGAGAGAGAAAAAACATGAAAACAACTTTCCAATAAGTTATCACCTATAACAGGCACCACAAAAAACAAATATCCAATTAAAATATCAGCTACAGCAGATACCATCTAGGTTCAGAAACTAAGGACCCAAGAACCAAGAACAGTAACTGTTCTCAAGAGATATCAAAATACATAAAACCATCAATCAACCGGTGATCAATATCCAAGGAGAAGGCCGTTTCTAGTTCCAACAGAATGCTCTATGTTTAAGAGTTACTTATAGATGATATGAAAAAAATTTCCAACAGAGATTTCAAATTTCCAACACTTCTGAGATCTCAACTAAATTATGTATTGAAAATATTATCCAAAAATATGTCATCATTTACTGAAGGAAACAAAATGAAGCTACCTCAAACGCATATGTTACGTAAGAAACCATCATATTACATCCTGGATAAAAACGAAGAAGAATTTCAAACAAAAATTCACTACGTAAACCAGTTGACTGACCTAGCAATGTCTAGCGCAAATCTCAATGCCACTATCGGCTTTAAAGGACCTTTTCTTTTCAGGTATGCACGAAAGTCTCCCTGCAGGAGTGACAATAAAAATGTTATAACAAAAGACATGGATTTCACTTATGTTTTAAGTATAATAGATAACAAAAATTTTGGAACCCTATTTTGTTGCAGAAAGAAATGTTTGAAACATTCAAAAAGAAGAATGGCAGCACACACAAGAAATAAAAGAAAAATATTATTGGCTCCTGAAAGTTGAAAATTGAGGAATTGTTATTAGTCTAAGCTATGCAAGAAAAGGTATATCTAGGAGAGCAATGTCAGAAATGCAAGAATCTTGATTTAAATAATTGAGAACTAATTTCAGAGGAAGATACTTGAAAACCCACTCATTTCTTGTGCAAAATGGCTGAGTTATATAGTGTGTATTCAGTACAATTACTATAATTTAGTTTCAAAAGTATGATAAATATAATTATTTCATTTGACACATAAACCAATCTTTCACTTCACCGAAAATCCTCATGACAAAAACATGATTACATAAGTCAATTTCAGTTATCCGAAAACCACTTAAGTGTTAAAGTAGGGCTCCAACCCAAACTTGAAATAGGAGTAGTTCAAGTATTGCAGTAAAAACTTGCTATATGTGCTTTCTGTTCCCCGAGATTTTCCTTTTTTTTTTTTTGAAAAAAGAGACGGGAGATTTCCTTTCATTCCAAGAAAATAAATACCATTGATATACAATAAGGCATCAGCATCTCGTTTCACATCTTTTCCCTGTCCTACATTGTGATACAATATTGGCCAAGCAGCAAAATGAGGAATGATGATACAGGAAGAAATTGACATAAAAACATTTTTTTTCCCTGTTAAAAACATCAAACCTTGGGTAGATATTCCGTGACAATCATCATTGGACTGCTTTGCGTTACAGCACCCAAAAATTGGACGATATTTGGATGACGTAACTTCTGAAGTAAAGCAAGCTCATCCCTGAACGCCTTTCTGATTTTCCATCAAGTCATCAACTTCAGTCAAAATACAGATTCAAGACCTGGTTTCAGATTTGCATGTAAAAAGGCAATAATATCAGGGTGAGAGAAATGAGTAGAGTGAGACCAACTCACACTTTATCCTCGTCAGTGAATACTTCCTCACCAAGTCTTTTAACAGCAACTTCAATTCCACGCCAAGATGCCATCCGAAAGGTTCCCTTACAATACAATTCATATTAAAAGGCATCAATAAGAAATTGCAACACGTCCTATTATATTTTATGAGATAACTGCAAGTATATATTTCCCAACTTTATCAGTTCCTCTCCATTTGCAGATTTCAAGAAAATGTATGTTATTACCCGATGATCAAAAATGCAATACACCAATTCCAAATACATTCCTAGCACTCTCAATAATTAAATGCACGGACATGAAGAATAAACTAAAAGAAAACTCAAAGCAATAAAGCATGTCCTAAGCGTTGTTAAACACCATTAGGTCAGTAAATTACCTTAGTAATGTCAACACTCTTAGAAAAATCAAGCTCCATGGGATCAATCTCATATTCTGGAACTTCAACTGCATTTTCAACATGCATCGGGTTGGGAGCCACCTAAAATTATAAAATGCAGAATCAAAATAGATACGACAATCAGAATATGACCTGCTGACACTATAAGAGGTACTGGAAAAACTTCCCCGTGGCATCCCGTCGATTATCAGTACATACCGGAAGCTTTCCACCACGCTCCTCCAAAAGTTTGATCACATCTTGATTCTTGTAAAACACGGCATCTGCAAGAGGCTGTTGAGCATAAAAAACATCACTAGGCAATGCTGTTACAAATACACTTGCACTGTTTTCGTGGTTTGGTAAAATGTAAATGATCAAACCACGCTCAAACTACAATTTCCAAAAGTCGAAACCCGAACACACACAACACACACAAGAACGAAGACCCACACAAGAACGAGGTAAAACTGATAGCAAAACCTCCTAATCTCACCAAAGCATTCGTCATAAATCAATCACAAGGTAAATTAATCTCAACAAAACAAGCTCGACTTCGAGCGAAACCGAACTCGACCGCCAAGGATTACAATTGCAACAATGCAGGTCACCAATACAGAGAATGTCACAACATCATTAAACACGAGAACGAAGCCAGATTAAGAAAAGGCAATCATTTTCCCAATCCACAGCTCTTAGCTTCGCAAACACAACCAATGGCAATCGATTTCAAGGTTAGAACACCGACACTAAGGCTAGGAGGCTCACCGTGCTTCCCCAGCTGTCGCGAGCGCCGAGGTCGGCGTGGCGGTCGAGGAGGAGGCGGACGACGCCGGGGTTGCCCTGGCAGGCAGCGACGTGGAGAGCCGTCCGGCCGTCGACGTCGTGGAAGTTGACATCGACGCCAGAGTCCAGGAGCTCCTTGATCCCCTCAACGTCGCCCTCGTTCGCCGCGTACATCAGCCGAATCCTCGGGTCGATCGCCGCCTCCTCCGCCGACGACCACGCCTCCGCGGCGCCGGAGTCCTGCCGGTCGGGCTTCAGCGAGGACTGCTTGCCTAGGGCGAAGCGAGGCCGAGGCGAGCTCGCGACCTCCATTAATGGCGGATTTTTCTGAGCTCTCGTCTCGGGTTTGGTCTCTACGTTTTGAATTCTGTCTGTGTTTTGTATTGAAATTAATTAATTAATTAATTTAATTTAATTGGGTAGTAGTAGTAGTAATAAATGATGAGACAGGCGACAAAGGGAATTATTATAATGATTCGAATTCGAATAGCTGGCATTTTGGTGTGTTTGGATAATTAAATAAGATAATTTGGGAAATTGGGATAAGAATAAAGCAAGGAATAGGTGTTTGAGTAGTTGAAGAGGAGAGAGAGAGAGATGATTCTTCTTTTCTTTTTTTTTTTTTTTTTTTTAAGAGAGAGATGATTCTGATTCGCACTTTTTGCCGTTTGGGCAGTCTCCTAAACTTTCTCCGTTATTATTTATTTTTTGGTCTTTTTGTTTTTGTCTTCTTTCTAATTTTGATAGCTTCACAAAAGATAACATGCTATATATATATTTTTGTATTATGTTGGAATTTTTTGAGTTTGTGATAATACAAGCTTTATTCTTAAGTTTTTCAAATTTGACAAAACATGTCTTATTTTAGTTTTTAGTCAAAAAATATTAACAATTTTTATCCTATAATTGTGTTCTATGATTTCTTTATTTGAATAATTTACGAGATATTAAAATATTGTAATAGTTTAGACAAAAAAAAATTATGCATTTGATCAACGAAAAAGTCATAACAATTTATATACAACGATGAAAAACAAGGTATACAGTTGAAAAACCTAATATAATACACAAGAGATATTTATGATATTTACCCGTATAAATATTGAACAATCAACATGTTAGAATAAATAAAACAAGGGCCAATTAATAAATTAATTATTTTAAAAGTAAAATTTAAAAAATTTAGTCATAAAATATCAAAATTAATAAAATAGTCATTAAATATCTTAATGGACATAAATATTCATGATAATTACTTCAAAAAATCGTCCAAATTAAATAAAAAAATCTCCAAAGATTTGGCTCATTCAACTTAAAAAAGCAAACCAAACTTACTATTATCAAAATTTTCATTAAATGTGATAAAATAAAAATATCTAATTTTTTTAATTTCTAAAACTATGACTAATCCATAAAAAATTAGTCTAAAATTTGGCTAAATTCTTAAAAATCATTATTATAATTATTATTATTGTTATTTTTAATACGTCAAATACCATACAATGTTTTTCTCTAATACAGTGCACTAAAATGTATAATAAATTTACGATGCACTAAAATGTATCATGCATCATTTTATAGATATAAAACTGTTTTGGATTTATGTGCGACATAATTAGGGGTATAAGGCACCGCCTTCACGAAACGACAACATAGGGCGAAAACGACAGTAAAACCTGATAAGCTAGCTAAAAGGTTAAAATATGAGAGAAAAAACTGTGAGCGGGCATAGTTTCTCAACCCGGTAAATAGACAAGCAAGTAGAACAACGACATAGTTTTTAGGAATATTTTTAATTATTTTTCAAATGTGGGATATTTTTGTAATTAATGGTTTACTCTAGTCTAGATATATTATTAACTAAACGTTAAAAGACGACAAGGAACTGAAAACGACATGAAGTTAACGACGGTGAATTAAAACAACAGAGAAATAAAAACGACGGAAAAATGTAAAATGACAAGATGATGAAAACGACAGAAAATGGTAAGAAATTTTACATCATTTAGTCAACGAAAAACTATATATATATATATATTATATATATTTTGAAGAAAGAAAAAGTAACTTTTGTAATTTGAAAAAGGCTCTTGGTCATTTTATCGTCGATATTTCAAAGAAATTGTCATTGTTTAACATCATGTAGTAACAGAAAGTGTGAATTAACTAAATAGGTTATTTAAGAAAATATTTTTTAAATTTTAGTTAATATTTCAAAAAATTAAAAAAATAGTATTCGTCAAAGTATAAAATGTTTGTATAAATAACATCTTTCAAAACAACTTGACTAATATTTTCATAATAAATAAAAATATTGACAATATTTTTTTAAAGAGATTTATCAAATAGTAATTTATTAGATGATGTTTTAAGAAAATAACCAATATTTTAATTAATTAAGAAAACAATTCATATTTTTTAAAGAGATTTAGCAAATAGTCATTTATTAGATGATGTTTTAAGAAAATAACTAATGTTTTAATTAATTAAGAAAATAATTATTTTTTTAACTATACAATGATGTGATGTTATTTTCATCCTTTTAATATTTTAAAGAATTAATGACTAATTTCTTAATTTTTAAAAATATTAATTATTTTCTTAAAATATAGATTGTAAAAAAATCAAATACCAAATAGACTCATTTTTAAATCACTCAACTAAAATGACTTTTTTTTTTTTTTTTTTACAAATTTCCCTTATAGATAGAGTTTTTTTTTTTTCCCTTATAGATATGACTATTTATTTATTTAATTCCCCCAAAAAATTTTTTTTTATAACAACAAAAAGAAAACAATGCCCCTCTCGAACCCCAAAAATACCCATTTTTATTTTTTAATTATTATATAAATTAAAGCCTTTCTCAGGCTAGGGTTTTTCGTTTCCCTCCAAGTAGACCAAGTCTCTGTATTTCCGGTCTCCGACGAGATCAGCCAGTCCCAGCTAAACCCTAATAGGTACTTCGTTCAATCACTCTCGAGCTTCTTGTTTTTCGTGTAGATTAATAAGCTCTGTTTGTTTACCGAGAAAGTTGTTTTACAAGCTTCGCTTCATTGTACTCCATCACGGTCAACGAACTTTCCTTTTTTTTTTTTTGTTTTTCTCGGCATCCAAACAGAATATGACCGCCCTTTGGCCGCCGAGATTGAGCGGAGTGACAAGAAGTTTTTGTTGAATTTGATGCGTTTTTATCTCGGTTTTTGTACTAGTCTCTGTAGCTTTTATGTCCTAAGACTTCTTTTCCTAGTGTGTGTGTGTGGTTTTTTTTTTATTTTTATTTTTCTGAAAAGTGCATTCACTAAGGTTTTTTCCTGATTGAATCGTATATAGTTTTTTTCTGGATATATATCACTAATGAATATGTTTGGTGTATGTGGAATTTCCATTCCCGTGAGTGGGTTTTTTCATTTTCTTGTATCATATAGGAGACAAATTAGTGACAAACTAATCCTTAGTGTATTAGTAATTTAGGAATATATTTAAATTCTTATTTGCTCCTCTCTAATGGTTGTACCTTATTTTCCAAGTACTAATTCTCAATGCTGATTTCTTCTAGACGAAGAAGTTGATGCCCAGTATGCAAACCGAAAATTCGGATGTTTCACGAGCAGAAGAATACAAAGTCCAGGCCAATGAAGCATTTAAAGGTCATAAATCATTCTTCTGGAATCTGCTTCTAAGGTTATCATTTTATTATTTATATTAAGTATTTATGATCGAGGTCTTGTGCGAGCCTTAAGATGCATAGCTTTCCTTGACCTTATCCTTCTATATAATTAATTGCAGTTTCTACCTTGTTTACTTAGCAATTTCCTAATTATCAAACTGAATAAACTTGAGTCCGCTCGTATATCATGACGTCAGTGCCAAGACTTCTAAGGTTGAGATATGGGCTCGGGGTCCAACTTGGTAGTATTTTAGGTGTATTAGTGATGCCATAAAAAGGAGTATACTACTTTTTTTAATAAAGAAAAAAAGGGTATTGAAATGAACATTCTAGCTAGCCAATGTTTTATGTTACTCATCTTTTCATCCATTGAGATCTTCTCCGCTTTATACTTTGAACAGCTATCCCGTGGTTAATAACAGTTTCAGGCCATCTGATGTATTTTTTCCCCCCTTTGGCTGTGCTGATGGTGTAAATTTTTTTCTTCAGCCCATAAGTATGCTCAAGCTATTGATCTGTATACAAAAGCAATCGGAGTAAACAGTCAGAATGCTGTGTATTGGGCGAACCGTTCATTTGCTCACATTAAATTGGAGGAGTATGGTAGCGCCATACAAGATGCTTCGATGGCTATTGAAGTTGATCCTAGATACTCAAAGGCATGATTTGCACGTTGAATTCCTATAGCTACTTTGCATCTAATTACTTTTGATCATGTTTTGTGATGCATTTTTTTTTTCAACTTTAAAAACAGGGTTATTACAGGAGAGGTGCTGCTTATCTTGCCATGGGAAAGTTCAAAGACGCACTTAAAGATTTTCAGCAGGTGTTTTTTATTTTTTTCCACCCCAACTGTCTTTTTGTTTAATAGGTTTGAAGAAAGTCCTTGAAGTTTTACTTACAGTAAGCAACTAAATGTTGATTTTTTAAATTTTTTGTTAGGAAAAGAAAATCATGCAAATATGTAAATCATTGGCCAGAAGAACATTTATGATTTTGTTGCTCATCTTTTGATGCTTATGTATAACTAGTTCCAATTTCTCGTAAAACAGGTCAAGAAATTGTGTCCAAATGATCCTGATGCTACCAGGAAACTGAAAGAATGTGAGAAAGCCGTAATGAAGATTAAATTTGAAGAAGCAATTGCTGTACCGGAGTCTCAAAGGCGTTCTGTTGCAGATTCTATTGATTATCGTTCTATAGGTAATAAAACCATTACCATTACGTGTTTTCTTTATTTCTTTTATTTCTTAATCAATCTCGGGTGTCCTTATCTATGTTGTTGTTAAAAACATAATGGTATTTAAAATTGTTTAATAATCAATTCTTCCTATATCTTAAATTGTTTTACAATAAAATTGGATGAGTTTATTGTCTTTTGAATTTGCACATCTGTAGTTTGATCTTTATTTCTTCTTTGAATTTACAGAGGTTGAATATTCTAGGCAATTTTTATATTTCTTAGTTTTGAATCAGTACTATTGCTGATTCATGTTTACTTGTTTTGATTGTTTGAACCCAATTCATTGAACTGTAGCTATCCGCATTGTATGAAATATGAAGTGAAGCAGCAAAATTTAGCAATCCAAGTCTAACTAACTTTATGATTTGTTCTTGAGCAATGCACGTTGGATGTGGGGGCTCGCGTTCCATACATCTTGTTAATAGGCCTTTTAGGTGTTCACTAGTGGGTTTGTATTGTACATATTAATGGGCCATTTTGTTCATAATATTATACAATAAATCATAATTATAGATTATGTCAACCTACAAGAGGCCAGACATGATGTGGACACCATTGCTTACAAAGAATTCCTCTATTGCTAGCTCATAGATAGCATATTGGTTCTACTTTCGTACGTTTCTACTTTCGTACGTACATGTAATTTCCTAGACACTTGTTTGATTTTGGCATGAGGGTGTCATGTGTGCCACAATAAGGAAAGTTTCATAGCATGCATGTAATTGTCCACTCGATCAATGCAAATGACACTTCTTGTTGGCGTTTAAAATTTTCAAAAATTAGCTATACGCGCTACAAGCTTGTGAAAAAACTGAAAATTCTATTACCTTTGCCAACAACCTATATTTTGATTTGTCGGAGTTTTGGGGTTCTAAAAGGCTAAATTTAATAGATGGCATGATTTGGAATGTTACTAGGTATAGCAAAGTGCCATGTACCAGAGGGAAGTGTGAGGTGTCAAGTTGAGCAACTTAATTGCCTAAGTAGCCCTTTAAGGAAAACCACTTTTGAGAAAATTTTGTGGAGCCTTAGCTATTTAGGGTATTTCAGCTGCATTAAGATGTAATCAAGATAAGAAGTACAAGGATTGGCTTTTGCAGTCTGATTTTTGCCAATGAAGATTAATTAGTACATCGGCCATTCTGATGATTAGCATTATGTTTATCATTTTATTCTGAACAATTAACTAGTTTATTTTAGTATTCTATTATTATAGGAGCAGACCCCACTCCATCATCAATGCCCACTGAAGTGGCTGTAGCAGCAGTAGCAGTAGCAGCTGTGGCGGCAATGGCAATGGTTATGGGAACAACAGCAGCCACAGTGGTAGCCACAGTATTGGTGGCGCTTGGGGCATGTTGGTGGCCTGGCTGCATTGGTGGTATCTTTACCAAGAGTCAAGTACATAACCTAGGTTTGAGTTTGCAATAAGTCATATTAACTCTCTTTAACACCAACACTGAACAAGCTTTAAGGTTCTAGGAATTGAATGATTTATGACTTCATCAATTTATCTACATGGTTGGACCTGCCATTGAAGATCACACTACTAGTTTCTTTAGGTGTACATTTTCTGAGGCAGCGAAGGGAATTCAGTTCATTGTCCTCTTGTGATGTGCCTGGTAGCATGCAGTGGGAAGGCACTGTATGATATGTGCTATTCCTTGATGATGAGTGACCACATCTTGACTTCATTATTAGTGATTCAGCAAAGCAAAGTCTTGAGTATAGTTCAGCTGCGTAGTTTAACTTGACTTCTTTAGCTTTCTTAGTTGTCCAAGTTTGTCCTACGTCTTCAGAGCTGACTTTACTTTTGAGTTTGTGCTTGGCTCTGCAATTCTTTGGATTGGAAGTTATGATGTGAACTGCATATAGTAATGTCCAACGTAGAGAATTGTAGTTCATTTTGCCCCCGATGTAGGCCATATTTGTAGTTAGTATGCCTGTATCAAAATTCACTTTAGCATTGGCGTAATAATTCTGTGCAGAAAAATTTGTTTGATCACATACCGGTAAAAAGATATAGCAATGAAAAGTCTGTTAATAATGCCATACAAAGTGGAAATGCCTTTATTATGACTTTTGGTGGGCGGTGAAGTTATTTCTGTGAGATATTTGACTAAAGAAAGGGTAGTTACCTTTACAGTTGAGTTCTCTGTCTAGTGTTGTTGCGTTCACAAGTAAACTTGTTACTTGTTGGGCTTGGAACAACATCTGCACAGGAAAACAAAATATTTATGTTTTTTGTTTAATAGTATATATGGTTTAGTGTTTAATTTCCAAGAGTTGGGTTCTTTCAATTTCGGTTTACTTCTTTTACTCTATGTACTGATTTTTCATCATAGTTAACCCTTTCCGTTTCATAGGAGCTTAATAAGTTCTTTTACCCCATAGTTAATTGTTAAGTTGCTTTTCCTTTGGCATCCAGATGTGGAGCCACAATATTCAGGTGCAAAGATAGAAGGAGATGTTGTTACACTTGATTTTGTGAAGAAAATGCTGGAGGATTTCAAGAACCAGAAGTGCTTACACAAACGGTATAGTGGAAACTGGATTTCCATTGTTATATCCTGTTCTAAATTTATGTTGAGACCCCTGTTCTTAACTTGGGTTTCTACATTATAGATATGCATTCCAAATTGTCTTACAAATAAGGGACATGTTGCGAGCGCTCCCCTCTCTTGTTGATATTACCATTCCCGAGGGCAATCACTTTACTGTTTGTGGTGATGTACATGGTCAGGTAGATGTTTATACTTACAAGTTTTCTTATTTAGCAAATTATGGCGTGATTTAAAGCTTATAAGAAGAACGATTGGAGGGAGTGACATGAATTGAACAGACCTGATAAGTAATATTGTGTCTATCTAGTGGAAAGTGGTGGTTAGTTATGCCTAGAGACCAGTACCAATCATATATCTCTTTATGCAGAGTATTCATGCCTCGTGAACTAACAAATTCTAGTAAATCAATATGCAATTAAAGCAGGCTTATTATAACTTGTTTGAAATACTATTTGGAGAAGCTTAGCTGACATATTTTTCTGCTTTTTTTTTTTTCTAATTTGTCATTTCGTATATCGTAATTCTGTAATTAAAGTCTTATTAAATTAATGTGACTTATGATAGTCCAACATGATGATTGAAAAGGTTGCATTTTGAGTTAACTTTGTTAATAACGTTATGTATTTGAGTATGTAACTCTGGTACACCTGCTTTTGGTGTCAAAATTTCCTATTTATGTTATTGTACATGTGCTTCTAGAAGATTCCCTGTTATCAAATTGCTGCCTATTTATTTTTCATTGTTTCTTCTGTATTCAGTTCTATGACCTCCTAAATATCTTCGAGCTTAATGGGCTTCCTTCTGATGAGAATCCCTATTTATTCAACGGTGACTTTGTGGATAGAGGATCATTTTCTTTGGAGGTCATCCTCGCACTCTTTGCATTCAAATGCATGTCTCCTTCAGGTAAACCCTCTTGATTTCTTAATTGGTTCATGGTTCATTGGCTTTTTTCTTTTCCTTTTTCTTCTGGTTTATAAGTTTACTTGTCACATTCAATTAGCTTTTTCTTCCAATTCTTCTCCGCAATGAATGGTCCTGTTGTCCAATAAGTAAATTTTTTACTTTATTTGTTGTTAATTTTATTTAATATTTTGTAATTCCTCACTTCTCAGTCCTGACTCGTGAACTTATTGGTACTTTTGCAGCCATACACCTTGCTAGAGGAAATCATGAAAGCAAGAGTATGAACAAGATATATGGCTTTGAAGGCGAAGTGCGCTCCAAGTTGAATGAAACGTTTGTGGAACTATTTGCCGAAGTCTTTTGTTGTCTACCTTTAGCTCATGTAATTAATCAGAAAGTGTTCGTAGTTCATGGCGGTCTTTTTAGTGTTGATGGGGTGAAACTCCCTGACATTAAAGCAATTGATCGTTTTCGCGAACCTCCAGAGGAAGGTAAGAAGCAAAATTTTTATTATCCCAATGGTTCCTTGTGCAAAGATATAGAGTCAAGGCTCCTAATTTATATAAGGTGGTGTAATTTTAGAATCTGAAATCTGACTGCAATAGGCACGCCAAATTATAGATAAAAAAATATGATTTTGCATGTAATCTATGGATTTATTTTTTTTAATTCTGACGGACGAATCTGTATTTCCTTTCTGTTTTTTGTCAGGATTGATGTGTGAATTGCTATGGAGCGATCCACAACCTGGATTGGGAAGAGGCCCTAGCAAACGTGGTGTTGGCCTTTCTTTTGGTGCTGATGTAACAAAGAGATTTTTGCAGGAAAACAATTTAGGTATGTGTTTTCCCCCCCTTATTGTCCATATTGGGTCCTTAAGTTGTCATTGACCTCACACGCATTTTGCACAACAACAGATTTAGTTGTCCGCTCTCACGAAGTAAAGGACGAGGGTTATGAGATTGAGCATGATGGTAAACTCATCACTGTATTTTCTGCGCCAAATTACTGCGATCAGGTAATTCTATGCCTTGTTTTTGACAATCACAACTAGTAAGCTAATATTACTCTGAAATAGCATGTCAAAAAATTAAAGGAGGGTGGTGTTCACTTTATCTATTTATTGCGGAATATCTTGAGCTTAAAGCTTTCGTTCACATTTATTTACATGTAATGCTGATATGAAACTTTTCTTTGCAGATGGGTAACAAAGGTGCCTTTATACGTTTTGAGGCACCTGAATTAAAGCCCAACATTGTCACTTTCTCAGCAGTGGTAGGCTGTGCTTCAAAAGCTGCTTTCCTTTGGCTTAATTTTCTTCTAGATTAAGATGGTAACGCGTCTAATTTTTTCTCTTTGATCGAAATTTCCAGCCGCACCCCGACGTCAAGCCGATGGCCTATGCAAACAACTTCCTCCGAATGTTCCAATAGCTGACATGGCAGACCATGATTTGCAAGTGCTCCGTTCGTGCTGCTTAACTACAGATTTTATGCATGCCTGGGAGGCCTACTGGAGAAACCGCTGGTTGACAAAACGTGTGTTTCGTGTTTGTGATGATCTCTAGAGACTCTTAAATTCATTTATTCTGTTTTGTAGTACTCGCCAATAGGAAGAATATTTATCGGTTTCGTTTGATGTTGTTTTCCGTTGTTCTGGCCCAGAAGTCGGGTTAGATGAAAGTGCACAAACACAGGAATCTGCTCGCTGCAATTGGTGCTCTAATCTGTATCTATTACTCTCATATTGGTTCTTTCTTATAGATTGTCATTCTGTGTTTCAGTTGGAGACTAAGAGTTGCAGTTCTACATGTAATACAGAATAATACATGCAAAAGGTTATTTCTAAATTATTGTCTTAACTTTCTCCATCTGAAATCAAATTTGTTGCCCTCAGGAAAAAAAAAAAAAAAAAACCCTGCAAATTGTCGGTGAAAATATTGAGTTTCCCAAGTTTAAATCTGCAGAATGACTCTCAAATCTCAAAGTTGGACCAAATCTAAGGTGTACTAATTTGATTATTGCACATTATATATTTTGTTGCTTATTGACGATATATTATATTGTAAAATTTAAATGGAGGATTTTGATGTTGGTGTTGTGCTTTTTATTTGTATTATGGTTGTACACCATAAAAATAGAGTAGAAATTAAGATAGTACAACACTAGGGTATAAATTATTAGAATGGTCTCTTTTTCCACTAACCTCAAATTTTTAAATTTTACGAGATGATCAACTGGCAATTTGCAAATTGAAATTTGTTGGTGACAGTTAAAACTTGTAATTTATTTCTGCTGGTTAGAATTTACCCCCATTTGCCCCACTCATCCAATTCCATTCTATTTTTTCAACTTCTTAATCTTATAAACCATTCTATTCTATTTTTTTTTTCAATTTTTCAAATCCCTATACAATATCTTTAAATCTCAACCATTTATACCACATTGAAATTTACAAAATCAAACCATTATAATCATTTTTCTAATCAATTTCCACATCGAGATAGTATACATAATCACTTCACTTCAACAATTTCCACATCGAGGTAGTATAAATTGTTGAGATTTAAAGATATTGTATATGGATTTGAAAAGTTGAAAAAATTGTTGAAAAAAAAAAATGGGATGTGATGGATTGTAAGATTAGAAAAATTGAAAAAAATAAAATAAAATAGAATGAGTGAAATATGGGTGCCAAACAAGGATAATAGCCATCAGTCCATGTCTACCTTATATGTTGGAGATGGTTTGATTAGTCTTTATGGTATAGTTGTAACAAGACCTTTTTCATTTGCTACTTTTGATAATAAACAAAAACTCAATCCTTTGTCAATGTACAGTTATGTAAGTGGTGAAGCGGAGAAATAATTATATTTTTTTTAGGAAAATTCTCTGATGGAAAATAATTGTGGTGGGCAACGATTTTGTATCGTCAGATTTACCTTTTTAGTGGACCATACGGAATAAAAAGGTAAATCTGATGATCCAGAATCGTTGCCTATCGCAATCTTTGCCCACCAAAGACGCTTCTTTTTTTTAGGACTTTGCTTTTTAGTGAATGGTTGCTAATTTTTGTTATTTACTTAGTGAAGAATACTTATTGCACTATAATATGGTATTTCTAGATTCTATACATTTATATAATATAGGAACTGCTGCTTCTCACCATACAAATTGGTTTTATGGATTCCTATTTTTTGTTTTTAAATAATTTCACTTTGATAAAGAAAACTAAGGGTGAACATCGGTCGGTCGGGCGGGTATCGACGGTAATTTTCTCGTACCTGAGCTCGGTCGGGGATACATGAAGGAGCTCCCGAATTCATCCGTAGAACACTCAGTCGGGGGAGCTTCGGGTATCGATCGGGTACGGTCGGGGACGAGTACGTTACGCCGCGAAAGATGCCGCTGGTCGCGGGAGGTGGGGTGGTGTTCCTGATGGAGTCGGAGCTGGGGTCGTCGACGTCAGAGGTGGTGGCGGGCGTTGCGAAGCAGCCACCTGCAGCGGGCGACGCCACGACGGGGAGAGCTCGGTGCTCGAGGCATGGAGCGTGGATGAGAGCGCGGAGGGGTTGGCTTGCCGTCGAAGTTGGAGCAGTGACGGATGGAGCTCCCGCCCGTTACGACCACGACAAAAGTATACACACACACACACACAGCTTCAGTGGGGGTCGGGGTCGGGTATCGACCGACCTTCACGACGACCACCCGAACCCGTCCATCAATGAGTGATGTTCAGTCGGGTTTCGACCGTGGTACCGTCGGGCGGTGGTGGTGGCCGAGCTTTTGGTCGAGACGTCGGTCGTGATAACGTCGGGGTCGGAAAACCGAACTTTTTGTGCAGGCCTAAAGAAAACTTTGTGGAAAGTATTTAACCAACGGTAGTGAAAGGAAAAATAAAGAATTAAACAAAATCACAAGATTTTTAAAAAAATATAATGAAAGAATGCTTCATTTTTTTTTAAAAAGCCATTCCGCAAATAATAATAATAATAATAATAATAAGAAAAATAAAATAATCCCTCACAAAAGACCTTTTCTTCATTCGAAATTATAGTCTCGAGGCTAAAATTAAAAAATAAAAAATAAAAAGGGACAAATTCCAACAAAGAAAACTCATTTTTATTTCAATTTTTTTTTTTTTAAGTTTATTAGGTTTCCAAACCTAAATTACAAAAGAAAAATCCCAGTCGCCGCTTTCTCTTATTCCCTTATCGCCTCTCCGTCGTCGTTTTACTCTCTCTAATACTCCAATCCAGGTTCTCAACTCTCTCTCTTTCTCTCACTCAGTTTTGCCTTTCCATTTTCCTCTCTATTTGTTTTAGTTTCGAACAACAATTTCTTTTTTTTTTTTTTCCCTTTCGAATAAAACTATTTTTATTTTCCTTATTGTGTGTGTTTATATATGTGCGCTTAAACGGTGTCGGTTCTTCTTAAAAAGAGAGTGACCGAAACGCAGTGGTTTTTGCTTTTTTTCTTTTTTTGCGATTGGACTCTCCAAACGGCGTCGTTGGCTCTTCAGATACCAAATATCCGAGTTTTCCCTTTTCCCGTCCCTGAATTCCTCGCCGCCGGCGCATTCGTCTTCTTTTTCCGGTGACCTATTCCAAACCCTAGACCAACTCAAAAATCCTCATATCGGTGTGATATAGATATATCAATCATGTGCGATTGACTTGAGTTTTCATTGAAGGTCAGTGTATAGAAGTTTTTTTTTTTTTTTTTTTTTCCAGTTGGTAGAACCTGTTTGCAGTGTTTGAGTAGTTTATATATATATATATATTGGCTCGTAAGTGGTTTCATTTTCAATGCAAAAGTTTTGTTTGTTTTGAAAGCAATGTTATGTTTGGTCTAAATTGTTGTTGAACTTGTATTGGTTCTGTATTTAAGCCAAGCTAATTCAAGCTCTTTCTATGTGTTGATTTACACACACATATATATACACACATTTTTCCCATGAGCCTATAGATTTTGTTCTTGCCCTTGTTTTGTGGAACTAATATGCATTTTGTGCTTAGGTTAGATTGATTTTTTTCCCATGTCACAAATGGAAGTAACGCTGGCGGACCCGTACGGGACGAATCCGGGACCGATCGATGGTTCGGTGCTCTATGATCAAGAGAAACATGTTTCCTCAGCAGTTTGGGATGGGCAGGTGAAGCTTAATTGATGGGCATTAACTTTGTTTTTCGTTTTTTCTTCCGAATGTTTTTGTTGCTCTCAGCAGTGGTTGTGTTTGAATATCGGTTGCAGGAGCGCGGTGCGCTGAGATGCCACGAGCACACTTCGAAGCTCGACCAGTGGACTCTTAGTCGAAAGCAAATCGAGTTGGTGGAGAAAGCGGGGTTTGGGTATTTGAGATTGATCCCGGCAATAAGCCTCGACAATCCGCTCATTTCGGCGTTGGTGGAGAGGTGGAGGAGAGAGACCAATACGTTCCACTTGAATGTGGGAGAGATGACGGTGACCCTTAAAGACGTCGCACTGTTGCTTGGACTAGCTATTGATGGAGAACCGGTGATCGGTACAACTTACACCACATGCCACTCTGTTTGTGAAAAATATCTCGGGCAAGCACCGGACCCTAGTTATACTAGTGGTGGTATGGTAAAGCTTAGCTGGTTGAAGGAGTTCTTTTCTCGGTGCCCTGATAATGCCCCGCTGGACGTTATCGAGCGTCATACACGTGCTTACCTCCTATACCTTGTAGGGAGCACAATTTTTTCCACAACTACGGGGAATAAAGTCCCTGTTATGTACCTGCCTTTGTTTGAGAACTTTGAGCGGTGTGGGAGGTATGCTTGGGGAGCTGCTGCATTAGCGTTCTTGTATAGGGCGCTAGGCAATGCCTCATTGAGATCTCAGAGTACAATTAGTGGCTGTTTAACACTACTGCAGGTATAATTACGTGACTTTTTTGTTTTTTGCTTTCATTCTCGTTTCCTCTATTATTTCTTCAGTTGCACTTGTGTCTTGTGAAATTTCTTTCCAAAAGGCCGTGTTTGACTATCTGGTTATTTTTTGGTAGTGCTGGAGTTACTTTCACTTGAACGTTGGCCGTCCAAAGCTCAATCATGACCCAACACATGATCGATTTCCGTTTGTGCTTAGATGGAAGGGGAAGCAAAGTGGTCCAACAGCGAATCGTGATGTGGTATTTTACCGTAAGGCATTGGATTCTCTTAAACCGAGTGATGTAAGTTTCTTAATATATCCTTTATGCTATGGTTAGTGTTTCCGCAGCCTGGCTTTTGATGTGGAAAATCGGATGAAAGTATGTTCTTTCGAGTGCAGGTAGAATGGCTTCCTTATAGAAATATGGACAGTACTCTTATACCTGAAGATATTAAGGTTAATTTGATCTTGGGAAGGTCGAAGACAATGCTGATTTGTTTTGACAAGGCAGAAAGGCATCTTCCTAATCGCTGCCTAAGACAATATGGCATGCTTCAGTCAATCCCAGAAGATGTACTTCGGTGGGAGAGAAAAAGTCGTGGAGTTGATGGTGGGGTTGACTTGTCAGGGAAGATGGAATCAGAACTTAATGAATGGTCAAATCGTCGATCTTACATCGTGGAAGGTGATGATTGTGAAGATGAAAGTGAGTACCTGCAGTGGTACCTGAGAATCACGCGTAAATTTGTAGGGAGGCCTATATCTCTCTCATCGGAGTTTCAAAGAACAGTAAGACTACGATTGTTAATTATTGGTTTGGGGAACGCCATCTTGTGTAACGGAAAAGAAATTAACCTTTGTCTTATTTTGAACTTTGCAGAATGCTGGTTTGAGAGATATTGCACATATAGCAGATACATTCTCGACAAAGGGTTTGGATGCTCAACAAATTGAGTTGGTTTCGAGAATCAGGTATATTGCGCATGAATGTCTGAGGGACCAAATCGGAGGTCCAGCCATTGTGGCCGTTCACCCGCAAGTTGAAGTTGGAAAAAGGATAAGAGGAAAGGAGAGAGTGAGACGAAAAAACGCTGCAAAACGTTCGCGGAAGGAACTGCCACAATACAGCACCGCGAGTGAGGATGACCAATTTGGCACCACTGTCATGATCGACCAATTGCAATTACATCCTGCAGATAGAGAGGAGAACCACTCGCGACTATGTGATTTAGATAGTGAGGAAAATCCTTTACCGGTGATTCATGCGGATGGCGGGACTGACACTATGCATCTATGCGCTGCTGATATTGTGATTGATCATCCAGAGCTAAACCACACAACTGGGGAGCTAAGTGACGCCGACATCCATGCGTCTACCAAAGCTGATGTGACACAGTTTCTCAATGAAACAGAAAAGAACAATGACTTGCAGCCTTCTGATGGGGCCAATGAGATCAAGGACTCTCAACTTCCGGATGTAACTATGGGGGTTGACCCGCAGCTTTCCGATGCAACTAAGGAGATTTTTAGCCCGCTGGTTAATTATAATACTATTGTAGCTGTCGAATCAGAGGTTAATGATGCAAATAAGGATGTTGTTGACCTGCAGATTAACGATGCAGCAGATCAGGAGGTTGACACACATCTTAACAATGTACCAGATCAGGAAGTTGTTGACTCTCAGCTTAACAATGTAGCAGATCATGAAGTCGTTGACTCTCAGCTTAACGATGCAACAAACAATGAGGTCGTGGACTCGCAGCTTCATGATGCAAGTAAGGATGTCATAGACTCACAACTGAGTGATGCTAATAAAGAGACCATTGACTCGAAGCTGAGTGATGCGACTGGGGTGGTCATCGACTTGAAGCTGAGTGATGCAACTGATGAGGTCGTTGACTCACAGCGGAGCAATCTGAAGGAAGCTATTGCTTCACAGCTTCCTGATTCAGTTAACATTGTCAATGGATCGCACCTTTCTCCGGTTGCTAGTGAGAGCAATCAAGAGAGAGGTCAAGCAGCCGAAGATGTCCAACAATCATCTCTTGAACCGTCTGTGGATATGCCACAACAGAACGCAGTAGCATCATAGTATGATCCTGAAGGCACCATCATGCAAATTTTTCATGGTAATTATCTCGTTAACTATCAAATCAGATTGCGTCGTGGTATTTTTTATTTTATTTTATCAATGCCTTGCTGTGGATCTGATTGAATTTGAAACTGTTTTATTGTGGCAGGAGTGGAAGACTAACTTATGTCTGTGATGAGGCTAGAATAAGGAGTACTACATAGAGCAAATGATCTCCTTCTAGTGTAATGCTGTGAATTTGTTAGCTTAGTTGATAATCCGGCAAATATTTCATGCTGATCACGTTAGCGTCTAGCGTTATGTAGCGTAACGCGTGAGGAATTTTTCTTAGTCGGCTTCATTTTTGTATCTTGTGTTTTACGCAAGTCGTTTCTCTTAAATTAAATTTTGAGAAATGCTAATGCTAGTTTCAGGCGTCTTGTTTTAAAAATTCCCACCTTAAAATAGTTATCGGACTGAGTTTGAGATATTTACGATACAACTCAAAGAGCTCGGGTTAGAAGTAAGCAAAATTATGACAATTCGCTTGAATAAAAATTAAAATAGGTTGGGTTGGATTGTTGTTGCCAGTAATAATTTTAAATTGATATTTCATATGTTTGAACACTACTAAGTTTAGACGAGATTCTCAAAAATATTCTAAAAAATTAATGAAACTAATAATCTAACAATAATTGATTAAAAAAATCATACTTTTACGTCTATAATCAAACAGAGAAAAAAACTAACATGAGAATCAAAGGGGAAGATAGATATGCTATTAAGTAAAAAGAATAGAAAAAAGAAAGTTTAAAAAAAGAAGAGTGAGTCAACAAACAAGTAGTTCTGGTTTGGGTTAGGTTAGATTTTCGGATTGCTCAGGTTTTTGTACACCCTTATTTAACAAAAGTTGCAATTCATGCTACGTTTTGATAGTGAATTTGACCAAATTAGCCATTTTTTTACAAATGAATAGGACAAAGTGGGAGGAAGGGGGCGGAGAACTGGCAATAGCGTGTTACGTTCAATTTCAAATGTGACATTGTATGAAAATTTCTCAGTTACCTTACAAGTGCACTTGAAGATCAGAGCGTTCTATTAGTTATGGGTAAATATAGCAAGCAAGAAAGAAGGGTCTAGCGTGAAAGTGCTTTCTTTCTAGATTTGAACAGATACCAAATTTCCAAGCTTCGATTTAGCTTTAAAAAAAAAATTCTTTTAAGAGGGACTATGGTTGTTTATTTCATTCCCGTAGGGGAAAAAAAGGTGAATAATAAGCAATTTATTTGAATGGTACTACACTACTACTCTACAAAGCAGTCAAAAGGACTAAAAAGTAGCTTAAGCGAAGCTCATATTTATGCTAGCTCTAGGCACTCCATGCAACAAGTTAGGAGTTAAAGTTATTCGTCTCTGTCCATAACATCCTTGTGAGTGAAATAATCACTCTTGTAACACTTGTGACATGCACTGATGCACGTAAATCCAGCAAGGCATTGAAGTAAAAAACAAGAGGGTAAAAGTTAGAAGTGACAATAAATTTCCATTTACTATTTGTACTTATGTTGTTATTAGTTGTCGTTTGGTTGGACACTTCACCAGATGTTGGACCTCTTGAACAGTCCATTTCCTGTTTGAAAAATGGTCTTTGTAAGTCTCATATTTGATCAAATAGCCGACATGTTGGACACTCTCTCTTCTTCAGCTTATAAAGTCACTTGGTTTTGGACCAATTTAATCTTCTCAACTATAGTGATGAAGAAACTGTGGCTCTATTCTATCACCTTTCTTGGTAAATAGTTACTTCTTCAGAAGAGAACTATTAGTTTTTACCCCAACATTCCCAGTGCTTGGTCTTTGAAAATGACTAGCACGTTCACACGCATGAGAATCAGATGAAGAGAAAATCTCAATTGGGGTTGTTGAAAGTTTTATGACTTTTGAACTTTTGCTTGTTTTTTCCCTCCTTTTTCTTGTCTAGCATAATTGCAATGTTCAAATTCAAATGAGCACAAGTGGGTAGTCTTTGTACTAGTGATTCAAAGTGGAGACAGTGTGAAGCAAATTGAAGTTTTTGAGCTAGCTATCTATAAATACAAATATGAATTTATCAGCCAATGTTGATTACACTAAAGAGATTCAAAAAAGACTAATGAAAATATTTTGTTGGTCATTTTTTCATATGAAGGTTTCCCAAATTCTAAGTAGCTAGAATTACACAAGTATACTCTTTTTGGTGTAAACTTACTTATATCAGTGTTTTTTCAAGAGTCTATTATTGTTTTGACATCTATAATCCCTGCTAGGCTTTTGGGACTTATTAATTTATTCCCTCTCTAGAGGATTATTATATGTGTAGACATATACCAAATTCATGTATTGACAAAAGATGAGGATCTAGGGAATCTAAGAACTGGGACTGGCAAATTCTGCAACACGTGGCTAGTTCAATTTGTTTTTAGTTTAAGAGCATGAAAATCATGATCTCAGCAACCCAATAGTTGGAATGACTCTATTGGTAGCTATGCATTACACAAAATCTGCCTCTTTTTATTGGTTTTCATTTCTTTGTTTTCCACTTTTGAGGCCATGATTTTCAGTGATGTTTAACTTGGTAAAGTCTATGAGGCTCTCTTATTGAACCCAACAATAATTTTCAACTGATTTTGAGGTTTGAGAGTAGACATAACAACAACTAAATTACCTTTTTCAGGTGTTTTAGTTAGTTCCAATGCTATTGTAGTGCTGATTGACATAAATGCCCATGCTTTGCAATGCTCACTGACTGATGTCTTAAGTTATTATATTCAAGATCAAACAAAAAAGTAATTTTTGCACTTTTCTTGTTATTTTTCCCCCTTGTAGTTGTCAGTTTTTTTTTTAAGGGTATGTTTGGCAAATGGGTTTGAACCCATCTTGGGCAATTCAAACGACTTTGTCAATTTAAATCGTCGTTTGGTAACTTTTTTTTGGATAAAATCCAAATGAGAAAAAGTCATTCAAACCCTTCAAAATCAAATTCTTCCCCCCCTCAAATTTCAACAGTTTGAATCCATTTTGAATAGTATTTTTTGATTTGACATTTCAACTACTCTTTTTATTACTCAACATCACACATTTCACATCTACCCAAACAACAATCCAAATAATACATTCAAATAGGATTATTTGACACAAACAACAATTTAAATTTTTCGTTCAAATTACCCAACTCAAATTTTCCAATTCAAATGAAAAAATTCAAATTGTCACAGTTTGAACCCGTTTGCCAAACGACCCCTAAGTTGTTGCCATGAGGAAAATACAAATCTGGCTTTTCAACTAAACAGCATTGTTGGGGATTAATAAGGTTTATAATGTGACAAATTTCTGTA
The DNA here is from genome assembly GCA_018132145.1 of Boehmeria nivea var. tenacissima. NCBI lineage: Eukaryota > Viridiplantae > Streptophyta > Magnoliopsida > Rosales > Urticaceae > Boehmeria > Boehmeria nivea. The sequence goes on along the minus strand of CM030876.1, from coordinate 13,355,021 downwards.
AACAATAAAGACAGTTGAAGCAGAGAATATGTAATGACATTATGTAGCCCTACATACTGGTTCAACCTTGTAGTTTAAAAATAAAACAAATTGCTAGCGTGTTTTTTCTCTTGTCCTTTAGGGGTTGATAAATGTGCCTAAAGTCGATCTACTCATATACTAGTTGAGTCTTGTTTTTTAAGAACAGTTACTAATGCATAAATGCTTTTGTCATGAACCATAAATCATGAAAAAAAAAAAAACTTAGTTCTTGACCAATAACTGTAATTTCATGGCTTACTACATTAGATGATAATGTCACATTACTTTTTCTATTATCATCATATCATGTATTGCTTTTTCAATTCTATTTTTTAAAGTAGATAGATAAAGGATTTTCATCGAAAAACAACTTTTATATTGTCCCTTGTTGATTTAATTTCTAACATTATGTCATTCACATTTCAAAGTAGTAATAAACCTACCTAAAGAGTAAAGAGACATGTCAGTAAAGATAAAACTCTCTCTCTCTCTCAAACATGTTATCAATCTTTTGACCCTACCTTGGCTTCAAAAATCAAATTCCCTCTCAATTGCCATGACTGATTAATTATCTCTACCCCAACACAATCACTTCACTTCAATCACATCACTCTCACTCTCTTTCTCGCGCATGCACAAACAAGAAAACATGAGTTGAGACTTGAGACCAAAAAACTTAACACACAGACACAAGTGAAATCCAAAAAACAATTCACATCTAAACACTGCTGACCTGACCATTCACCATAGTCCAATGCCTTAAACACACACAGAAATGTTCTCTTCACATTTCTCTCTCTCCTTCTTCATTCCTCTACTTCTCATCTCCACCAATCTTCTCAGCCATGCAAACCATCTTTACACACTCTCTGATGATGATGATAGTGACCAGAAGCTTCCAGATTCTGAGGCTGAGACTCTCTTTAACATCATGGAATCCATGTCCTCTGACCAGTCTTGGATGGCTTCATATCCGCACCCTTGTCAACCAGACTCTTCATGGCCTGGCCTTGAGTGCAAGCCAAGCAAAGACACCAAAGACCTTCATGTCTCAAGGCTTGATTTTGGCAATCCACCATACCCAACTTGCAAGAGAACAGCAATATTTCCTTCACTCATTTTCTCTCTTCCATATCTCCAATCTGTCTTCTTCTTCAACTGTTTCACTCTCACCAAAACCAACCTCTCTTTCCCACAGGACTTGTTGCTTTTGAACTCCTCATCACTCCAACAGCTCAGTCTCAGGTCAAACCCTGCTCTCACTGGTCAAATCCCACCTCAGATTTCATACCTAAAGTCCCTCAAAATCCTCACTCTCTCGCAGAACCACCTCTCTCGGACAGTCCCAGAGGAGTTTTTTGGGCTGACCTCTTTGGTCCACCTTGACCTCAGCTACAACATGCTCAGTGGCAGTGTATCAGACCAAGTGGGCAATCTCAAAAGCCTTGTTGGGCTTGACTTGAGCTACAACAGACTCTCAGGCTCAATCCCAGCCACCATTGGCCAACTGGGTCTGCTTCAGAAGCTTGACCTGAGCTCCAATTTGCTCACTGGTGGAATTCCTGACACCATTGGGACGCTGAGCCTGTTGGTCTTCATGGCTCTGAGCAACAACCAATTGAGTGAGGACTTCCCAAAAGGGCTTGAGGGCTTGCAAAGCTTGCAGTACTTTATCATGGATGACAATCCAATGTCAATGCCTTTGCCATTGGAGTTTGGCAAGCTTGTGAGGCTTCAAGAGCTCAGGCTGGCTGATTCTGGCTACAGTGGCAAAATCCCAGACAGCTTTTCCCAGCTGAGGAATTTAAGCACTTTGTCGTTGCAAAACAACCGCTTGACAGGAGAGATTCCAAGTGGGTTTGGAGATTTCCCTCACATTTACCACTTGAATCTCAGCAGGAACTACTTGGCTGGGATTGTGCCTTTCAATTCAAGCTTCTTGAGCAGGCTTGGAAGGAATCTTGATCTCAGTGGTAATCCAGGGCTTTGTTTGAGCTCTTCTGAGGCATATAGTGTGAAGATTGGTGTCACTGTTTGTGGGAGAAATAAGAGTGATCTCAACCAGCCATTAGAGGACTCTCAAGCCTCACCTGGGCTTTCTTGCCAATTCTTTGTTATTAGTGCTTTTGGTGCGTTAGCATTGCACCAAATGCTGTTTCTGATGTGATCTTAGCAAATATTCGAACATGTATTGTTTTTTTTTTTTTTGCTACTTAACATGTATTGTTTAAGTGACTCTATATGGCTCTTTTTTGTTTAGGTGACTATTCAGATCTGCCACATATAGATAAATGATGATTCAATGGAGTGCTTTGCAGGATCTAATGTAGACAATAAGAAACCTAATCTACATTTTTTTTTTTTGGGTTGCTTTTTAATTCGTGAACTTTTGTGTGCTCGTTTGGTTGGTCTAAGGGCTTGAGTTAAAATATCATGTACTTAAAAGGTGTCAATTTTCTCAAGTTATATGGTATGCAGATAGAAGTTTCAAGAAAATATTTTGGCATCAAGTACCAAAGGAAAGTGAAAATCACTATGAACATCATTTCAATGGCTTTGGTTGGGAAAAGGGGTCTTTTTCATGGCCCTGCAATTTTTTTTTTTTTTGGCCTTCTAAATAAAAATATGATGTCCCTTAGTTACTTTGACCGCTTTCCTTGAAGGGGTTCCACAAAGCTTGCATGAGACAACATCATTTGGTACTATCTTAGGAACAATATTGGGTGTGTCATGTGTGTAATGTATTTCTGTGCATTCTCTGAGCAAGTTCTATGAATATCATTAGACTCATGCTTGTCCAGTTCAAGGACTCCTCTGCAAAAATAAAAAATGGATGTTTGTATTTGTGTTTTGTGGGGGGACCTCAGAAGCACCAACGCATCAATGTTGGGACAACAAAATTTAGGTACCAAATTAGGAAATGTACAAATTTATATTTGATTAGAATAGTTGTTGATGCGCATTAGCAGTATAACATTTCTGAATCACAAAAATGTGAACTATATGGATACATACAATGTTTAAATATTACATAAATTCTATAACAGTAAAAAAATTATGTTTGAAAAGGGCATTTTGCCCGTTCTATCTCATTCTTTGAGATGAAAAAAATAGTTTAGAATGGTTTGAAAAAAAATGATGTCGAATGGTTTGATTTTGCGAATTTTGAGGTGGCATAAATAGTTGATATTTAAAAATATTGTATATGAATTTGAAAAGTTAAAAAAAAAATGATTGAAAAAAAATAAAATGGAATAAAATAATTTATAAGATTAAAAAGTTAAATGATTTTGAATAATATAAAATAAAATAGAGTAAGTGAAATAGTTTGTCCAAACATAGAATTACTCTCTTAAACCTAGGTTTTTTATACCTTATAAGTAATTTCAAAAGCAACTATCATTTTCCGACCAAATTAGTACTTGAAAAACACCACATAGTGACACACACTAATATCAAATTGAAAAACTATTATCATATGACCAAAAAAAAAAGAAAAAAAGTGGGGGTTGTTATGACAATGGATGTTGAATGTAGACCTTTGATGAAACAAGACTATCAGAGAGCTGGCTCCCAATTCCCACCCACTCCATGTCCATGGTCACTTCACTCCCACAAAAGCTCTAAGTATTAAATTTGCTTCACTATTCATAAACAGTCTTATGGGTACAATTTTGCTGCTCTATTGTTATCTATCTAGCTCTGTCTCACTATTTTACCCACTAAAGTCCTATAGCTAGGTTTTGGGTCTGAAACTTTGTCACCCAGGTTGTCATGTCACAAACAACCGTAAAATAGAGTGAGATATATTTTGCAAGACATATAGAGTGAGATATTTTTCTTACATAAATAAATGTCCCTATGCATGTTAGTTGATGTTTCTTAATGCAGTCACTATTGTAGTTTGTCACCTTATACTACTTTTTTTTTTTATTTTATTCAATCATTGCTAGAGATGAGAGATTACTATTCAATGTGGGGGAATTTTATGATGTTTGCACTAAATTGAAAATTGAGCTAATTAAGATGAACCTATTTGAGTATTTGGAGTTTGGACTGACTAGAAACTTATTTCACTTTGATATTTTTGTAAATTATGTTTGGCAGCTGCAATGTATCTTCAGGGTGAAATTTTGAATCCACATGCAAGCTTTGTAACAAGTAACGCAATTTGGACATTATTGACCCATCTGACCTGATAAATCCCCCTCATAATGTGGGCAACTATTTAAAAAAAAAAAAAAAGAATCAAATCCAACTTCCTGAATCAGTTAAAAAAACAAGTAAGTAGAATCCAAAACCCATGACCCCTCTATTGTATACATGTATACATATATATAATTAAACTTACATATACCTAAGAGAGGAAAAAGAGTGATTTAATGCTTTGTTCAGAGTCACAAGTAACACACACCAACTTTAAACTATTTTGTATGTGTATAATATCTGAACTGAAACCATGAAATTAATATATAGGCACGTTACTGTATATATATCACTTTTTTTTTTTTTTCCCCTTTGGCCATGCAAAGTATTTGGGCAGAGATAAAAACAGATATGTGAAAAAGGGTAGTGGACAATATCAAAAGGGTTTCTTGGTACAAAATTGGGCTACAATTAAATTCAGGTTGTGGGGTAGGAGAGATAGAACTATATATATATATATATATATATATATACACACACTCACACATGCTAATATATGTGCACACACAAAAAGTGACATGAAATAAATACAGGTGGAATAGCTAGAGATGTATCAAGTCTACACTTTTCTTTGGTACCCAATCTTTATAAAAGAAAAAAAAAAATAGGAATAGTTCAGAACTCACGTGGGAATACAGTAATCAAGCAAGTACATGATTTTTCTACATCGTAAATACTAATTGGGATTTAAATGCTGCAAGTATATTATATATACAAGGGACGATAGTACAGTAATTAGTCAAGAAGGCATGAACATATATATATATATATACCATTATGTCAACGACAAGTCGTTTAATTTGTAAACGACAGGTACTGCATTACATGATCGGTACAGGTACCATAATGTACAAGTCGTTTGGTTCGTAAAAATTCAGATTGTTGTCATTCTGAATTGTCGTTAAGTTACTTTGCACAATAATGTACATGTACCATAATGTACAACAATCTGAATTGTGCAAAGTAACTTAAATAGAAATAAAAGTGATATTATTTTGATAAGTAATAAAATTAGTGTGAATAGCGTGACATTTGTTAATTAGGAAATTAATTATTAATGCATTTATTTTTATTTTTATTCTATGACCAACTAGCTTATCATATTTAACTATTTTTTTTGCTAAAAGATCATATTATCTTTCGTTTCTCTAATCTAAAAATAATAATAAAAATAAATAAAAACTTAATTAAAGGAATAGTCTATATTTTAAAGGACCGGTTAAGGATTTTGACTAAAATTGCCTTTTAAATAATTGGCGCACAATTCTAATTATTAGCAGTAAAATAGCCATTAAGAAAATTTTGACCGACCAAAATACTCATCTTGAGAAATCTAGAATCGTACCCAAATCCCAAATTCGAATTTCATAACCACACTGATTTGCTAACCCACAATCTCTGCCACTATTGCCCCAAAATTTCCAACAAAACCGCCGATATTTTCCTTCTCAGTCACTTTCGCAGCCTCTCTCTTCGCCCAACAATGAAGAAGTGAGAGTGTAAGAAAGTGAGGAAGAAGGAAAATATCATCGGTTTGTTAGAAATTTTGGCCAACTTAACCCATCTACGAACTAAACAACAACAAACTAACACACAATCGGAGAATTATGAAAAAAAAAGAAGGTAATTTTAAGTTCGCTGTCTCTTTTGGATTGTAATCCAAACTATATTTTACTGTAACAATTGAGTTTAAGTTTAAATTTTTATGAGTGAATTTAAATTTGGATTACAAAACAAACAACTAATATATAAATCTATTTAATTTTTACTTTGTATTTATAATATAAAAGTTGAGATATAAATAAAAAATTCAACACAAAATAATATAAGTAAGTAATGTCTCAAAATTAAAAAATAGGGCATTGCTCAAATTTTCCCAATTATTATTACAATCATAATGCCAATCTGTCGTTTTCTCAAGTCACTGCCAATCTGTTAGCCCAGTCCATTAAGAGGCATAAGCCCATTCTAAGCCCAGCCGAACCAAACCGATTAACCGAACGATTCTGAGCAAAACTCAGCTCGACTCGGACCGAAACGCTCACTCTCGATCACTCACCGCCATGGTTTCGCTCTCTAAGCTCCGACCTCTCCGCGCCGCCCCTAACGCTCGCCGGATTCTCTCTCCGAACCCTATCGAAGCTTCCGGAGCCCTATTTCCCGGCGCCGATCGCAGGCTCTTCTCCGAATCGCCGTCCCTTCCGGAACCTTCTTCTTCGTCTCCGATGCCTCAGAGTTCTCAGCCTCGCAATGGCTCTCCGGCTCCGTCGTCCCTGAACCGCCGAGAGCTCGCCAAGTTCGCCGCCATTGCCGAAACCTGGTCAGCGATTTCGACTGTCGAGTTTCGGAATTAGTGTTTGTGATTATCACAGAGTTTTTCACACATTGGAAGTTGTTTTTTTCTTTTGGTGATTAGGTGGGACTCTGAAGGACCATTCAAGCCATTGCATGCGATGAACCCTACGAGACTCGCTTTCATTCGCTCCACTCTTTGCAGACATTTTGGGTAAAATGTTACTTTTTTGTTTTTCTTGCAAAAATTGTGTTTCTGACTTATATATGCTCTATTTTCTGTTACAGTGACTTATAATTATTCTATATTTTTCATTTCATATAGTTTATGTCCTTTAATATCTAAACGCGAAAAGATGTTCGTTTCAAGTGTTGATGGATTTGATATCATGAAATGGGATTTTTTTTTTTATTTTTTTTTTAATTCATTGTGATTGTGGCCTTCTGTGTTCTCATTTGTTTAGACAATGATGATTCTTGGTTTGGATTATAGATTTGTTTCTGGGATTGTATGTCGTTTGAATTAGTTTAATCATGTCGGGTTCAATTGTTATTTGGGAGTATTAGAGTTGAAAGTTCGTCTCTCGGTAGTTCTTCGAATAACGATCTCTTGTTTCAGGAGGGATCCATACTCCGCTAAGCCTTTTGAAGGACTAAAGTTTGTGGATGTTGGTTGTGGAGGTGGAATTCTTTCAGAGGTACATCTCTAAATTTCGTATTCAATTTGTATGTTTGCTCGTATTTTATGATTATCTCGGGCGGTTTCAGATTAATGCTATCAAAATTTTTTTGTCATGTAACCATTCTAATCTGAGATATTAGCTACATATGACATTAAATATGAGCTAGTCTTTCTTGTTTTGTTTCCCTTGAAACTATAGGAACTGATTGTAAATTATTTGTTTGTGGACATCCTCAGCCTCTAGCGCGTATGGGAGCTAGTGTAACAGGAGTTGATGCTGTGGAGAAAAATATCAAAATTGCACGCGTCCATGCTGTACGTTAATCTTCTATTTTTGATCCTCAGTGTTGCTTATTGCAATTTTTTTGGTGCTATTGTTAGAAATTATGAAACTTTTCATCTTATGACATTGTTCCATATTTCTCTTTAAAAGGGTCTTGACTTTACGGTTATCAGTACGTAAAGTATTCTGCTTAATTGCGATTGGCATTTCAGATTAATGAGGAATTGAAATTACTCAAACAATAAAATGCACAAACAAAATATAGACGGAGCTTTAAAGTGGTTTAGTTTTTAGCCTACTATTGTCAGAGAGCAAAGAGAAATGTTCCACTTTACAACAGAGCATTACAAAATGAAAGTTCCACTCACACGCTCACAATACCCAAAGTCCCCACACGCCAGAAGATTCTCATACAAAATCCATTGCAGCCAAAACAGCCAATTACTCGCAAGAAAAAACTCAAAGAGTGCTAGCTCTTATATCTATGTGAATGACACTCCCAAAGCTCTTGCCGTCTGTTGTTTGGCATGGCTTTGCTTCAATTGCTCTAAGCTTTTGCTGTCCATGACTAATTGGCTGTCAAAGGTCATTTCTTGAGTCTTTATCATATCGCAAGGCTTTTACACTGCTTTCAGTATAATATTTTCTTGATTTTCTCCTACAGTTGAAGTGCTTTCTGTTATCCCTTTAACTAGTTTCACTGCCACATCTTCTCAAGTTCTTGTACTTTTATTCAAATGTAATATTTATCAGTAAGGAAATTTCTGCTTGCAATGTAGTACTCACAAATTGTTGAGTAAATTTTTCGTGTTCCTTATATTTTTGTCTTAAACTTAAATAAGTGATCTTTACTTCTGTTAACAGGATTTGGATCCAGTGACTTCAACCATTGAGTATTGTTGCACAACAGCTGGTATATGCCATACTTTTTTTATTTTCTGCTTTTTGAACTTTCTGGTAATCTCTGATTTGGCATTCATGTGAAATAAAATTTCTTCACTGCAGCAGTATCTTTCAGTATGGTCATTCATCAACCTCGATATGTCCGAATGAATAGTTGTTATATGATCCATCTGAAAGATGTTAATAGAACATAGTTTTTGGCTATGCTTTCTCAATCTCTAATGCAAAGCATCGCTGATTCAAAAGCTTTATCTTCAGTGCCAAGTATTTTTGTAAATGATTTAGATGCTAAATTGACTCAGGTTTAGACACCATTTTCTTGATGAAGACAGGTCAAAATAAATTTGTTATGAGATGGACTAGCAATCAATTACTTTTGAAAAAATTTCAGTACAAAGGGGAAAATTGGAATTTGTCGTTTCACGAGTCTTGCATGCATTCTTTCTTTGAGAGTTTTATACGTCTATGTACTGGGTTTTTTTGTTTGTTTTTTTGTTTTGTTTTGTTTTTTTTGAATTCTTTTGTCCTCCAGAACTATTTTAATTAAAGCTTATATTATGCTATATTGTTATGGCAGAGAAGCTGGTTGAAGAACAGAGAAATTTTGATGCTGTGCTTTCTTTAGAGGTATGTTCTTCCAGGTCATTGAAGAAGCTACGTTCTACTTGTGAAATTAAAGTTCTTTTGACTCTTACTTGAGAAAACAACGTCAATATGTTCTGTATCTTGTTGATATCTTAAATTAGAATCCAATTCGTTATGTAAAATGAACTTCACTTAAGGTTATTGAGCACGTAGCAGATCCTGCCGAATTCTGCAAGTCTCTATCAGCGTTAACCGTTCCTGATGGGGCGACCGTGATTTCAACCATTAACCGATCTATGAGAGCATATGCTACCGCCATAGTTGCAGCAGAGTACCTTCTCAATTGGGTAATCATCCTTTCACTTCACCCCACTAATTATATCTGGCTTCTCTTCATATTGCATTCGCCATGCATGAACATGATCTCTAACTCGCACTAAAGAGTCAAAAAGCAAAATCATAGAGGACTCATAAAAATTAACATCGAAGATTGAGTGTATAACAAAGTCATTCGAAACAATTTATTCTCTTTGTACTGTTTCAACTCGGCACACAAAAATGTAGGATTTGCACAAGTTAACCGCAGCAAATTCTAACGTAACGTGAACCTTTTCGGATATGGTTTGAGCTTCAAAGACAAGTAAAAATAGCTGGTTCATATTTTACAGCTTCCAAAAGGTACACACCAATGGTCTAGCTTTTTAACTCCCGAAGAACTTGTCCTAATCTTGCAGCGAGCTTCTATTTCAGTAAGTGACAGTGTGAAACTACTAAAACCATGTTTCAAATAATGTTTTTTCTTTTATTGAACTTCTAAAAATTTGGCTGAATTTGTGCAGGTCAAAGAGATGGCTGGGTTTGCCTACAACCCCTTGACAGGAAAATGGTCTCTGTCTGATGATGTTAGTGTAAATTTCATCGCTTATGGTACTAAAACAGCTTCCTTATAAATTATTAAAACAAATACCTAAAAAAATGTTGTTTGTTCTTTCTTGAAATAGAAAGCTTTGGTCAAGGAATAAGGATTTTGGGTATTTTTCACATGTTATGTTCAAGAATGTACATTTCTTCAGTATAGTTGGACTTGGACCTTGCGTACTTGTCCTTATGGATGTACAATTTTCTTTTTGTTTTTCTGTCTGTTTGTTTTAAGGACGAACCAGAATTATGTGGCCAAACAAAAGCGTAACGTAATTGAATTGTTCTTGGGATTTGAGAGATTCTAGAATGGAATGACGTCATAAATCGTATCCTATATTATCTTCTTGGCAAAATGGAGATTATATAATATTTACTATTTAGCTTCCCGAGATCACCCACTCGCCGCGTTATGGGGGGACCCAAATAATTTTTTAGTTTTTCATATTGTATTTTCGAGTCATTCACCATTTTAATTTCCGTTAATCTTACGTCCAATGTGAATAGTCGATTGAATTGAGTAACCTTGAGATCAAGAACAACAAAAACACACAAAAAAATAAGAAGATAATCTAATTGTAATTGAATAGTCAATGCCAGAGTGTATTGTACTTTGGTATTCCTAAAAGTCTGAAATGAAGAAAAAAAAAAAAAAACCTTATCCAAATTCGGACGAAAGTGTTAAACTTTGCTAAAAGATTCACAAGCAAAAGATCAAATTCATAGTTTAACAAAACTAAAATACTCTTTTATCATTACGTGTGATGTATTATTTTACATATATACATCTAAATATTTTCTCTCCATAAAGAATGATATTTTACACGTCATATTTCTGAATAAGAAGCCCCAAAAAAGGAAGGAAAAAAAAAAAATCATAATTTTCCGGACAAGCTATTGAAGCTATAAATACCTCTTTTTTCTTTCCTTTATTGGGGTGTTCGCTTTCAGTAAAAAAAAAAGGAAAAAGAAAAAAGGAAAAAAAAAAAAAAAGCTCAAAGCTTTGATCAAAGAAGAAAGAGAGAAGAAACAAAAATGTCAAGAGTGGTGGAATTGCCTGTAACCGCACGTGGCCGCTTGGCCGTGCTCTCGGCTCACCTCGCCGTCGCCGCCGCACCGGAGCCGAGTGAGCTCTCCGGCTCGGCTCTCGAGCCCAGCCTCGTGTCGGCTCAGACCTTCGTCCCGCCGCCGGGGAACCTCAAGGGCTCGATCACCGTCGTCGACGAGAGGACCGGCAAAAAGTACCAATTCCAGGTCTCCGATGAAGGAACCGTCAAAGCCACCGATCTCAAGAAGGTAAGAGAGGATTTTTTTTTTTTCCCTTCTTCTTGGGGTGTTTGTTTCGCGAGAAAATTTGGCGATTCTGATCTTCTCTTTCTTTGGTAGATAACGACGGGAAGGAACGACAAAGGACTGAAGCTGTACGATCCGGGATATCTGAACACAGCGCCGGTTAGGTCTTCGATTTGTTACATCGATGGAGATGAAGGAATTCTTCGGTACAGAGGCTATCCGATCGAGGAATTGGCTGAGAGCAGTACTTATTTGGAAGTCGCTTATCTCTTGAGTAAGTCTTTCAAAGCTTGTCTCTGTGTGGTGTTAATGACAAGTCATTATGTAGCTTTAATCATGATTGGCAAATTTTCAGACCCATAAACTGCTATTTTAGGCTTTTAGTGATGGCTGAGCTTATTCATATAAGTGCCTTAGTTTTAGAGTTAAAGGAAAGTTTGATCTTTGTGCAAGAGAGCGGCAAATAAATGAGTTTAAGATGGAGGAGGAGGTTGGTTTTCTTTTTTGATATTTTCAGGAGTTATTAGAATTGATTCATGTGTGTTTTAGTACTAGAACTGATTATGTAATGTAGTGGGCTATTTAGTATTTATTTTTGGTGGTTTGATCTCTTGTAAGTCGTCGATTATATTTCGAACCTGATTGTTCTTCTATGCATTTAGACACAGCGGTATAGTCGGCTAGGGGACGAGTTTACGGTAGTAAATTGACTCGTTCTCTTTTCTAATTTCCAGTGTACGGGAATTTGCCTTCTGAAAGTCAGTTAGCAGACTGGGAATTTGCTATTTCTCAGCATTCCGCTGTACCACAGGGAGTTTTGGTGTGTTTTTCTATCTTCCTTAAAAATTATAAGCTTCTCTAACCCTACCATATAGAAAATCCCATCTCTCGGAAAAGTAGGAATCATGGCTGATGGATTCATGCTATTGATTGCAAGATTGGTCTTAGCCAAAGTAAATTTTACAGTCTAGTTTTGATTCTTTCTATTTGATTTTACAGGATATTATTCATGCAATGCCTCATGATGCACATCCTATGGGTGTGCTCGTCAGTGCAATGAGTGCTCTTTCGGTCTTTCATCCTGATGCCAACCCTGCTCTGAGAGTAAGTGGGAGAACTTACCTTTTTTCTTTTAAAACGCTTGCGTTTAAAGCATCTAGTACCATATCTGCTTCATGGTAAAGACCTTGCACACTGTGTTCTATGAGGTTGTTTGCAACTTGAAATTAAACGTGTACAAGTACTTCCTTATCCGCTCATAATTTCTTATTTTGTGTTGATGCAGGGCCAAGATCTTTATCGTTCAAAACAAGTGAGAGACAAACAAATAGCGCGTATTCTTGGGAAGGTTACCTCTGTTTTGATCTCTGAGCATTAATATAGTGATTTATATCAACATTTCTGTTGTCAAACTATAATCCGTGCAGCTAAGTTCTTTATGCACACAACAGTGGGTATAACGGCTACCGTATGTGTCTCTATAAATTATAATTTATAGTGTGAATCTTTATTATCAGGCACCAACAATTGCAGCAGCTGCTTACTTAAGGCTGGCAGGAAGACCTGCCGTTCTACCTTCCAGCAATCTTTCCTATGCAGAGAACTTCCTATACATGCTAGATTCATTGTATGTATTGCAGAAATCTTTTTTCATCATATTTGAAGAATGTTACTTTTTCACACTGGTGCTATTCTTCTTTGTAAATATTTTTCATAAATAAACATGTGTCAGAAATTATCTCATTTATCTCACTATTATTCTCTTTTTACAAACTTTCAGGGGCAATAGGTCTTACAAACCCAATCCTCGACTAGCCAGAGTTCTAGACATTCTCTTTATACTTCATGCAGAACATGAAATGAACTGCTCTACTGCTGCAGCCCGGCATCTTGCGTCCAGGTTGGCAAGTATACAGTTTTCTCTTACTAAATAATAACGTGCCCTTGTAAAAAATTCTTTTATGACACACCTTAACGTTTACTGCAGCGGCGTTGATGTTTACACTGCTCTTGCTGGTGCTGTTGGAGCATTGTACGGTCCTCTTCATGGTGGGGCAAATGAGGTAAATGAAATTATCATTTCTCTGTGAACTTGTAACTAAGAATTGGTACTGACTATTAATGTCCAGTACGCATGGAACATAAGAGCTTGCTATTTCTGGTCAAAAGATTAAGGCTTGTGCCTTCCTAGTTCCTACCTACTTCATCGTTTTCACTGATATTGTATTTATGTGTCTCTAAAGGAGGGTAGGCTCATTTATCTTGTGTCGACTTTTATAGGCTGTGCTCAAGATGCTAAGTGAGATTGGAACTGTTGAGAACATTCCAGAGTTCATTGAGGGGGTGAAAAACAGGTGATTTTGTTTGGCTAACATATTATGTGAATTCTTATTTTTAGTTATTTTACACTCTTTTGATCGAAGTTCTTACATGGTATACTCCAGGAAGAGAAAGATGTCAGGTTTTGGACATCGTGTGTACAAAAACTACGATCCAAGAGCAAAAGTCATAAGGAAGCTGGCAGAGGAAGTATTTTCAATTGTTGGTCGTGATCCCCTTATTGAGGTACTTCTTCTTATGATTAATCCATTTTTCTACTCGATGGACAATGGCAGCTCTTCCAGAGTATGACACTCAAGTTGATCATAGACTTACAAGATTTCTGTACTCTTTCGTGTCTATCTCATACTGTATGTAGGTAGCTGTTGCTTTGGAGAAGGCTGCGCTCTCGGACGAGTATTTTGTTAAGAGAAAGCTATATCCAAATGTTGACTTCTACTCTGGATTAATATATAGGTAAAGATAATATACGATTCATTTTTTATTTTTTTTCTTCCTTAAGCATGCAACCATTGGGAAAGTACTAAGTCTCAACAATCACAGGGCAATGGGATTTCCGACAGAGTTCTTCCCCGTCTTATTTGCTATCCCTCGAATGGCTGGATACCTGGCACACTGGAGGGAGTCTCTAGATGACCCTGATACAAAGATAATGAGACCGCAACAGGTATTTGATTCTCTCGTAAACATTTTTTATGCTCGATTCTTGGCTTTCCATGAAGGATTGGTTGTTTCAGTTCTGCGATCCATTTCGTCGGTGATGTGGCATTGCTCTCTGCCAATATTTGCGTAGATACAACTCAAGAACTTTTCGTGCATTTAAACTTACTGATACCCGCATCATCTTTCAGGTTTACACCGGGGTGTGGTTGCGGCACTACATGCCACTAAAGGAAAGGATGGCCACAAAAGAGGCCGATAGGCTCGGACAGGTCTCGATTTCAAATGCTTCTCGACGCCGGCTGGCTGGATCAGGAGTTTAACCCCCGAGCTGTAACTATTTATCACAAGCGAATGGAAATTAGATTCTATGATAAGTTCACAGAAGGAAAAACAAAAAGTTAGTGCTTGTTGATTTGCTTTTGGCTATGGACATAAAAATGTATTGGTTTCTGCAAAGAAGAAATGCCCATATTAGAATCAGTATGTCGGCAATATTGTAGGTTATAATTATATGCTCTGAAAACTTAAATAAGTGGAAATTTGATCTCGTAGTTCCAATATTAATTGAATTGTTGGTTCTCGTATGATTTATATAGTCATTTTGGCATTTTTGTGTTATCATATTAAACTCATCCTCATCTTTACGAGTATTTTAGATTCAATTATTACACCCTTCATATTGCTATATATTCAGCTACGCTGGCATGTCACGTGTGCATGCGTATATGTAACAATAATTAGATTATCTGAGCCGTTGTTGATTGTTATCACTCATCAGATACTTGAATGTGTTGACAAAATTCAACGGTGTTTCTTCGGATGTCGTTTTCTTTATAAGCTGCCTTTGTGTTTGGATTTTAGGAAATGAGATGAATCATTATTCATGAATGCAGTACTAAAAGTATGAATACTATCGATTGAAATTGAAGTTATCAATGAAGCATCAAGAAATGAAATTATTGTTTTGGTTTGATCTTCGTGTTTTTTTTTTTTTTTTTTTACTTGGAATGTGAAGGAGCCATATTTGTTGTATAGAGATTACGGAGATCGAAAAGTTTGCAAGGTTTGATTTTGCATTTGCGTTATACTTGGAATATGAAACAGGAATATCAGAACTTCAGAAGCAATACTAAAAAAAAAATTCAAACCGTTACACTCATGGCTTCTTAGTAATCATAGTTTTCCATGTCATAAAGGCCTTTCTTTTGTCATTCACATCAGAACTTTATTCCCAATGGCATTGCTGTAGTGTTTGATAATAACATTAATAGCTTGCGCTCTAAAAAATTAAATGAAACCAAATTCACCTGATAACTTAAAAAAATTAAAAGAAAAAAGAATATGATACAACCATACGCGCTTAAAAAGCAACATTTTTTTCTCTCTCTTAAAGTTTACATTCAAAGGGTCACAAGTTCTTTAAATATTTCTTTTTATGTTGGAAGGAAGAGAGATGATACATAAGAAAGTAAAAACATCAGCATTGCCGGTGAAGAGGCAAAAACGATCGAACCCACGAGACACATTTCATTTGAGACATTGCATAATGTGAGCTGCATCGTCGAACACGGGTCTCTTCGCAGAAAAGCCGTGAACTTTGAAAAGATGCTTCTAAAATCTTCTCGGCATAGGCTTGGTATATTTGGAAGTTGAAGCTAGATTCTTCCCTGAAGACGACCCTGGCTTCATGGAAGAGCTACTGTGTAACGCAATGAACAGAAACGGAATGTCGTTGAGTTAGTATAAAATAGCTTTTATAGATGTGTCGATGAAATAACCCAAGTTGAGAGTGTTTATACCCATGATTTGTCTTTATGGCATTCCTCTTCATAGCTGTAAGGTTTTTCACCTCATTGCTGTTCAAGCACAAACGGCAAAGGAAAAGTCAATTCCCTTAGTAGCATGTTCAATATGGGAAATCCCGAAAGGCAAAGACGGAAGGAAACAAATGTTTTAAATAATTTTAAGGACTAAAGACAAAACTTCCCCAAATAATTATTTGAACCGGACAATGTAGAAACTTTGAATTTGAACTAAAAAGATTCCTAACAGATGGCAAAATTGTTCAGTAACATATTAATGGACAAAGCAATTACAATCTGCTTCTGAAAATCATATCAGCGGAAAAAATACTAGGCATACACGCACATAAGAATATGCATGCATCATTCAACCGACTAACGTTACCTCTTAAGAAAGTCTATTTTTGCTTTCTTCATTATGTTGCTCTTTGCATTTCCAAGGTTGTAGCCGGGTCCGCCTCCTGGAAGGAAATATCATTCAACATGTTATTAATGCCCACATTTGTTAGGAATCCTCCTTCAAAACATCAGGCTATCAACTTGAGTGGTCTGTGATGATCCAAGCTTGAATCATAAAAGAAAACCTATGAGAAAATCAACTGTAAGGAAACAGGAATTTACCTCCGAAAAAGCTTCTTTTACTGCCCGGAGGAACCTTTGTGCAAATTTGAACTTGTCGACTTTGTTTCTCTGATGAAGTAGAACGTAATAAATACTTTAACCAAGAAGGAATAAATACTTCATTTCATATCGCTAAGTTATGAATCAGAGTCAAATAAGTGTGACTTGCTGACAGACTAACATCATATCTCAATCAGTCTCTTAAAATGAAAATAATCAACATAAATTCTAGTCAGTAGTCCTCAGAAACAGTTCTCTATCAAAATATGGAAGCTAAATCCACAAACCGATCAATCCTTCTATATGATCTTCCTTTGAGAACTTGCAGAAAGACACTTATTTCTTCCAGTTAGTTTCCATTTCAAGGCTACTTAAAGAGCTACATAAACGGCCCTAATGTTTTGAAAGCATTGGTTACTGATTTTATCATAGCCATAGGAGGTGTTATAGGTGGCAAATGACTAGTCCCAAGTGCCATTCAACCTCTAGCATGAATTTTTGGATCGGGTTGTTTATCCTCTCATGACATAGTACCCTTTTGTTTTTGTTAGTCCTGCTAAAATTACATTCTGTAAGAAGAATCAGTCAAGCTTAAATAGAGGGGACTGAATTTTGTCAAACAAACCACCATCATAACAACAACGAGAAGGTTAGAAAGAGCAACATCAGTCTCCATGGCCACCGTAACTCACAACTGAATCGCAAGACGTAGCAAGAAAAGGAAAAAGAACAAAGATAAATTGCAATAATCAAGAAACTTAGGAAATGTAGCATTTGATATATACCATAACTACGCGACCAGAGAGAAAAGTGAACTTATCAATCAGTAGTTGAATATATACAGAATTCGTGAGCATAGAACATACTGGCATCTGCATCCTTATATCGTTTTGCCAATCGATCAGAAGCTTCATCTTGAGCCCGGGCCACTTCTTTTTCCTTTGCCTGCAATCATCGTCGCCATTAGTATAATCAATAATCCGTACTTTGACTAGCTTATCTACTGATATGAGCCCATGGAGATACATATAGATTTCAAAAAAAAAAAACCTACATGAAAGCCAACATCAAAACGTTTTTCAAACAAATAGCATAGGAAAACCCACCTCAAACAATTTCATCCACGTAAACGCAACATTTTTCTTCTCCATCCTCCTAATAACAAGCTTTGCATTTTCAACCGAAAATTCCTTCTCATAGAACTTCTTCCAATACTTATCGGTCACGGGACTCAAATCCCTTCCCTGCAAGATTTATTTTCCACCTCCTTTGCAAATCAACACAAGAAAGGACCAAAAACATCAATGATTTTCTAACACAATGTAGCTATTCTTACTTGCGTACTCTTCTCCACATGCCTCAATTGATCGACAGTACAATGGGACAAAATCCGATCGAGGAGATCCAAATCCGTTTCGCCAACATCCCCGAGGTACTTCACATTATCAATCGCCGTATTTACGCATAGATCAACCAGCAACGGAGCTCTCCTTCTCATCATCTTATTACTATTACTAATCAATCCTAAGCTGTGTTCCCGGACGCTTCTCTTCCGGGCACTCCCCGTAGAATCTAATAAATTTAGGCACCAAAACCACCAAGTAAATTAACCATAAAAATTGCCCACAAAACAACATTAAGTCTCTATATGATTATACACAAAATTGAGGGTTTTCACAGATGCTTGGTAACACTAACACTTCATTTTATCTTTTGTGTTTTGTGTTCTAAAAGTTTAATGAATTACCCAGATCCTATTTATTTAATTAATATCTTGTACAAACTTCAGCTTATTTTTCAAGAACAATAATTTCAATTAACCCGTTTTTTGAACTGAAATGCTTATGAACTAACGTAACTCATTCGCTATTGTTCACTAATTAATATGAATTAGACAATATTTAATTCTTCTTTGTTCCATCTTCCAAAAAAAAAAAAATCATAATTGAAAAAAAAAGGAGAGAGAGACAGAGAAAAACTTGGGTATGGAATAAGTACAGCTAAATAATCGGTCGACGAAATTAAAATGGAATTGGATTATTATTAATCAAGAGAAAACCCCGAAAAAAAAAAAAAAAAGCGAATCTCTAAATTAATTCAACTACATCGAGATCAAATACCGAACAACAAAGTTCCGATCTTCCTGGGAAGGGAAAAAAAAAACAAAGAGAACATGCAAATAAAAGAATAATAATAAATTAATTAAAATTAAAATAAATAAAATAAAAAGATTGAACATGGAAATTTACGACGGAGCGATCGAAGTCCGAAAAATTTGACGACGGCGAAGATTCGGAGAAGAAGGAATAAGATTTGACTCTTTCTTTTTCTCTCGCTCCCTCTCTATGTGCTAACGTGCGCCGGATTGGTTCTACGTATGTGAATGTGACGACGAAGCGTGAGCACGGCTCTCTCTCTTGTCTCACGAGTTTTGGTACGTGTTTGTCTGTTTGTTATGACTTTGCTACAGTGACACCTGTGCTATCGTGCGCCGATGGCATGGGCAGGTAATTTCGTTGACTCTTTTATCTCTATCTCTCCATTCACTAATCTCGTTTTTATTATTTAATTTAATATAATTTAGGGGTTTCTTTGCTAAATGGCCGAATTCTAGAATCTGTTTAAGGAAATATTTTCATAACTTACAGCGCAACTTCGAGTGTGTTTGATACGAAAGAATTGGGTAGATGAAAAAATATATGATAGATTTTAGGGTGTTTGAAAATAAGTTGTTTGATAAGAAAGAAAATAAAAAAGGAAAATTAAAGGGTTAAGTAGAAAAATATTGAAAATTATAAAATAATAAAAGTAATTATTTATAATTTTTAAGTAATTAAGTAATTACTTAATTTATTAATTATTTGCACATGTTTTCAATAATTAAGTTAGTTTTATAAGTAATTACATTATTTAAATATTTAATTGTATTTTTCAAAACAATAGATATTTACTTAAATTAAGTTTAAAAATTAAATATTCACTATAATATCTAAATAAATTAAACTATTTGTTATTATGGGTCAGTTAGGTAAATAGCCATTTTGAACTGTGTGTTTTCAAAAAATAGTCACAGTTTCAAAAAATTTAAAAACTAGCCATTACACATTGTAAGAAATTTCTAACAATAACAAAATTATACATAAAATGTACTGTAAGAAATTTCTGACACGTGTCAGAAATTTCTAGAATGACTAGTTTTTAAATTTTTTGAAACTGTGACTATTTTTTAAAATCATTTTATAAACAGTGACTATTTTCTTAAAATTCCCTAAAAAATTTTATTTAATTTTAATTTATTTTTGTAACTCACCCTATATAATAAATGTGTATACCAATAAAGTTTGCTGCTTTTAACGATAAATAAATAAAGTTTGTCGCAATAGTATTGACTTTTGTTTTCAATGATTGGTTTCTTCCTCTTTTTCTTGGGTAAAATTAAAGTTCATTATGCTTAGATAAATACGTATATTTGCTTTATTAGAACTTCTTACTGCCAATATTAGTAAAATTAGAGTATAACTTGCTTAGATATATATATATATATATATATATATATATATATATTTTTTTTTTTTTAATCACTAACGATTCTTGAACTAATACCACTCTCTTTCAATGATAAGCCTTGCCAAATACCTTGGTGAAGGTTACTCGAAAATTTGAAAGTATTATTCCAAGCTTCTTGACGCATAACCCGAGTTCATTTGGCACATTTTGAAATAATCAAAGGATTAGAAGCTACAAAGTTTTGTGAAGCAATAATGTAGTTGTTTTTGCTGGTGTACAGGGTTTCTCTTCAATTGCAAATAGAAGCCATTCAGGCAAAGTCAGTCCATATTCATTACTACAACTGTGACAGTAACAACAAGCATGTATTGTAGTTGATATTGCTTTATCTTTTGAAAACCATCTAAGAGTAAAGTTGCTGTATCTTAGCTTCTTTATCTCAGAGCTTCTTGTGAGGGCTCGGGTCGGCGATTGCGATAGCGCCCTCTAGTTCTGCTCATGTCCGTCGCCATTCTTGTTAGTGTTCCTTGCGGCCGTCACCCTTATTGACAGTGTTCCTTGTGGCGATGAAGCAATGTTCTCTGGCATTGCTCATGGCCGTAGATGAATTAGAATAGAGCCAGAAATTAAATAAAAATAAATAAAAGGCCATCAGTCCTTGGAGGAAAAAAGAAAAAAGTCAATGAAACTTTTAGATTGCCCAAATATATGGATTCACTAGGAAGACAGACATTAGATTTTGTCATTATCTAATAATTACATCTCAATATTAGTTTGATTTAACAAAAATAATGTCGTCACCAAATTTTCTTATTTTGATCAAAATCTTGATGTTAATGAATACAAACAATGCTACCCTCAAACAAAAAGGCGCATTAAAAAAAAAAAAAAAAAAGGTTATGGCAGTAGGTCCCATAAGCTATCAAGAATATATTCATATTAGTAAAATCTCAACGATAATAAGATTTCCATGATATTTAGCATCATGTTCATGGGCAATGCTTGAAAATTTGGCTGTGGTTTCTTCATCTCTAAGCGAGGCAAAGAGCAAGGGTTGCTTAGCTCGAAGAAACTTCGTTCCGTACTAGCGGAGGAACAAATCTGTGATCTCTAAGCATCTGCTCGAAGATATGACCCACTTTCAGCAATTTTCCCTGAGAACACGATTAAGAATGATCAATTTAGCATGTCTAAGTTCGGGCCACATCAGATGTGTTTCTAACCCGAGGAAGCGAAACACAGCTTATAATAAATGGAAGCCTAAATTAGGCTTTAGCGAAGTACAAGCTGATACCTCATCAAATGCTGCGCCGATCATTTGAAGGCCAACAGGGAGGCCTGCGGAGCCGCCTTCGACAAATCCACATGGCAAAACCAATGCAGGCAATCCCGCTAAGTTAACATTCACCTGCATCGAGGATACACAATAAAAACAAATTAGGAAAACGCAAAATGAAACAAAGGCTAAAGAAGGCTACTTTATGTTTTCTTTGGAAGCCAAATTCATACACGACGAACTTCAAGCAAGGAAAAAATGCATATCTTTGAACGAGAAGAATATATGCTTGAGGTAGTCATCAATATAGCATTTATCATTTTTCACAAAAAAAGAAAAATTTCTTACGGCGGCAATCAATTTTATATTTTGTTTCTTTTTATATCTCTTCCTTGAATGGTGTTTTGATCTAGTTAGAAGAATTCAGTAGTGCTCAAATGCTTACAGTCATTATATCGCCAGCGTACATTGCCAATGGGTCATTTTTCTTTTCACCTGTAAACATAACAAGCAAATGGATGATTGATTTGAAAGGGGGGAAAAAGAAATGTATATTGCACAAATATAAACAAAATTTAAGGAGCATACCAATCTTGTAAGCAGCAGATGGAGCGGCCGGTGAGATTAAGATGTCATGTTGATCGAGCGCGGTCCTGAAGCTTTTCTGTACTATGGTCCTCACCTGCAGCACTATTACAATGATCAATTTCCTAATAAACAATAAAGCGCCGCATGAATCTAACATAGCAACCACATCCTAATAAGTTATAATGAACTTCAACAACAAATTTTATTGGTACTACCATTATAGCCATATTAGCACTAACAATAGCCAACCCAATAATTAACTCCTAGCAGTTACAAGTGAGCTAGAACAAGTCTGTTTCAGTATTATGGTCTTTGAATGTGCAAATGAATTTAGCTACTATTACTACATGGCGCAGTTTCTGGCTACCTGTTGGGCACGCTTGTAATACGCATCATAATAACCTGCTGAAAGGGCGTACGTCCCCATTAAAATCCTCATTTTGACCTGCATTTACAGTGCTGCATTATAAATTATAATCAAGTAACCAAAAACCCTTTTGACCAAAACCCTTGGCTCGTGACCAAGTAATTTTGTACCTCGTGACCAAAGCCCTTGGCTCGGGAATTCCCATATAGAGCTTCTAGTTCATCAGCATCAGCTTGGTTTCCATACCTAGATTTTGGCACTTATAAAAGAATAATCAAGACAAAGTCTACATCAAAAAGCTTCAAAAACAATGACCATAATAATATAGGCTTTCGAACTTATGTTCTGCGTATTGTTTTAGTCCATTTTCATTGTAGATGCGAAAGACCTTGTGAAGCAGCGATATTGGTAGTTCTTTTCAGTTAAATAGACTTAAACTACAATCTAGAAAACCAAATACAACTTTCTAATCCAACTGCAGCTTTGAAGAATTTAACATATAAGATGATTTGCGAAAAACCGGATATGCTCATGACCAAAGTTTATCTATATATAACCTTTTCGTATAAAATGTAAAAAATAAGCTGAGAATTACCTGACACCGTCATAACGTGATAAGTTAGAAGATGATTCAGACGAAGCGAGAATGTAGTAGGCTGGTAACCCAAGGGAGAAAGACGGTAATGAAACCTGCAAGTTAATATATCTGAGATGGCAATCAAATATTCAACAGCGTAGAAAGTCGGGGAAAAATACTAGCATAAAATATAGACCTCTGCCACAGAGCATCCTAATTCTTCAAGATGCGAAGCAGCGCCACGGATTGTGGATGCTACGTCAGAATCAACACCTTCCTCCAGAGTTTCACGGATAAGGCCAACCCTGAGCCCTTTCAAAGGCTTAGATTCTGACAGATTTATGGAAGCGAATTGAGACGTGAAGTCAGGAACCTCCTGAAAAGGCCTCAATGAAATTACAAAACAGAACATATATGTGTTGCCAAAAAGGAAAGGAACCAAAAAAAAAAAAAGGGAAGCGTTTGCATAGACACATGCGATCAGTCTATAGAAATTCCGTACTTGCTTACTACTAGTGGCATCAAATGTATCATGACCAGAAATTGCATGAAGAAGAATCCCAGCATCAGCAACGGATGTACCAAAGCAGCCAATGACATCGAGTGAGGATGCATATGCCATCAGGCCAAATCTGGAGACACGCCCGTATGTGGGCTTCAGCCCCACCACCCCACAAAACGACGCTGGCTGCCGTACACTTCCACCGGTATCACTCCCAAGCGAGACCATACACTGCCCAGCAGAAACAGCAGCAGCTGAGCCTCCAGATGATCCCCCGGGCACTCGAGACACGTCCCACGGATTTGCAGTCACCTAATGAATGAATGAATGAACAGAGGCACCACACCTGAGTAAACCAACCCCAGTCACCAATCGAAACATTAAGAAGCGGATTCTCACGCCCCTACTCTTCTTCCTCCCAACCGTAGACTCCTAAACCCACAAATCTTGACCCTTTTTTCACTTTCTACCAACATTCTCTCATTTCTAACACCTACCCATAGTGCCCTTTTTTTTTTTTCTCATCATGCCAAAATCACACTAGAAAACAACATATAAACATATCAAAAATCGAATCAAATCATCACGCTCGAATTGAACAATATCCAACTATAACAAAAATAAAAAAGTTCTATTTTGTTTTTTGTTAAAATGAAGTACTGAATTCTTCCACCATCTCATTCTCATTGTAAACATCTCTTTCTTTGATTAGATTTAACAGTGAGAAGGAGCATAACACACTCACCCACTCAACCCAACTCAAACTTCTTTGTCTTCAACTAAAATTTCAACTTCGATTCCCACATTTCACAAACCAACCCAATTAGCCCAAAAAATAATAATAATAAAATAAAAAAATCAAAAACACAAAACTCATTATTTTCAACTAAACTTGACAACAAAAAACCACAAAAAGCACTAAACTTGACAGCAAAAAACCCAAAGGAAAAAAAAAATGAAGAGAAACCTGAAAAGCAGAGGCTTCAGTGGTGCTGCCCATCCCAAACTCATCCAAATTGGTCTTTCCCACAAGAATCGCGCCTTTCTCCCGCATCCGCCGCACCGCCGTGGCGTCGAACGGCGGCCGGTAGCCCTCAAGCACGCGGGACCCACCCGTCGATGGCATGTCGCCCGTGCAGATGTTGTCCTTCACGCCCACCACCGTCCCGGCCAGCGGGCCCACATCCTCGCCGCGCGCCGCCCGCTCGTCCACGCGCCGCGCCTGCCGCAGCACGGCCTCCTCGTCGGCCACGTGCAGGAACGCCCGCACGTGGGGCTCGGCGGCGCGGAGGCGCGCCAGGAACGACTCCGCCAGCTGCACGGCGGTGAGCTGCCCGGAGAGCAGGCCGTGCCGGGCGGTGAGGATTTGGGATTGGGGGGCGGAGGTGTGTGAGTGGTCTGTGAGGGTTGGGTCGGTGACGGGCTGTGAGGATAGCGACGACATGGGTTTGATGGATCGGTGGCTGTGGCGGCGGAGGAGGTGGAGCCGCGTGAACGAGCGCGGTGGTTGCGTTGTGCACAGCATTTCTTTTTTTCTTTTTTTTCTGATAAGTTTTTCTTAAAAAATATGGTGTGTATATATATATATTAGTTACAAGTTACGTGAAGTAGAAGATGAGAGAGTTTCGAACAAAAAAGAAGATGAGAAAGAGGAACGCTGAAACATTAGTTGAAGTGAGTTTGAGTGGTTTTGTTTGGATAAGGAAAGGGTTTTGGTTTGGGTATGCCTGGTCGACTTATTTATCTTAACTTTTTCAATTTGATCAAGGGATTGTTATTATTTTTGGCTTGGGCTTCCCTGGTGTACTTATTTAGCTTAACTTTTTCAATTTGATCAAAAGATTTATTATTTTATATCATGTACATTTTATATTTGAGTATTTTTTGTTTTAGGTTTGTAGAAGAGATGTCATGCATCAATATAACGCAAAAAACAAACCCTCCTTGACACTAATAAGTTATATCTAGCCAGAGTCCTAAATAGAGAATTGAAGAAATCAACAAAAGCTTTCTTATTCACAGTAAATAAAGTAGTGACTTTTTTTTTTTTTGGTTTCCCTTTCTTTAAACCAGAAAAAGTGATACATCTCTAAATGGCACATATATTACACTGTTACATCCAATGTCACATTTCATGAAGAGTACAAAACTAAATTCAGTAGGACTTGTAAACGCAGGCTTGTGTATAATTATAAATACACTCAATTGCTAGAATCAAAACTAAGTATACAAAGCCAATTTCCCACCATGCTGCGCAGTTTACGAGACGTTCTTCGTAATCATGGGCTCACAAATATTCAGCTAGATCTGCTTGGTTTTCCAAATCCCAGATAACCAGTTTACCATCCAATCCTGTGTATGTCAAGGCATAGTTTGAATGAAATAACTTCTCCAATAAGCTGTTTGTAGAATAATAATACGTAGTCCTTTTCTTTTTGCTAACCTGAAGTGCTGAAGCGCTTTCCTGTCGACATCCCTGGCTGTCCAAGCGAGACGATACAACTGCAGCGACCAGAAACAGTATCATCAAATGAACAAAGAGCATCGCCCGACACTCAATGAAGAATACAATGACCTAAGAAAAGCTTAAATAAGTTTAGAAATAGCTGTATACTTTATGCTGTTCTCATGAACACCACGTGATCTTGAATGTTCAACGCTGTCATTGTTCACAGCACGATTAGGTTGTCCATAGAGTTTCCCAAATGCTTCAGAAAACTACAAGATGAGCGCATGCCAAATGTTAGACGAAAAAAAAGAACAAGCATATTGCTCAGTATGAACAATTATGAGATTCTGATAAAAACCTAAACATCTAGTATTGTAGCAGCAGCATAGAATACTCTGATCACATAAATTCTTTTGCAGGCCGTGAGGCCGGGCAGCTAGTCCTATTAAGGAATGGGTTTATCAACTTGTAAGCTAGAAATGCATACACATTGTCATTAGTCATACATGCAAACATAAAACCAAAATAACCACGTAATTACCTGCGAACCGTATTTTGGACCTGAAGATGTTTTCCTTTCACCCAATAATCTTATGAAACTCCTAGAGAAGAAAGCATAAAAAAGCGCTTTAGTAGAATAGAGATATTATTTGTTTACAAAAAGTTCATTTTTGGAGAAAACGAAAAAGAAAAAGAAAATCCACAAGTTCACATACCAAATTCCCGTTTCATCTGCTGCAAAGACCATCGGGTTGCAGTCAAATCCAACGCCTATCACCATTCTTTCAGAAACAAATATAACCTGAAAACAGATGTTGACCAATAGCATAGAGAAACTGTAAAGTCAGTGGAATACGTGGAGGAGATTTTAGTTTAAATGTAAGCACGAGTGGATGCTGACCCACATCACGGAGAGGCAAATCACGGAATGCAACATTCTGGGCCAAAGGAGATGGACCAACATCATCGACAAAGTAAATCATGGAATTATGGCCTGCAGAATATCACAAGAGAGATACATAAGCAGGAACTATCTTCACCAGCCCCTAGTAAGAGAACGGTAAATTATTGCCCGTCTTAGAGTTCGTATTTTCTTAGACAATATGATGCAAACAAGTGGACAAATAATAACACAAACCTAAAATGAATTGGCTTACTGGTAATATTTATGACTTGGACAGGAAATTACTTTTCCAGTATTACACAAACAATTAAAACGCATCAAAATCTAGCTCACAAGATGCTTGTGACGTAAGCAATAACCTAGATCATAGTCTTCATTATATGATGACAAGCATTAATAATGGAAGAATGAGGCTACGTATGCTAATGTATTGCCACTTGGTGACCATTTCACACTTTTCTGAAACTCTTAAGTTATTGCCTAAAAATTCTGAATCACTTTTATGAAAATCTAAAAACTCTTTTAACACGTAAAATGGAAAGGACAGAAATCGAACCTACGTATGCTAAGGTATTGCCACTTGGTGACCATTTCACACCAAAAGCCCAAGAAAATGAGAGATCAAGCTGAATGATTTGCTGTTTCCATAAAAAGGTAAAAAAAATAGGAGTGTCAGGCAACTTCACCAGTAAAAGGAGGAAAAAGAGAAAGTTATGCTTGTCCAAATAAATAATATGATATGAAAACAAAAAATATAAAATTGTTTTTCGAGAATGGAAGATTATTGAACCTCTCCAAACTTTGAATCTGAAGAAGGACCCGTCCTTGAATCCCTAACACATTTCCATTGATCAACTATAACTTAGATACAAAACAAATAACATCCATAGACGTAAGAAAATAAGCCATTAACTGAAAAATATAACATCAAGAAACACATTAACCGTACTTTGCATCAACACCCTTGATAAATGTGGAGAACACTCTGCATTTTCCATCTGTAGATGTCGTTGCAAGAAGAATCTGTGATTATGAGCACAAAAGCATTTAGATACAGAAAAATAAAAAAATAAAAGAAGCGAGCTTGTTGAGAGAAATGAAGTCAATTGAGTAGCTGACAATATGAATCAATAAGGCAAAGCATAAAGGAACTTGCTTCCGAGAAACAATTGCATATTGCACTTATTAGTTCCTACGCAGAGACATAGGTATCAACTTCTAAAAGCTCTATAGAAGCATCAATTCCTCAGAAATTCTTATAATGGTTTTGATGGTCAGATGGGACCATGCACACATTACATACTTCAGGAGAGCACACCAATCATAAAACCCCCAAATTGGGTTTTAATTGTAAATGTGGTTTCCATCAAACTACTCTGGAAAGATATAAAAGCATGAGGCAATATGTTACAAAGGAAGATCTACAAACATTATTGGGATGCCAAGCAACGCTTGTCACAGAAGAATCATGTCTTTTCCTGATAAGCTTACTGACCCACCTGTAAAGGATACACCATAAACATATAAACTGTTAACTACTCAAGTAACTAAGTATATGAAAGTGATGCTTTTAATTGTATTAAACTGCAAGTCCTAAATGAGTTACCAATTGTTCTCTTGCTCATAATAGCATATACAAACAGTTTTAGCACCACTTCCAACAGCAAATTTGTTTTCTGGAGTGTGGAAAAGTAGCATGAGTTAGACTTGAATGAAATTGCGAGACAAGAGGACATATACTTCAACGAGGCATGATATACCATGGAAGAGGGGGGAAAAAAAAAGCGTTCAATACCTTTTGGACTCCACTTCACACAGAGGGCAGCACGGTTTAGCCTAAGAATAACAAGGGTAGGCACCCACTCTGCTCCTTCTAAGTTCCAGACATAACTAGCAAGAAAAAAAGAATAGAAAGATTTATGTAAAATGTTAAAAACTTCAGTAATCATAAGTGAAAGTATTGCAGCATGCCGAATAACTTGAATTACAAAGGTACTCACGAATTCCGATCATGGGATGCAGTAACAATTCTGTTTGACCTTGCACTCCAGTCTATCCCGCTAATAATTTGATCATGCTGTGACAGTTCAGCGAGGAAAGTGCTAACATCAGTTATGCTACGTCATTACCAAAACTATGAATGTTGTAAATTTCTTGCAAAATAAGTACTTATCTAGAGACCAAAAAAACTGAGCGTTGCGAGGGGGAAAAAAGAAAAAGAAAAGTCATGTCCACCACAACAATCCCCAAATAGTTTTAGATAAAAGCCAAGTTTGAGAGATAAAAATCTGGATGGAAAAAATGCACTTCCAACAAAGCAGAAGATTTGTATTTCACCAAAGTCAAAATTAGAGGGGGGGAAAAAGTCTTTCCAGCATGGAATATTCAGAACAGATATATCATGTGCCCTAGAACAAAAACGTTTATAATGCAAGCTTGCAAAACAATAATAATAGATTTGTTTTCCGCTGAGTTCATGTGATATAATCCAGAAGAAACTTGAAGAATACAGTACTAGTTGCAAATTAAAGAACGAATCTATGAGTAATATATAATTGAACAAGAGCACCCTTTTCTTTTAATGTTAATTTACGATAAAACAAAAACAGACAAACAAACATATCCAAGAGAGCCTAGACAACCAAACTGCACATATTCCCAACTAGCTCAGTCATATACTAATAATCAGGAACAAATAAAACGCTCAGAAAAATCTAAAGGAGGCACAAATATAGAAAACCCACAACCACATATATGCACATTTGATCACATCGTATGTTCCTAGAGCTGGAGTAGTTTTCTGATATCAGACACAATTACTAAACAATTCACAACCAAGTAAATACTTTCCAATGTTGCTGCAGAATAACGTCCTTTACTTTCCTTGAAGACATAACAAATATAAACATACAAGGGTCGGAACCAAAAACCTTGTGAAACAAATCTGAACTCTGTGCTCAGTACCTTTTGAAGAACATGCAATCTCTCCCATTTGTCTTCCAACAGTCTATAGATATGTACTTCATTATTGTTGGGACATAAAGCAACCACTGCAACAGATGCAAAACTACCCAATATTAAATAATCATACCACATAAGACGTCTGCTGAATTTCGTTGAATTAAAACGAAGAAGAACACAAACTAATTGCTATCAGAGATAGTCTTGTATTGATTATTCAACCAAGCGGATTATGTATCTCATATATGAAACACATATTTTTTGTGCATTATACACAATGAATGAGCATGCCCTGATATGGGAAATTTTTTAGAACACATACACCGTTTGAAATGGCAAATTTACAACTAAAATACAGATATTTCGCTAACCGAAATTAAATTAACTTATATTTCTACAATGTATGAACGTAATAAACCCGATAGCACAAATTTAATAACCGAAAGTTATTTCCTTTTATCTTTGAATTAAATGGAAATCAAAGTGGCCTAAAAACAAACTACTCAATACACTGATTGAAACTAAAACCTTCACATTTCGTTCGCTCCAAAATTCTAACTTTTCCAGCTTAATTCTCACTGTCCTCTCTCACTTTACCTAACACTATCGGCGACCAAAAGAAAAAATCGAAAATTGGCCAAAGAAGAGGGAAATTGCAGAGAGAGAAGAGGTATTACTGGAGTTTTCGGGGCTCCAAGCGTGGCAAGTGATGGACTGGGCGATCTGGTGGACCGCGATTGCCGCCATTTTTGCTTCTCTCTGAGTTCGATTGGTCGAAATGGAAGAGGGACAAAGCTTTTTTTTTTTTTTTTTTTGAGAAGAATGGGATTTATATAGCGAAAGAGAATTGAGAGAACATAACGTAACGAGAGATCGGAGAC
Organism: Boehmeria nivea var. tenacissima; assembly: GCA_018132145.1. Lineage (NCBI taxonomy): Eukaryota > Viridiplantae > Streptophyta > Magnoliopsida > Rosales > Urticaceae > Boehmeria > Boehmeria nivea. The sequence continues at coordinate 13,324,400 of CM030876.1, read as the reverse complement.
CTAAAAAATTCAGATCCAAATTTGAAAGAGAGAGAGAGAGAGAGACGTGTTGTTTAATCACTTGGTTTATGCTTTAATTGATCTTTAAGATTAGTGAGAGGGTCGGGCACGTGCATAGCACGTGTTTTCAATGTGTTATTTTATTCTGTCTTCGTTCCCTAAAGATAATGTCGTTTATCAAGAAAGGCACATTCGTTTTGTGATTTTCTTTTTTTTTTTTTCAATCAAAATTTCAGTCTATTTTTTAATTACATTTTAAAACAATAAATTTACTAAGTTCGTAATTAAAATATATTTAGTATGTCATAATCTAAAGAGTTTTTTAATAATTTAGCCAAACCTTAAACTAATTTTTTTTAAGAATTAGACATAGTTTTAAAGATTTAAGAAATTAGTTCTTTTTTTTATTTTATCATAGTCGATGAAAATTTTGGTATTGATAGGTTTGGTTTACTTTTTTAAGTTGAAAGAGTCGAATTTTAAAAAAAAATTTATTTGATTTGGGCTTTTTTTTTAAGTAATTATCGGTGGTACTTATGTCCATTAAGATACTTAATTGCTATTTTCTTAATTTTGATATTCTATGGCTAAAGTTTACCTTTAAAACAGCTAATTTCCTAACTGGTCCTAATCTAAATATATCATATGTGTTTGCTACACTCACAAAACATATGTATATAAACTAAATAATAGTTTTAGTTCTTAAGGATGAAAAACTAAAAAATAGTTTTAGTAGTTAAGGATGGATTTGGAAATGACGAGCTCATAAACCCGCGAATTGCAATGTTTTTTTTTAATAAATAAAATAGTAAAAATCAATAATATTTGAAAAGTACTAAAATTTATGTTAGAATAAAAAAAATAACAAACAATAAAATTTATTCACAAATATTTAGAGACATAATTTATGATACAATATAATATTACATGTTAAATACATGATAAGAGTTGATAATGTATATTACGACAAAGTTTTTTTTTATTTAGTTAACAATTATATATATATATAAGGCTAATTCTGTAGTAATTCATACTCATCGGTGTTCCACCTAATATTATATAGAGATTTTTAAGGATTTAGCCAAATTTTTGGTAATTTTTTTAAGAATTAGCCATAGTTTCACGAATTTAAGGAATTAGTCATTTTCGTTATGTAATAATTTTTATTACACGTGTAATAAATTTTGTTACCCGTGTAACAAATTTTGTTACACCCAGTAATAATTTTTGTTACATGGGTAACAAAAATTGTTACACGTGTAACGAAAATTGTTACACAACGAAAATGGCTAATTCCTTAAATTCGTGAAACTATGGCTAAATTTTTGAAACATGAGCTTAAAAATGGCTAAAACCCAAATCTTCCCTATTATATAAGAGAGGTGTAAAAAATTTATTACTACATGTTTTAATATCATTATTACACATTTTTTAGTGTTACATTGACACACCACTAATTAAGTGGAGCATTCTAGAAAGTCCCTGTTCAAAAATGTTGTCATAATTTGTATTAATTATCTTTTAGTCATTCTTTAGGATATATCAATTTAAAAATAAAAAAAATAACATAACAGGTGTCTATAAATTAAGAAAGAAAATTGCAATTAATGGTGGTGATGAAAAATTTTTCAACGCCTGAGTGGCAAGAAAAAAAATTGAAATCAATATATATATATATATATATATTAGAGTAGAGAGAAAATGACTAAAATGCATAAAAAAAAATGTATCACTTGTCAGTCTCTATTTTAAAGACCTAATGCCTTATTAAGAGTGCAGTTACAAATAAATTTAAGAACACTTTTCATAGAAAAGTAATCACAAAATTGACTTAAAAACCTTAAAAAATTATTAATTAATTTGATTAACTAAATAATGACAAAATAATAATTCCATTAGTTTAGTGTACACTTTAAAACCCCTAGTTATATAAGATAATGTCTAGGGATGTCAATGGAGATCCATGGGGCTGAATATTTATTACCCACCTCCATATCCACGAGTAAAATTATTTATCATCCCCACTCCATTCCCATCTACATGATGCCGTTATTTTATCTTTATATCTTAATTTTTTTGATTGTTTTCATGTATAGTTTCTTAATTTTTCAAAGGGTTAGTTATTTTCTTGAAACATTAGCCAAAAAAATGACCAAATGCTTTGTAGACTTATATTTATGCTTAAAACATAATAAAAATGCAAATTCATAATTTTCAATAATAAAAAGTAACACTTAAAAGGGTTGACCAATATAGAACTACAAAATATTCTTATACTACATTGAAATAAATAATTTGCCATATAAAGATGGTTTGGAAAAAGGTGTGAATATTTTTTTCATTCATTTTGAGAGAAAAAAGTGTGTACAGATTTTTTATTTATTTATTTTTCTAGTGTCTACAGAAATAATTTCAGCTAATGCACGTGGAAAAGCAAACAAATAAGTGAAAAAGTAGATAGATTCTTTTTGAAAATTTTATTAAAGTGGATTAATTTACGCCTTTACTCTTGTGATTTCGATGCCACATCGTGATTTACTTCTAACAAAGTGAAAATAATATAACCAACCAAACACCATGCCCTCCAATTGTTCAATATGATATATTTTAATCAGAGTCCATTGGCAAAATAACTTAAAGAGATATCTAAATTATTAAAATAGATTTTCAAATATTTTTATTTGTAGAATAACCTCTTTTTATTAAAAGAGTCATTAATTATTATTGAGGTCCCTAATTAATGAGGAGAGTCATTAATGAGCCCCCTCCCCCCCTAACTTTCCCCAACTTTCACGATCCCCCCCCTCCCAGTTCTCACGATTTGCTCAGGAAAAAAAAAAAAAAAAACCCAAATGCTCGGCCTTCTCTCGGCCCAAGTCCCGCTTCGACGAGCCCTCCGTCCCCCTCGACGCCGCGCTGTTCGAGGAGAGCCACGCCGACCCGCCGCCGCCGATGGGGTCGCCCTTCAGCCGAGCCTCGCCGAACAGCGCGCCGGCCTCGCGCAGCGTCTCGATGGCGCAGAAGTCCGCCGCCGATGAGGATGAGGAAGAGGACGAGGAGATTTACAAGAAGGTGAAGCTGAACAAAGAGAAGCGCCAGAAAGTGGCCGTGGTGGTCGTCGAGTGGGTCCTCTTCCTGTTCCTCGTGTCCTGTCTGGCCGCGAGCATGTCTGTGAGACCGCTCGAATGCTTTGGGATTTGGGGTTTAGAGCTCTGGAAGTGGATCGTCTTGGTAATTGTGATTTTCTGTGGAATGTTGGTCACGAAATGGTTCATGAACATCTTGTCATCGAGAGGAATTTCTTGCTGAGGAAGAAGGTTCTGCAGACGTGCTGCAGACGCTGTCGGGGCCGGCGCAGATCGAGGAGGCGGAGCGGGTGGGGCGGACGCCGAGCATGGGGCAGCTGAGCTTCCTTAGCGGGAAGAAGCGGAAGGCCGGGTTGGGGAAGGGGAAGGAGACCATCGACATGGCCAGGCTGCAGAAGATGAAACAGGAGAAGGTGCCCGCGTGGACGATGAAGGCGCTGGTGGACGCGGTGGCGAGCTCGGGGGTGTCCACCATCTCCAATATTTAGAACGACCAATATTGGTCACGAACGACCAATATTGATTACTAAACGACTATTACCAATAATTAAACGACTGATGTATTTATTACTCTTTTATTCTTAAAAAAAATTCAAAAGTAATTATTTTATTAAAAATAATATGTCACACTTTTATTTATTTAATTAAAATATACTTTAAAATTATTTGTTTTTATTTCTTGTTTTCTAACAATTGAAAGATTTTTTTTAAAAAGCATTGAAAAGTTAAAAAAAATACAAATAATATTTAGAACGACCAATATTGGTCACGAACGACCAATACTCATAACTGAACGACCGATGTATTTATTGCTCTTTTATTCTTTAAAAAAAATAATTTTCAAAAGTAATTATTTTATTAGAAATAGTGTGTCACGCTTTTATTTTTATAATTAAAACATACTTTGAAATTATTTATTTTTATTTTTTCTTCTCTAACAATTGAAAGATTAAAAAAGAAAAGACATTCTGTAAATCTTGATTTTATTTCTATAATTTTTCAAATAGTGTGTCACACTTTTATTTGTTTAATTAAAACATACTTTGAAATTATTTGTTTTTATTTCTTCTTTTCTAACAATTGAAAGATTTTTTTTTAAAAAAAAAGAATTAAAAAATTAAAAAAAAATACAAATAATATTTAGAACGACCAATATTGGTCACGAACGACCAATATTAGTTATTGAACGACCAATACCCATAACTGAACGACCGATGTATTTATTGCTCTTTTATTCTAAAAATAAATAATAATTTTCAAAAGTAATTGTTTTATTAGAAATAGTGTGTCACGCTTTTATTTTTATAATTAAAACATACTCTGAAATTATTTATTTTTATTTTTTCTTCTCTAACAATTGAAAGATTAAAAAAAAAGAGACATTTTGTAAATATTGATTTTATTTCTATAATTTTTCAAATAGTCACTTTTATTTGTTTAATTAAAACATACTTTGAAATTATTTCTTTTTATTTCTTCTTTTCTAACAATTGAAAGATTTAAAAAAAAAAAAGAATTGAAAAATTAAAAAAAAAATACAAATAATATTTAGAACGACCAATATTGGTCACGAACGACCAATATTAGTTATTGAACGACCAATACCCATAACTGAACGACCGATGTATTTATTGCTCTTTTATTCTAAAAATAAATAATAATTTTCAAAAGTAATTGTTTTATTAGAAATAGTGTGTCACGCTTTTATTTTTATAATTAAAACATACTCTGAGTTATTTATTTTTATTTTTTCTTCTCTAACAATTGAAAGATTAAAAAAAAGAGACATTTTGTAAATATTGATTTTATTTCTATAATTTTTCAAATAGTCACTTTTATTTGTTTAATTAAAACATACTTTGAAATTATTTCTTTTTATTTCTTCTTTTCTAACAATTGAAAGATTTTTTTTTTATAAAAAAGGTATTGAAAAGTTAAAAAAAAAATACAAATAATATTTAGAACGATCAATATTGGTCACAAACGACCAATATGGGTTACTGAATGACCAATACCCATAACTGAACGACCGATGTATTTATTGCTCTTTTATTCTAAAAAAAATAATTTTCAAAAGTAATTATTAATTATTTTATTAGAAATAGTGTGTCACGCTTTTATTTTTAGAAATAGTGTGTCACGCTTTTATTTTTATAATTAAGACATACTCTGAAATTATTTATTTTTATTTTTTCTTCTCTAACAATTGAAAGATTAAAAAAAAAGACATTTTGTAAATATTGATTTTATTTCTATAATTTTTCAAATAGTCACTTTCATTTGTTTAATTAAAACATACTTTGAAATTATTATTTTTATTTAGAATGACCAATATTGGTCACGAACGACCTATATGGGTTACTGAACGACCAATACCCATAACTGAACGACCGATGTATTTATTGCTCTTTTATTCTTAAAAAAAATAATTTTTAAAAGTAGTTGTTTTATTAAAAATAGTGTGTCACACTTTTATTTCTATAATTAAAACATACTTTGAAATTATTTATTTTTATTTTTTATTCTCTAACAATTGAAAGATTAAAAAAAAAGAATTGAAAAGCAAAAAAAAAAAAATATTATGAACGACCAATATTTCTCAATGAACAACCAATATTGGTTACTGAACGACCAATGTATTTATTGCTATTATATTATAATAATAAAAAAATAATTTTCAAAAGTAAAACAAATAAAAATAATATCAGGATCGACGAATAATATCAGGAACGACCAATAATATTAGAAATAGTGTCACACTTTTATTTTTATAATTAAAAGATATTTTAAAATTATTTGTTTTTATTTATTCTTCCCTAACAGTTGAAAGATTAAAAAAATAAAAAGAATTAAAAAGCTAAAAAAATAAAAAATAATATTAGAAACGACCAATATTGGTAAGTAAACAACCAATATTGGTTAGTGAACAACCAATATTCATAACTGAACGACCAATATTCTATTATAATAAAAATAATAATTTTTAAAAGTAATTGTTTTATTAAAAATAGTGTGTCACACTTTTATTTCTATAATTAAAAGATATTTTGAAATTATTTATTTTTATTTATTCTTCTCTAACAATTGAAATATTAAAAAGAAAAAATTAAAACAAATAATTTCAAAGTATGTTATAGAAATAAAAGTGTGACACACTATTTTTAACAAAAACAATTACTTTTGAAAATTATTTTTTTTTAGAATAAAAGAGCAATAAATACATTGGTCGTTCAGTTGTGAATATTGGTCGTTCAGTTACCAATATGAACGACCAATATTGGTCGTTCAGTTACCAATATTGGTCGTTCATATTATTGGTCGTTCTTAATATTGGTCGTTCAGTTACCAATATGAACGACCAATATTGGTCGTTCAGTTACCAATATTGGTCGTTCATAATATTGGTCGTTCAGTTACCAATATGAACGACCAATATTGGTCGTTCAGTTACCAATATTGGTCGTTCATAATATTGGTCGTTCAGTTACCAATATGAACGACCAATATTGGTCGTTCAGTTACCAATATTGGTCGTTCTTAATATTGGTCGTTCATGGCCAATATTGGTCATCTTCTTTGCACGCGACATTTTCTTTTGCTGGTGGGGGGGCTCGGGGAGCTCGGGGAGGATTGGGTTCCTCGACCCACGGCGGCGGCGCTCGACCTACGGCGATGGTGCTCAACCTCCGGTGGCAGCGCTTCACCGTGCTTCCTTGACCCACGGCGACAGCACGCGACCCCTCGGTAGCGGCGCTCGACCTACGGCGGCGCTCGACGGTGGTTCCTCGTCCCACGGCGGCGGCGCTCGACCTACGGTGGCAGCGCTTCAGCGTGCTTCCTCAACCCACGGCGAAAATAGGCGACCCACGGCGGTGGCGTCGACCTATGGCGGCACTCGACGGTGCTTGAAAGAAGAGAGGGAAAGAGGGAAAGAGGGAAAAGGGAGGAGAAGGGCTGGTCGCGCGGGGGAGGGCTGAGAGGAGAAAGAGGAAGAGGGAGGAGAGTGGCTGGCCGTGGAGGCTCCTGGTCGTGGAAGTGGAATGAAGGAGAAGTAAAGGTTGAGAAAGAGAGGGAAAAGATAAAGAGAGTAATGAGAAAACTAATTAAACTTAATTAGGAGCACTTAATTATGCTATGTCTGATTTTGTTAAATAAAAAAAAAATTATAAAAGAAAAAGTCATTTTATAAATTTTGATATTTGGTTATGTCATTTTGACCAAATCCCCTTTTAATCAACAAGTTTTTGTCTGTTTTTCAAGTGGATTCAGATGAAAGGGACGTCTACATTAGAGGAAATTGAGAGTAGGGAAATTTCCAAGAAACTTTGCAGCTTACAGATAGTTAAGAACATTTGTTCCAGCAAAAACTACAGATAGTTAAGAACATTTGTTCCAGCAAAAACAACACATTTCCCCACGCCCTGATTCATTTGACCCTCCATTTCATTTATAAATACTGTCCGGAATCAAATCTTGATTCACGAGTCGTTCGGAACTCTTTTGCACAAAAAGGCAGAAAACCAGAAAAAGAACATTTTTTTTTTTTTTTTTTGCAAACAAACCAGAAAATAGTATTAAAGGCATCATGATAACTACTTTTAAGGCGCTCTTTGGTGTCGTTCCGCAACGACTGCAGCAGCTCCTCGCTGAATTCCGCCTTAACGTGCGACCGCCTGCGGACGTCGAAGCTGCAGCAGTCGTTGCATCCGGATGGGCGGACATGATGCTGGCAGTGTGCTTCGCATCGGCCATCGAGATGGCCATCCTCTCCGTGCAACTTGACTCGCAGTCGCACCAACACCAACACCTCTCTCCCCTATTCCTCGCTGCCTCACTCGCGCTTCTGCTCGCCTTCTCTTCCTTCTGCATCAGCAAATTCCTTGCTCCATTGTTCCCTAAACCCGCCTTGCTCCTCGACAGAGCTGGTGTCGTCTTTGTTGTCACCGGACTTTTCATGGCCATATCCATTCCTTTACCGTATTGCCTCAGAGTCGTCACCTGGATCATTTACGCTGTTTGCTTGCTTGTTATTTTAATCTGCAGTTACTTCTTCGGAATTGGGTGATAGTTTGACCAGTTGAAAGTTCAAAACCGCAAAGCCAAAAAAAAAAAAAAAAAAGCCTGCATCGTCGACAATAACTTCAGAGTGACTGTTAACGTGGAACTTATAAGAGAACCGATAACATTTTGATAACAATTCTGAACCGTCTAAGTTTATTTTTAAAATTAATTTGAGGTCTTAGGATTGTCTTAAAATGTTCCACTTTTATTCATTCGTACCACAGAACTTTCAACTTTTAAGTGGTGTCATGTTTTCTTTGCACAAGGATTGTTGTTTTCTTGTGCTATGTTGTTGTTTGTCATGTTGATTTCAAGACGTCGGCAGTTGCGAAGCAGCCAAAAGAGAATAAGTTGTAAATTGCAAACGCAGTGCCAAACAAGATTTCTATTATCTGCAATTCCAGCTCTAAAATTAATATCATCCCACGGGACAAAATTACAAGTCAACCAACAATCGAAATTCGAAACAAGACCGCCCATAAAAATGTCGTACACAAGTATCAATTCCACGGACACAGCAACAACAATTTGTCATTTCATAAGACATTCCACTTTTGTCTTTTTCCTCAACGATTATAGTAAACTTAACGAGAAAAAGCGACAAAGTAAATGACTTCGCACAGCCTCGTCAATAATATGCTTTTCGTGGATTGTTCTGCAAATGAAAGGGGAAAGAAAAACGGAGACGAGTTAGATCATAAACATTGGTAATTTATAAGATAAACAGCTTATTTAACAAGCATGACAAGGGAGACCAGAAAGTAAAAACGTCATTTATTAAACGGTGTAACTAAGGGGCGAAAAGAATAGGCGTAGTTCGGTACCAGAGGATTGGGTCTGTGGCGATAACCAAGCATCATCCGCTTCTTGTACTGCTCGTATATGTCGTCCTGAGGAAGTACCTCTCCTGGATTGCTAGCACCAACCCCCAAATTGTTCGTCTTCACGTCGCCTGCCATAATTGGATTGGCAATGCCCCTTTTGGAGCTCCCCAGACCCTCACCTGAAATTAATACACTTGATGGTTATAACTTATGAAAACAAATATACGACAAACAAACTTCCATGATTAATCAGGGGCAGAGAGTTTGACAGAACCTTCTTTCCATCCCATTTTGGACAACAGTTTATGACCAACGTTATCGGCCTGGATTTTCGACCTCTCTGCAGCCTCATTTGCAGCTTTCTGCGCGGACACATCATTGCAGGAAGCCATGAACTTCTCAAGCTCCTCCAGCGGGATGTAATCTCCCATATGGTGGCCTCTCTTACCAGATCCTGCTTTCCCCCAAAGAAAAGAAATGTTAAATTGAAGAACACAAAGCACCAAAAGGGGCATGCGTATTTGTAAAAACTATTAGCCCACACAAAAGTAATTCAGAAAAAAACAGTTTTGATCCCGTTCAGCTCGAACCTAGTAGAGAGGCAGGTGGGGGCATCTCGTCTTTTGACTGTCTAGGCTGTTTCATCTTTTCTTCCCGTGCAGCCTTCTTCATGTAGTACTCCATCATTGCAATAGGATCTGAACCCGTTGGCGGAGCAGACTCGGCTATAAAATTAGAATTAAGAAAAAAAGAAAAAAGAAAAGAACTAATTAACAGGTTCTACGTAAACTGAAAAGAAGGCAACTGAGGAAAGAGTTCACGCTAAGATAACAGATGCCTTACTGAATATAGACCACCAAATAAAGGCCTTAGCGCAAAGGTAAAAGTTTACAAGGAAATAACATTCACTACATCTCAGCAGGGGAAAAAAAAGTACATGCATAATATACCACTTGGGGCATAATTTGGTCATTGCTAGATTATGAAATACTACAAGTGAATAAGATAAAAAATAGCATGCATTATTTGTAAGAATATATATTCCCTGCTGAGTGGTGAGATTATATAAAAGATTACCAGTTCTCCCTGCTGAAGCAGATTGGTATGAACTTGAATTCTCAGTGGGTTCGTACAAGGCAGCGGCAGGTATCTGATAATTTGAATGTTGCTGAGAAGATCTCTGAGTAGCATATGTAGATTTAGAAACTGAAGTGCTGGTACCACCTATATAGGAATAAACTCACAATTTCAATCAGAAAGAACATTATAAATAACTCTGAAGGCAATGAACAACAATATGGAAAATGAAGAAACCAACTGAACGCTACTTCTAAAGATAAGATTCCATGTTTGGACACATCGAGCAGAACAATAACAGGAGGGCTGACCAGCACCAGTCATTAATTTTCTATTTCGTAGCATTAATTAATGTCCCAATTTGTAATTCATGGTAATTATTGTCAGTAAATGGTGGGCTTTGCAGAGGATTCATCAACTAATACAGCTTCAAAATTTTATGTGCTGAAATAAAACTCTATAGACAACTAAAGCTAAACCACTTTAAAGTTTATAGTACCTAAAACATGATCTGAACTTCACAATCCCATTAGCCAGTCTTACAACATAGGATAGACTAGGATTGTAATCAAAATGTTTATTGTGGAAAAGACCCACTACTGAAGTCTAAAACTAATATCATCTAGACAACCTAAAAAGCAAAATAACAAACTGGTTCCACTTCAAGAAAATAATACTAATTATTCAAGGACCAACCACTTCGAGATGTCTGAGATTCCTTGGACTGTGAAAGGGCCTTTTCTTCTTCTGCAAGCCGATGCTCATAGTATTTGTAATCGGCACAACCCTCATCGAATAGAAACCTATGCAAAACATAAAACACCAGAAAAAGGGCATATGAATCATTACAAACGACACGAAGCCCCAGAAAATCAGGAAGGAATATACAAATATTCATGAATGTTCTACTCACATGAAATTTCAAGACTTGTCACAGAAGTTTTTTTTTTTGATAAAACATGTCACAGAAAATGACAATGTGCAGATTAAAGAAAGCGAAAGGAGTAGTGAAAAGAAAATGCCTACAAGTTACAGAAATGACATAATACTTACTGGAACGGGGTGTCTCCGGGATTCTTTTGACGAGTAACATGCTCAAACTGCCTTCCATTTTTAGCCACAAAACTTGCTAATTTGTCAGCAACCTTCTTCACTGTAGGATCAGTTGGGGATGGTGGTGCTGCATATCACTTATAAAACTGATTAATACCAAGAGCATGAACAAGGTAATGCAAATTACTCTTGCAGCAGGCGTGCCACATATTCCAAATCTTTCATGAACATCTCTTTCCACCATGTTGATAGCAACTAAGGTATAAGCTGCATTCATGAGACAACAAATATTCAACAACGTCTTGGCCCTCCTAATCCAGGCCACTTTTTGAGTAGAGAAGCTAGCTACCTATGTAAGTTTTGCAATAACAGTGCATTCTAAGTAAGGGAATTCTTAATTTGCTCCCATAAGTACACCGTCTCTTTTTCTAACAACGACCTACAGCATCCAGGGAATTCACAGAGGTTTTGTGAAAATAAGTTGTATTGAAGGGAATACATCAAGAGCCAAAAGAACCAAGAATAGAATCAAGCTGAAAAGAAAACGTCCTTCGAAGCCCATTTTATTAGTTAAGTACTCATCTTCCGGGGTGACTTGGGTATTAAATAATCTTCCCACTACTCTTAGGAATCTAAGGAAAACGCTCAAGACATCATAGGGTTTATGCTTTGATTTTTATTTAAAAAAAAAAAAAATCTTTTCACAAAGAAAAGTTCAGCCACCAAATCAAAAAAGGAAAAAAAGAAGAATACATAGTTTGGGATCTAGAATATGGCTGGAGACTTGTTATTGTGAATGAAATAATAATGCAAAGTGAAAGTGCTTGTTGTTGTTTGTTCGTCAAAGAGGCAAGACAATGTAAAGAAAGTAGTAAATGGTAATTACCAACATCTGATTTCCCAGATGATTGATGATGGCCATCTGACTGATCTAACTTTTGTCTTTTTGTCGGCACATCACCTGAAACATTGCCATCATCTGCCACATCTTCACCCTCATCTCCACCTAAACTAACCGGAGGAGCTACAAGCTTTGACTTTTGTTTCAAGCTGAACGCAAGCTTTCCAGTTGGACCACCTGCTGTAGTCTTGCGAGTATTGTTAGCCTTAAGTTCCACATTGCTTTTAGAGTTAGGATTCAAAGTTGCTGATACAATTTTGATTGGTCTACCCTCTTCTGAAGAAGCGCTCTTCTTGTCCTTCTCTTGTTGTAGTTGTTTGAACCTTTCCATGAATGAACCATCGTTAACAAAGAGGCTAGGTGGCGGTCCTTTATCCATTGGAAAAAAGCCAAGTGCGCTTAGACTGTTTACAGGAAATCACTGTTTGACAAGCAAGCTTCCAAGCTATTTAGACAATGAAATGATGTTTAACACCTGATCTTTATTTTGTTCAGATTATGCATTTATGTCAAATAATACTTGTAGAGCTCAAACAAAAAAAAAGTACACCACACATTTCAATCAACGCCATTTTAAGTAACCATACTCGAGGTCACCCACAAATAGCAAGATTTAACATGGCAAGACTTGAAATTGTGGTCTCAACAACAATATTTAATATTTATAATAACTACTATCTCGTTTAAACTGTTTAATATTACCTTACTTGTCCAAGCTAGAACAGAAGAACACAAATGCATACATGATACAACCTAAAAAATATTAAACATTCCTAATCGATAGATTTCCGAGAACAAAAAGCCTATCAAAATTCAAACGAAATCACTTTAGTAAGGATACGGTGCAAACATTTTGGCTGGTGCGATATAAAAGATAAAATATTTTCTCAAATATTTGAAAACAGAGACTATCAAGATAAGATTGAATAGCTCTCTACCTTAAGTCACATAGCTTTACAAAAAGTTAAAGCCCTCTCTTACAGTTACAGATGTTCAAAACCATAGATTCTTGTCATGGGTAACATACTTTTAAGCAAAAAAGAACCAAGAATCGTAAAAAACAAAAGGACCCTAAAGCACCCCAGCTGTGAGCGATACCAAAATCAAGGACGAGAAATTGGCTTAAAAAAAAAAAAAAAACTTTCATTGAAACTCTGAAACCAAAAGCTACCAAATGAAATTTACAGGAATTTCCAAGCACATTCAAGACACAAAACGACCCAAAACCGGACTCAATGAGAGCTATGCCAAACTTACAATCATCAACATTCGAAAAGAGGACAAAAGTAACCCAATCCCAATTCAAGCCACACTGAATCGATGAAAACCCTAACAAAACAACAAATTCATTCACAACGCAAACGCAAGACCAAACCTTGCAAACTTTTCAATCTCCGCAATCTCCACACAACAAAAATCGCTCCTTCAAACCCAAGTACAACCAAATAGCCAAAAAAAAAATAATAATAATCCGAAGAAATTAACCTGAGATCAAACCTAAAACCAATCCAAATTAAAAAAAAAAAAAAACCAAATAGAGACCAACCTGATCAAGCAATCGATCGATCTGCGTTTCTCTTTTTGCCCAAAGGAATCTGAATCTCTCTCTCTCTCTCTCTTCTATCAAATCAAAGTGTGTTTGGGAAAGAAATAGGAAAATCAGTGACCGCTTGATTTAATTAGGAATTATATGTATGGGGTCCACTGTCCTTGGTTATTATATTATATTTTTTTATTTTCCCACCTTTTTTTTTCATCGAACCTTGAGGGGTATTTTCGTCATTTACAGTTTAACCGTGGGATGGTTTTGGCTTTTGGCTCTGTGTTGTGTTTCTCTCTCTATAGACTCAACACTTATTTCTCTTCTCTGCACAGCTCTCTCACCATCGCCGGCGATTCTCGACTCTCTCCCTAGTAACTCTCTCTCTCTCTATATATATATATATATATACGCATATATGTATAAATATACATATGTTTGTGTTTAGGCTATTGTTATAATTTTCCCGTATTTTTATTTAGATTCCAAGCACTATTTTGTCGCCGTAATTTGTCAATCTGTGTGTGTGTGTGTTTTTTTTTTTTTATGGTTAATGAAAGAAACCGTTAATTTTGGTTTAGAACGAAGCAATTTAACTATGCAATCTATGGTTTTTGGGTGATTAAGCAGTATTTTTTTTTTTCTTTTTTCGCAATCTCTATTTGTTTCGTCTCGTCTACATCACTGACTCCATATGGACATTTTCTTTCTGTTTTTTTTTTAGTTTCATATTTTGATTCTGCTAGTTCGTTGATATAGTGTTTGTTTGACACTTTGACTTGCACAAAATTTCCTGACCAATTATTACATTTTTTAAAATTCAATCTTATTAACTTTTTGTCATTTGAGCTTCTTAGGGTTTTGAGGTTTCTGGATAAAGCCCCTAGTAGAGGAGTTTCACTTTCTTGGCGTCAAAATTGAAGAGGAGCTGGAAAAACACTAGTATATGATGGTAATTTTTCGGTTCGATATTAGCTTTGTGTTTATTGGATATTATTGGGTATTTTTCTCGCTCATTTGTGTTTATGTAAATCGTTTGTTATACAGTCAGGTAGGAAAGAAACAGTTTTGGACCTTGCCAAGTTTGTTGACAAAGGTGTGCAAGTGAAGCTCACTGGTGGTAGACAAGGTTAGTGTGCTTATGAAAATCCCTAATATCTTTTGTATGGTATAAACTGCAAGTAGTTTTGGGTTATTCATGTATGAGCTGAAAAACTTTGTATTACAGTCTTTCTAAAAATGCAACTTGTTAAAGGTTTGAGTATTTTGGGGTTTCGGGAACGAGCGATTCTAGTTTCCTAACTTTTGGATTACGGGTTGCTTGAGCAAAGCCGAAAAGAGAAGGGTGCTGAGTTGATTTGGAAATTTGGTTTTACGGAGTTCTCAGGGTTCGACAATGTCTGTAGTGTGTGCCGAGGAATATGTTTGACTAGGATTTGGAAGGAATTTTTTTCTTTTTTATGAATGCCTTGGTACACAATGTGGAATATCATGCTCTCAGTTGGGCATTTAGTAAATCTTGCCTATTGTAGCAATACTGCCTAGGCCTCATGTGGGCAAAGATTGCTTGCACTGTTTAATCTGCTTCAACTGTCTGTTGAGCCAGAAAGAAAATTCTGCTTCAACTGTCATATGTGTATAGTTTGGTATATGGTTGTTGTGTTTTAATCAGTTGCATATAAAATGTCAAAGAATGAGAATATGGTGTCTAGCATTGTACATCCCTTGTGTAGTTATGTTGGTTCTTTAACTGTATGAGGTATTTTTCATTTCGTAGTCCTTTATGAATATGTTTGTAAATTTTTCATTCCTTGTGATTTGATTGCAGTAACGGGAACTTTAAAAGGATATGATCAACTGTTAAACCTTGTTCTGGATGAAGCAGTAGAGTTTCTTAGAGGTAATTACTTCAGGTTATCTTGGTATCTTGTTATCTGTTTATGTATGATGGTGTCTGTATTTGTTTAATTATATGCACGTGTATAGTTTTTTCAAGTTCATATGTTGTGTGGGGTTTCTTTTCCGCTCCTTGTAGTTGCGACTAGTAACTCTAACTAGGCAAATGAATATGCTGCAAATAGGTTTTAGAATTGTGTTTCTTTTGAATATTTAAGCCTTTAAATGGTCCATTTGGCAAAAAAAAAAAAAAAAAAAGCAGTAACATTGTTCAGTTATTTCAAATCTTGTTTTGATATTTGATTGAACAAGCAACTTGAATTTACATTTGCATTATGCTTTCCCAGGATTTGAATAATTGACATGGTAGAATTTTATCAACTGGGTATCTAATTTTAGAATGTTGTAGACTGTTTTCATAGTAATAGCCGGAGTTCATGTGGAAGTAATTTTCTATATGTTGCAGATTCTGACGATCCATTGAAGACGACTGATCAGACAAGGCGCCTTGGTCTAATAGTATGCATTCTACTTGTGATTCTTCTATTGGAATGCTTACGAAGGTTGACCGCACATCATGACAATTTATTACTGCTGCAGGTCTGCAGGGGAACTGCCGTGATGCTAGTGTCTCCGACTGACGGTACCGATGAGATTGCCAACCCTTTTCTCCAGCCAGATGGGGCTTAAATAAGTCTCCCATATCAGCTGACTCTAAAATCTCCTATGAACAGTTCAACTTTCAATACTATTTTGTGGAATTTTATTTGGGTTAGCTTATTTTATGTCCATCTTTACCAATTGAGACATTGTATGTCTTATTGGGTTTCAATAGAACTGAAAAGTGAAACATTCTATCTAAGCTAAACATTGTAGTTGTTCACTTTTGTGCTATCATGGCAATAGTGAGTCTTTAAGCAGTGGCAAAGTTTAGTATTTTTCTTTCTCACTCAGCTCATGAAATCATTATATATACCATTTTAAGCAAAATTTTATGTTCCATGAACCGTTGAAAAGAAAAAAAAAATGACAACGAATTTGTCTAATTAATAACCGATTACATCGATTGTAAAACTATTCTGAAATTGATACTAAGCAGAACGAAGAAAAAATGGAAAACGACAACTTCTGATGAACGGACAGAAAGACGACAACATGCAATAGCACCGAACGACAATATTGGTGTGAATGAGAGGCGATTGGAGAAAATTAGATTAGACAAGGAAAGCATTGGCAAACGGCAAACAGATGAATAAAGAGGGAAAGTTTGTGAGAAAACGACACTGAAAAACAGGACAATAAAAATTAGGAAAAATTTCAAAATAATCCTTGAGTTTTGCCGAAAATCCAGTTTCATCCATCTGTTTTTAGAAAATCCGAAATGGTCCTTGAGTTTTTCAAATCGGTCTAAAAATATCCTTTTGCGTCGACTAAGTCTTAATTTTTTTCAAAATGACAAAACTACCCTTTACAAAAACTAATAACTCAACCTCCAAAAATTTTAAAAAGTTCATTTATACCCCAATATTAGGCATAAGTGTAATTTTTAAAATATTAGAGGTTTGATTAATGATTATATAAAGGGTAGTTTTGTCATTTAGAAAAAATTTAACTTTTAATCAACACAGAAGGATATTTTTAGACCGATTTGAAAAATTAAAAGATTATTTTATAATTACTAAAAACTGAGGGATAAAATTGGATTTTAGTAAAACTCAGGGACTATTTTAGAATTTTCTTAAAAATTAAAAGCATGAACGACAATGGTGGAAACAGCAATCACCATAAAAACGACAGGAAAGAAAGCGATAGCCAAAGAAGAACGCCGCGCCAATAAACGACAACAGAAGTGAGTAGCAGATTAAGAAACGACAGGAAAATGTAGAGAGGTGCTTCCAAAATAAACTATTGTATAAATACATTCGTTGCAATATACTAAGCTTGATATAGTCAACACAAAATAATAATAACAATAGCAATAGTAATACTATAATAATGACGATGATGATGTTTTTCTTAGGATCCATTTGCAATATGTGTAATCATGATTTCAACCATATATATAGATATATAATCATGTTTCTGATTCTACTTTAATACAAAGAGCATATATATATATATACAATTAAACTCTCTTTGCCTCCTATAAGCACTAGACTAAATACAATCCATTAACTTAGTTACTCATCACTCTTAACTGAGCTAACTCTCAAGAGCTGGCTCTTCTCTCCCGGTTCAATACAAGAGCTTGAGCTATCGGTGCACGAGCCATTCGCCGAAAAGCTCCGGGAACCATTTGGGTCCATCCAGAAGTGGTTCTTGGAACCTCGGTACTTGGAATTGGTTGAGGAAAATCCGGGGACGGAGAGCAGATCTTGCAGCTCGGTTCTGCCTTCGAGCATGCTCACAACCTGGGACATCGTTGGCCTCAGCGTCGGAGAGGCGTTAGTGCACAGGAGAGCCACATTAAGCATTAGAGTTGCCTCTTCTGATGAGTACTGTGAACCCAATGTTGGATCAACTAACTCCAACAGATTTCCTCTTTCTTGCAAAACATAAGCCTGAAAAAAACAAGGCTCACAAAAGGTGATGAACCAACTTGTAACTTGATTCTGAGGTTACATTTGCAATGCGAGTGATTGTGAGTAGAGAGAAACAGAAGTTCATTTAGCCAAGCTAAAGATAACAATGAATAAGTAGTTAAACACTCCAGGATATTGCAAGCTATGTAGTTAATTACTTGCTTTTCGGTATTCCGAGCAATAAGACGAGCGCTTTATACTTCATTTGGGAAAATTTATTTGAGGTTATAGTTTGGAATGAGAGTAGAAGCAGTTGAGCTTACCCAGTCAAGAAGGTAAACAAAGTCTTCCTTTGGCCGGTAATTTGTGTTGCTTTTTCCACTGACGATTTCTAGTGCCACTACTCCAAAGCTGTAAATGTCCGCTTTATCGGTTAAGTAACCACGCATCGCATACTCAGGAGCCATATACCCACTGCAGTATGAACAGCCAAAGGGTTTTTAGCATAAAGTTTAGAGATTTCATCTTTACATAGCGTATTCGTACTGAAATCCGATGAAGCAATAGATCATGACGGTATGTCCCATTTTAAGCTTTCACAATTTCATTGCGAGAGCATGATTAGATTTTACTTTGCAAGAGACAGAATGTTTGTATGACTATGAAGAAAATAACTTACATAGTTCCAGCAATCCGAGTACTGATGTGGGTTTTGTCCTCTTCATTAAGCTTTGCCAATCCAAAATCAGAAATTTTGGCATTGAAGTCCTTGTCAAGCAACACATTGCTTGTCTTGATATCCCTATGCACAATTTTTATTATCGACTCTTCATGGAGAAAGGCCAAACCTCTGGCTATACCTAGGCAAATTTTCTTCCTCGTAGGCCAGTCTAGTCTCAATCTGCCAGATATGTTTTTTCCTGTACCACAATAGTAAAAGGAAAAAGAAAGTCAATCAACTTGGTTCTTTCTTTGAAAATGCCGTTTCTTTAATGGTAATTTTGGCTGACAGAAAAGGTTGAGACAACTGGTCTCACCGAAAAGTGCCCGGGAGAGACAATTGTTTTCCATGAACTCATAAATCAGCATCAACTCGTTTCCTTCAACACAGCAACCGTGTAGCTTTACAAGGTTTGGATGTTGCAACGCGGAAATCATGCCTATCTCGTTTACAAATTCTCGACTGCCTTGCTTCGATTTTGCTGAGAGTTGCTTTACTGCTATTACAGTACCATCAGGTAATTGACCCTGCATTCAAAGAAAAATATTTATAGATGGTAAAATTAGCTTGCAGGAAGTACATATTTTAGAACACAAAAATTGTCTGAAAAATCTAGTTACAATCAAGCAATTGCTACAGAAAATAATGTCGAACTCAATCAACGTATGGATTTACTTCTACAAACACCGATGCAACTCAAAAGGGGCGATTATCAAGCAAAATACGGTGTAGTGGAACTCAACACAGATTGATATGTGATTTCCGCACATATTTTGAAAATTTTTCACAGTATATATTGCCTAAACGCTAATGATAATTTTTTGCACAGTTGTTTACTATTTCACATGTAATAACCTAATATCCAAGAATATTTCGAGCAAAGGTTACAAGGATTACCTTGTATACTGCACCAAAACCGCCCTCCCCTATTTTGTTTGCAGCATCAAAGTTTTTCGTTGAAGTCTTAATTTGCCTTAAAGTGAATATACCAGTTTGAAGTTCCAAATCTCTCAGCTCTGTTCAGATTTCGTAGAAAAACTGTTAAAACATGTTCGTCGTTTCAATAAATAGAGAAAACTTTAAACTATGCAACTATTATTCGAGAGGCCATCTCAAATTTCCTAAACAATATGATATTATTGAGATTGTTTGCTAATGATTATATTTGACTAGTAATCTGAGATCTCAGATTCTGGAGTTCATAAGCTCAAATACCTTTGTCTGCAGACACTTTGCCTCCCAGACAGCCCTTCCTCCTCAGAATGCCTAAGACAACCAGACCGAGAAATAGGACGGCGGCAGATATGCCCACTATCAACACAACATGATTCTTTTTGCTGTTAATTGAAGGTGGCTTGAAGTCTGCCAAAAGGAGCATTTTTTATTCAGTTAAATAATAAGACTAGAAAAAACACATAACCTGAAACGGTTATTCATATTGCGTACGACGAAGGGAGTTCTTGGAACTCACTAGGATCCACCGATATAGCCGAAACAAGAGGGCCATAAAATCCTCTCTCTGGGATTCCTGTTGTCCCTTTTCCAGCCCAGTAAAAGTGTATCTTTAACGTGTTAGCCGCGACATTCACAATGAAATTCTTTACAACGGGCGCACCGGTATCACCCGCTTCATCTTCTATGTTGAAATCCTTCAGGACCACCTTTTCCTGTAGGTAAAAGAATACTAAATTTATCACTCATGCACAGTAGAGATTCAGTTTCTCTTGACATGTGTATATCGATGTTCTAACCTGGATATAGACATCAAACACTCGTTTCCCGAGGCTGTAGAATGATCGGTCATTGGTGAATATAATCTCCGCAAAATGAAGCCTGACAGTGTAGTTTCCGTTGATGAGACAGAGTCCATAGTAGGTGAGAGAGAGAGGAGATAAGCGCGCTGTTGTGTATATTTCCGACATCGGCCCAGAGACATTGGAGAGTGCAGACGTGTTGGTCACTGTATATATATCTGCATCCATATCGTTGTCCATAAAGTTTCCCGTGCTGCTCAACGCCCACTCCTGGCCCGAGTAAAACATCGAAGCGCCTCTTTGCTCTCTATCGGCTTCGTACTTCTTCCCATCGATGTTCACTTCTTTTCCTCCACAGTTGATGTACAAAGAATATCGATCTGTTTCCAAGTTCGAACAATTAGCAATTTAGCATTACATTGAATGTGCTCAATTGTTTAATATCTGTTTAAAAACACTTTGTATTAAAGATAAAGTTTAACTACTTTGGTTACACAGAATATTGTATTTAAAAACAGAAACTGAATAACTAATTATTCAGCTGCAAATAGACCCCGGAATATCTTGAATGAACTTACTTTGCTTATGTGAAGGACATGGAAAATTTCTCTTTAGGCATGAATGGAGTTTTCTGAAACAGACAAATATGTGCTTTTTGGTAAATACAACCTTGATAAAGCTTTTAATATAAAGTACAAGCAGTGACAAAAATATACTTATAAGGATGCTAAATCACAAAACGAAAATCTTACTGTTTATCTGCCGATGGGGCATAGCTTTCAACAAGGTTTCTGAAAAAATAAGTTTATGAAATATATTAGAAAATCTATGGTGTGAAACGATAATCGAATGTAGCTAATTATACATACACGCTTCCTCGGGGACATTCCCCAGGACTTGAGCTTTCCCAGGTGAAGTTGTTGTTAGACATATCTCTGCAAACCCAAATTCAAATAAGTGAGACTTGTGAATCTCTTTCTTTATTTAAGAATATTTTATGATGGCATAAGGAGGTCATAGTTTGTAATGCTTGTATATTGGTATATCCCGCGATCATGATAACCAGATAGTGCAAAGGTTGTGAAGCTGCAATTGAGAATAAATGGAAACAAGATATTCTAGAGAGTCAAAATGAGGAAACATATGTGAAAGCATACACATTGTTGTTTCGTCCCGGGGCCCATTCTGGTATAGTTCCGGTAAGCTTGTTCCCAGTCAAGTACCTAAACGACAAGAACGTACCAATCTTGTAACTAGAGAAAATGGGGTTGCAAGAAGATAATTATATTGCATCTGGGAGATATTCTCGGTTCTCACATGAAATCGACTCTTTCCAGTTGGGCAAACGACGCAGGAATTGCTCCAGTCAAATCATTAAAGCTGAGATCTCTACATTGACAAGAAAGGAATGCAAATTGGTTTCGAGATAATCAAGCTATAACTATAGCCAACATTGTTTTAGTACTTACAGGTTCTTCATTCTTCGCATATGTCCAATATAATCGGGAATTTCTCCATGAAGTAAGCACCTCCTCAATGTCCTGTATCACAAAATCTCCATTATCACAAATCAAAAAAGAAAGTACTACTAAAATAAAAACAACATAGGCTAGAAATCTTGCTATCTTACAATGTTCTCATTGACTCCATCTTACTTAATGGCGGAAAAGATGAACCTTTTCCTTTCAAGTCGGTTATCCTCCTAAAAAAGTTTTAGATTGAGAGATGAACTGTTAATCATATATTCTTTAAAACAAACAATAAAAAAGAGCATTATATGTTAAAGCTGTGTACAGATCGCTTAGCCTTGTTAACGCGGATATGGTAGAAGGTATAGGCCCCTCAAGAGAGCAGCCCTGAATATGCCTGGATGATACGGCAACTCGGTATCAGCATGAGATTTTTACATTATGAACAGAGTAGAAAGGAGTTACACGAAGAAGCTTACAGTTTTTCAATCCGTGTCCAGTTTCCTATGAAATCAGGTATTCTTCCTGAGAAGTTGTTGTCGCTAATCCTCCTAATATATAATTACAACAGGCAAAAGTTAGATAATTTCCTTGAAATATGTGTATAAATACATTATTAATGTATGATTAATCAAAACTATTCTAGGTTGTGAAATATAAGTGTGTATTGTTTAGACATGGTTGTATAAACATGAAAACAGAAATGACAATGCGAACTTACATATCAGTTAGGTTGGTCAGCTTTGCAAGTTCGGCGGGCAATTCTCCTGTGAAACCGTTCGAAGCTATGACACTGAAAAACAGTAGGTAATTAGTGATAGTTGAAAAAGGATCAAACAAAAGGCTCAAGTGAAGCCACAATAGTAAGCCCGAGTTTATTAAATTGTGTAAAATTTGAAGGTTTGGAGACGAAAGGAAATTACAGTTTCTGAAGATTGACCAACTTTCCAATTTCCGGTGGGACGGGTCCCAAATATAAGTTTCCTTCGATGCTCCTGCAGTGGACATGTAATGCAGCTCAGTATGGTAGTACTGGTTATTCAATAAAAGGGTTAAAAGTATTGTAAAATATGTGTCATGTTGAGTTTCAATAGATAGTTATACCGATTAATTTTTACGTACAACCAATTCGAACTCAGAAATTCTTATCACTTCATGTGTGATCATAAACATATGAATTCACAGATAGGATTGAACTTACAGATTTCTGAGGGTGGTGATATTGGTGAGTGCTTTTGGAAACGGACCAGACAATCTGTTCCCCATAAGTGAACTGTGCATCGAACAACAACATTAATGAAAAGAAATTCGTTTACTTGGAAAAAAAAAAGTGAACACGGAACGTAAAGAAGATAGTGGAGTACTGTTTGTTGCTTACAGCTCGGTCAAGCGCATGGTAGACCATTCTTGAGGTATAGAACCGTTGAGATAGTTTCGACTCAAATCTCTATACAAAATAGAAAGGCATATAAGAAGATCAGTGAGATAAAATCAGTTGGAAAAAAGAGATGATTAAAGGAATAGCAATGGTTTTTCTTACAATATACTAAGGTAAGGAAGCTTTGAGAACTCTGGCGGAACAGAAGCTGATATATTCTGACCCTTTAAAGCTCTGCAATGTTTTTTTCCAAAGCATACCAAATAAATCACTTCTCTAAATAATTTGAGAACTAAAACTGAAAAAGAGTACGCACAAGGAAGATATATTAGCTGAAAATAGCCTCATTCATATAGGTTAACAGCTTTCTTTTTCTGATATAAATATAAATCATAGAATTTCTCTGCTAGCTTGTCATACATAATGATCAACTCTTGGAAGAAAAAGCCAATAAATAAATACAAGGGCTAATTTCTCTGAGCCATGAAATCATAGTTCAAAGGCAAAGAAAGTGCATTTCGCTTGTTTATACACGCTATTGGTCCATCACCATTAGTACTTAGTAGTAGTACCCATAAATTTTGAGCATACCACAATCAAAGAAAGTAGAAATTTAACACTTTTGGCAACGAAAATGCATTAGAACTGTCAAATTATCATGTTTAATGCCACATAGGTAGCCATGCATCACAAATGATTTAATATACGTAAACTTGAGAATTTTTAACATACGATTAACAATTGTCTTTTTTTTTTTAACAAAAAATTATTGGACTCAATTGTACTGGATTCGACAAGAATGTTTAATAATAAGTTCAGAAAAAAAAAAAAAAAAAGTTTCTCCCACGTTAAGGAAATAAAAGTGAAAAAGAAAAGTAGAAAATGCCAAATGGTAAAAGACTTTTTTTTTTTTGTCAGTTAAGGATTTAGCAATTTTACAATCTATGTTTTAAATATATAATCCACGTTTTAAAATATTAGCAAAATAGTCATCAAGTCAACATCTAAAAATCTATGACTAAAGAAATAAAATTTGTGACTAAATAAATAAAATACACAGTTATAAAATTTGTGAGTATAGTCACAAAATTTTAGAAAGTTTGAAATAAACACAATAAAAAATTTAAACATCCATTAACAAAATAACCAACTCCCAAATAAATGATTGCGTAAATAATTTCATAAAAATTATTACTAAATAAAAAATATCTTATAAATAGTAAAAAAATATGCAACAAAAAAAATTACAAATTTCATGACTAGAGACACAAAATATTAGACAATATTTTCTGCAACAAACAACAAAAACATAATTCAAAAAATTAATGACGACAATCTCAAAAATCTAGACACGAATGTATGGCTATTTTGCTAATAAAAATAAACATAGGCTAATTGTTAAAAATATATATAAAAATATGGTTATTTATTTAAAAAACCGTTTTTTTTTTCTTCCAATCCTAAATTTTCTCTCTCTACCGCTCTCTTTTAACTTTTTTTTTTCTTTTCACTATTTTGTTCAAAGCAAAGATAAAATGGTAGTGTGTCTGTTCCACTTTGGACGGCGAATCTTAAAATCCTTGTGCAGCCACAAGCCATAAGCATTGGCATCATGAACTCAAACAAACCGAGTGAAAAAGTGAAAACGACCACTCTTTTGTCGTCGTTCGTACAATTCCCTAACTCATGTAGTCATGTTCTCTCTCCATATTTCATCCAAAAAAAATATATATTCTATCTCCATTCTCTAATAACCATTACCCATCTTCAAGCAAAACAACAACTTTGCAAAAAAAAAAAAAAAAAAAACATTTGTTCAAATCAGAATATCCCACTCAATAACATCATCATTAAAGCCCACATGCTTTGGCTCCTCCAAAGTCATAAAGCCAACTCACTTTGCCTTATCAATCTCTCTCTATCTCTCTCCTCCTAACCCACATGCCTTAAACATTGCACAAATCCAAAGATCTATTTATTCTAATATATTCACAATCACTGAAAATAAGGACACCAAAAAAAAAAAAAACTAACTTGAAACAAAGACAAAAACAAACCAATGTTGAAGAAGAAGAAGAAGAAGAAGATAAGCAGAGTGGTAATGAATGGAAAAAGCAGTACATGGTTAAGATATGGCAAGAAGTATTGTTGTGAAAGGAACAGTCACAGGTCACAGAGCTCTCAGAGCCTTTCCAACCACTCAAAACCTTCCAATTTCCTTCTCCACTGCAAGGCTCTCTCCCAAACTCCCAATCTTTCTTTCCCAACTTCCTTGCTATCTCTCTCAACACCTTCACTGTTCTCCACAAAATAATATATTTAAAAAAAAAAACACCATCACATTGATAATAAGTACAAATAACTAGGAAAGCAACAATCTTTTACATTAACTAGTTTGAGAGGTCAAATGGGCAATCAAAGTTTTCAAAGAAAGAGCTCATTTGAACAAGACCCATGATTTTTTTTTTAGAAATGAAGATTAAAAAAAAGAACATTAGTTGCTTTACTTTGTTACCTTCGTTAGTGTGAAGTTTGGGTGTGGCAGAGAGTCCAAAGCTGGCAAAGTGAAAGCCAAGCAATGTGAGAATTATCAGCTTTGGTGATGCAAAATCACCTCCCATTTGCTTGGCCAATTTTTTTTTTTTTTTTTTTGGTGGGTTGTTTTGTTTGAGACCAGTTGTGTTCTGTCTCTCAATCAAAATGTAAGAAAATATTCTTTTCCCAAAAGGCTATGGGTATGTTTGGCAAATGGGTTTGAACCCATCTTGGGCAATTCAAACGACTTTGTCAATTTGAATCGTCGTTTGGTAACTTTTTTTTGGATAAAATCCAAATGAGAAAAAGTCATTCAAACCCTTCAAAATCAAATTCTTCCCCCCCTCAAATTTCAACAGTTTGAATCCATTCTGAATAGTTTTTTTTGATTTGACATTTCAACCACTCTTTTTATTACTCAACATCACACATTTCACATCTACCCAAACAACAATCCAAATAATATTTTCAAATAAGATTATTTGACCCAAACAACAATTTAAATTTTTCGTTCAAATTACCCAATTCAAATTTTCCAATTCAAATGAAAAAATTCAAATGGCCACAGTTTGAACCCGTTTGCCAAACGAGCCCTATGTATTATATAACTCTCACACCTCAGTTTTTGCGCCTTTGGAAAATATATATAATATATATTAAATTAAAAGATGATAAAGAGAGAAGAGGGTATTATGGAGATTGGAGAGTGGGACAGTTCCACGTAATACTGATAAAACACTCTTCTGTGTTGGTGTGCCTATTGTAGTGTATGGATTTTATTTAGACTAATTTGCACTGCTGATCCCTTTATTTATCATGTTTTGACAAGTCAACCTTTATATTTTTATTTTTTTAGTAATTTGGATCTTGCATATTAGAATGTTTGTATGTTTGGATATAGGAGTTTAATTGTAGTATTTGAACTGAGATTATAATAAAGAAATTTTGCATTAAGAATGGAAAATTTTGTTTTTTTACTTTAGTAAGAGTATTAAAATATAGGGAATTTCAAGAAAATAGTCACTGTTTACAAAATAATTTTAAAAAATAGCCACAATTTCAAAAAATTTAAAAACTAGCCCTTTTATAAATTTATGACACGTGTCAGAAATTTCTTACAATAATTTTTATGTGTAATTTTGTTATTGTCAGAAATTTCTTATATTGTGTTATGGCTAGTTTTTAAATTTTTTGAAAACACACAATTCAAAATAGCTATTTACCTAACTGACCCTAAAAAGAATAGTTAAGTTACAAATTTGAGTATTTATTACCCTAAAAAAAAATAACATTAGTACACGTAGTAATGATACTTGAATCCAATTTTTTTTATCCAAATCACTTATCAAACATCCTCTAAATTTCCAAAACTATATATTATTTCTAAACATCCTTTCAATTCAGGGTTTAAAATTTAAATTATCAAAAATAAAAATTTTGAGGACTAAACTATCAAAGGATGACAAATTCAACCCCTTTATTTTTTATTCTAATTATTTTATTATGTTTTTCTTTTTTCGTCTTTTAGTTTTTTTTTTCTTTGTTTGTAATTCTTTTTTTTTTTTTTATTAATCACAGTTCAGCATTTTACCCAGCAAAAAATAAATAAATAATAAAAGCATATCATATTTCTCCTTTTTTTTTTCAAGATACGTCTGTCACTCGGTCTCTGAACATAGTAGCTTTGATTCAAATTTATTATAATTAGTATAATAAAAGTCCATAACATGTGTTAGCAACTGTGAAGGCATACAAATTTCAAAATTTAATTTATTAATAATATGTTAGATTTTGTTAATAAGAACACTAACTAGCACAACAGTACTGCTCTATTGTTGGTTTAGTTTTTTATACGCTCATTTTAGTTGTTTTGTGAAGCAAAATTATAAAGATTATGATCTATCAGGAAACTTTAATAATTATAGCACCAAAAATAAAATTTAAAAATGATATTAGTAGTTCATTAAAAGAAAAATATTCTAGAAAATTAAATAAAGAATAAGGTTATGAAATAAAAAATAGAAAACAATCAGTAGAAGTGGAATCAAGAAGTACTTTGTTGCTGATGATTACCCGTAAATTAATTGTTTATATCTGACATATAAAGGCTTATATTAGAACTCAAAAGTACCGATATCTTGTAAGAGTTAACCGCATTATTTTATGAACCTAAAATCCCATCCCAAAATATATTGTAACCTCAAAACAATCTTTTACAAAAGATATCGGATGTTATTAAATAGGGTTTTTTTTATAGAATAATCATACATTTACGTTAGCTTTTAAGAAATAGCTCAAGTTTGCTTTTATTAGTAAAATAGTCCTTTATTTTATACATTCTCAGACTTTAGTCTTTGTTGTTGGTTCATTATTTCATTGTAATCTCGTATATTTACATTCGTATTTGATGTTTTAATTTGGTATTTGTTCGTTATTAATATGTTGTTTGATTGTTCAATTTTTTTTTTCCTGAAAATTTATGAAAACATGTGTTTGTTTTCATAAATATTGTGACTCCATTTTTTGATGTGATGGCTATTTCGTTAATAAATAAAAACGTGAGCCAGATGTTTAAAACGTAACATTAAAATGGACTAAATGCTTAATCGCCCAAAAAATTAATCCAAAATCAATAATAAAATATCAATATGTGAACAAGGATAAATAAATCTACAATAGAAGTGGGGATACTGGGATAGCACTATAGATTTGTTAAATGATTAAAAAAATTATAATATACAATAGGGAATTTTAAAAAAACAGCCACTGTTTATAAAATGATTTTAAAAAATAGCCACAGTTTTAAAAAATTTAAAAACTAGCCCTTTTAGAAATTTCTGATACGTGTCAGAAATTTCTTACAACAATTTTTATGTGTAATTTTGTTATTGTCAAAAATTTCTTACATTAATTTTTTTAAAACTATGGCCATTTTTTAAAAACACACAATTCAAAATGGCTATTTACCTAACTCACACTATACAATATTGGTTTATCTTCTAAAGCTTCTTATTAGTGTGTGAACTGTTTTTTTATTACACACCCAAATTAAAAAACAAAAAAGGATCCTTGATACTCGTTAGTTTAAGAATGTAAGTTTAAAGTTAAAAACATTTTCTATTAGTTAAAGATTAGTGGCCGGGAACACATATTTCATCATAACAATACTAAGGAACAAGTGTGAAAAATGAGCATCGCCAACATAAAAAAAAATGTATAATTAGGCTTTTGAGTCCACTATTTCGGTATCAAAGGAGAGAAAAAAAATGTATAATTGTATATATTGTCAATATCTTCATTGTTTTCATATTAATGTTAATAATGCTCAACCAATTATAGGTCGGTTTGGAAGGTTGAAGCTAAAATATTTTCGTTTCCTTTTCCTTTACTTTAAATATCCACAAACATTCTTATGAGTATTATTTTTACTTTAATCTAATAAAATGGGGAAATAGTGGATAGAGCAAGAAAATAACTGCTATGCTAGTTAGAATTGAGGTTAAAAAAAGGGTTATCTATACAAATGCCCCCCAATGTTGTGCTATTGTTGCAGTTTGCACCCTAATGTTTAAAAACTGTCATTTTTGCCCCCTAAAGTATTAAAAACTTATAGATTTGCCCCCTCTGTCATAATCTGTAACAAAAATGGGTTAAATTAATTACGTAATATTAATCTGTTGGTGCCTGTATAATTTTTTAAGGGTATGAATACAAAATTTTAAAAGATCGAGGTGCATTTTGAGAAGAAAAGACGACATAAGGGGGTGTTTGTGAAAATAAATATAGAATTAATTACTATAATTTTCTTAATTTGAAAGCAGTTGATCTTTAAAAATTATACAGGTGCCAACAGAATAATATTATGCTATTAATTTAATCTATTTTTTTTACAAATTGTGACAGAGGGTGCATATCTATAAGTTTTTAATACTTTAGGGGGCAAGAATGATAGTTTTTAAACATTAGGGTGCAAACTGCAACAATAGCACAACATTAGGGGGTGTTTATGTAGATAACCCTTAAAAAAAAGAAGGAAAATTGAGATACGTTTTGTTTGTTTGGTCAATTATAAACACATGATGTGACTTTGCCAACTCATTTATTATCTTTTTTTAATATTTTAAATACTAACTCATATAGTTTGGTAACTTTGGTCAACCGGATCCACAATAAAGAGCAGCGAAACTGTTACCTTACCCTTAAGCATGGGCGAGTTATTATATATATTAAGTATTTTATTGTTTTATTTTATTTTAATTTTTTACTTAGAAGGATGGTCCACATGTTATCTGTTCCTTAAGTATTATTCATATAGTCCTTGTAAGTTACTTATTTTATTTCCCTGGTATAATCTCTATAATCTACGGTTCAATTTTAAACGTGAAACAATTATCCATGGGAAAAAGAATTGTTGGAGCTCAATTAACATAATATACGCTTTGAGGTGGTTTGATTTGGACAACTAGTGTTTAGGCGTATGAATTTGGAGTGAGAATTTTTTTTTTTTTTTCCTCTCGCATATATAAACATGACATTAATTTAGCACCTATAACTAAAAGGTATACAAAAGGTTAGAACATTTGTGTTACGGCAGTAACTAATTTTAGCCAGTTAAATAAGCATTATTAAAAGTGGAACCAGTTAAAAAAATAATCCAAAAATTGTTCCCAACCTAAAACCGAATAATCTTCCTTCTTATAATTATTTGAACTATTTAAATTATTTGAGATTATTCAAAATTGTCTTGGCACTGATATTAATGATCAATAATTTTGAATAATCTCAAATCATTCAAATAAATATACCAAACAAATATAAGAAAATCACACTAGTAATGGGGTAATTCCTTAGTGCTGTGAGTCAAGTCATATATAGCATTGGATTATAAATTTGGTTCTTTTAGTGGTGTCACCTCTCAGCGCAATTAGTTAATTATGCTCTTCTTATTTTTAGCTCCTACCAATAAATGGAAAAATATGTCTACCATGCCCGTGTGATAGATATATCTTATTTCTTTCTTTACTTACATATTAATTACATTTTAAGAAGAACACAACTTTGTATCTTATCGCGTCATTTCCTTCCCAACCACTACCTATAGCTCAACGTATAAATTGTGGTGGACATTTTAAAGGAAAATATGGCATTAGATATAGTGTGAAGTGTGAACGCTATACTTTGACATTTCTATATATTGGTCAAAGTCTCCAATACAACAGGAGATCTATTAATTATTTATTTATTTATTCTAACTACTAATATTATAAATTCAAGGATCACAAATGCACAGGTGAGGATATAAGGTAGCCAATAAATAATATGGCAAATTAGCGATATAATAAAAAAAATATATTTAGACTTTGCACGCGGTTTAATAAAAGCTTTGTGCAACTTTTGACGGTCATGGAAAAAAAATTTAGAAAAAATAAGAAGTCATAAGAAGTCAATAGTTAAGCTGCAATCAGTGCCAGTTCATGGATTCTTGTCATTTTCTTTTGTTTTCCTTGGCCTATGAAGCATGCCATTCCAGAATTCTATATATATGTATATACACATATGGCCCACTATAATATATGTATTTATATATGTTTGTGAAGACTAATGTGACCTTTAGTCTCATATTTATTAATTAATATATGGTGCTAATTAGACCATGATCTCAATTTTTAGCTTATATTTAAGAAAACCATTCTAGTCATTTTTAACCATTCCAAATGGTTTGGAAAATGGTTTGAAAAATGGTTTGGAAAATGGTTAACTTTATAAATCTCGAGGTGGTATAAATGGTTGAGATTTAAAGATATTTTATAGGGATTTGGAAAGTTAAAAAAAATGATTGAAAAAATTGAATAGAATGGAATGATTTGGAGGATTGAAAAAAGTAAAAAATGGAATGGAATAGAATGGTTAGAATTGGTGGGGCAAAGGGGTTACATAATTGAGAGAGCACTTGAATTTTTTATACTTAGGGTTGAGCTTAGATAATAGTGTGCTTTAATTATAAAATAAATTTTCATGCGTACGTACTAGACAATATTCTGTAGAATAATAATGTGAACTCACTCTCGTGACCTAAGTAGTTAGAAATAATTGATATACGAGAAGCAATATTCACTAATTATATAAGCATAATCTGGACTTATTGGTTATATATATGTTATATAAATAAATAAAATGTCATTAATTAACTCATCTATTAAATTCATATTGGCTTATATAAACCCAAAAAAAAAAAAAAAACACAACCACTAAATTGATTTAGATAATCTTATACATAGAGAAAACACAAGTGCTTGGTGTAAAGTAAAGTATACATTATATATATATAATGTACGTAGAATATATATATATATATATATAGAGAGAGAGAGAGAGAGAGAGAGAGAGAGAGAGAGAGAGAGAGAGAGAGAACGTCCAAAAAAAAACAAACGTGTTGCCTTTTATATGTCCAGTACAGTTAGTCATATATATGCATGATAACGAGGGCTATAGACTTGTTGTTGAATTCATCTCTCTGGACTGACTGTCATGATTAATAATATTATTCATGGACAATATCACATTGAAGTGCATATATCATGATCAAAGAAGAGCCATTATTGGAAAATAGACCATAAATATATATATATATATATATATATATATTTCCAACACAAACATATATAATGAATGTGCGTGTGGGGACACCTGCTATACAGAAGATAATATTATTGCCTCTCTTTTGATCGGATCAAAAGAGAAGAACGCGTTTTTTGAGTTTAATTTAGATTTTTGGATTACAAACATTTATTTGCTTTGTATATATTTATATGTATTCATGTATATAGTTCAAAAACTTGACAAATTGTGTGACGAAAATGACATGCTTGTTATTTTAACGTTTTTGCTCTCTCTTTTCTGTGTTGATGTGAGCTCTTCTTTAAGAATGTATTGCTTTGGGTAGAATGAAAGATGAGTTGAAAGAATGGAAAAGGGTTAGAAGAAATGATGAATAGATCAGAATAGATGAAGAAATTTTTTGTTTAATTAAGGAATAGTTGCATTTAAAGCATTGATCATTATTTATAATTTATTTTTTCTATTTGTTAGTAATAATCTTATAGAGGTAAAATAAAATTAAACTATAATTAATATCGATTCAATCCTAGATCTAATTATGGAATGAAAATGCTACAGATTCAAATTGAGACCGGCTCAACCAATTTTCGGAGAGAGCTTTCTTTAATTAAATAATGGAATTTTCTTTCATTCCACCTCTCTAGTCACTATGAGATTTTATATAACCAGTGTCCTAATTAATTATGTGAAAGGCTATTAGCAATATAAAGGGCAAAAGAGAAAAGTTTTGCAGCAAGAGAGAGAGAGACAGAGAGAGAGAATATTTAAAGTGATAAACAAAATTAATACTATTGTCAGGGAGATTGGATTTAGTTCTTCGCCGATCTTTATTATTTTTTCTTTTGTAATGGGAATTCGACAATATTAATATGTAATTGTGGGCTTGCCACCTTTCTTTTTCCTTGTTCAAGGTTGAAATTTTGAACCAAAACGTGTACAAGTAATAGTGCAGGTTTAAGATATATTATATAGTTAAATTACTATGAAAAGTAATTAAATACCCATAATAATTAAATTACTTATTTGGTGATAATTAATTTAATTAGCAAAAATAAAAGGCATTATACTATATAATAAGCAAAGCATAACTGATAATTACACGACGATAAGCTGGGCTTTAGACAAAGAGAGGCTGGTTGTTGGTAATCGATACAAGTAAAAATTGATGGCTTTGTGTTTGGATATAATATTGTGGATTTTGTTGTTTGATTATGTCATTCGCAATTAAGTTTTGAAAAAATTCTTAAATAATCCCGAAGTTTTACGAAAATACTATAATTTTTTGTAAAACTCAGTGATTATTTAAGAATTTTCTCTTTTTTAAGTTCTTGAAATTAGCTCGATACTAACTTTTTATGTAGCTGTTTGATATAGGATTTATGCTTCAAAACGCAATACTGGTTGAGAAATGGAAATATCTGGGAAACACGACACTAAAACTTGAACACGACATTGAATTGGTAAAACCAACACTAAATTGATAAAAATTGACACTCTATATAAAAACGACACCAATATTGAAAAACGACAAATTAATAAAAACGACATAAAATATCAAAACGACAAGTTTTTTGACACAAAAAAAAAAGCAACAATGGAAAAACGACACTAAATTCGTTGAAACGACACTGAAAGGGTGAAAAGACACTAATGTTTAGAAACGACAGAAACATAAAAACGACATTTTTATCCTGAAAACCGCACGTCTGTCTGGAAAACGACAAATAATAATTAGGAATAATATACCAATCTGAGAAACGACAAGAATTCTAAAAACGACAAATAATAATTAGGAATAAATATATCAATCTAGAAAAAGACAGTAAACCCAAAAACAACAAATTTCTGGAAAATTCAAAAACGACAAAATTCTGGAAAACGACAAATAATAATTAGAAATAAATATACTAATCTGAAAAACGACTGGAGGTCTCAAAACGACAATATTCCGAAAAGCGACAAATAATAATTAGAAATAAATACACCAATCTGAAAAACGATAGGAAGCCTAAAAACGACAAAATTCTAGAAAACGACAAATAATATTTAGGAATAGATATACCAATCTGAAAAACGACTGGAGGTCTCAAAACTACAATATTCTGGAAACGACAAATAATTTAAGCATAAATATACCTACCTAAAAACGACAGAAGTCCGAAAACGACAAAATTCTGCAAAACGACAAATAATAATTAGGAATAAATATATCAATATGAAAAACGACAGAAAGTCTGAAAACGACAAATAATAATTAGAAATAAATATGCCAATCTGGAAAACGACAGGAAGCCCAAAAACGACAAACTTTTGGAAAATGATAAATAATAATTAGGAATAAATATACCAATCTGAAAAACGATAAGAAGTCCAAAAACGACAAAATATTAAATAATAATTAAGAATAAATATATCAAGATGAAAAGCGACTGGAGGTCTCAAAGCGACAATATTTTGAAAAACGACAAATAATAATTAAGAATAAATATTTATTTTTCATAAAAAGTAAAAAAAAAATAATTTACGTTTAAATGTAAAAAAAAAATATGAATAACAAGATATAAAATAAAATAATACAACTTGAATAACATTTTAAGTTTAACTGTGTAAAAAGAAATTATTTGAATTGAAAATGGAATATATTTATAAGTCTTAAAATAGCGAATGAATTAATTAACTATTCCTAATTCAACATTTTTCCAAGACATATAACATGAACGATGCCAATTAATTTGCCAAACGAGCTACGCAATTGGGGGTAGGAAAAAATAAATAAAAAGAAGCAACAACTTAAAAAAACCTCAATTACTAAACATACATGAAGCCAAATATGATGCATGTATATATGCTATTCAATATTCATTATTCATCAAGGGACAATCTATATAACAATTGCAACTATATATTTTCATAGCGCTACCATTATTATTATTTCTTTGGTAGATGTATTTATTATATATTGTTGAGATATAAAAATTAATGTTGGTCCGTCTCCCATTAGTTTAAGCTTTTGGGATGAATCGGTGATTTAACATAGTATCAGAGCGGGAGGTCCTGAGTTCAAACCCCTGCTAATGCACACTCTTTAACCCTATAAAAAAATTGTCCGCTACACGTGAGGGGGAGTGTTGAGATATAAAAACTAATATTGGCCCGTCTCCCATAAGTTTAAGCTTTTACGATGAATCAGTGATTTAACATATATGTTACTAACTTTTCCAATATAATGCAGAAATTAAACAAATAAATTTGGTATTTTTTTTGTTGCTAGCCTAGCTTTGCAAAAGAGCCAGTATTTAGGAGAACATTCCATGTGTCGGGGACTCCGGCGAGGAACCAATGGCTGCAGTCCATGTCGCGGTGGCCCCCGTGGCCGTAGTACGAGGGTTGCCCGTCGTTTCGCAGCTGTGACAGTGCCGTGACGTTAAGAAAAAGACACTGGCTTTCCGATGTTACGCAAAACCCTCTCCACCACGAGCTCCGTCGGGTGTTGCCCCACCCGGTAGGTCAACCCGTTTAGTGCCTTTGTTTGTCCCACACAGTTTCTTGCGGGCAGATCTTCCCAATCACTTGCACAGATTTAGTCATAGAACAAAAAAAAAGAAAAAAAAAAAGAAGGGGTAATTATGATCATCAAGGAAAAATTAGAGTGGAAATTAACATGAATAGTACATTGATGTCCATTTGATTGGAGATTTGTAACTATATTACGTCAAGAGAAAGGTTATTTAGTACGCGATAAGGGGACAAAATTGAATAGTTTTGCAGAGAGAGAGAGAGAGAGAGAGAGAGAGAGAGAGAGAGAGAGTATTTACGTGATAACAAAATTAATACTATTGGCAGGAAGCTTGGATTTAGTTCTTCGACGATCTTTATTTTTTTTTTCTTTTTTAATGGGATTTCGACAATATTGATATGTGATTGTGGGCTAGCCACCTTTCTTTTGAACAAACACATGTACAAGTAACAGTGCAGGTTTAAGATATATTCTATAGTTAAATTACTATGAATAGTAATTAAATAACCATAATAATTAAATTACTTATTTGGTGATAATTATTGAATTAAAAAAAAATAAAAGGCATTATATTATATAATAATTAGTAAAGCATAACTGCTAATAACACTACGATAAGCTGGGCTTTCGACAAAGAGAGGCTTGTTGTTGGTAATCGATGCAAGTAAAAATTGCTGGCTTTGTGTTTAGATATAATATTGTGGATTTTGTCGTTTGATTACGTCATTGGCAATTAAGTTTTGGAAAATTCCTAAATGATCTCCAAATTTTACCAAAATACTAGATTTTTTATAAAACTCAGTGATTATTTAAGAATTTTCTCTTTAAAGTTTTTGAAATTAGCTCGATACATACTTTTTATGTAGTTGTCTTAGGAAGTTTGTTAGAAGTTTGATATAAGATTATGCTTCAAATCGCAACATTGGTAGAGAAATGGAAATATTTGGGAAACACGACACTAAAACTTGAAAACGACATTGAATTGGAAAAACCAACACTAAATGGATAAAAATTGACACAATATAAAAACACCACCAATTTTGAGAAACGAGAAATTAATAAAAACGACATAAAATCTGAAAACGACAAGTATTTGACGAAAACAGCAACAATCGAAAAACGACACTAAATTCGTTGAAACGACAATGAAAGAGTGAAAAGGCACTAATGTTGAGAAGCGACAGAAACATAAAGCGACATTTTTATTCTGAAAACCGCACAAGTCTGGAACCGACTGTACTATCCATAGGATCAATTATAACAATTACACACTCATATTCGAAATACAGAAACAAAGAAATTTCACGGTCGAACTACAAAAATAGAATAGGAAAACGACAACAGTATGGAAATACCACAGAAAACCCGAAAACGTTGGTGTACATTCGAAAAAGGAAATCTGAAAATATACCAATCTGGAAAACGACAGGAAGTCCGAAAACGACAAATAATAGTTAGGAATAAATATACCAATATGAAAAACGACAGGAACTCTGAAGACGACAAAATTCTAAAAAACCACAAATAATATTTAAGAATAAATATTCCAATTTGAAAACGACAGGAAGCCTGCAAACGACAAAATTCTAGAAAACGACAAATAGTAATTAGGAATAATTATCCAGAAAAACGACAGGAAGCCTGAAAACGACAAAATTATAGAAAACGACAAATAATAATTAGAATAAATACAAGTTTGAAAAACGACATGAAGAAAACGACAAAATTCTAGAAAACGACAAGTAATAATTAATAAATATAACCAATCTGAAAAACGACATGAGGTTTCAAAACGACAAATAATAATTAGGAATAAATAGTTATTTTCAATAACACGTAAAAAAAAAAACTTGTTTGAAATATTAAAAAAATGAATAAAAAGAAATTAAATAAAATAATACGATTTGAATAACATTTTAAGTTTGTGTAAAAAGAAATTATTTAAATTGAAAATGGAATATAATTATAAGTCTGAAAATAGCGAATGCATTAATTAACTAGTCCTAATTCAGCATTTTCCAAGAGATGTAACATGAACGATGCAAATTAATTTGCAAAACCAGCTACGCAGTAGGGGTAGGAAAAAAAAGAGATAAAAAGAAGCAACGACTTAAAAAACCTCAATTACTATATGAAGCCAAATATGATGCATGTATATATGCTATTCATTATTCATTATTCATCAAGGGACAATCTATATAACAATTGCAACTATATATTTTCATAGCACTACCATTATTATTATTTCTTTGGTAGATGTATTTATTATATATGTTACTAACTTTTCCAATATAATGCAGAAATTAAACAAATAAATTTGATATTTTGTAGCTAGCTAGCTTTGCAAAAGAGCAGCATTTAGGAGAACATTCCATGTGTCGGGGACTCCGGCGAGGCACCAATGGCTGCAGTCCATGTCGCGGTGGCCCCCGTGGCCATAGTACGAGGGGTGCCCGTCCTTTCGCAGCTGTGACAGTGCTGTAACGTTAAGCAAAGACACCGGCTTTCCGATGTTATGCAAAACCCTCTCCACCACGAGCTCTGCTGGGTGTGGCCCCACCCGATAGGTCAACCCGTCTAGCGCCTTTGCTTGTCCCACACAGTTTCTTGCGGTCAGATCTCCCCAATCACTTGCACTAATTTAGTCATAGAACAAAAAAAGAATTAAAGGGTAATTAAGATCATCAAGTAAAAATTAGAGTGGCAATTAACACGAATAGTACATTGATGTCCATTTGATTGGAAATTTTTAACTAGATTACTTCAAGATCACAGTTAAGTATTAACAACCACGTCCCAAGTTTAATTAATTTGTTTGTATATTTTGCTTTAGAATTCTAAGTAGTTAAACATTCACGTTTGAACAGGCTCAAGATAACATGCCAAGTATATTCAACTATTGGCCCATAACCTATTTTATATGGAAAGAAATATGAAAAACTTTCTATAATTCTACAGTACTTTGGATTGAGACAAAAGAAATTACAAAATCTTCTTGCAGATATATTAGTAACAAACAGTCATAATGATTTTCTTTTGGGGTGTTGTTTTCTTTAGCTTTTTTTATTGTTTTCCCCTTCTCTCTTAAGAATAACATAAAAATGATTACTTATAATTGTTTAAACATAATTACTCACTTGTTATGGTCAGGGGAAATACCCTGAAAGAAGACCCTAGTCTTGCTGGGGTCCACATTTGTGTCAACCCACTTAGCCCATGTGTTCAAAGCTTTCTCATAAGCAACCAACCGATCCATATCCTTGTACAAAACATCCCCATCTTGAATAAAATCCCACCTGCAATTAATAATTAATTAGTAGCACAACTATTTATTTATTCCTAGCTCCATTTTACGCAACATATTTAGTTAAATATTAAGAAACATATGACAAGATGCAAGATAAAAACGGAACGATGTTATTTGGTTCAATCATGTCGAATTCTACTCTCTAATAGAAAAAAGACCGCAACATACGGTTGTTTTCTGCCGGTGTGAAGCCACCAATGCCACGTGTTGAAGATCAATAGGTCGATGTCCTTCCACAATGCTCCTCCTTGGATGGAGTTGAGTTGAAGGACATTACCGGCACTTGTGTTTATAATGTCAACCAAAAAGGCATTCCGAGAGAACATCACTTTCACATCGTACGCCTGTAAAATTGATCTCGTCTTCTTTATTTTGTCTAAAATAGATATATAAATTTATGATGCATTTAATATAACAAGGGAAGTGTTTAAACTAGGTCGTTTCAATTTGAATGTTATCTAATGCGAGGATCGATTGTCCATAATTAAGTAGAATTGCAATTTGAAAATTCATGTATATAAAACATATATATATATATATATAGTTACTGCCTGAAAACACTTAATGTGATTTGATTATATTCATCTAATAATTTGTGGTTATATATATGCGTTCTACTGTTCTAGTCACATGCGTTCAAGTATGATAAATGATTATCAACCTGAAGCTTGATATTTTATTGTTGAATGATCAAATCATGACAACCAATAATCAATATTATTATCCTAACAATATTACCCGTACTTAATTCTTACCAATTAAGGTACCCTTTAAAACGTTTTTTTTTTTAATTGATGTTACTTGTTTTGCCTTTTTTATTATTATTATTATTATTATTGCCTAGCATTGTTTTTTCTTTCTTAATTTACAAAATTTCCAATTTTACTTCTTTTTTAATTTATTTATCAAACGCATGGTTAATTCACAAAATCAAATACTTACATGCAAGCATGCAATATATTGGGTCCAATCATATGACCTAGGTAATTTATGATATGTCATAATTTTTAAACTTATTGGTGATTTTTCTTTTATTTTGAGATTTTGGATAGGTCCACTTAAAAAAGTAGATATGATGATTTAAAATAGTTTTAAAAAATGCTAGGGAATTTCTCATAATATATATGAATTTTTATTTTTACCGGAAATGAAAAGATGGAAAGTCCTCCAACCCGAACCGATTTGTATTGCGCCAATGGATCGGCTGTGTAAAGCATGCAAGTCAGAGACTGCCATTGGTTCAAACTCAATGAGTCACCAACGAACATTATACTTTTTCCTCTAAACCTCCTCAAGAAATCCAGGCCATCAAATCTGCGTCAACAATTAATTTATTTATTGAGACCCAAATATATAGAGGAAAAAATGAAGAAGAATATTTTTTTTAAAAGTCACGCTCTTTAAGACAGATAGAAGAAACACTCATGCATTTAATGAAAGACAAAATGGATGGCAGCTATACATATTACATAAGCAGTGTCTTTATCCTAAAGTTTAAGCACTTAGTAAATGATAGGATGTGAGAACTCAACAGAAATTTGGGTCCCTTAGATATGTCTTGTTACACCCCCAAAAAAAAATAAAAAATAAAAATTGGCCATGCCATGGCCACCATAATAATAATGTTTTGGACAAGGTTCTATTGATACCCTTTTTCTTTTTGACAAATAAGAGTTAATTGAAAATAATTGAGTAAAGCTAGAGTTGTATATAATTCAAGCTAATGATAAAGTTTAAAACTTTCTTTTTCTTTTCATCCCAAAAAGTGTGGCCCCATCATGAAATTGACATATATATGAGAATCTTAAGCAAAAACTTCAAGAAAAATTGTTGAACAAAAATGTAATATCTGATTCCAAATAGAATGATTGTGTAAAAACTTCAAGAAAAATCCATACGACTTATTGACACATCATATATCCAAGCATAAGATACATATAGAGATATATGTACGTATATATGGATTGGTCCTCATCTATATAGTGATGAAGGCCATTCAAATATATAAACAATTATGCCCATAATTTATTCATTATTCCTTTTTTTTTTTTTTTGCTAGGGGTTGTATCTACCTAGCTAAGAGATAAGCCTAATCTCCTAGGCCATGTGACAACAATTTGATATGTGACTAATGATAAGAGATACTATTTAAAATCTCTTTTAATTTGGTGAAACATCTTATGACCGATTTTCATGATTAGCTACTCTTTAATTTGTGTTTAACTTTCGTATTATTCACTTTTGAGAGATCTCCCATCATTGCTTGTCTTGGATTGTTGATACATGATGTTCAACCTAACAAAACACATTATAAATTGCTTTGCAATAATTAATTTAAATTGTTCACAACTCACTTTTTGTTCATCATCAACCATATCTTCATTTGTCCTATATCTAGCTACTCATGCCCCATAAATAATTAGTTGAATATAAAGTACTACCATAGTAATCATTGTTATGGTGTCACAAAAATAATGTTGGGTGGTTTGTAATGGGGAAAAAATAAAATAAAGCCAAGACAATTCCGACTAGCAAGTGGTTGAGTAAAGTGGATGGAAAGGCAAAATAAGAAGGAATATTGGGCAATTAGGGTCTTTTTAAATTTGCCCTTTGATTAGAAGAAATTTCTTCCACCAAACAAAGAGGCTAATATAAAGTAGTCTTTCCAAGGAAACCAAAAAATTTTAAAAAAATATCCATTTTGGCTCTTTTGTACGCACCAAAACCATTTAACCACCATGCCATACCCACATGCTTAGAAACTCTCTTGCACTCAAAGACAACAAATGAAAGGAAACATACAAACTAAGCCAAATTCAACCTTTCTCTTGTTTCTTCTTTAAATAAAAAAAAAAAAAGTCTTGAGGCAATTCTTTTACTCATCTTTTTGAGCCAAATGGAGACAATAGAAGGACTCAAGTCTCAAGCCAATGCAGCCACAAAATGGATTGATGGCTACATTATGAAAGAGACACATGCAGTGACAGCTGGATATATATACACACACAATTATTTATACGCCCGCAATATATATGTATAATGTTGTATATATGTATATATAATTATCACTTCGGTTCTTCTTTCTCCATCTATAAACTGGCCTTCTCTCATTTAGCTGATCAAAAAGACATCTTTCCTCAATATTAAATGAATAAATAATATGGCGTTCTTGCAAGTTGCTTTCTTTTTGTTTTGTGAGATAACAGATCGGATAAGTCTACATATATACACTCTAAAGTATATAAGGAATCTTTTTATTTTATTTATTTATACATTAGAGATTAGAGACTTGATTGACTATATAAGTATATATAGATTCTATTCCATTTTTATTGCCATTTCTTATATTGACTTAGCCATGCACCACAAAATACAAGACTTTTCCCAAGTAACGCGAAATTAATAGAAATCTTGAGAGTTATACGCAAAGAATTTCTAATTTATACCAATTTTAATTAGTAGTTAACTACGTGTATCAATGGAAAACTAATTAAGCTTTTCACAGTTCCTTTTTTACATTAAAAACTATAGCGAGTTTTGGGCTACAACATAAATATATATATATATATTAATTACTATTGCACTAATATTTTCTCATTCTACAACTTAATGAGAGAAAAATTTTTAAAGTGATTGCTTTTTTGCTTGTACATACATATATTTTACTAAACCGTTAAGTTTTGCTTTCATTGGGGGTTAGCTATAAAATTGTCTCTTTTCATTTGCACTACAACTAGTTAAGAAGTCACACAATCTCAAAAGGCAATCATCAAGTACCAAACGTATAAAAGAGCCAAAAACCAAAATTAGACACAACATGGAATAGTGCTGCAATTAAGAAGACCCCTAAAAGATATAATAATTGTGCAATAAGTGAAAGATAGTAGTTCAAACATGATCATCAAAACAAGATCGAAGACACGAGATGTTTACGAAAAAAAAAAAAAAACCAAAGTGAGTACAAGACAAATTAATTAATTTGCCCACAAAAATCTTTCCGTGACCACTTTGTCAAAAACAAACCCACAAAGTTTGCAAGACTTTTATTTTCTTATTAAAAAAAAGGTTGTAAAACAAAAAACTGAAATGCATCGCCTAATTCGCTTCATATTTTGAATGAGAATGATAAAACCGAAAACCAACTTGAAGTTTCAACTTTACGTAGATCCTCTTAAATAACGGTAGAATATTTCAAGGTCGACTCTCGATGAGAGTGCTAAAATGCGTGAAAAGTGTTCATTATTACCCAATAATGTAAAAAAAAAAAAAGCTCAAAAAAAGAAAAAAAGTGTGCTTTATGGTGGAAAAAAATAAATAAAAAAAACCCTTCATAGAGGAAAATTTGTTTGAAACGTCTGGAATTCACATTCAGCGTTTTAAAGACTCACAGGTCATATCAATACATGTCAAAATCCAATAAATATATAGAAGAAAAAAAAAACACTATATATATTACGGAAAAAAAAAAAAACACCAACCTGGGCAAGTTGCAAGAAGAGGGCTTCCATCTGAGCTTGAGGTAGAGCTTATCCGGACGGCCGTTGAGTAAGCAATCAAACTCTTTCTCAATGAAAGGGCATTTCGCGGTGTCGTATAGAGGATACGACTCGTCGTACACCCAGTTCCCCTGCGACACGTCGCACGAGCCCTCCGTGGAGGCCGTCGCGCCGCTGTTGGCGCTTTTCGATCGTCCGATTATCATCTTGTTGAAGCGATGGTGATGATCATCGTTGCGATCCACGCTGTCTACTTTGTGGAGGACACAAAGTAGCAGAAATAGAATTATAGCTATTGGTAGTGATGGGGATGGGATTAGTGTAGTTTTTTGTGTTTTTGGACCAATGGCTAGAGAAGCCATTGGTGAGAGAGAGAGAGAGATGGATGGTTTTGGTAGGGCTTGCAATTTACGTGAGTTGATATATGAAGTCTTGGATTGGCATTGGGTTTTGGATAGTTTGTTTATATATATAAGGCAAAGGGACGTGGGAAGTGGGGGTTTTTTTTTTTTGGTGGGAATAATTAAGAAAGGAAATGAAAGGGTGATTTTTGGTATAATATGGAAAAGAAAAAAAAAAGAAGGAAGGAAATCTTGTGTGAGATGATAATATGTGATGACAACAAATTAATGAGAAAAAGGGGATCCTCTACCAAAGCTGAAAACTCATTAACTATTCATTAATCCAGTCAATTAATTTGCCAATATAATAAGTAGAAAGACAAGCATTTATGTGTGTGTATATATATGTATACAAATTTTAAAAAAATATCATCACATATTTATGTTCCTACGAGATTTTATTCTTTGCAGTGTTACATGAAAAATCTCCAAGTACGAAAAAAATATAATATATGTAAATAATTCTACAAAAAGAATATAGAAAACTAGGAAAGACCCCACGTTCGGACTTCGGAGAATCTTTAATCTCTAACGGTTGGTGGATTGGTGTGGAGTGTGGAGTGTGGACGAGACCAAAATCGTGGTCCAAAATCAGTTTAGAAATCGAAACATTATTATTCACTCTAGCTAATAGTAGCTAGTTT
This sequence comes from Boehmeria nivea var. tenacissima, assembly GCA_018132145.1. Lineage (NCBI taxonomy): Eukaryota > Viridiplantae > Streptophyta > Magnoliopsida > Rosales > Urticaceae > Boehmeria > Boehmeria nivea. The sequence goes on along the minus strand of CM030876.1, from coordinate 13,279,600 downwards.
TAGAATTATAAAGCTTTATTTCCATCTATTCAACATAATATAAGATGCCCCTTGCAAAAAAAACAAAAAAAAAAAAGCATTAATTTGGTCATTAGAAGTGTGTGTTAATTCTAACTGTAATTTTAAGTCCCTATAAGTGCATTTAAATTTATGTGCCCTTTGAAGGCAAATTGTGCTCGTTATTTATTTATTTTCTTAAAGAGAATAATTTGCAACTACTTAAATGGATAACTGTCGCTTCAGCGGGAAAAAAACAAAAAAAACAAAGGAAAGAAAAAGAAAAAGATAAAAGAGGGTGCGTTTCAAGATTAATTAGTGATACTTCATACTTCTCTTTTCTTTTCTTTTTTTTTTTATCTTCTTATTTTTGTTGTTTTATTTTTGACAATTGTATATACATGTATGTCAAAATCATAAATAAAGTAATTCCCCTTTTAGCCAACAAATTGTTCAATTGCTTTACTTCTCCAAAAAATATAAAAAGGAGACCAAATATTGCTTGATCTTTTCTTAAAAAGAAAAATTGATGGACATATAAGTGCTTTTTGGTGAGAAAAAAAAATAGCCCCCTTTTTTATTCTATTTGAGTATTTGATAAGTGGCACCGTGTAGGCCCTTATTTCCATTAAGTGTGTTTTTATTTATTTGTTTTTGCAAAGGAAGTGTGCTTTTATTGTGTAAGCTTAGATATGTTCCTATAAATTCATCCATTAATGTCAATCAAAATAATGGGCTATGCGGATCTATCCATTTTTCTCGCAAAAAACAATGTGATGATATTTGTAGTTGTAATATGTGCGTGTATCATATATGTGTCATGTGTGTGTGGAAACAATCACATTTATACAAATAATACTTAAAAAACACACATATGCTAAAATCAAATTTACACAAATCATTTTTAATAAATAAAGCGAACATATACCAATTACCAACTATGAAAATACTAATTTTTGAAAAATAAGTGCTGAAAGTTGAATATTCTAGAGTCTCAGATTTATGTATGTATATATTATAGTCCACTCTCAATGTAAAGTTACCCAACAACAAATTCTTATTTCACTTGTACCAAACAAATTGACAACCAAACCTCATAAAGCAGCTCATGAAATAGACACTAGGCAGTTAGACACCGGAACAAGAACGCTAATAATAATTGCATTATTATGGGTATCATAATCAATTTGATTTATATAGCTCAAGTCATTTGTCACGTCGTTAACATCTGTCAGTGTATTTGCGTGTTTGTGATAATATTGGATTTTATGTAGTTTATGATATTTTAGCATTAATTATGAAGTAAGAGATTATGCATACAATGATACAATCTATTGTGTAAGATAGTGTTCAATTCGATGTTTCAAAGAATGCCATCATACATTTTGTGGAACTTTTCATTGGTGTTCAACGTGATGTTCCACTAAGTGTGAAGAACATGCTCACTCCAAATTTTGTGGAAGTTGTTAATATCTTTCGATATGATCCTATTCAGTTTCAAACAAAGATTATAGAGGATTATTGGCTTCTAGCATAATCATATATCCGCCAGATTTATGCCCAGATTATGTCACAATTTGAGGAGATACGAGTGACATGTACAAAAGGAAAGAATTTGATTTTGAATGGAGAATTGGTGTATAAAAGGAAGTTATTTGATGAAGTTCACGTTTGATTGGTTGTTATTGAGAAGATTTGATTTGGTACGATTTTCGAAGCCTTGCCACTTTGATTTAGGATATGTTCCCCTAAATATTCCCGAAGATGTTTGAACATTTGAATTTTGTGGGCGCAAGATATTTTGACTTTCCCATACAATTGCTGGCGAGAGTTGTGAGATTTGATCAAGAGAAAGTATTTTCATTTATAGTCTTGTGGAGTGATTTCATAAGGTGATGGATTCCATAGCATTATAAAGATCGTACACACACTAATTCAAACTCAACATACCCCAATAAAGTAATTTCATTTATAGTCTCATGTAGTGATTTCATAAGGTGACAAATTACAGAGCCTTATAGAGAATACATACACTAATTCAAACTCCACAAACCCCAATACATAAAGAATTTTAATCCTGATTATAAGTCGATTCACTAGCAAATTCTAATGAAACACTCTAGGAAATGAAACGGCACCATGCCTTAAAAACAACTAGTAAATTCTAATGAAACACTCTAAGAGATGAAACGCGCACCAAACCCTAAAAACGGTGCCTCGAAAATGGAAAGATAACGAGGTGCGGCAATAATTGAGCTGCGACAAGTCAAGCATACTTTACTTTGGAGTTCCTAATTGATTGGTTTCCAAAAAGAAGATTCATCTTACTAGTAGAGATAGTACCTATCAAATCTTTTGAGCTCTCATTAACTGTACAGTCTCATCCCTGCACAATTTCAGAACCATTACACTTGACCTTTACCTTATCCAAGCGGTGTAAGATTATACATCTTACTCTTTCTTGCCATCTTTTGGTTAAAGGGATTGTGACTGTCACAACACATCACTCTTTCAGTAAGACCTCTACGATCGATGGAAGTTCTCGATCGATCGAGATCAAATGACCTACAATACAGAGGCCACACAATACACCGTATAGAAATATTAATTATAGCAGGACAAAATAAACTAGATTGGCGAGTGGGGAGATCTCCATTATTACAAAACATAAACATAAATAAATAAACAAATAATGCAAATAAATGTAATTATTTTAAAATATAATAAAAATACTAAGTGTTTCAAAAATTAAATTTTTTATTGCTCAAGACAGAGAAGGAGACGGACCTCGTATAATCGGACAAAATCGAACGAAAACAACTTGGCAACAACATTGCTTATAAATGATAAGGAAAATAGTTAGGCATATGTATATTATACGTAAGGTCAGATTTGTGGACCTCTATTTTCTTATGATGATCAAGTCCCACTTGATGAAAATTGTAAAGATTGGGACCACCCTTCAATACTATCCAGTATCCAACATGTGCCATAATTTATACGCAATATTTAATGTTCGCCTTGTTTTCATTAATCGTGAGGCGTCTAAATTGGGAAATTGACATCCTAATATGTTGAAGGGATGCTAATAATCACATTATCTATACTTGTAACTAAAACTAAATAGTTTTGTATATTGAAAAGTAATTCAATGATTTGAGAGTTGTGTACTAAAATGAAAATTTGACCTATACTTAATCAGAGATGCAAATGAGATTAACATACACGCTTGCACGTTTTATTTGTGAGATAGTGTTTGTCTGGGGACCATTGTTGAGGCAATATAACTGGTTGAATATAAAATGATTTATCATCAATTATATGTTTCAAAAAAAAAAAAAGTTATGAACTGTCGGTGTGATCTAAAAGGTCGAAATTCCGGAAGAGATTTTTATCGTCCTTTCAAAACATCAAAATATCAAAAATAATAATTCGTTAATTTGCCAATTTTTTCAACCCAGCCTCTCTTTTCATTGTTTAGAAAAAAAAAATATTAATGTAAATTGAAGCCTACCTTACTATATTGTATTCAGTGTGTTTTTCAATACATAATAGACAACGTATTGACCTATTGTATTCTCCAGCGTAATAGGATGAGCTTATACGATGCACTTTAATAGACCTTTATTGGGCTTAATGGAGCCCATAGCCCTCACTCACTTTTTAAAAATTTTAAAATAGCCCATATAATTGAGAATTTTTTCATAATTGCCCCCCACCATATTTTTAGATGTTACTTCAACTATCTATGGTGATACGAATTTTCTTACTCCAATTTCAAATAACTCATTATTTTGGTTATGCTTTTTCATGGCAATTAAATCCATTTGTTTATGGAGTTATAATTATCCAGAGTCGATGCATTAAGTACTAATTTTTCCATTAATTAATAGCAAAGTTTCATGATTTAGTACGTACCTGGCAACAATCTTCTCGAATGTAGAATATATATATATTAGCATAAACAAGGGTGTCGTTTAATTTTTTTTGCCCTAGTTTTGAAATTTTCTATGTAAATGAAGCCGAAGGTAACTTTGTACTGAGCGACAGTTATCAACATGATGAGAGAGTTATTTTTCGAATATTAGATGATTGAAAACACACACAAAGCTACAAGCACACAGTGTCGCGTTTTCAAGATAAACAATATTATTGTAAAACAACATGCCGTTCATAATTGGTAAACGACATAGAATTGAATTTGTCGTTTAGCGTTGCGAACAAAATTATATTTCCTTGTATTACGATAAACGACCATCCACCCTTTAAATCGATGTCGTTTGCTAAAGACAAACGAAATTTTGTCAAAAAAACGACAAGTTTGAATGTCATTTGTAAAGCAACAGCATTTTTTCTTTCCATCGACGAAATTTCCTAAATTTGTGGAAATGTCTGAAATATTTACATATTAGTTACGGAACATAAACATGTTATTTTTCAAATAAACGACAGCTAAGAGAGATAAATAGATGTGCATTGTATTCATCAGAAAAAAATAAAAAATAAAAAGACTTTTAGTGCACAAACTACATGTGGCTTTCTCACAAAGAGACACAATCAAGACCGGCACGAGAAAATACCAAATATATCGCTTGACTTTTCGCAAAACTCTAACATTCTCCCCTAATTTTGTCAATATTCTAAATTCTCTCTAGTTTTTAGTTTTATTCCGAAAATATACATGCGCTGACTATTGAACAACACAAATCTCGCTTCCTTCTTCTTCTTTCTCTAACCCATGGACAACACAGCCAAATGAAAATGAAATATCCTTAAGTTGATTCAGATATTAGCGCTGGGTATATTTTTGGGATAAAACCAAAAAGTGAAGGGAGATTTTAGAATATCGACAAACTCAAGAGATGACGTTGGAATTTTTCCAAAACTCAGGTATATATGTTTGGTAATCTCGAGACTAGAGCTACTAATGAAGAAGAAGGAATGTACTCGACGAGGAAAGTTATGTCTTTAAAACTCATAATTAAGGAAACGAAACTAGCATTTCTTTATTATGAACTCGGTCTTCAAGTACAAACAACTAGGATTTATGGGACAACCCGTATTTATAGTAGTACTTATAAAACTTATAGGTAGCTTATATAAGTAACATAACATATATTTCATCACTGAAATACACAGTGAAGCTAAGATTGTGCATGCAATATAATTATACATACACCAAAGACAACTCTTGTTCCTTCTCATTCTCTCTTATCAACTTTATTCATTTCTTCAGGATGATTGAAACATTACCTTGGGCTATAAGTCTGAATTTCTGAGATAAACACTGCCTTGCACACCGACGGTTCTCAAAGTTTCGGAATCACCACCCGGAGAAACCCGTCCCTGCACGAACAAAAACCGAGAAAACCAGCCATTTATGCTTTGAAAACATGTCATGACACTCCCTAATAGTTAAAATGTTGACGTTGTACTAGTACTAAATTCATTCCCTTTAATCAATATTGCCGAGACAATGCTCATGTGGGACGGGTACTAGTACTAAATTTCTTGATTTTTGCTTTTATGCAAATCTTTTGCCCCTGAAATAAATTTCTAGCTCCGTCTCTGGTTGGGAAGTTTCAGACATAAAACATTTTCACGTCATCGTGATTGTAGCCTTGTCGGGAATGCAGAGATTGTTAGGAAGTTGAAGACTTACTGAAACTCGGCAGCGACGCAATCCTTGTTCACATTGGCTGGGAGTGGCCAAATGACCTGGCATGGCCGTTGTACAATATCTCTTCTCAGATACGCAGAGACTGAGTCATTCGAATAGCCCGCCACCTTCATGTACTGAGTTGAGCGCTTACCGGTAACAGTCAACCTGCCACAGAGAAGACCCTCTTATCGTATAAGTAACCAGTCCTCAACCCCAAGAGATTTCAAGCCTGTGAATCAATTGGGTAGGAGGGCTCGAGGAGGAACGGGAAAATGGGAACAACATAGGCCTAATAATCCAACATTGAACTTATCTTACTTCTTTTCATCAACCTCTACTCTGATGTCCTTGATGTTGACGCCGGGAATCTCAACGGTAATGACATAGCCGCGTCCCGATTCTGCGACATCCATTCTTGGGGACCACTCGACTACTGCAAAACAAATTTATGGATTATTGCACATGTAAAAAAAAATTCATAGTTCTCTTCCACTGTGAACTAGTCATAAAATTTCATGACAAGCCTTCTAAATGCAAACAACTCACAGATTCCATCTATGAACTAAAATCGAAGAGAGAGAGAGACATCGATTATGTCCTGTGCTGTAGACGATGCGAGTTAGCAGAGCGAGGAAAGAATTTCGAAATCTTTGAACTTAGAACAAGAGCACAAACCATTAGAAGTAGAAGAGCATATTTCTTTCTTGGAGAAGAGTTCGTTTTGTGAACTGTTCATTCTGCTTGCTACGGCGAATTTGGGATGGTCGATCTCAGACAGCATGTAACCTTCAAACCTGGGTTCGATTCGTCCCGCTGCCGAGAATTTTGCCTCTGTGCCTGGTCTGGAAAACAATGGTCTCTCCTGAGACACATAATAGGAGCACTCGGTTACGGGGCCAGAGCATTTGAGAGGCGTGTCTGACTCGACCGGTAAAACCTGGCAAAGTATTTAGACACAAAAAATCAGTCCATGGAACTTCATTGAACAACAAATGATTGAGCGAGGCAAAGAACAAGAACCTCTTCGTTGCAGCCCTGCCTCATGAAACCAGCTTGATGAGCAGACCCTTGGCGCGCGAAAAGCAACTTATTGTCAAATTTTCGGGCGGTCACAGAAGGTAAAGTGACACCATTGCTCTGAGACAAAAATGAAAATTGGATCAGGAAAAACATGGCAACGCTACATATAAAAATGGCTAGGCCTGCATTAAGAGAAAGAACATTTACTTGGTTTTCAGTCTCGAAGAGCACATCTTCAATCGACCCTTGCCTCATGAAACTAGGCTGAAAGGCGCCCCCTTGACGAGCAAAATACAATCTGCTGTCGTACCTTCGGATCGCAGAGTTTAAAGTGCTGCTGCAGTTCTGAAAGGAGGAGGAAAACGATCAAGCCGAAGAAAAAGAAAACTTTCATAAATGATCAAACTATAAGAAAAAATTGTCACATGATGACATGAAAATGTACTCAATTAGGTTATGTTAAGCAAAATTCAATATCTAGGAGTGTTGATTGGTTCTAATTATGGCCTAGAAGATGACCAAACCTATTATGTACAGAATTTTAGCAGGTCCAGGAACTAGTCCGGTACCGATGATCAACGAACAGAAGACAAGTGAGACGCGAGCATTCGCAAAAATTCAGCATAACTGCCACAACACTAGACAGTGTCCTGTTTTTTTATCACTTCAAATCTACCCGAAACGAAGTTATTGAAAGTTTAGAGGCTACATGCTTGTGAGAAAAGCGTGATCTATTAAGAACCACATGTGTTGTAGCTATGTTTGGTATCAAATCATAATCTAATCTGATTTTTTTTTTTTCAGCAGCATATATATTGACTACAATTCGCTACTTTGCTCTGTCCATGATGTTGTAGTTTATGGCATAACAAGTGGGTATTGGGAATAAATATATTCCATTTGGTATTGGGTCAAATTCAATAGTTAATAAGTTTAATCAATTAATTAAATTATCCATTGCAGCACTAAACCTGTGATTTTAGGACAAATTCAATAGTTAATAACTTTAATCAATAATTAAATTATCCATTGCAGTATCTCTAGAATCTAGATCCAAAGAACCCTCTAATCTGGAAGATCTGAACTAGCTTATTATAATCAAGAAACAAATAATAAAAAAAAATACGCCTAATCATTCCTTACTAAAAAAAAAAAAAACAAACAAATTGATTCTGTTTCTTCAAAAGATTCAGCATCCACAAGGATTAAAATAATAATGTGTATTTGTTTGCCAATAAAAATAACAACAAAATCATGATGACCTAGACGTTTATAAATGTAAAAATAAAAATAATAAAGGACACAAAAGTAAAACCAAGAAAATTGCTAATTCTTCCCAGAAACCAAACAGATGAGAAAAGGCGAAAAAACGTATACCATAGGAAGGACATGGGAGGCAGAGAGTTCATCAGCTGGCAAAAAGTGGGCCTGTGATGGTGTTGATTCTGCGTCTCACAGCTTGACTTTCCATTTTTGTACCTTAACAAGTTACGTTTATGGCAAAAAAAAAAAAAAAAACAATGTTATGCTGAGTTAAGCAGATCTCAGAGACTCTGATATTCTTATCAGTGATTAAAGGAAGAAAAATAGTTGGGAATGAAAGTTATAATAATGCAGATTGCAGAGTGAGTTGATGAGAGTGTTAATAGTTGCAATAATACAGATGTGACAAAAGTCCACGTGTGGGGTCGTATAATGTGACTATATATTATGTGAAAGAAAAAGAAAAATATCTTATCTTGTTCACTTTCACGACGTGGCTGCTAAACCCGAATTATCATGTTTAGAGATTTTTATTTATTTATTTATTTTGTGGGAGACTTTTGCGGTGCTCAAACGTTATCGGAAGATTTGAGTTTCATTTTCTCTTTTTTTTTTTTCTTTTTTGTATTTTCTTGAGATATTTCTCATGTAGTTAGATATATAATTGCTTTTGTAGTTGATTGGTAACAACTATTAGTGACTTGAAAATTTTTAGTGGAAGAAAGAAGAGATTTATTGGGGATCCTTATCCTTTGGAAATTGGAATTGGAATGCTCTTGTGGCCATTTGATGTAGTTGAAGTTAATTAATTAGCGGCCATCAACTAAATGATTGTTAATGATAACTGTATATTTGAGAACATCATACGGATAATTTAAAGGGGGATTTTGAGGAATACCCCATTTTTTATACAATGATAATTTATACTTTATGTGTATTGTATTTTTAATTTATATCTAAAATTTATACTACAAACATATAGTGGAAATGAAGGGAGCACATTACATGGGGTATAGATTATTAAGTGGCATCAAGAATTGCTTTATTTTGAAATTTTTCCTAATTTAAAATGCACTATTTGTATAAGTAAAATTGAAAATCAACATTTTTTTATATGAAAACCAATTTCAAAATTTGATTTTAAAAAATAACTAATGTTTTGAAATTTTAAAAAATAATAAACTGTCTCTTTTTTTAAAGCCAACTTCCAAAAATAAATTATTTACCCAACTCACTATTTATATTTCAAGAGAAAATTAAACTTTTACAAATTAAAGTTGCTTGTATGTGAGCGATAAGCACATTAAAGAGTTAAGAAAATTTAATCTCATGCCACATTTAATATTTAAGTTTACAATTTATGTTATTATTGCATGTCATGTTACTTTTTTATTATCAAATTACTATGTTGTCCATTAATCACCTCTTGACTTCCTCATTTGTAAAAAAATAAAAAGTTTGGTCAAATTCATTGTCAAAAAATAACATAAGCTGATTTTTTTTTAAAGAGGCATACTTGAAAATATGTTGTCCAAAAGTAACATTTTTTAAAATTTCCGGAAGAGTTATACCCCATAATCCCATATGTTATCCTACTTAATATTTGGTATACACTGCCCATTTCAAAGTAGTCCAAAAAGATTTTGACGAATATTTTTTTTTCTTAGATACTGCAAAATTATACGTTTTTTTTTTGTTTTGTTGTATTTATATATTTTATCTTTATTTTTATAGTCTAAACTCTAAACATAAATTATGAATAAAAAAGCATATTATTTTAGATTAAATTATTAATAGCAACTCGCTTTTGCCGGCAAATTGTTGATACTAGTTGGACTAGGAAGGGCAATTTGTGTTGTATTTGAACCCACCATAGGCCCAAAGTATTTGGATTTTGGGCCAAGTGACTGGTGAGAGGATGAGGGAAATTTTGATACAGAGAGTTTATTTTGAAAAATGTCACTTTAGTAATAAATTTAGCTAAATTGTCCCCCCCCCCCCCCCCCCCCCCTTTTTTCTAACAAATAAAAAAGACAAGAGAGGAGAAGGGAGGCAACATAACAATTTGATAATAAAAAAAGTAGCATGATATGCAATAGTTACATAAGTTATAAATTTAAATGTCAAATGTCGCATAATATCAGATTTTCTCAAATTTAGATGTATACTTTGGCCTAATACTACAAGTCAAAGAAAATTTTGAAAAATATCACTTTTGAAACACTTTTTTAAAAATGTCGCTTAAATTGTTATCTATGCCACTATTTAATCATGAATTTGATCGAATTACCTTTTTTTCTCTTACAAATGAGGAAGACAAAAGAGGAGAAATGAGACAACATAGTAATTCGCTGATGAAAAAAGTGACATTACATGCAATGTTGACTTCTCCGCCAGAGGTCTTCTTGACATAGACTCGCCGACGCTTAAGTCAGTAGAGGGAACAAGTGTGTAAGTGTGAAAGTATGAAAATTGTTTGTACCTTAGTGTCGTGGGAGGAGGCATATTTATAGAGACTATCTGAAAGGGAATAAGGATGGGTTTTTGTCCTAGGCGTTTCCTCATTTGGTCTATGATTTGATTTCTCATATTACTCTGCATAATTGACTTGTTTTATCAAGCTGATTGGATAAAATTATGCACACGCAGTGCTCACGCGTTGCGGAAGCTCGGGACAAATGTGGATGACTATCGTCCATCTGGGGGAGTGACCAGCCATCTAGGGAGATGGTCGGCCGATCAGGAAGGCTGTCCGGCATGGATGAGGGCGTGCGGCGGTTGTCCTAGGCGATGGTCGGTCGGCTGGAATCGTGGCAGCCAGACGAGGGCACGTGTGGGGCGATGGTGCATACGAGGGCGCGCGGGTAGGCGCGTGTGGGCACTCATGTTGCCTAGGCCGACTGCTAGTTGCCGTCGTTGCCCCTCGTTTGAGTCGCCGTGTCGCCTCATATATTTTTAGAGTCGTTGCTTCATGGTCATTTGGTACTTTAACTCATAAATTGAGTCTTTTCAGTTAAGATTGGACCCCGAGCCTCTTTGCAAAATTTGAGACGACCAATAACTATATACTTGTATAACTCCAAGCTTTTATCACACACTTATTTCATCAAATGCATAGATTTTCAACATAATTTTTGTTAGAAAATATGAATTATACTCTTTTATTAAGCGGGTGTACAGATGACGCAATATATACTTAGTCATGATATGATATAATTAGGATTTACATGATAAAAATAAATAAATGAAATTCCAAAAGACGTGAGATAAAAGAAATTTTAGAACAAAGTAATAAAAGCCACTTGCTTCAACTCCACCTCTTTTTGTTTGTTTCAAAATTTACTTTGCAATTATTTGAATCTACTTTCTCATTTTCGAAGGAAGAAAAAAAAAAAAAACAACCTAACCAATAAATAACAAGAAGAATAATAATAATAATAAAAAGATATACGTCGTCACATTGCGTCACTTCCCCTATTTGGATCAAAGTGGGGTCTTTGTTGTGTTGTGTTGTATGTGCATGTTGATTCGTTGAACATTGAGCGAACAAACAAACACCTAAGTGCTTTGGTCAACGCCGGTGTTCTCTACGACCATGTCCATAGAACTACTATTTAGTATTTAATAATTTTTTTTTACCATATACTCTATTATTATTACCATAAATATAATAAGATTTGTTTATTTTCACGAGAAATATTCCAACTCCGCGTCCGTGTAGACTCTATAGCCCCACATATAGAGAAAAAAATGAAAAAATGCATATAAATTCCAAAAAATTATTGGACAATTAAAAAGGAAATAAGAAAAAAAAAAAAAAAAGATAAAAGAAGAGAACCCCACTAACCATTCATTAAAGACCCACAAGAATTTTTTGTCAAAGCAAGTGCTTGGAATTTCAAAGTTGGAGACAATTCCAATCTCGTTTTTTTTTTTTTTTGCTTGGTCAGAAAGTCAGAGCTTTTCATAAGACAAGTTAGTCCCTTTGTTGTTGCCTCAAAATTAAAATCCTCTGCTTCTATGAACAAACACACACAAAAAAAAAAAAATCAAAAAAATCCCATCTCTGTCTCTCCTTCATCAGCTTCGCTTAATCACAACCCAAAATCTTTGGATTTTATCTCTTGGGCACTTTTGAAGTGCCAAGTTCACACACAAAGTGTTTGACTTTATTTGCATTAGTTTAGTCATATGGTTCCTGGGTTTTGGAATTGGAGTCTCGCCTTGTTCAGTTGATTGGTTTTGGTCTGTTGTTTGTTTTTGTTGAAGTAAATAAATTAAAGGGTTTGTAAGTGCTGTGTTGGGGTTTGATCACATGGATGGGTCACAGGGCAGTTCTGGTGCACCAGCTCCATTTCTTTTGAAGACATATGAGCTTGTTGATGACCCAATAACAGACACAGTTGTGTCATGGAGTCAAAATGGTTGCAGTTTTGTGGTTTGGAACCAAACAGACTTTGCCAAGGATTTGCTTCCCATGTATTTCAAGCACAACAACTTCTCTAGTTTTGTCAGGCAGCTCAATACATACGTAAGTCTTTAACATTTTTTTGTTTTTTTTAACATGATAAGAGCTATTATGTGTGAATCAAGAACACCAGTATTTGGATTCATAAACCATTATAGCAAAGAGAATAAAGCTTTTGGTGTTAGCTAGAGTGATTTTATGCTTTAGGGAATGCTAGGTGCTAAAAGAGCTTGCCTGAGTTTGAAACAGTGTTTCAAGTGTTTTACTTATTAAAACTGGGATAAGATAAAAACCTGCTCTGCTGAAAGTTATTGACCAATTGTGGTTTTGGACATCTTAAACCTTTTTATCTTTTTGGTTTCAATAGCAGTGAATGTTTGTGTACCATGTTTGCAATATTCTATCAGCCATTTGTTTTCTTCATAGCTAGCAAAAATGTGTAACTACCATGGACAATGATTTAATTATCTATATCAACCTTGTACGAACAGGGGTTTAGGAAGATCGACCCTGACCAATGGGAATTTGCAAACGAGGAGTTCATAAGAGGGCAGAGACACCTCCTCAAGAACATTCACCGCCGCAAGCCGATCCACAGTCACTCGATTCAGCCCAATCAGGGACAGTCCTCGGCCCCCATAACCGACGCCGAAAAACAGGAATACGAGAACGAGATCGCGAGGCTGCGGCACGACAAGAGCTCGCTCCAGCTGGAGCTGCGGAGGCACGAAGGCGAGAAGCGGGAGTTCGAGCTTCAAGCGCAGGCGCTGCACGAGCGCTTCCAGCGCATCGAGCATCGCCAGCGGCAGCTCACGACCTCCCTGGCCGAGCTCCTCCAGAAACCGGGGCTCGTTTCTGTGCTCGCGCAGCAGTCCGATGCGAGCAGCAAGAAGCGCAGGCTGTTGAGCTCTAGCGGCTTCTCCGACGAGTCCAACATGGAAGAGAGCTGGGATCTAGGCCTGCGAAAGACGAGCATCGACAGAGTGTCCTCTAACGTACAGGAGCTGTACCGCGTAGGCAAGCTCGAGTCTTTCCTCGACTTCTTGGAGAGTTTCCTGTACGGGGCCGGCGAGGAGTTCATCGCTAGCATGTTCACGCAAACCTCTCCTCTCGCGGCAGCCGAGATAGAAGACATCGACATGAACTGCAGGTCTCGCTCGCCCATGTCGCGCATATCCTCCCCGAATTCCTTCGACATCAACTCGTCTCTCGATGCGCCCGTGCCCTGCACTTCTTTGTTCCCGGTTTGTCTCGACAATGACGACGATACGAGGCCTAAATCCCCGGTAATCGACGTGAACTCGAGCCCCGTTGCTGCAGCCGAAGCCGTTGAGGCCCCGGGAGAGCCTGATTTTGAGATGGTCACAGTGTCTCACAAAGTAAATGACCTCTTCTGGGAACAATGCTTGACGGAGACGCCGGGCTCGGCCGAAATGAGCGGCGAAGAGGCGGGCGCGAGCGGCGTTAGCAAGCCCGAGAGTCGCGGAAAAGATTGGCGGGGAATGAGCAATACCATAGAAAGCCTCACAACACAAATTGGGCATCTCACTCCAGCAATGTACTAAAGATGTTGTGGCCTATTTTGATGGCTCGTTGTATGATATTTGTAATAAGTTTAGAGAAAATAGAGACGTTTTTTTAGTTAATATTGTAGGCTTTAATTAGAAGAGTTGGACATCACATTTTTGCAGTCACTCTTGAGGTGTCTTTGATTTAGCACAAGACTTGGACTTAATTGCTTTCTTTGATCTCTCTTATGTATATGATATTGATTTTGTAGGTTGTAGAATTTTAGCCTTGTTCATCTATCTTTATCATGTGTTGTTGTTGCTGTTGCATTGCTCATATTTAGATGGATTTTTTTTTATTTTTAATATTCAGTTGATTTTTGAGCCTTGATGATGTAATGCATTGAGGTTTTGCTTAATATTCTAGTTAATTCATAGTCTTCATGAATTTCCTTAAAAAAAGAAAAACCTCCAGAAAAAGAAGGAACTATTTTTTTTTTCCTTTCCAAAAACAGCCTTTAAATGCACATTTTTTTTTAATTTAAAAGTATTCTCCCTAATATCTTCTCGAAGTTCATTTTACACGCAATTGCCAAATCTAGTTACCTACTATGACATTGTCTTTCATTACATAAATTAATAGGAAAAGGAAATAAAAGTAAAAGTAATTTATGAGATTGTCATTGTATTACCTCATGCATTAGTTAATTAGTTCCATTTTTTAAGCGGTTGAGCATGATTCATGAAATCTACCTTCAATACAAAGCAAAGTATAGGCATATCTTTGACCTACTAAAATTATGAACCCCAACAACAAATTGGCCAAAGTCGTAGTTATAAAGCAAGGATATGAATAAAAATTATATTTTGAAAAAAAAAAAAAATTTACCAACACCTTCATCTTTTGTTCAAAATTAAAAAAAAAAGTTACTAATACAGTAATACCTATATCTTTTTCGAAATACTAAAAATACCCTCTCAGCTACAGATAATGCTCTTCACCATTTTGTCACTAAATTTTGTGAAAATACCAAAGTTTTTTTATTAATATCATGACCATCTAAGTTCTTAAATTTTCCTTTTGTGTGATTATTGTATGTTGATTTAATGATTTATGTTTTGAAATACTCGACTTAAAAGCCTGATGGTGTTTGCTTTTAATTTTTTTGGTTAAAGGGGTATCATTGTATAGGGGCTCCAAATTACAGGTCTCATTCTATTTAATTCTGATTTTTCAAAGATATTTTCAAACGAGTCCTTTGTAAAATTATTCCATTTAGTCACTCCATTAACAAAGCGGAAATATTTGATAAATCATATTAGCGAAGGAATTAAAAATGGATAATTAATCTTATTGACCAACTGACCAAGGATTAATTTTAGGAATGTTTTAAAAATTGTTCCGGACTTAATGAGATTTGACTAACAATTCGGGTAAAGAATCTGATTAACCCAAAAGAGGTTAAAAAAAAAAAAAAAACAAACGACAACATGAGACACAAACTCACCAGAAACCAATACAAACAGCAAAAATCATAACAGACCAAACTCAAACCCTTAACAGATCAGATCTCTCTCTCTCTCTCTCTCTCTCTCTCAGATCTCTTTCTTTCTCTCTGACTCGGAGACTCTCGCATTGAGCTTGTAAGCAATCTCGCTCATCTGATAATGCTTCTATTCTATATCTGTATATGTATATGTATGTGTATTCGCGTTTAGGTTTTTGATGATGAAAAGCATATGGATTTGAAGCTTAGTCGATTCAAATAGAGCTTGTTGGTGCATTTTCCTTCATAGCCTGAGCTGATTTTGATTGTGGCTTATGTTTTTGAGAGAGTTTGCGATGAGTTCGTGAGTAATTGAGAAAAAAACAAAGTAATCTGATTTATCTGGTTGTTTGTTAAACATATTATTATTATTGTTAATTTGGTTATTTATATGGCATTTTGTTTTGATATATTGGCAATGCTCTGTTTGGTTAACGAGAAAAATGCTCTGATATACTTGGGTTTTTTTAATGAGGATTAATATAAGCTTAGCTCTGAAGCCTGAGAGGGTCCTTTGGATAGCAATCCCAATTGCAAAATTTGTGTCATTTTGATTTGAGTTATTTTGGATAAGAGTTTGATTTAGTATTTGAATTGAGATTGGAGGAGAGAAGATTTGTATTGGGACTTGAAAAAGTTGCTTTTTACTGTAACAATAATAGCAAGTGTATATGAATTGTAATTTTTAGATTCAAATTGCTACATTGGTAGTACATAATTTGACACAAGTGGGTTATCGTTATTCTCCAATTTTAATGCACACATTTCTTTTTCTGCTGAATTTCATTGTGGGTTTTTGATGGAAGCTTTTGACTTTGGATAGGTAGTGTTTGACTCTGCAAATTGAGCTCAGAAATCGCGAATATCTATCCGATAGCATTATCAGCTGTTTGTTGGTTCTTTTGCTTCAAATTCTGTGCTGGATTTAGCGAGCTTTGAATCATTGAGATTGGAAAAACCTTGGCTTGAAACCATGTCCTTGTTCAGTTTTTAGAAAATTGGAATGTGGAGCAGCTATCGGTAAGCATTAAGGGCTAATTTCTATCGTGGAATCCTCATACTAGCAGTGGTGCCATCTGCCCTGAACCCGGGAAATTCTAGTCAGCTCGTCGTTTTGGGAATATAAATGCAAGTGTTGGACAATATTGTGATTCTGAATTGCTTTCACTTCAAGAGTGTGAGATTGAATTTTGGACTTTGAATACACATATATATCGTATCTCCAATATGCTCTCGAGTGGTGGAGATAGCATGGATGAGGAAGCCTCTATCCATGTTGAGGAAAATGGCAAAGAGAAGTATGAGACGTTTAATATTGAACAGGGGTCTGGAAGGGAGATAAATGATGTTGATGGCGTTTCTGTTCATAGCCATAAACCATTGCCACAGAGTTTGAACCCTATTTCTGTTGCCGATGTGTTGAAGACATTATTTTTTATTCTGGTTTGGTATACGTTCAGCCTGTTTTTGACGTTGTAAGTCAGTTCTTCAATCAATCATCACCATGTTTAGATGTTATTCAATCAAATTGCTGATTGAAGGTTCATCATCGTTTTCTGTTTCTCCTAAGAATAGGTTTGCACTGATTTCTTAGGTACAATAAAAGTTTGTTAGGGAATGACTTGGGGAAGTTTCCAGCGCCATTGTTGATGAATACCATTCATTTTTCGATGCAAGCTATTTTATCAAAATCAATTACATGGTATTGGTCTCAAAGATTCCAGCCTAATGTTGTTATGTCTTGGAGGGATTACTTTACAAAGGGTAAGTTCTTTATCTCTCTGCCATTGTCTTTATTCTTATCAGTTTGGTAGCACAATCTTACTAAGTTATATTCTGTTTTCTTTTTAATTGGCAAGCAGAGCAAGTTCTTTTATCTTCACACTTCAAATACTCGTTGATTGGGAAATTTTCTAGTACATTTGGAGCATAGCTTCTCAAATTGCAGATAACTTAAGTATTTATTAATTTTGTAGACTTTCAACATGCGTATAGATGTACAACATGCGTAGTTTAGTTCTGTTCCTTGCATCTTCAATTTTGCGTAGAAGTGAAAGAGGTTATGCTATTTTGAACTGAAACCATTTTGGAAAGATCAGAAATTTTATAGATGATTAGGAGAGCGAATGTTCTTTCATATTAATTGACCATGAGGGAAGTAGAGGCATAGAAAAAGAGGATTTTAACTTAGTTCTGGGTTAGAGCTAAGCCACATGATTCTCATTGATTTTGCATTCACTATACTCTCCACATTAAGGATTAAAATGAAAGATTTTCAATTTGGGTACAGAAAACTGAATTAGCTGCTTAGTGAATGGAGTTTGGATCAGCAACAGTCCCACAGCTATGGGATAGTTGTCATCTAATATCCTCTTGTCCTCAAAAGATGACAACGTTCTCCAATTCCTTTCAGTTATTGCAATATTGTTGTGTCAATCTTGATTAATTTTTGAATTAACTTTCTATCAACTAATGCTACAGATGGACTTTGCCTTTCACAGTTGTACCAACAGCTCTGGGGACAGCAATGGATATTAACTTGAGCAATGCATCTCTTGTTTCTATATCTGTCACGTTTGCCACAATGGTTTGTTCTTTTTCCCCATGTAGTATATCATCATGTTTCATGAATTGTGATGCCATTTTATATGTTTTTGTTAGCTCATATGTGGGCATGCATCTAATCTTTATTGGCCATCAAGTTGACATTTTGACTTTGTTTCTGCAGTGTAAATCAGCAGCTCCTATATTTCTTCTTCTCTTTGCTTTTGCTTTCAGGTAAAATCTCTTGTGAATTTAGTTTTCGTTCATATTTTGGTAATTATGTGCAGTTTTCATTTTCACACCTTTCAACCTGTGCAAGCTTTTTTGCACATTGTTGTTATTTGGTTGTGATGGATGATTATATTTTTACCAATTTCTTATTGTGTGAATTGTGTAATCTTCTTAAAATTTTCAAGATTATACTGAATATATTCTACTACAAATAACTAACTGTGGCATAACAACATTTCAGGAGTATCTTCTTATCCGAAATTATTTAAGACTCCAATTTGTTTCAAGCATTTTGTGAATCCCCAAATTTTGTTGTATATTGGGGTCTACTCTACAAAAGAAAAATTAAACCCTTTTGTTCAACTGCTTTAGATGCCTGAATAGAGGTTTAGGAAGATGTTAAATGTATTATGACGTGGCGATATGTATATGATAGTTGCTGAATAAGAGTTTAAACTTAGTAGAAATAATTGGGCTGCTTGACCTGGTCTCCTCCTAATTCTTTAAGAGCGCCTTAAGCTGTACGAATGATTTATGGTTAGACACTGATATTTGTGTGAAAATGTTAGTACACATAAACATGGGAAGAGCTTATAGCACGTTACATATACCAACACACTGAAATACTTTATTGGCTTATGGAGTCCATCTTATATACAATGAGTTTGATGTGCGAAGCCTTGCATATCAATTATGCTCAGCAATGATTCATGTTATTGCAGTAAAATTTTTATGTTACTTGAATTTAATGATTTTTGTCTCTTAAGCCTGTAATACATTTAAGTATTGGTTATTTGCTTAAGTGCCCACATATACTTAATATTCTTGCTGCGTCTTATATTTTGTTCATCTTTGTTCTGATTGCTTCTTCAGTTATCATCAAGCTTAATCTTTTTAGCTGGTGTTTTTTTGCTGATTAAGTGGAATTTCCTGTTTGGAAGGTTGGAGTCTCCAAGCATTAAACTCTCTGGCATAATCTTAATTATATGTGCTGGGATATTGTTAACAGGTAAATTACTTTAGACGTGCTTTACTTTTTTTCTCCTGCAGATCATTTCTTTGAAATATTTTCATTAAGTTTTCAACTTATTGTTTCTCTTGGAATTTGCGGCAATACTAATTTTGTTGTATGAGCCTTAACCATTACAAAACTTGCTTTTGTAACCGTCAGGTCGTTGTACCATGGTTTTACTGTAGATGACATGCATGAAATGAAAACCCTTTGTCTCCTTTCCTTTCTTTCCCAAACCTCTTTCTTTTTCTCGTTATTTCTCATTGTAGCAAATGTCTATCTTCTATACATGCAGGCAACACCAATGTGATAGCTGATTTTTCCACTGCCTTCATTGTTTATTATATCTCAGTGGCATTAGCTGTTGTTTACTTTCTTATATAAATAGTTTACCTCGATTTTCATCAACTTTCCTTTCTATTTGGCAGTTGTGAAAGAAACAGAGTTTGAGTTAGGGGGCTTCATTCTTGTTATGCTTGCTGCTGTGATGTCTGGCTTCCGTTGGTGTATGACCCAAATCCTTCTGCAGGTATATTACGTTTCTATGATTTGCTTGCTACTCAATTCTTTTGGAATCTTCTGTGTGCTTACTGTTTTTCCCTTTTCTTCTTCTCGGGTACATATTCTTGCCTCTGCATCTTGGTTCTGAAACCATCATAAAGAAAGAAACCTATGGTATGTGATACACTCTGTTCTTCGATATGTTAAGTGGAAAATTCTCCATCCTATTGTTAGCCTTATGTTTGTTTTTGTAACTATGCTTTTGTATAATATCGGATCATTGTCTTCTTTTTGACATTTAGATTGCACAAATGCTTTTGTTCGTATAATAATGTGCAGGATGTTTTTATTTGATTTTTATTTTCAGGTTTAAAGAATCCTCTGACCTTGATGAGCTACGTAACTCCGGTGATGGCTGTTGTTACTGCACTTCTCTCTCTTATGCTGGATCCTTGGCATGAGTTTAGGAAGAATAATTACTTCAATAATCCATGGCACGTCACCCGTAGCTCTTTGCTGATGCTTCTTGGTGGAACACTTGCTTTTTTCATGGTATGGTCATGTTTTACTTGTTTCTTTTTTGTTTATGCACACGTTGTTTCTTTTTCTTTTTTGCTTGGGAAGTGGGAACCATAGTGACAAATGTTTACAGATCATTTCCTTATCATTCTCAATTTTCCCCTTGTTTTCTTTTTCAGTTTGAGTTGAGCACTGATTGATTTGATTTTCGAATTCTGAAGACCAGTTTTTTTGCATTGCTGCAGGTGTTAACAGAATACATTCTCATCTCTGTAACCAGTGCTGTTACAGTCACAATAGCTGGCGTTGTCAAGGAGGCTGTCACTATATTGGTACGAATTGCTCCGTATCTTTGTACATAAACAACTAATATTGGTTTTTTTTGTAATTTATGGGAGAATGCTGTTTTTTCTACATCATGTTAATTCGTGTACAAATTTATCTATATTAGGTTGCAGTCATTTACTTTGGTGATGAATTTACCTGGTTGAAAGGAGCTGGTCTCCTTGTAATTATGTTTGGTGTTAGTTTATTCAACTGGTACAAGTAAGTATTCTTGATGTGGTATTTGGAAAAGTTATTACTATGCTAAATTCACTCATTCTTTTCCCCCTTGGTTATGTTACACTTTTTGGCTTTTTTATTTTTTATTTTTATTACCTGTGTAGGGAGAGCCCCGGACATCAATTAAAATTTCAAGTTTCCTTGTCACTTTCAATTGAAGCCCTCTTCATCATACTTTTTAATTTTATTTTTTATCTTTTAAAATTTAAAGTCTTATATTCATGTCGTCCTTGCATATAGCTTCAATCACTTAAATGAAAACCCAACAACTGCTCCAAATATTCCACAATAAAGCCATTGCCAGAAATTGTTGAAGCCTTCTATTTTGGTTTTAACCAGATTCAATTATGAGTTGTTTGCAGTTTTTACCACTTTTGTGAAAGCATATAATTAATAGTTCTATTTTGCTTTTTAGATACCAAAAACTTCAGAAGCGCCATACAAGTGAAGACATGGCAGAATCTCTCACAAACAATGTTGATGCAAAATATGTAATTCTGGAGGAGATGGATGAGCAAGATGATGCAAGCTGAAAAGCATCATAGTACTTAAATTAAAATCATGGTAAGCCTCAATATGTTCCTTTTTTAACTGTTATGAGATAACTCGGCTGAGAAAGTTAAATGGAAAATAGCTGTATCATTGCATTTCCATTGCCTCTGATCATTTGTACTTGTAATTCTCCAAAGAATTTTATTTTTGTTGTCACCTGAAAATATCTGAATGATGGTTTGCAATTAGATATTTCTAAGATAGGTGGTTTCTAAATGGAAGGAAAATGGTATCAGTCTCCAGTTCGGTTGATATCAACTAATTTTTGGAAGTGTATACAAATTGTATTCTTATCCGACACCCCAGTATCGATTCCTGTGCGCTGCAAGGAAAACTATATCATGTTTACCGAGTGGAGTTATATCCTGCTTCTGCTAAACAACTCATGCACTAATCTATTTTGCTATCTTGCTTACCTTGTGTAGATGTACCAAGTACCTACGATATATCCCAAGTTCGCGTTTTGGTGAAGGTTTTGACAAGAATTCTTTGGGCAAGTTTTGGGTTTGCGACACAAATGGAAACAAATCTTGCTGGTATAATCAGAAAAGCTCATTTGATGCCAAAGCCTCTTGACATTTTCACTTAAGAGGACACAGTGGACACTTGAGTGTATAGATGTGTGATATGTGTTTTAGATGCCAAATGGTTTTCCTTGCCCAGTACTTCAGAAATCCCTTTCATTTAGGGTTTTTGCAATTTCAATCATTAGAATGATTGCTTTGTCGTAAGGATTTTGTATAACATATCAATTTTTTTATGGGTTCTGTCATTCTTGCGGTTGTATACAATAAAATAAATACAAGTTCTGTTACATGTCGGCAAGAAAGTGATTGTGGTGAATAACACTGTTCGCTGCTGGTTTTTAATCTCAAACTCTCAATTGTGTGAATGTTGTTAATTAATTGCTATGGCAAATTCATGGCACACAAAAGCACAATAGGAAAAAGAAACTTTATTCATGATCCTCCAACAGTTTCGTACGTTAGCTAATGAGAATAAATAGCAAAGAATCAGTACTGTTGTTACTAACAAAACACTAGCATAATACTAATATGCAAAAACGTGATGTAGCTAGCTAGACTCAGATTTCTCCATTGCCGTAATTAGCCCACATTGTTACTTTAGATAAAAGCACAGACGACCAAGGACCTGCATGTTTTCATGTGATTTTGTGACCTATTTCGTGACCCCTTTTTTTTTTTTTTTGGACATGATTTAGTAATCAAATTTCCCGTTAAAAACAGTGTGTAAATTAAGCATGTAAAGGAAATTTAAGCGTTGAATAAGATTAATCACGTATATTGCCTATCTCAAATATATAATTAATACAAGAATAATATATGAGTTTGTTTCATAGCAACATAAATAAGGTACGTACAACTTATAAACAAAAGTACAAAACTAGAACCTAGGGCCACATGAGATGGAACAGTCCATAAGATCTAATCTTTCTTTTTTGGGGATTGTCCAAAAAAAGAAAGACGCCTCATTAAAACCCTTGCTCGGAAAAAACCCATTCGGGAAAAATTCCTAACGAGGGAAAAAGAGTGCATGATCTTTGAGTATAGATTACCATACTCCCCACGTTTAAGGCCACATTACAACGGAAAAAAAAAACCCTCTCTACATAACAAGAAGGTTCCCATATGCATAATCCGAAGCACGAGGACCCATAAGCTTCTCGAACTCCTTCATGGCGCCGAGGTTGTCGAAATCCACCGTCTTCGTGACATTGTTGATGGCGATCCGAGCAGCCTTTCGTTGACGCTCGATCTCCCGTTGTCGCTGCCTCTTCATCAGCCTGGCCTCGGCTTCTTGTACCACTTCCGCAACCCGTTTCGGATCATTAAACGTCATGAATTTCGGCACGTCGGTCTCTCGAGGCCTCTTGACCATGAAACCCTTGCTTTCTTGAGGTTTCTTGGCCGCCAAGAATGGTCGACGAGGACAAGATTCTTGATCTTCGGCTGATATCTTGTTTTCCTTCCCCAAAGGCCTCTTCTTCTTTTCGACGGCACAGCGATCTTTGTCCGAAGCTTTGGCATTATCTGAGAGAACTTGCTGTGCCTTGAGGATAATGGCAGAATATTTTTCCTTCATCATCGCAACCCTAGCAGCTTTCTGATCTTCAACGCTCAAACCCATCTCACAAGCGAACTCTCTGATCGATCTCACAATTTTAGGGAAATAAAAAGTAGTAATATTGGTGCAATAATATTAGATACTATGATTTGATTTGCGTCAGATATGTATGTGTATATATAGGGCTCAGTGCTGTGTTGTAGTCTTACTAGGACTTCGTTACTCGAGAGTGTTTCCGGTTTCCCGTTTTGTTTCCTAATTTCATTTACTTTCCTTATCTGTTTCCTTTTTTATTTTTTATTTTAGTTTGCTTAATGCCTTTTACTTTCCCTATATGTGTCCTAATTACAATTTACTTTCCGTATTTGTTTCCGAATGGTCGAGACTTTTACTTACATATCAATCCGTTGTATTAATATCTGTTTTTTATTTATTTATTTTTTATTTTTCCGGAGAAAACGTTGTAGCTATTGAATTATCTACTACGCATGGAATTTATCAAAATTGAGCATTTGAAATTTATAAGGACACTATAAAACTAATTGATCCATTAAATAACTAGATTTAAATTTTGTATTAAATCTAGGTATAGTTAATTGATTTAACAAATTTTAAATGATTTAATAGCTCAAAAAAGTAATAAAATATAATAATTCAAACTATTTAACGCCCACTCCGTCTGATATTTTCCATAGTACATTAGTTGTAACTATACATGATAATATTTCATCCATAACATCTAAATGTTTTTATCTTGTGACCCAAAAAAAAAAATTGTCTAGAAATTGATAACAAAAACTAGAATTTAAAACAAAGGCTAGTATAAAATAGATGGCAAAAAGAAAAATGTAAAAAATGAAACTGAGAAATGTATTAAATAATATAGATCATAACTAGTAGGATAAAATAAAAGTAAGCACAATTGAAGTCAGGAAAAAAAATTGTCCCAGGATGGTTATGGAAAATAATTTTGGATAGTTTTATTAGTCTTTTGAACATACTAGCTAGACTGAATGAAAAAGTAAATTTAAAAGTTTCAAATTGTTGTCCATCAATAGATATCACTCTTTTTTTTTTTTGTGTGTAATTTTTAATATAGAATATCAATAAGACATCAGATTATAATATTTTTATTTTTACACTTCAAAACTTATTGATTGGGAAATATTCTAGTACTGGAAAAAGATTTTTTGGAGCATATAGCTTCTCGAATCGTAGATAATTTAGTGCTTATTAATAGGTAATTACGCATTATATTCTTTAGACATGATATTTTTATTATGAATCAATTTGTATTGTGTAAGTAATAAGATATTTTTAATCATCAAAACTATAATAAAATTTGTATTGCCACAGTAACAAAATATTCACAAGTACTTAAAAGAAAAAAAAAAGAATAATATTCCATTCAATTGGTATTACCGTTATCGTTAACATCACAATATAGCCGGTGTTGTCTCTCACCATGTTGCTATCAATTATGTTATTCCTGCAAAATTTCTGGAAGAATAATGGTATTGAACTTGTATCTAACGAATAGAAATATATTTTGTTGTCACGTGAAAATATGTGTGAACGATGGTTTGCGCTTGGATATATATATTTCTAAGATATATAGGAGGTTAGATATATATATTTCTAAGATATATAGGAGGTTTGGATGGAAAATGGTATATATATATATATATATATATATATATATCAGCTGTATCCTGAAAGGTCAATAATATCAACAAATTTTTGGAGTGTATACAAAAATTGTAATGAGCTTAACTAACACCTCGGTATCCTGCTTCTGTTTAGCAATAACAAAAGCACTAATCTATTTTGCTATCTCGCTTAACATGTGTGTAGATGTACTAATTAGTACTTTTGATTCCCAAGTTCGCGTTTAGATGAAGATTTTGACATTAGCAAGTTTTGGTTTCGCGGCACCAATGGAATCAAATCTTGCTGTTCAGGTCTGTGTGCTAAGAGCATATAATTGGAAAAGCTCATTTGATTCCAAAGCCCCTTGACATTTTCACTTAGAGGACAATGTGGACACTAGAGTGTATATATATGCCAAATGGGCTTTTCTTGCCCATGTACGTACTTCAAGGATATGATATTTTGCAATTTCAATCATGGAATGATTGCTATATATGTTTCGTCTCTAAGGGTTTTGTATAACATATCGATTTTTTATGGTTCTAGTCATTCTTGCGGTTGTATAGAATAAAAATCAATACAACTTCTCTTATATTCCCCCAAGAAAGTACTGATTGTGGAGAATAACACTGTTCGCAGCTGGTTCTTAGTCTCAAAACTCTCAATCCAACAGTTTCGTACGTTATAGCTAATGCGATCAAACAAATCAACACCATTCTTTTGGGGGATAAGCGTTGAATAAGAATGATCACATATATTAACTATCTCAAATATATAATTAATACAACAATAATATATGAGTTTGTTTCATAACAACATAAATAAGGTACGTGTACAACTGATAAACAAAACTAGAACCTAGGGCCACATGAGATGGAAAAGTCCATAAGATCTAATCTTTCTTTTTTGGGGTTTATCCAAAAAAAGAAAGACGCCTCATTAAAACCCTCGCTCGGAAAAAACCCATTCGGGAAAAATTCCTAACGAGGGAAAAAGAGTGCATGATCTTTGAGTATAGATTACCATACTCCTCATGTTTAAGGCCACATTACAACGAAAAAAAAAAAAAAACCCTCTCTACATAACAAGAAGGCTCCCATATGCATAATACGAAGCACGAGGACCCATAAGCTTCTCGAACTCCTTCATGACGCCGAGGTTGTCGAAATCCACCGTCTTCGTGACGTTGTTGATGGCAATCCGAGCAGCCTCTCGTTGACGCTCGATCTCCCGATGCCGCTGCCTCTTCATCAGTCTGGCGTCGGCTTCTTGTACCACTTCCGCCACCCGTTTCGGATTATTAAACGTCATGAATTTCGGCACGTCGGTCTCTCGAGGCCTCTTGACCATGAAACCCTTGCTTTCTTGAGGTTTCTTGGCCGCCAAGAATGGTCCAGGAGGACAAGATTCTTGATCTTCGGCTGATCTCTTGTTTTCCTTCCCCAAAGGCCTCTTCTTCTTTTCGACGGCACAGCGATCTTTCTCCGAAGCTTTGGCATTATCTGAGAGAACTTGCTGTGCCTTGAGGATAATGGCAGAATATTTTTCCTTCATCATCGCAACCCTAGCAGCTTTCTGATCTTCAGCGCTCAAACCCATCTCGAAAGCGAACTCTCTGATCGATCTCACAATTTTTGGGAAATAAAAAGTAATAATATTGGTGCAATAATATTAGATACTATGATTTGATTTGCGTCAGATATGTATGTGTATATATAGGGCTCAGTACTGAGTTGTAGTCTTACTAGGACTTCGTTACTCGAGAGTGTTTCCGGTTTCCCGTTTTGTTTCCTAATTTCATTTTACTTTTTTTATCTGTTTCTTTTTTTTTTTTTTTTTTTTTTCAGATCCCTTAATGCCTTTTACTTTCCCTATACGTGTCCTAGTCAATTTACTTTCCGTTTTTGTTTCCGAATGATCGAGACTTTACATCAATCCGTTGTATTAATTATTATTATTATTATTATTTTTAAAAAAAATTTCCGGATAAAACGTTGTACGTAGCTATTGAATTATCTACTACGCATTGAATTTATGAAAATTTAACATTTGAAATTTTATAAGGACACTATAAAACTATTGATCCATTAAATAACTAGATTTAAATTTTGTATTAAATCTAGGTATAATTGATTTAATAAATTTTAAATGATTTAATAGCTCAAAAAATAAATGAAATATAATAGAGATAGTGATTAAATAAGGGTGAGTTGCAAAAATAGGCCAAAATTATATGTTTGTTTTAAATGATAGCCTATGTTTCAAAAAATTAAATAAATAGCCATGTTACAAATTGTATAACTAAAAAATATCTCACAAAATATAACAGATCTATAAGTATTTGTAAGATATTATTTAACGCTTCAAAAAATAATAAGTAAAACTTGAAGTGTTACAAAATATCTTACAAATATTTACAAATGTGTTATATTTTGTGTAATACTTTTCTGTTATATAATTCGTATCATGGCTATTTTTTTTTAATTTTTTGAAACATGGGCTGGAGTTTAAAAACTAAAATTTTTTTTGGCTATTTCCTACGATTTCCCATTAAATAATTCCAACTATTTAACGCCTACTCCGTCTGTATATTTTCCATAGTATATTAATTAGTTGTAACTACGTGATAATATTATCTCATCCATAACATCTAAATGTTTTTATCTTGTGAGCCAAAAAAAAAATATTATCTAGAAATTGATAACAAAAACTAGAACTTAATACAAATGCTAGTATAAAATAGATAGCAAAAAGAAAAATGTAAAAAATGAAATTGAGAAATGTAAGTTAAGAAATAAGCAATTTTAAAGGTAAAGTTTGTAGAATTTAGCCCTAGATTGTCAAAGTTAAGGATTTAACTGTAACATATGTGTAAAATAATATATTATACATATATTATATTATGTTATACATGTCTCGTGTAATGTTACACATGTAACATATATGTTACACGCATGTTACGGTTAAATCTTTAATTTCATGAAACTATGGCTAATTTCTAAAAAATTTGGTTAAATCCTTTGAAAAATATAGATCATTAACTAGTAGGATAAAATGAGTATATAAGCATTAAGAACAATTGAAGTCAGGAAAAAAATATTGTCCTAGGATGGTTATGGAAAATAATTTTGGATAATTATATTAATCTTTTGAACATACTAGGCTGAATGAAAAAGTAAATTTAAAAGTTTCAAATTGTTGTCCATCAATAGATATCACTCTTTCTTTCTTTTTTTTTTTTGAGTGATTTTTAATATAGAATATTAATAAAACATCAAATTATAATAATTTTTTTTTACACTTCAAAACATATTGATTGGGAAATATTCTAGTACTGAAAAAAGATTTTTTTGGAGCATATAGCCTCTCGAATCGTAGATAATTTAGTGCTTATTTAGAGATAATTACGCATGTATATTCTTTAGACATGATATTTTTATTATGAATCATTTTGTATTGTTTAAGTAATTAGATACTTTTAATCATCAAAACTATAATAAAATTTGTAATGCCACAGTAACAAAATACTCACAAGTACTTAAAAGAAAAAAAAAACAAAATAATATTCTATTACCGTTACCGTTATCGTCACAGTATATATAGCCGGTGTTGTCTCTCACTATGTTGCTATCAATTATGTTATTCCTGCAAAATTTCTGGAAGAATAATGGTATTGAACTTGTATCTATCGAAGAGAAATCTATTTTGTTGTCACGTGAAAATATATGTGAACGATGATTTGCGCTTATTGGATATATTTCTAAGATTTATAGGTCTCTAAATGGAAGGAAAATGGTATCTATCTATATATATATATATATATATATATATATATATATAAAAGCTGTATCCTGAGGACAATAGTATCAACGAATTTTTGGAGTGTATACAAAAATTGTAATGAGCTTAACTAACACCTCGGTATCGAATCATGTAGATCGTGTTTACCAAGTGGAGTTATATGATATCCTGCTTCTGTTTTGCTATAACAAAAGCACTAATCTGTTTTGCTATCTCGCTTAACATGTGTGTAGATGTACCACAACTACTTTTCATTTATCCCAAGTAGTTCGCGTTTAAATGAGGATTTTGACATTGGCAAGTTTTGGTTTCGCGGTACCAATGAAATCAAATCTTGCTGTTCAGATCTGTGTGCAAAGTCTATATGATTGGAAAAGCTCATTTGATTCCAAATTAAAGCCTCTTGACATTTTCACTTAGAGGACACTGTGGACACTAGAGTGTCTACACGCCAAATGGGTTTTTCTTGCCCTCATGTACGTACTTCAAGGTTATGATAATATTTTGCAATTTCAATCATGGAATGTATTTTTTGCTATGTTTCGTCTCTAAGGGTTTTGTATTTAACATTTCGATTTTTTATGGTTCTTGCCATAATTCTTGCGGTTGTATAGAATAAAAATCAATACAACGTACTTCTCTTATATTTCCCCAAGAAAGTACTGTTCGCTGCTGGTTCTTAGTCTCAAACTCTCAATCCAACAGTTTCGTATGTTATAGCGAATGCGATCAAACAAATCAACCATTCTTTTGGGGGATAATAAGAGTTGAATAAGATTGATCACGTGTATTACCTATCTCAAAATATATAATTAATACAACAATAATATATGAGTTTGTTTCATAACAACATAAATAAGATATGTGTACAACTGATAAACAAAACTAGAACCTAGGGCCACATGAGATGGAAAAATCCATAAGATCTAATCTTTCTTTTATGGGATTTGTCCAAAAAAAGAGAGACGCCTCATTAAAACCCTTGCTCGGAAAAATTCATAATAAGGGAAAAAAAGTGCATGATCTTTGAGTATAGATTACCGTACTCCCATGTTTAAGGCCACAATACAAAGAAAAGACCAAAAAAAAAAAAAAAAGCCTTTCTACATAAGAAGGCTCCCATATGCAAAATCCGAAGCACGAGGACAGGCCAAAAGCTTCTCATCAAACTCCTTCATGACGCTGAGGTTGTTGAAATCCACCGTCTTCTTGACATTGTTGATGGCGATCCGAGCAGCCTCTCGTTGAAGCTCGATCTCCCGCTGCCGCTGCCTCCTCTTCATCAGCCTGACCTTGGCTTGAATATCATTAAACATCATGAATTTCGGCACGTCGGTCTCTCGAAAACTCTTGACCATGAAACCCTTGCTTTCTTGAGGTTTCTTGGCCGCCAAGATTGGTCGACGAGCTGTTCTCTTGTTTTCCTTCACCAAAGGCCTCTTCTTCTTTTCGACGACACAGCGATCTTTCACCGAAGCTTTGGCATTAATGGTGTCTGAGAGAACTTGCTCTGCCTTGAGAAAAATAGCAGAATATTTTTTTCATTATCGCAACCCTAGCAGCTTTCTGATCTTCACCGCTCAAACCCATCTCGCAAGCGAACTCTCTGATCGATTTCACAATTTTAGGGAAATAAAAAGTAATAATATTGTTGCAATAATATTAGATACTATGATTTCACTTGCTTCAGATATGTATGTGTATATATAGGGCTCAGTACTGTGTTGTAGTCTTACTAGGACTAGGTTACTCGAGAGTGTTTCTTTCTAGTTTCCGGTTTTGTTTCCTAATTTCTTTTTCTTTATTTTTTTTTAATATAAAAGTTAGTGCCTTTATCTTTTCCTATTCGCGTCCTAATTATTTTTTACTTTCCGTATTTGTTTCCGAATATTGAGCGAGATATACACAATCCGTTGTTTTAATAAAATGAGAGTTTTTTTTTTTTTTAAGAAAACTTTGTAGCTATTTATCTACTATGCATTAAATTTAGAGAAATAACATCTGAGATTCTCTCAGGGCATCATAAAAATAAGTAACTGATTCTAGTTACTTTATTTATTTCAAGAAATAATTCATAAGTTGCTTGCGTATATTAGAATAATGGTGGTTAAGTTAATTAGTTATTATATGTAAATTGGGTATTTGGTTTATTTTGAAAATTATCTGGTGATTTGAATTAATTAACAATTATCTGTTACACTCCATGAGAACCTAATCACTTATTTTAGGGATCTATTACGTTTTTTCTTTAGTACTTATTAGTTTTAAAAAATTATTCACTCTACGTCGTTGTTTAAAAGATAAACACACGCATTTAAAATAAATAAATAAATAAACACATGTCTCGATTACTAAGAAACAATCTGGGAAAGTAAATAACACGAGCAGAGAGACGCAATAAAAACCACCCCAGACAAATTGAGAAAGTAATCAATTAATTATAATTTTAATTATAATAATTACTAAGCCGCTAAGCAAGTAGATATATATTCCTTGGAAATCAAGAAAGGAAACTTTCTATAAACAAAACCTGTTATAGTTTAAACCCTACAAGTCCTGCTATAAAAACAATCTTTAGACTATATATTTACACTACATTGTTTCAGTACTAATATCTTCTTATTCGTTCTAATCACATTACACTTCTCTTCCAATGGCTATCCACGTCGAAGACGACAAGCTTGCTAGGGTTTTGATGTTGAAGTCGAAATACGCCGATACGATCTCGAAAGCACAGCAAGCTCTCTCAGACGCCGCCGAGGCCAAAGCCGCTATCAATTTCAAACAACGCCTTGCTCAAGAGGCCAAGGCCGAGGCCGAGGCCGAGAAAGCGAGAGCAGCGAAGAGGATCTCGATCGCCAAGAAACGCCAAGAAACCAAGGCTCTAATCGCAGCCGACTCCCCCGAGGCGATCGAGCTTCTCCGAGGGATGAGCGTGCGTAGGCGTCGGCGAGGGGAGGGAGCGGAAAGAGAAGAAGAAGCCGAGGCCGATCAGAGCGAGCGCGAGCGCAAGTCCAAGAGGCGGCGGGAGGAGATCGAGCGGCAGAGAGAGGCTGCTCGGATTGCCGTCAAAAGCGTCACAAAGACGGTGGATTTCGACAACCTCGGCGTCATGAGGGAGCTCCAGAAGCTGATAGGCAAGCCGGTTTGTGAATATGGGAGCCAGGTTCAGGATTAGTTCATAGCCGCATGAGTTTTTTTATGTAAAGTACTGTACGTATGGACTTAATTATGGCCAGTATATATGATCTAAGCTCAAAGATCGTAGGTTTTTTTTTGTTTAATTTTTTTTTGAGTTGGGGTTTTAAGTTTTAACGAACTTGATTTTAGGGGTATTTTAATCTCATGAAGCCCTAGCTACTTCTAGTTTTCTGAGAAAGTTACTTGTACACTGTTCATATATATACATTATGATTCTTTATATTAATATTTAATTAATGAAGTTTTAGATGTGCTAAGTGCATGATTAGTCCTTGATTATTTAAGGACAAGCATTGTCTTTTTTTTTTTTTCCCGGTTTTAGCATAATTTGTTTCAACAGTTATTGACTTGTTACCAAAATTGTTTTCACCAATTTAAGAATTTTATGAGTTTATAACTATGTAGAAAAATATAATTTAGTTCTACTTCTTTGTATGTGTGATTTTTTTTTGGGCACTATGTTCTGATTGACAAGTTAAAAAACATTTGACAAAATCAATGATCAAAGCAAGAAATAAATGGCCTTTAAATTAGCTAAAATGTATTAGTAATGTATAAGCCTAAATACAAGTTGAAATCTTTTAAAAAGTTTCTTAAAAACAGGGTTTATATTAATAACCATTTGGCTAATTAGTAAGACTGTAAGAACCTGTAGTTCATATTCTTAGATCACATATATTCATGACATTAACTTAAAGTCAAAAGCTGTGTTGACACTTTCTCACACTAGTAGAAAATAACATATTTTTTTTCAAACGGAATTGTTTCACATATTGTAGCTTTTCAACATTTCAAAAAATTTGTGACATACTTGTAGCCAATGCAAACAATATTCTGTCTTGCTCAAATCCAAACATCAATCTCTCAGACATGTCTATTCAAACATAGGCAAAATAGTTTAAAGTGCATAAGTTTTAATAATTGATAAGTGTAGTTTTCTTCCAGCATTTTTGATTCCAGTAATAACGTTTGCGATATTGGCTGTCGGAATCTGATGAGTCTTCGTCTTGTCGCTTCAAGACAAGAGCTTTCGTCTCTCCAGGAAGCTTTAACTTCCCACACCTGTGTCAATAACAAGAGAATCACAAGCTTTTTGACATTAACTTGTATTATAATGAAACTGTAAACACAAATACAAAGTAGTAGATCGTAAGAAAAACGAGCGAGGATGCAAAAATTGGAACCGAAATTAGAGTTTCATGGCAACAAAGGAGGTGAAACAGGGAAGGTTTTATGATTGTAGCACACGCAAAACTCATCATAAAAAGACTCTGTTGCAGTCATATAGTGCCTCGGAAGTTCTTGATCAATGAGATTATAGACAAACTTATAGACTAAATGTTACTTAATAAACCTTATTTCTCAACCATTAACAGATAAAACTCGAGCAAAATATAAAGATTTGACACCAATGACAAGATGACTTGAGCTGATGAACTTTCAAAGTTCTGAAAAAGGCTATCTTATTCTCTGTTCACTATTCTTTTGATTTTAAGTGATCAAATCGAGAGCCATAGATAGTTTTCTCAGACCAATATTCAGCAATATATAATCAATTTTCAACAGTTGTAATTTGCCTAAACTGACAAATATCTTATGGTGGGTTATCATAAAAAGGATTGCACTGTTAATTATTTATACGTCACCGGTGATATGTACAGCCTAATGCTTATCAAGAGGAAAACATTTGAAAAAAACTGCAAGCAAGCTAAAATCAAAACTTAAAGAACAAACCACAAACAGAGGGGAAAAAAAACAAGGGGGTATAAAAGCATAAGTCAAAAGGCAGTAGCTTTAATCACACAAATGATCAACATACGACCTTAAGCAATCGGGATTAATAAAATTGGAATTTGCATATTCATACCTTGAATTCGTGTTCTGTACCTCTACGTTACACCCTTTAAGAATGTCTGTGAGTGGAGTGAACCTTGGAGTGTGAGTATGTTAGGAACTAGGAAATAGAGGTTAAATAATAATTAGTAGTTAGTTATGAGTCTAGTTTAGAAATATTAAGAGTTAATGTTCTATAAATATGAGTGTTAAGGTGAAGGTGAGGTATGGAAATTGTATGAGATTTGAGAGTAAAGGAAGAAATTCCTTTAGGGAGAGAACGGACCTCTCGAAAGTCCGGTGGGAGAGCTAGTAGACCTCTCGAACGTCTACAAATTTATCCTTGTATTCCGTTTTCGATTAATATAATATTTCAGTTCGTAACAATTGGTATCAGAGCCTTCGATCTTGGAGCGATGGCAGCGAGGAACTCGGGGCAACGTCTCGATGGAATGGCTGCGTTGTCTCGAGAAATGAAGGAGATCTTCCTTAGTTTCAACAAGAAGCTTGACCTGCTGTTTCAGATGCAAGAAGAGGCACTGATGAAGAAGATGGCGCATAAATCAGTCTCGGTGACGAAGGCGGGATTAGCCGGTGGTGGAAACGAGTCAGATCTGAACGGCATTGCGGAGGACGAGCCGAATCTAGTCGACGACGAAGAGATCAAGACGTCGCTATCCGACAGTGATGAAGTTGGGCCAGAGCTGCTCGGTGACGAGGAGATCACACCAGATCTGACCAGCACCGATGGCTTTAAGGTGGAGCTCACCCCGTCGATCCTCGCCGAGGAAGTGGTGTCCGAGACTCGTGGCTTCGAAGCTGGGAAGAACAACCAGCTCGGTGCCATCATGAGCCACGGTCAGCTCGTCGATC
The DNA here is from genome assembly GCA_018132145.1 of Boehmeria nivea var. tenacissima. Taxonomy (NCBI): domain Eukaryota; kingdom Viridiplantae; phylum Streptophyta; class Magnoliopsida; order Rosales; family Urticaceae; genus Boehmeria; species Boehmeria nivea. Next base: position 13,244,769 of record CM030876.1, on the reverse strand, counting down.
GGATCGGCACGATTCTGACGGAGGGAAGGGCTGCGACATCACCCTCGCCGATCTCAACCAAGAAGAAGAAGAAGAAGAAGGAGAAGGAGAAAGAGAAGGAAACCACGGTTGGAAAAAACCGTGGGAAATCAGCGACATTGAAGAGGCGGAGGCAGCGGCGTATGGGCGGCGAGCCGCGACGAGATCAGAACCTGAGCAACGGGAGATCGTCGGCGTCGGCATCGGAGAAGAAGAAGACAGAGGAGGCAGCCGTCGTGAAGGACCGTGGAAAGCCGTGCGAGGCTGTTCGAGTTGGTGGACGGCGGGGCAGCGTGACGGCGGCGAAGTACCATGGAAGCCGCAAGAAGCAAGGCTGTGGCTGCGAGGAGGCGTGGTCGCGGCGAGTCGCACTGAGGCGGCGACAGTGGAGTTGGCCAGAGGTGAGGTGGCGACGAGGTCAAGAAGAGGATCGCGGCAAGGTGGGGATTGTGATGAAGAGAGGCGGAGGCAAGGCGCGGCGAGTCGTAATGAAGCAGTGGCCCGAGTGGACGTCTCTGTCAGAGGCGGAGTTCAGGCAATCGTTCCACGTGGCGACGGCGAAGTTTCTCCGGCACTGGTATTGTTGTCTTCTGCGTTTCGTGCTTCACCATGGCTGCTGCTGTAAAAAAACACGTGAATCCAATCCTGCAAGCTCCTGGACCTGCCCTATTGGGCCCAATTAGAAGGAAGAGGTGGCTGATGTATTTTGGGCCCAAAGTGAAGAAACAGCCCAACTACAACATAATTGATTTTGGGCTGCAAGTGAGGAAACAGCCCAACTACAACTACAACAGAATTAATTCTATTGGGCTGTTTTAGGCTCAAAAAAAAAAAAAAAAAAAAAAAAAGTGGCCGAAGAATGTCCACCACCTTGAGGACAAGGTGGTTCTGGGGCGGCCGGTAATGTTAGGAACTAGGAAATAGAGGTTAAATAATAATTAGTAGTTAGTTATGAGTCTAGTTTAGAAATATTAAGAGTTAATGTTCTATAAATATGAGTGTTAAGGTGAAGGTGAGGTATGGAAATTGTATGAGATTTGAGAGTAAAGGAAGAAATTCCTTTTGGGAGAGAACGGACCTCTCGAAAGTCCGGTGGGAGAGCTAGTAGACCTCTCGAACGTCTACAAATTTATCCTTGTATTCCGTTTTCGATTAATATAATATTTCAGTTCGTAACAGAGTAATGGCTTCGTAGACAGATTTAAGACCGCGAACCTTGAGAAACTTGAATTTCGTGCTTCTGAGGTGATAGTAAATCAGGGCATTGTTAGAGCAATGAAACAGCAACAGCTCTTCATCCTTCAAGTCAATAGGTTGATATACACCCAGAGTCCACTTATGATCATGCCTAGCAATGGAAACCAATGGCGTCCAAGATTTCCCATCGCCATATTCTTCCATTACCCACAGATCAAATGGGTCGGATTCAGAAGTTGCAAGGCACACACAAAGACAGCCTCTCAGAACTCCCAGGCTCGTGTTGCGCCATATTCCTCTTGCCAAACACGGCGGTGGAGGCACTGACTGGAACCGTTCGTTGTCCAAGTTGAACGAGACTATACATTCGGGACCACCCTTGTCAATGCATAGCCAATGAAGGAATCCATTGAGAAATGTCGGGAATCCAAGCTTACGTCTCGAGTATGGTCCATCACCGATCCTTCTCCATGAACTTGTCCCGAGCGTGTATACTTCAGCCACTGTGCTATGATAGTTGTTAGGGCCACCTTCGAATCGTACCCAAAACCGGGTAATAATCCTTACGACCTTGTATTGATTAGTCCCTGTACTGAAACCCAACCCACAGTCAACGAAACTGTCGTAATTAGCGCTATGAAAAGCCTTCGGAAGGTTTACAAACTCGCCCGTGATTGGATTACAGATAGCAACAGGGTTATTGTGCAGCGGTTCGGACAAGCAAAGCAACCCATTACAGGAATTCACCACATTGCACTTGTGGTCCCTCGGCTTCAAGTTCAGCTTCGTGCAGCGTTTACTTGAGGCCCCGTTCTCGGCCTGGAGGCTCACATTGGCACCGTCTTTCTCCCCAAGCGCGAATTGGGCATTGCGCAGTGGGATCTTCAACTTGGACCCGAGCTTCATGCTCTTATAACAGTTGCAATAAACATCCCATTCGGAAGTCGCTTCCTCGCAAGAGCATTCCCCGAAATCGAAGCCGCGAACATCCTCGGGGTCAACCACATAGAGGGCTCTCGAAATGCGGGTCTTTTCCTCAGTCCGGACCAAAGCGCAGGGCTTCGCTTGTGCAAAATGCAACTCCGCAAATTGGGGGTCCGAAATCAGACCGTGCCAGGCTTTGCACACCGATTTGCACGCAACAACGCTCTTCGCGGAGAGCTTCAGCAGAATTTCGACAACGACGGCCGTCGGAAGATTCATTATGGACAAACCCAATCTCTGAAATTGCTCATCAATGTGCCTCGTTTCGGTCTCATTAGCTAATAGCTTTCTTCTTCTTCTTTTTGTGGCCATTCTAAAGGTAAAGTACAAAGCACTACACATGTAAGGTCTCAGATTTATCAAATTTCTGATAAAAAGTTTGAAGAAACAAAAACAAAAACAAAAACAAAATTATGGTGGAAAAAAAATCGACTAAAGGGTTGATTAAGTTTGAACAAACAAAAATGAATTTAATTTAGGTTTTTTTTTATAGAAAAAAAAAGGTGAATACAGGAAAAACGAAATCGAGATTTATACATACAAAATTTGTGAAAGGAAAAAAAAAATACGAGGTTGAGCATAGAGATTGTCTCGAAACATGATAAAATATGAAGTAAAAATTGCGCACTCGATTATCAATAAAAGAGAAGATCACAAACACCAAAACATGAAATTGAACGCATAGTAGAGAGTTTAATAAGGAAAAACAAGAAAAAAATAAAGAAAGAAAGAGAAGATTATTATTATTACCTGAGAGAAATTCAAGCGTGGTTTTCCAGAGAGATTTGAGAAAATAAAAACTGAAAAATCGTGTTGAGGAAGTTATGATGAAATATATAGTAGCTTGCTACTTGCTAGGGGATTGGCGGGAAAATTGATAAAAAGTAATAATCAACCCAATGGGCTTTATTATCAACCTAGCCCAATATCGTATTTAAGGAGTAGTTCTCATTTACATATATAGTCATTTTAGCATTCATTATTACAAAAATATTCACCATTTATAAAATATATTAAATCTATTCAATTACCCTTTTAATAATACTATTATACCCTTTTTAATATATATCAAAATTTAAAGATCCTATCCACAAATGGGTAGGAGAAAAACATGGGAAACAAAAAAGAAACAGAATACCTGCATTAATGTCAAAATAAAACAATAAAGTTAAAATCAAAAAGTCAAAATCGATTTTACTATGATTTCAAATTAAAAAAAAAAATCAAATTACAGTTTAGAAAAGGTAATAAAATCCCTCAAATCATGGATATTCTCTTCTTCCTCGTATTAAAAACAAAATATAAAAACCCACCATAAATCTTACTTACCAAAACACACTCCAAAAAACTCACACGCAAAAACCAAAAATCTGACTTTTTGAACCACCGTCTATTATTGAAAAAAACTCAACCCCGACCTCTTCATTTTAGAAATGGTGTTGGACTAACTAAAACCATTTAATATAGTAATACAAATGAAAATAAAAAATCAATATATGATATTATAAATTAAATATTATAATTGTACTGTAAAAAAATTCATTTTTATATAAAATAGAAATAATGCGAGATGAAATTTACATCTACTAACGAAGACCTAAAAAACACCTGAGATGTAATGTTTTTAGTATTATTAATCTTTTTTTTAAATACTATATTAGAAAAATAATATGAATACTTAAAAAAACTAATATGATATTACATATGTCAAAACGAAAATTCTGAAATATAATGTTTCTTGCATAACTACTCTACTTTTTAAATACCATATTAGAAAAATAATATAAGTACTTATACAAAAATTAACATGATATTACATATGCTAAAATGATAACAAAATATCATAAGTACCTTTTTTTTATAATATCATATTAAAAAAATAATATAATTACTTGGAGCAAAAAGAATGAAACCAACTAAAATCTTAAACAAGCATTTATCTACACCTTCTGTTTTAGCTAAAAGTTATAACACTCAATAACAAAAACAGACCAAAAAAGTAAAATAGACTAGCACAATCTGAACGAAAAACTCTAAGAAAAGAAAACAAAATAGCATAAACAAATCAGTGTGAGAACAACAATCACAAAAACTAAAATATATATAAAATATGAAATATCAATCTTTTGGAGGAAAACCACTTCTCTGTATAGGCACCTGACGAAGTGTAGGCGAAACTCATATAATCGTATGTTTAAGCCATCAAGCTCTTGAGATGCAAAGAAAAGAGAGAGAGAGAGAGAGAACTAGGCATGGTGCAGAGGAAAGGGAAAAAGACAATATGTCAGCAATTAAAAAAACAAATCATAACAAACTCTATATATTTAACGCTTAATATTTGAATATTTGAATACGGTAAGTATTCAAATATGAATACACGTGTTTTATGAGATAAAAGAATTCCATATGAAAATTAGTGAAAATTAACGTAAATAATTAAAAAACTAAGATAATATGATATTTAAATAATTTAATAATTTATTCTTGGCTTATACATTTTTTTTACTTGAATATTTTTTATTCACCGCATTTTAAGAATTTGGCTAAAAAACACGAATATTTGAATTTTTTTTAATGTATGATTATTTAAGATAATTGACTAAAAAATGTTAGATATTTTAATTCTAAAGATAATTGAATATGTGATTATTTAGAATCTTGTTCCTGATATATATGTTTTATTTAAAAAAAAAAGAAAGAAAAAAAGAAAATAGAGATCTAAAATTTTGAAAAATCAATCGAACTTTTAATTCCCCAAATTAAAGGAGGGAATTAAATACCACCCACGTGGACACTCTTCATGGAAACTGTTTTCTCAAACCCTTAAATTAAGGCCGGGCTTAAATACAAAAAGAAACAAAAAAAAAAAATGTGTCAAACAAAATGTATATTCACATTTTAACAAACGGGTCTATAATATTCGTTTAACTAAGGATAAAACAGTCTTTGAAAAAAGGCCACCTAAGCACAATGAACTAATATGATAATAATTATAATTGTATAACAAATATGTAATATCTTATTCTAAATAGAATTGTTGTGTAAAAAGTTCTTCTGATATTACCCTCTTTGATTACTCATTTCACCTATTTAATTCAATTTTAATTCTTTTTATTTTTTTTTAACTTTTCTAATTCTATAATTTATTTCATTATGTTTTATTTTTTTTAACTATTTTTTCAACTTTTTAAATCCATATACAATATCTTTATAGTTCAATTATTTATACCACATCGAAATTCGTAAAGTCAAATCATTTTACATAATTTTTTAAAATCATTTTTAAACCATTCCAAACCATTTTTAAAATTTTTTTTTTCATTCCAAGAATGGAATGGAATGCTCAAAATGAGCTATCCAAACAAGGGGTATACTTTTTACTACGGTAATTTTTTTGTGTGATAAATTTACCACAGTAATTCTGAAAACTAAACTATGCACTTTCAATTATCTTAGGTAGAAATTTTAAAATAAATGCCACGTTTTAAAAATGAAAATTTTAAGAAAATAGCCACTTTTAAAAAAATAATTTTACAAAGTGGTCACAGTTTCAAAAAATTTAAAAGTTAGTCATTTAAAAAAATTTTGACACATGTCAAAAATTTTATGTGTAATTTTGTTATTGTCAAAAATTTTTGTCATGTGTGATGGCTAATTTTTAAATTTTTTGAAACTGTGACTATTTTTTTAAAACATACCATACAAAATGGCTAGCTACCGGACCCAAAATTACACAGAAATATGAATGCATAAAGTATTTTAATGTGATGAAATAATTAGAATTACCTTTTCTAAAAAGGAATGATACGTTTGTCACTAACTTCTTCCACAACGTTATTAGTGAAGCATGGATTTTGACTTTTTAAAACTTATAACAATCGATAAGAATCCAATATTCATAAGTCCATCGGTAGAATTTAAACCTATTTATACGAGGAAGGAACTCATAAATTTATAAACGATCCATCAATCTCAAAATTTAATTTGGTTTTCCGCTTTTTTTTTCAATCCAACTTTATATATTATCACGAGTATTTTAAATATCCTACGTCGTGATTTTGTATAGTCCTTTAAAGCTCGATATAAGTATAATCTAGATAGAAAAAAAAATGTCCAACTTCATCAGCTTCCACATAACGAAGCAAGTACATGTATATCCAAAGCTACAATTGAGATAATGATCTATAACAACCTTCTAGCTAGAGTCACACACATACACACAAATACATACATGTACGTGCATAAATTAACTCTCACCAACATTGTACTTAGTTATCAAAGTTCTAATGTCCAATTATGATAAGCCTTGGCGTAGGAATGTCCTTCTGATCATCATTTCCCTTGCGAAATCCGCTTCTAATTCCCCGAAAAGGACGGCCGAAAACAATCCCCTTTTTACCAGCGCCGTCGGTTCGATATCGCTCCGCAAGAGGGCAGCCTCTGTCGTAATGGTTAGCCGGGATTTTCTTGCAACTCTCGCGGTGCTTATTTACGCCGCATCCGGGAACATCGTCAGGGTTTATCGTGCCGTAGGTTATGGTTTTAGTTTTCGAGCCCGATAAGTTATCTCCAGCAGCTCCAACCCTAACGATGTCGCAACGCACGCACAACAACAAGAAAGCCGTGCCAAGGCAGAGAATTATTAGCTTCCTTCTTTTATCAACACAACTTGTTGCCATATTGGTCCAAATGTTGTGTTGGTTTTTTTATTTTTTATTTTGCTCTACACAAGTTAGTTAAATTGTGTTTCTCTTGGATATTTTCAGGATGTTTTTCCGCGAATTTTTGCGATGTGTACTCCTGATCTATAACGTAGGAGATGCTTTAGTATTTTTTTTGTTTTATTCTTTTTCTTTGGTACTCATGAAATGAGTTTTAATGTTGAAGCCGCCATTGTTTTGGACCCTATATATTTGGAGTTTTCTATATTTTGATGCAGTGGAGGACCAAAAACTGCTCTTCATTGTCCATTGTTTGGATGAGTTAGAGGATGCTTTTTTTTTTTTTTTTTCCTGAATATTTATATCAATACTGTTATTGTCCTCCTTTATTAATTTCTGAATGCATCAATTATTTTTTAGGGAATTTTAAGAAAATAGCTACTGTTTACAAAATGATTTAAAAAATAGTCATAGTTTTAAAAAATTTAAAAACTAGCAATGTCAGAAATTTTTTACAAAATTTTTACCTAGTGTCAGAAATTTCTGACAGTATTTTTATGTGTATTTTTGTTATTTTTAAAAATTTCTTACAGTTTTATAGCTAATTTTTAAATTTTTTAAAACTGTGGCTATTTCTTAAAAACACACAGTCCAAAATGGCTATTTACCTAACTGATCATATTTTTTATTTTTATTTTTTGATACCAACAAACATCGTGTATCTTTTAATTAATAAGTATTTAAATTTTAACATTATTTATTGAGTTTTTATTTATTTATTTTGAAACACCAAATATATTAAAACAAGATGAGGCAACAAAAAGTTTAAAATATATATTTTAAAAATGCAATGTTTATTTAAAACATACTAACATGATAAAAATTGAATGATATATTTAAGTTTGATGATTTTATTAATCATTGGTAGTGTCAAGTTTGTACATATATAGAAATGCAATTTGTAATATTATAATGACATTCTTGTAAAATTGTGATCATGCTAAAATAAAGCATAGACTATCTTAATGTCAAATTTGTTACAATGAATAACAAATGCTAAAAATTATGTCATATATATAACGTAGCATTGGAGAGCTAATTTTGACTCAAATGCTAAAATTTAGCATTAGCGTTGAAGATGTTTTATGTAACGACAACAACTGGTATTCTAGAAGGTCAGCCTTAGCATCATCAATAAGAAGAAAATACAACTTGTTTAACTCTATAGTTGTTGTTGTTGGTTTTCTTGTAAAACTGATTTTATACCGGAATTGAAATACAACGTGGAAATATTTAATAGGCTTTTTTTTTTAAGTGATCCACGCTTATTAATGTGTTAATGTAACACTATAAAAATAATGTATTATATAACTAGTCCGGAAAACGGAAAGAAAATAGAATTTTCGTTTCTATTTTAGACGAAAAATGGAAAATAGAAACACAAATTTCAACTAAATCAAGTTGCAATCTATACGTTCCATCGTCGACATAGAAAATCCCAAAATATTCAACCAATTGATTGGAGTTCGTTGTATTATCCTGCATTCAACGGTCTGCTTGATCCCAATCTTTCAAAATTGCAAGTGTGCCTCCACCATTTTCGGAGTTCATTGCATTATCCTGCATCCGTGAAAATTGTGTGTGGGGTTTTGGGTAAATAGATAAAATTGAGGGGGTTTATTATTATTATTTTTTATTTTTTTGAATCCTACTATTGCTCAACGGTATGAATTGTTTTTTTTTTTCGAACTTAAATGGCCTTAAGACCGTTGTCAAACGGTCGGTTGATCTAGGCCGTTGGATTTGAATCCAACAGCCATGATCAACCCAAAATAATAATAAAAAAAACCGGAAATTACCATTTCCGCCGTTGCTATATATCCACAGAAAAAGAATCCGTTTCTGCTGAAAATAGAATCAGAAACTGAAATTTTGTTTTCTGTTTCCGAATTTGCAGGCCAAGTTATAACGATATAAAAGGATGTTGCAACGATTATTTTAAATTTTTTATATTCGCTTTTTACGTACATCGTTACAACTCCACTGTATAATATTACGTGGAGTACCAATAAATATGGAATATTACATAATTAGTTATATTTAATATTCTCATTCTTTTTACATTTTATAATATACCAATTTTTTTACCCGTGCTTGAATCGGATCCAACAAGAAAAATTATTAATATATATATATATATATATATATACCCCTATAAACGGAATGAAAGCCTAATTTTACGCCCAAAACTAAATGGCCGTTTGACTTAATATATATATATATATATTTATATAAGCCTAATATACGGAAGCAAACTAAATAGTAAAGCCTAATTAATATATATACTAAATGACGGTGAAATATTTTGGAATTTAAAAACAAAAATAGTTGCTAGTCAAAGTTATTAGAGAAAACCCCTAAATTCTCTTCTGCACTCTACAAAATAGAATTCAAGAAACTAAATCACACAATCCCAAATTTCACAAGAACAAACAATTGCATAAAACCAAAAATCCCACCTTTGAATCACAAAAATATGGCCGACCATTCTCTTTGCCGAGCATAGCCGTTCGACTATCACAATGCGAGAAACATCACACAAGCGTCTCTTTGCGGAACGTCGCCGTCCAACTAATATTGCGCGAGAACCACTACTCGAGCACCGTCGTGCATTGAAAAACCCACTTCGTATCTATGTCGGTGCTGCTAAAGAGAGTTAAAGAGAGTTGAAGGTTGCAAAAGAGCTAATGAATCTCTTGGACAGGTAAAAAAAAATACCATCTCGTTTGGAAATGATTTTCATGATTTCATATTAAAGTTATAATATCATATCCTTATTTTTGTTTCTAAAAAACTTATAATATCATATTATAATAAATATTACACATTCGTTTATTATGTATTTTTACACATAATGAAGATTGTTGTTTCGTATACAATATCATAATAAAATTTAAATATCATATTACAATACATAATTTGTTCGGCAAATACATAACTCTTTATATCATATTATATTTTTAATATAATATTAAGAATCGTTGATCATTTTTTGTGTCGATTGAATAAACAGAATATTCCTAATAATGTAATATTGTGACTTTTTATTATTTTATTAACTCTATAAACTAATGTTTTTATTTATATGTTTTGCAAGTAATTTAGGAGATTTTGAATTCAAAATACAAATTGAAAAGACAATGGAGAATAAAGTGGGAGATAGTTATTGTTAGAGCACAAGTCAAGGGGAATTTATGAAAAAAAAAAAGGTCGATCCATCAACAGGGGTAATTTAGGAAGGAAAAATTATGCCATGTATGCAAAATGAATATATTTGATATTAATTTAAATTTAGGACAAATATGTAATATATGGTTGAAATTTGAATGATAACGTAAAAAGTTCTAAAATATAAGCTGAAATAAACCAAAAATAAAAAATAAAAAATTAAAACAATACATAAGGGCTGTTGATCTCTCTTTTTTTTTTCTTTTTTTTTTTTCTTCTTTTCTAGAAATGGACAAAGAGTTTGGCAGAGGATCTTGGTTCTTGGTTTTGCATTACTCTTAATTATTAATACCTGTGGATATGATATCCAACTAAAGTTATTTTGCTGTAAGATTTTAACAAGCGTACTATCTTGCTCTATAATCCCAATATAAAACCAATAATTGTAATCAATATTCTCTTCTTCATTGCACATTAAGCATGAAATCACCAAAAGAGTTATTGAATTAATAAATTGAATCAATGAATCCTCATAACATCAAATCAAATAATAAACACAGCTTTTGTTGACTGCAAATTAAAGATCTCTAATTGAGATCTTTCACACTAAATTACACAACTACCGGCTTGGCAGTACCGGCCTTTGGCAAAGGACGGAGCTTCAATGACTTCCTGCTAAAACCCACATTGCCCTTTCCAGTCACATGATCATGAGAATCCAGAAGCGGCAAAGACGCAGGCGCTAGGCCTCGGCGCTTCTCAATCTCCTCCTGTTCGTGGCCTACATGATTTCCATCGCTACGGCACCGGTCTTCAGGCTGGCAGCCTCTCTGGTAACGGTTAACCGAATCTCCTAGGCAGGCTTTCGACCTACAAGAGTGCTGTCGGCTGCCGTCCTCAATGATTCCGTACCCGATGCTCTTAGCCTCTGAGCATTTTGCGGCGCTGCTGATGATCACAGCGAGGAATATCGCCGCGCAGGCAATAACGGTTCCTTCCCGGGAACTCATCTTCGAAACAATTTGGCAGCAGAAACACAAATACTTATGGTATAAATATTGTGCTTCTGCTGCTTAAGGATATTAGTGCTTCCGTGAAGGAAATATATTGCTGCTGCGAGAGTTGTATAAATGCATGGATTTATATATAATATTGGGCACGCTAAAATTAGGTCATGGAATGTTCTTTTTTTAGTGATCAAGGTAGGATTATTGTGAACCATTGTTTTCTTACATTTAATATGAACTGGAGGATAGGTAAAATTTGGTGTGGCATTGATAGAAAATAGTTTAATGAGTAATTTACAATTCTTGAATGATAATATTGTGGCATTGATTAAGCCAGAAATTACTTTTTATAGTCAGATTAATATTATTGCAATGCCTTGTTGTTATTATTTAGGTGTTAGACATCCTTCCTCAAAAGACAAGCGTTTCATCACTAATCCAATCCGAGCAATATCCAAGAGAAAATAGCACTCTTCATCAATCAGAGGAATATACAATACTTGTTTTCCTCTAGAATTGTTTGTTGGTCTTCTTGTAAAATTGATATTATGCGGGACTGGAAATACAACTTGAAAATATTTGATACTCGAATTACCTAAGTCACAATAAATATAGTTTCTACAAACTTAATTAATGATTTATAGACTAGATTATTCAACCTCTTTCCTCTATTACAAGTCCACCCAAAACACAAAGGATTCAAAATGGATTTTATTACATTTATACTTGGACATCAAGGGGATTTATTCTTATTATTTATAATTTTTTTCTAATGTAAAGCTTCTTTCTATGTTGAAAACTATGAAATCATTCATACCTTTCGACGCGAATGACAACATTGGTGATAAAAGCACCCAGTTACTCAATAGGATAACATTTGATACTTGCAATAGCATACTCAAGCTTCAAGTCGTTTTTTGACACAAAAGTACACATGGGGCATATGTTACTCCTGGTTAATAGGCAAGTCAAAGCAGAGTAATTCAACATTTATTCTCTCATTTTTTATGGACTCTCATCTCGAGAGATTTCCTAAGCTAGTTCTAAAATCTTAATCCTCTCTAGAGTCTAAAGTTTCTCAAGTTTTTCAAAGAATATTATTGACCACAAGGTTTTAAGTGCCTAAAATTGGGATAGAAATCTCTCAGTCCGACTTCGTGTCTGTGGCAACCTTCCTATTATACAACTCTTGTCAATCTATTCCACGAACCAAGTATTTCCACGCAATGATTACCTCTAGACCTTTCTCGAATCAACAAAGTTCTAACTAACGAGATTATTCACACATATACCACAAAAGATAACAAAAATCACATATCATAAACATTTTATTTAAACAAGCAAACAAACCAGTGTGATGACACGCCGCCCCCCAAACTTAGAGGGAAGCAGTGTGCATAGGTTTGTAATTCACTTTTATTTGTTAATTGTTTTAGAGTGTATGATGTGGTGAAGTTTCGAAAATTAGGTGTTGATGTGTAATGAAGTATATGTGGTGAAAAATAGTTGTTTGGTGTTTTATGTAAAATTTTTGGCTAAAAAATTGGTTTCGGTTATGCATGGTGGTTGTAAAATTTTGTTAGCTCGTGGTAAAATATTTGTAAAAATATGATAAAAATATTGGTGTGGTGATATGTGTAAAAATTTGGTGCAATTATGGTGGTTTGTAAAGTTTGTTTGTATGTGGTCAAATATTAGTAAATATACGTCAAAAATATTTATGTGGTATAATATGTGAAAAAATTGTGGTGGTTGTAAAAGTATTTGGCCTTTCGCCGTCGCAGCGGCAACTAGCTGCGTCAAGCTATTATGTTCCGTCACGAACCCTGACTACTCATTTCGAGCGCTTGACACTCCATCGAACAAGGTTACCTGCCTACTCTTCACGCGAGGGCTTGGTGAGACTTCGGGCAACACTAAGTTTGTTCAGACACCACTCTATCATGACATTGCAATCCAAGGACCGTGAGGCACTCGGCGCCTCGCGCAAGCATTGAGTTAACATTATCCGACGGGGCAACTATCGACTGATTTAGCCCTGCCTTGGGCTCATAAGAGGAACAGCTTTAGTTCTCAACGAGTTTGTGTATGTAGGGACGGCCTAGTCCTTTCTTCAAGGTCAAGTCCGTAACTTGTATTAAGCTCTCCTAATCTAACCGAGTCAGTATGCCTGAACTTCAAAGGGTCTATCCAACTTGAACCCACACAGTACGCGAACCCCAACCAGTCTAAGTAACTTCACAGCAACCCTATGACAGTTTACGACCGTCAATGCAATGCACCGTAACAAGCAGCAAGCCAGAAAAAAAATCACTACGAATCAATGCATCCTTTGTTTGGAGCTTATGGTGCAGAGTCTTCCAAATCTTGAGGGATAAATTATAAATATATGCCACAGAAGTTTAGCCCAGTTCACCATCTCCTAGTCACGACATAAATCATTAGAAATCGTCTTACAAGGAGCCTTGCCATCTCTTGATTTGGACCAAATAAATGTATCAGAATCCATATAAAGGGCCAAGAAACATCCTTCTAACATCGCCAAAATTATTCGGAAATATAGCTAAGAGGATTGAGGAATCGACCAGCCATTATGCCAAAAATCGCTAAAAGTTAAGGGTGTGTTTGATAACACTTTCATTTTCTGTTTTTTTTTTTTAAACAAAAAGTGTAATTTTATTTTTAAAAATGCGTTTGGTAAATCTGTTTCGTTTTCAATTTTTTTAAATTGGATACATATTTTCAAAAATAGAGAAAACAAAAATTTATTGTTTTCAAAATTTTTTTAAACAAAACCTCAAATCTTAAGAACTTTTTTTTTGTGTGTTTTCTCAATTCTACACTCTCGTCATATTTCATCTTTATGTTTTTTATCTTTTCACTCCTCCTTTATCGGTTACAAACTATCATTTTATGCTTTTCGTTTTTAAAAACAAGTAACAAATATTGATTACCAAGCGTGTTTTGTGTTTTTAAAAATTTTGAAAACAAAATAATAGCAAAAACACTTCCAAACTTTTGTTTTTAAAAACAGAAAACAAAAAAGTTATCAAACAAGCTAATAAGATTTTCTAGAATAGACTGCGGGACATTAACATGAATAGTAATTCTGATGCCCAGCAAGAAATTATATAAATTGGTTTCTTATTAAATCTAAATGTAAAGGCATATCAGCATGACTGAAAACGCTAAATAAGAAAGTGATAAGAGAAGAGTTTATACAAAATAAAAGCTGAATAAACCAAAAAATAAAATAAAATAAAAGAAAACAATAAGGGCTGTTGATTTTTTATTTTTTTTTATAGAAATGGACAAAGAGTTTGACAGAGGATCTTGGTTCTTGGTTTGGCATTACTCTTAGGGGCTGTTTGGTACGTGGGTATCTTGATCAAAGGAATGGTAATCTTAAGATTACCTTGTTTGTTACGTGCTTATTTTAATTAAAGATACTCGGGTATCTGATTACCGTGGGTATGAGATTACCTTAAAAGGGGTAATCTGATTACCATGGAGGGGGGTGGGTTTCAGATTACCCTCTATCTGATAACCATGGTAATCTTTAAAAAAATTAAATTAGTTTTAATTATCTTTTATTTTTTTAACATAAAAACTTGACAAATCTCATTATAAATTACCACCTTACATCGTGAAAAAAAAAAAAAAACAAATGAACAAATAAAAAAATAAATTATTCATGTTTCTTTTTCTCGTGAGAACAAATAAATTTTTTTGTTTAGTGTTTTGAGGATTTCTTGTTGCCGAATTTTGTATTATGCGGTTATGAATTTTATTATTTTACGTTGAATGAGATTTTGTAATTTACTTCTATTATCATATCATACGCTAATAAGTAAATAGTAATAATAATAATAAGAATCAATGAATCTCTTTGTTTGTATTTTGTATTGCTACTTGATTTTTTCTTTACTTTTTCGATACACATGAGAAAATTTCCATAAAATGATATATTTTCATATATGTTGGTTTCGGTGATAGTATTGTTATAAAATATATTAATTTAAGGATGTATTTTTCTAATTGATAAAATCACACTCAATTATTGTGTTTAACCAAACAATATAATCTAGCATTCCTAAGAATCTTACTAAAATTATATTATCAAGCCAAACGTTATAATCTTAGATACCTAGGTATCTGATTACTTTAAAAAGATTCCCGAGTATCTTATTACCGAGGATTACCGCGTACCAAACGGCCCCTTAATTATTTATACCTGTGGATATCATATCCAACTTAAGTTATTTGGTTATAAGATTTTTACAAGCGTAACTAACTTGCTCTTGATGATTGTGCCTAGCTTATAAATACTAATCGAAATACAAAATGTAAAAAAGAAAAAAAAAAAGTCACATTTACAGTTTACTATATCAGCCCAATATAGAACCAATTTTTATCATCAAGCTACAATATTCTCTTCTGATCAATTCATTACACATTAAGCATCAAATCACCAAAAGAACTATCGAATTAATTAATTCAATCCATAAACCATATCATAATTATAATCAAACAATAAATCTTGGTACAATTCAGTTTTGGTTGACTGCCAAAGAATATCTCTAATTGAGATCTTTCACACTCAAATATTACACATGGACTGGCTTGGCAGCAACGGCCTTTGGCAAAGGTCGACGGGGCTTCAATGACTTCCTGCTAGCTGAAATCACATTGCTCTTCCTGTGATCGCCAACGCTGTCGTTTCCAGTCTCGTTATCACGAGAATCCGAAAGGGGCGAAGGCGAAGGCGCTAGGCCTCGACGCTTCTCAATCTCCTCCTGTTCGTGGCCTCCATAACTTCTATCGTTACGGCAGCGCTCTTCAGGCTGGCAGCCTCTCTGGTAATGGTTAACGGAATCTCCTAGGCAGGCCTTCGACCTACAAGAGTGCTGTCGAGTGCCGTCCTCAATGATTCCGTACCCGATGCTCTTAGCCTCTGAGCAGTTTGCGGCGCTGCTGATGATCACAACGAGGAATATCGCCGCGCAGGCAATAACGGTTCCTTCCCGGCACCGCATTTCGAAATAATTCGGCAGCAGAAACACAAGTACTTATGGTACAAATATTGTGCTTCTGCTGCTTAAGGATATTAGTGGTTCCGTGAAGGAAATATATTGCTGCTGCGAGAGTTGTATAAATGCATGGATTTATATATAATATTGGGTACGCTAAAATTAGGTCATGGAATGTTCTTTTTTTAGTGATCAAGATAGGATTACTGTGAACCGTTGTTTTCTTGCATTTCATATGAACTGGAGGATAGGTAAAATTTGGTGTGGCGTTGATAGTAAGTAGTTTAATGAGTAATTTACAATTCATGAATGATGAAGTGGCATTGATTAAGCCAGAAATTACTTTTTATTGTCAGATTATTGCTATGCCTTGTCATTATTAGATGTTAAAGATCCTTCCTCAAAACACAAGCGTTTCACTAATCCATTCCCAGCAATATTATCCAAGAGAAAATAGCACTCTTCGAGAAACAGCCTTCGCATCATCAATCAGAGGAATATACAATACTTAATTTTCTACTAGAATTGTTGGTTGGTTTTCTTGTATATCGATATTATGCGGGAACTGGAAATACAACTGGAAAATATTTAATACTTGCATTTTTTACATTATATATGCATCTAAATCGAAAAAGGTATTTATTTTATTTATTTTTTTATTTTTACAGCAAAGTGTTAAAATAGTAACTTAATAAACAATAAAAATAAATATCATATTTAGTGATCTGAATGTATAAGATTTGAAAAACAACCTAAACGAAGGAAAAAGTACACTAGAATAAAAGAGGGTATAATAAGCATTGGATTTATTAAGTTATATATATTTGGGTGAGTTGCAAAAATAGGCCAAAATTAAATATTTATTTTAAATGATAGCCTGTGTTTCAAAAAATTAAAAAAATAGCCATATTACGAATTGTATAACAGAGAAGTGTCACACAAAATATAACAGATCTATAAATATTTGTAAGATATTATTTAACATTTCAAAAAATAATGAATAAAACTTGAAGTGTTACAAAATATTTTACAAATATTTACAGATATGTTATATTTTGTGTGACACTTTTCTGTTATACAATTCGTAACATGACTATTGTTTTAATTTTTTGAAACATGGGCTAGACTTTAAAAATAAATTTTATTTTTGGCTATTTCTTACGATTTTTCTATATTTTTTTGGGTGTGTGAAAAGATTCATTAAACGAACCTCTTTCATTACCGCATAAATCATTTTTTATAGGGATTTCGAGGAATGCACATTTCTTAGCACATTAATAATATTTTTGTACTGCATTTTTAATTTATGGCCCCCACTTTTACACTATAAACATAGAGTTGAAATCAATGGAGCACACGACCTAAGATATAGATTATCAATTGGCACTAGAATGATATTTGACCTTTTTTTTTCTTAATAAGCATACAAAATACATGTAGAAAAATATGAAGATTTACCAACTAGGTTAATCCTCTTTTCATATGTATGTCTAAGTGCGAAAAGAAACAAATAAGAAACAAAGAAAAGAAAAACTAAAGGAAACGAAAATAAAGTTAAAGCGAAGGTTCTCGACCAATCGATCTACAACATTGTGCATGACTTGTTAAAACAATAAGAAAAATTCAAAAGGATAACTTGCAAAAAGGCCAAAAAAAAAAAAAAGGCATGATCTAAGTCTGGTGGAACATATAAAAAAGAAGCTCGACTGATATCTCTCTATAGATGGCGAAGAACAAAATCTGGAGCCCAGAGATAACAAAGGTCCTGTCTAAAAAGAACAACTTTAGAGGCTAGACAGTCTGCATTTATATTACCCTCTCTATACGTTTGAAAAACCTGCACCTTTATCACTTGAGCTAGACGTAGAGAATTTTCCCATATAGAGTGATATTGCGACGCCACACTGTAGTTATTACCACATAAACCACAATAATATATTAAAAAATATATATACATATATACACCACTCTGCTGTAGTTATCAAAATTTTAATCTCCAACGATGACAACCTTGATTGGCATAATAATGTCCATCTGATCATCAATTTCCTTCTGAAACCCTCGTCTAGTTCCCCAAAAAAGGACGGTCGAAAATAATCTCCGCGCCGCGCGATATCGCTCTGCGTGATCAGCCGGGGTTTTCATGCAGCTCTCGCGGTGCCCTACGCTGCACCCAGGAGCGTCATCAGGGTTTAGAGAGTTGTACGTAGTTGATGGTTTTAATTTCATTAATTTATTTTTTTTCAATAAATTACCACCTCCAACGCATGCATGGTCGATATATAGGTTTTGCATCTGAAGCCCTAGTGTTCCAAATTCCAATTATGCATGCACAACAAGATAGCTGTGCCGAGGCAGAGAATTAGCTTTCTTCTTTTCTCAACACAACTAATTATGGCCATATATTGGTATATATTGTTGGTTTCTATTTTGCTCAACACAAATTCGATAAATTGTTTTTCTCTTGGATACTTTCAGGATGTTTCTCCAAGAATTTATGCGAAGAGTACTCTTAATCTATATAGTATATGCCAATTATATTTAATATGCCAAGATTGTTTTTTTTTTATTTATTTTTTATTTTTTATTTTCTGTCTTAATCACCAATTTACCATTTATCGACTTTCTGATTTGTAACCTAGAAGGGCATGAGTTGTCACGCCAAAACTCTTTCATTCCCTCAGACATTCTTCTACCAATCTAGCTAGGTGATATTCTTCACAAATCACAACTAGTCTTGTTTCTCAGGAGATATTATTTTAAGAAAGATTATGCGAAACTCTAATATTTTAGGAAGCTTCAACGGTTAAAAATAGAAAAGAAAATGAAAACGAAAGAAATATTCTTTACAAATTAATACATGTACTAATCAGAGCCAGAGGCATTCAGATCTAACTTATGTCCACCCAAGAAAAAAATAGGCAACGCCAAATTTTAGCTATTCCAATTCAGATGAAATGTACGTAAGAAAACAACGGTTCACAACAATCCTACTAAAAAAAGAAGTACATTTCATGTGACCTATTTTTAGCCTACCCATTGTTATATATATATCCTTTCATTTATACATTCTCTCGCAACAGCAGAATATTTCCTTCCCGGCGGAAGCATTTGTATCCTTAAGCAGCAGAAGCACAAAATAATTCTACTTCACTCACAATAACTTGTGCTTCTGCTGCCAAATTATTGAAAAATGCATTCCCGGGAAGGAATTGTTCTTGTCTGCGCGGCGATATTCCTCTTCGCGATCATCAACGCAAACTGCTCGGAGGCTAAGCACATCGGGTATGGTGTCGTCAAGGGAGGCCGGCATCCTTTTTGTAAAGGGCCAAAATGCAGAGGTCAAGCGAGCAACCCTTACCAGAGAGGCTGTGCGGATAAGCAACGGTGCCGCGGTAACCCTGGACGAGAAGAAGGTGAATATCAGGAAGAAATTGAGATGATTCCAGGCCTAGCACCTGCGCCTTCGCCGCTTCCGGAGACTTATTATAATGTCGACGGCAACGACGGCGATCACGCAAAGAACGATGCCAGCTCTCACAACAAGGCATTCAAGCCCGGCCGTCCTCTGGCAAAGGGTTTCAAGCCAATCGATGTCTAGCTGGGTGTGAAAGATCGATCCATCTTTTGCAGTCAACGAACTGAATTACTTCAACATATTCATTATTTGATCATTTGTATGAGTTGTTGATTGAATTAATTCTTTTATTCTTTTGGTGATTTGATGCCTGTTTGTAATGGTTTTGATCAGAGGAGAATATTGTCTTGATATTAATAAAAATCGGTTCTATACATTGCCCGTGTTTTTTTTTTTTCCTTCTTATTTATGTTTTTTTAATACTTACATTTTGTTTATTGACTAATATTAACCAAGTGAAGATACAATCATGCATCAAGAGCAGGCTACGCGAGTTAAAAACTCTCAGCAAAATAACTATACTTGAATTTGATATCTGAAAAGTTCGTTTCTTGAGCTCGATGTTATATAGTGAATGTTGCAATATCAATAGTGACACTATAATAGTAAAACATGCTGAATAATAATGATTACACACAATAATAAATAAAACAGAGCGGAATATTTATGTGTTCTTGCCGCTACATTCAACATTGTTTTGGAAGAAATTTGTGGCTATTTTCTTGACACCCTTTGGCAAAGGAAAGGGCGGGGCTTGAATGACTTGGTGTCGTCGACGTGATCAATCCCATGACCAAGAGAATCCGGAAGAGGCGCAAATGCTTCCTGATATCGTCGCGTTTTATGACCTCCATGATGATTTTCATTCTCTCTCGTAAGGGTTCATCGGTTTTGCTAAGCATTTGTGCGACCTACGGTTGGGTCAGTCTCTCTAATGACTCCGTACCCGAAGCGCACAACATCTGACCAGTTTGCGCTGATGATCACAAGGAGGAATTTCGCCGTGTAGGCAAGGATAGCATTTCACCACCTTTTTGTCAATGTATAACCAACTTTACTAAAAATTAAATTAGCCACTTGTCAAAAAAAATTGAAGAAATAAAGGTAAAAATAAACCATCATGTGGTTAAAAAAATGACAAATTTCTTTATTAATAGAAATATTGACTATTTTTTTTTAAACATCATTCATAAAGTAAATTCTATTTACTAAATTATCTCAATTTTTAATCAATTATTATTGTATTAAATTTTATAATAACTGTTTTTCTTTAGGTGTAAAAATCTTATTAAGAGGACAGAAAATGAGATAGAGAAAAATGACAAAAGATCTAGATTTACCGCCCGTTTAGCCCCCCCTATTCCAATCATTCCATTCCATTATATTTTTTCATTTTTTTGCAACTTTCCTAATCCTATAAACCATTTTTTCTTTTTTTCAATCATTTTTTTCAACTTTCTAAATCCTTATATAATATCTTTAAATCTCAACCATTTATACCACATTGAAATTCGCAAAGTCAAATCATTATAATCATTTTTCTAACCATTTTCCAAACCATTTTTAAACCATTCAAGAATGGTAAAAAATGAGCAAAATGGTTTCCCCAAATGGGGGTTAGTGCGCACGAGCTCTTTCGGCCTTGAAATTTTTTTAAAATCAATGAGCAAAACCGTACATTCCTTAAATAAAACAGAAATATCAACTGAAAAACGAATGTTGGAGAGTGAGCAGAAGCGATGCAAAATTGGTCAATAGAAGGCCAATTTGCAAGGGAAAAAAATACATAGCCTTCAACTAAGCGAACCCAAACTAGTTAAATTAGTTGCCAACTAGAATTAACTTTGAAGCATTTATAGGATCAGTTAGGTGAATAGCCATTTTGGACTGTGTGTTTTTAAAAAATAACCATAGTTTCAAAAAATTTAAAAACTAGCCATGAAACTGTAAAAAATTTCTAACAATAACAAAAATACACTTCAAAATACTGTTAGAAATTTCTGAAACTAGGCAAAAATTTTGTCTGAAATTTCTTACATGGCTATTTTTTAATTTTTTAAAACTGTGACTTTTTTTTAAAATCATTTTGTAAACAGTGGCTATTTTCTTAAAATTCCCACATTACAACCTATAAGCATTACGTAAACTTTCACTACTGCCAGATGAATAGCCTTAAGTCCCAAATGGTTTCTTCTATATATTGTTGCCCGGCCACAAAAACAATACACCTTAATCTAAACTACTTATTTGAAAAGAAATTAGAAAAGGAAAAAAAATAAACAAAAGGATATCTAGTACTATCAAAACTTTATGTTTTAGGGTTTCTGAGAAGAGTTATGCTATGGACAACATGCGTGAATCCTAGCCGTTCGTGGCCGTGGGCCCTACAGTGGGGTCCACGGCCACAGACGGTCATGATTCGACAGACGCAACACCCGTGTGTGTCGTTAGCACGTTCCTTCTGAGAAATTGGTAGGCCAAAGCTAATATTTTACGCTAGTTATTAGAGCATCTACAATAGAGTGCCATATCTTTGTGCCAATAGTGAAACTTGGTATTTAAACCAAAAAAATTAATCTCTTCAATATCAAGGAATTTGTGCTGATTAGTTTAGTTTTTAGATCAAAGTTAAAATAATCTCTACATGTTAATAGTCCTTAAGCTCATATATTGTCCACCAAATGAACTATTCATCTAAATAAACGAAAATATTCTATTTATTTGATATTTGTTTTAAAATTAAATAGACTATTTAGCCATAATATAAATCCCTAGATATATAACGCCAAAACTAAGTCAAATTTGACTTATGCTAAGTGGTGTGTGTTAAAATTCAACATGCTATATTTTTGGCATTTTTATTTTTTACATTTATGGATATTACTTTTTGTTTGACTTTTAACATAATTAGTTATCTTTTTGAATAAATAAAGGCTCCGTTTGTTTTTCCTTCTCTATTGGTCAGGAGTTTTGCTCATGAAGTTGAATCGGTTGGTTTTCTAAATATAGCTTTGGAAAAGGGCCTCGTCTTTTCGGATGGTTTTCCTGGTGGATTGAGTCTAACTTTACATATGTTGGCTATTTATATAATTCTAAATCGCAGAATGCTCTTAGAAATCTCGTAACAGATGGCTTCGGCTTCTCAAGTTTTCTTAATCGTTGCAAATTTATGTCTCTCAAGTTTTCTTATATTAAATACACCTCTCTTTTATTCAAGAAAAAAAAAACAATAATTAGTGACGATGAAAGTTCATAACTGTTTGATGAAAAACGAACATTTAAATTTAGCTTGCTGAGAGTTTTTAACTAGCATAGCCTGCTCTTGATGCATGATTGTATCTTCACTTGGTTAATATTAGTCAATAAACAAAATGTAAGTATTAAAAAAACATAAATAAGAAAGGAAAAAAAAAACACGGGCAATGTATAGAACCGATTTTTATTAATATCAAGACAATATTCTCCTCTGATCAAAACCATTACAAACAGGGCATCAAATCACCAAAAGAATAAAAGAATTAATTCAATCAACAACTCATACTAATGATCAAATAATGAATATGTTGAAGTAATTCAGTTCGTTGACTGCAAAAGATGGATCGATCTTTCACACCCAGCTAGACATCGATTGGCTTGAAACCCTTTGCCAGAGGACGGCCGGGCTTGAATGGCTTGTTGTGAGAGCTGGCATCGTTCTTTGCGTGATCGCCGTCGTTGCCGTCGGCATTATTATAAGTCTCCGGAAGCGGCGAAGGCGCAGGTGCTAGGCCTGGAATCATCTCAATTTCTTCCTGATATTCACCTTCTTCTCGTCCAGGGTTACCGCGGCACCGTTGCTTATCCGCACAGCCTCTCTGGTAAGGGTTGCTCGCTTGACCTCTGCATTTATGCCCTTTACAAAAAGGATGCCGGCCTCCCTTGACGACACCATACCCGATGTGCTTAGCCTCCGAGCAGTTTGCGTTGATGATCGCGAAGAGGAATATCGCCGCGCAGACAAGAACAATTCCTTCCCGGGAATGCATTTTTCAATAATTTGGCAGCAGAAGCACAAGTTCTTGTGAGTGAAGTAGAATTATTTTGTGCTTCTGCTGCTTAAGGATACAAATGCTTCCGCCGGGAAGGAAATATTCTGCTGTTGCGAGAGAATGTATAAATGCAAGGATATATATATAACAATGGGTAGGCTAAAAATAGGTCACATGAAATGTACTTCTTTTTTTAGTAGGATTGTTGTGAACCGTTGTTTTCTTACGTACATTTCATCTGAATTGGAATAGGTAAAATTTGGCGTTGCCTATTTTTTTTTTTTTGGGTGGACATAAGTTAGATCTGAATGCCTCTGGCTCTGGTTTGTACATGTATTAATTTGTAAAGAATATTTTTTTCAGTTCTTGCTTAAATTTTAGAATGACATCCTTTTGGCCTCTAGCTTTTAGACATTAAATTTAAAAAATAAATAAATAAATAAACAAAATCGAATCTGGCCTCTAGTCTTTAATCTATAACTTTATGTGGGTGTGAAATAACAGTGTCGTTTATGGCAACTCTGTGTCGTTTCTGACAACTCTGAAATTATCGTTGTTGTTAAAGAGAGTGTGAGAGATTAGTGCTGTGGGAATAATTGGGATTGTGATCGAAAGGTGGAAAGTGAGTGGGTCTGTGACATGTGGAGGTAAAAAAAAAAGATTTTTTTTTTTTGTCATTTTCTTGGGTATTAGCTTTTTTTTTTTTTTTTTTACGCTTTAGTTTTGACTAAATTTTGGACAAAAGATAATTTTGGGCCCAATATAAGAAAAGATGAATTGTTTAAGAATTATAAAAAACGCAATAATAAAACTAGAATTTCAATAAAATTCAATGTTTAAAAAAATCCCCTAAATAAATCACAAAATGACCGAAATTTTTTATGAAACTCAGGCCTCTATCTCAAGCCAATGGTAAAATTTGAAATTTTTACAAACATATAAATAGTTTTTGTCATAAAATTTTTAAGAGGTGTTATATTTTTAATATTTTGAAACATATATTATAATGTTTAAAAAACATAAATAAATTTGTACTATTGGTCGTAATTTTCCTTTGAATTAATCATCTCAAACATGGGAATGTTCTCTTGTTTGAAACTATAATTCTATATTCAAAGGAAAAAAAAAATTCTAATGAAAATATGAAAATATTTATTTGTTTTCATAAATTTTGTGACTTTTGATTGATTTTTAATGTGATGACTATTTTACTAATAAATTGAAACGTGAACCATGTTTTAAACATTACATTAAAATGGGCTAAATGCTTGTATAAGAACATATCTATCATTTGGTTTTTTTTTTTTTTTTTTTCATAGGGATACTCTTTGGTTTGGTCATTTTGGCCATCTTTAACCATTTTTTGGTATGGAAAAAAGAGTTTGAAAATGGTTTGGAATAGTTTGAAAATAGTTTGTAAAAATGATGTAAGAATGGTTTGACTTTGCTAATTTCGAGGTGATATGAATGGTTGAGATTTAAAGATATTGTATAGGGATCTGGAAAGTTGAAAAAAATGATTGAAAAAAAATGGAATGGAATAAAATAGTTTGAAGGATTTAAAAAGTTGAAAAAAAATAAAAAATGGGAATGGAATGGAGTGGGAAAAATGAGTTATACAAACAAAGGGTTAGTATATCGTGTACCAAACTCACAAATTTGATGATGGTTTAGGATTTAGGGTACTTTTCACTTTTCTCTGCTAACCCTTTTAGCGTTTTCATAATCAATCTCAGCTAATCCTCTCTCTTTTATACAAAAAGTCTCAATATATACTTAAAACATAAACTCTACTCGTTTCTAGATTTCGTTTTATTATTATTATTATTATTTATTTAGCGCTTGAATTTGAAGCCATTTTGATTCTGTAGCGCTATATCGGAAGAAACTGGAATGGCCGTGAAAAGAAAAAGTGTATCGCCGAATCATCAAAGCGATGAGCAAATTCGGGACGGTAATATTCGATCATGTGGACCTTCCATTGGCGATATTACTCAAGTCTTGTTCTTCGATATTCTGATGAGACTTCCAACAAAAAGCATAGTCTTTTGTAAGAGTGTGTGCAAAGAATGGTATAATCTGATTTCGGACCCTGAATTTGCCAAGTTTCATTCGGCTCAAGCAAAGCCACAGTTTTTCATCCGAGAACCCTTTACTTGGTAGAACCCGAACAACATTCCCACATCTTTCATCAAGATAATTGTAGAAGTAATCAAAGACGTAACTATCGAATTGAGCTTAGTTCAATAATGAAGGTCCCACTTAACAACGCTGATTGTGTTTTGCCCGTTGATGGCCAAGATAATCCCGAATTCGATGCCGAGGCCGAGCACACTTGCCTTGAGTTAAAGCCGAGAGATCACAAGTTCAAGGTTGCGAATTCCTGCCACGGCTTGCTTTGCTTGTCCGAGCCATTGCGCCATGATTCTGTTGCTGTTGCTGTATGCAATCCCCTCACGGGCGAGTATATCAATCTTCCGAAGGCCAAAAACATTCATCCTGACAGCTACGTCGACTGCGGGTTAGGGTTTAGTTAATACATACAAGGTGATAAGGGTTGGCATCGCGAGGCCTGATGGCGAGCTCAATACTTACAGTAATACTTTTGCAGAGGTGCACACACTCGGGACAGTTTCGTGGCGGAGCGTTGATGTGGCTCCCTACTCCACGATTAAGCTAGCAAATCCCACCTATCACGATGGATCGCTCTATTGCCTATACGCCGGAGATGATGCTTGCGATCGCATAATTTTTTTCAGCTTCGATGATGAGAGATTCAGGCCAATTCCGCCGCCACTGTGTGGATATGATCTCAAATCAAGGAACGTGAGTTTGGGAGTTTTGAGGGGCGATCTTTGCATATGCGATGCTTCGAATTTCGAGGACATGGATATCTGGGCAATGAAAAACAATAGGATTAGTAGCGGAAAATCTTGGACTAAATTGTTCTCAGTCAGAGAGTGTGTGAGCCAGTGGCCTTTCTCTACCCAACCCGTTACGTACTTTGAGAATGGGGCTTCACTGATGTTTCGTAGTTTTTACAATAAACTGATTTACTCTAATCAAGAGGGCTCAAAACACAAATATTTTTCTGTTCATGGCCTTTTATCAAGGTACGAAGTCATAGCTTATACACCTAGCTTTATCCGCCTCAAGGACATTCTTGTGGCGGATTATTCTGAAGTGCTTAATGTCAACTCAAGGTGAGAATGAGAAAGATTTACCTTCTTTTTTTTTACCTCCTTTACCTATATTATGTATATATTCATGTTAATCAATAACTAATCTCAACTACTCCTATAGTATAGCAGGGGACGATATTTTATACTCATTGTTGCCTAATTTTGATGTACCGAAAAACCTGATGCAGATGTACTGGGAAGTTAAAGCTGCCAGGAGAGACTCAAGCCGTTTACTTCTCTCCTAGCTTAGAAGAAGTAGGCCTCTAGATAATTGGTTGAGTGGGATTTAGGGGTGTCCAACCAAACCAAACCACCACTTTTTACTAAATCTAAACCAAATCAATTTTTAATTGGTTTAGTAATTTTTCAAACCAAACCAAACCAATTAAACAATCAAAATCAAACCAAACCAAACCAAACCAGTTATAGTTGGTTTGGTTTGGTTTTTTTAATCAGTTTGAGCTTTTTTTTTTCAAATAGGCTCATACAAGTTGAGGACTTAACAAAATAATATAATTCATCAAAATAAAAGTTCAACATCATAATCTAATCCAATTAGTTAAGGGTTAAATTCAAAATATTTTAAATATCATAAACAAATTATATTAAATATTCAATAGTTTTAAGATGATGCAAGGCTATTCACGCCTGAACAACTAGTGGCTTCCTAATAAAGTTGATCTGTACTAGAATTTCCATCAAAACTATCCCCAACATATCTAAAACCTGATTAATATATAACAAAGTTGTTCACTTCAAGTTCTCACAACTTCTAAGCAAAAAAGAGAAAAAAAAAAAACCCTCCATACATATAATATAATTTTAAATAGATGTATATATATAAGTATTGGTTTGGTTTGGTTTGATTTTTTAACAAGGTCAAACATGAACCAAACCAAACTAAACCAATTAAAATTTAAAAAATTCCAAACCAAACCAATTATAATCGGTTTGAAATTGATTTGGTTTAGTTTGGATTGATTTCGCCGGTTTAGTTTGGTCTCATCGGTTTTTTGAACACCTCTAGTGAGATTTTGAGGAATGCCCCTATTTTGGCACTTTAATAATCTCTGCTCATTTTATGTTGCACTTTTAATTAATGTCCCAAATTTTACTACACATATAGAGTGAAAATCAAGAAAGTACACCACTTGTGGAATAGATTTTTGGTAATCTTTCTGCTCTACTTATTTCTAGTTTTTCTTTTCTTTTCTCTTCCTTTTTCCATTTTTGCTCATTTTAATACTTTATTTTCTTTTCTTGAAAATGTTAATCTTGCTCTTTTTTTATTTTATTATTTGAATGAAGCTGTAAGCAATGGACTTAGATAGCAATCAGAGATATCCAGGCGGAAATAACAATCCTTTTGGGCTTGCATTGGTGGTTTTCCTCATCTCTTTTGCCTGCGTCAAGAGAATCAAAGCCAGAACTGTCACATTGAACTTAGTTCAGCTATGAAGATTGAGCTGAACAATGTTGATGAGGTTTTGCTTGATGATGGCCGACATATTAGAATTTTGGCAAAAAAAAAAGTCCCACATCGGTTGAGAAGCAAATATGACAAGGGTGTTTAAGTTATATATAAGGACTAGACTTTTGTTTCAATTTGTTAATCTAGTAAAAAAACACTTTAAATTTGTGTATTTAACTTAGCGAACTGCCTTTGCGAGCGTCCAGAGATTCAAAGCCAAAAATACATTCATAATGTCACATCGAAGTTAATTCAGTGATGAAGATAAATTCGTCATGGCCTGCTTTGCTTGGCTGATACGAACAATAAATTCGTCATGGCCTGCTTTGCTTGGCTGATACGAACCTAAACAATTTCATTTTCATCGGTAATCTCCTCACGGGCGATTACATCAATCTTCCAATGACCACACCGTACAAAGTTGTTAGGGCTTTCAATACAGTGACTTTTCCCAATAATGTGATGAAATGTAACTCTTTGTCTATGATACACACTCTTGGAACAGATTCATGGCAGAGCCTTGAGGTTCCTTGCCGCTCAATCTATAAGCTCGTCTTCCCCACCTATCTTGATGTCTTTGTCTATGGCTTTCGTATTGTGGAAGGGGCTTTCTCAGGATGAACAACCTTGATAAATACTAGCTTTGATCTTAGAATGCTTCTTTAAGACTTGGATTCTAGCTTTTAACCATTAATTCAACCGCTAGCTTTTTAAAATAAAAAAAATTATATATTATTTGAGAATCGACTTTTAAGCTAGAATGAAGCTGATTTTAGGAGTTGAGTAGCTGTTTGATTGTTTTGCAAGTTGCCTTTCGTATGTCTTAAGAAATAGATTCTACTCTTTCTTAGAGTACCAGCCACAGTATTGTTCGAAATACTCAAACATTTTGAGTAGCTTCAGATTGCAAACTGTGTTTGTGTCGATAGTTTGAGAACTTGGCTCTGTTTGAGCTTAGACAAGTGACTATAATTTTGCTTTTTCCGCAAGAAATCTGACCCATTAATCCTTTTATATTGAGCATTCAACCTGAAAAGCTATTTAATCCTTATTGGTAGCAAGCAGTTGTGAAATCTTCTCTACAATGTTGTTATGTATGGGAGTTTTTGAAAGAAAATTGTTTTACGAGAAATGTCTTAATTATCGCTAATAGTGATGGAATCATGCAACTCCATGTGATAATGAATTAGAGTTCTTGTATCATTCTTTGAGATCAAATATTATTGTTATTGTCACGTGACAATTCTTGTACCATTCTTTAAGATCAAATGTTACTTATCATTATTTGTCAATAATAATGATAAATAACATTTTTTTTTCTTAATTGCACGCATTTGCTAACGTTCAGTTTCAGCTCCACGCAAGGCTCCAATAACACAAACGCAAGTATCATAAGCAACACTAATAAGTGTTCATTTTTTTATGCCTTGTTTTAGAACAACATGCTCTTTTCTTGTGCCTTATAGTATATCAATGAATTAACCAAGTGAAATAACTAAGAAATTAGTATATTTACATGATATGCCACTAACTTTGCATCCAAAAGATTAAATATGCCGCTATATACCATCTAGGGCCTAGATATCAATTTTTTTTTTAATTATTGGCATGTACTTAAATCACATATTCCTTTGGGCTCATTCTCAATTCACTACCGTAGAAGCTCTCTAATTTCTCAACTCTTTTTCTCATTATCAACCACACACACTCAAAACGCACCGTTTAGAGCACTCGTAAGTGCTAACCATATAACAAACCCAACTCTTTCATTGCCAAAAAACGACATCCAATTCCATTATTCCATTTCTCTTTCCTCTCTATATTTCCCATTGTTCTATCTCCGACGCGCCTCGTCCGTCACCGGAAATGCACGCGCTCGGCGGAGGCGGCGGGCTATGGGGATGGAAGAACAGCCTGCCGCCGAGGAAACCGGACCGGCAACGGCGGCGGAGAAGGCGGCCGGACTCCGCAAAGTCCTCCGGCTCTGCGGCGGAGGCCACCGGGGGAGCCGGTTACCAATTCCCCCTCCGGCAAGCCGCCACGGCCGGCTCGCTCGCCCTCGCTGGCGACACCATTGCTCAGCTCACCGAGCGCTGGAGAAAGTCCAAGGCAGCCGCCAATCTGACTCCGGCTCTCTCCGATTCCGGCGATACCTCTCAGGTCTGTCAAAGAACAGTGCTTTATGTTCAAATACACACAAGCGATGCATTAAGAAGCTTCGTTTGAGCTTGGAGTTTCGTTTGGCTTTTTTTTTTATGCCTGTTTGGTTACTGAGAAAATGTTGCAGAGAACTTATATGTTTCTGTGAGAGTTCTTTTTTTAACATTCGTTTTAGTTGTGTTTCTTTTTTTCTTTCCTTTTCTTTTGATTGTTTGTTTAGGATTTTTGGATGATTATATGCTATAGTTTGGTTTTGGTCTCTGGTTGTACTTTGTTATTGATGAGCTTATTAGAAGCTCGAGGAAATTTTCTCTGAGTTAAAACAAAACATACTTTTTTTTTTTAATTTAAATTTTTACAATGAGCTATTTTTTTTGTTATATGAATAATAGTTCTTGTATATCAGAGTCAGTGCAGTTGTTGAAATATGTTTAAAGCAACTCTAGGGCTTGATTCAAATCAATGTGAATTACTTTTTGTACTGCAGTGAGAAGAAGTAATATTAAGTTTGTTTTTGTTTGAAATTTGTCACTAAGTTGATTTCATGGGGATTTCGTGTTTGAATTCAACCGAGAGCTCTTCTGCAGGATATGATGCAGATTCTCTGTTCGGACCATGACTGGGTTCGTGCTCTTCGGATGGCTTCCTATGGGTTTCTTCTGTATGGCCCGGGTTCGTATGCATGGTACCAGTATCTGGACCGCACTCTGGTTGACCCGACAGTGAGGAACATAGTCCTGAAGGTGTAATCTTTTTCCTTTTTACCTTTTTGACATTGCAATTTCACGTTCTTACTTGGATTTGGTCGTGCAATTTCTTCACTTGCAGGTTATATTGAACCAAGTTGTGCTTGGCCCGAGTGTCATCGCTGTTGTCTTTGCGTGGAATCTCCTATGGCAAGGGAAGCTCTCGCAGCTTCCTAACAAGTACCGATAGATGCTTTTCCTACACTACTTTATGGTAAAGACCATGTTGAACTTTTTTAATTTTTTTATTTTTTTGTAATAATTATGAATATGCTTCATGTTTTATCTAATTTGTTGCTCTTTATCTTCTGTTTATCTGTACAGGTTTTAGGTTCTGGATACCTGTCAGTGTATTGAACTTTTGGTATGAATCTCTCTCCTTGTTTTTCTCTTCCTCCTTAATTCTTGATCATGTCTTTAATTTTCTCCTTACGTTCTCATGTATAAAAAGGTTGTCCCAAAACATAAACTCTGCCTTGACAATGAATCTGTTGTTTCTTTATTTCTGCATAGGGAAAACTTGTGTGAAAATCATGTTAAATGTTGGTCCACATGTAATCGTACATTTTCTTGCTTGGTATCCAAAATATGGAATAGGATTTTACCTTTGTATACCATCGGTCTAAAGAGTTCACGTCAAATACTTCTTGCTGGGGCTGAGAACAATGGTCTGAATATCCTTTTTCGTGGGGAAGAATTTAATTTGACTTCAAAACTAGTATGGATGAATGTGCTCAATCACCTACAGTGGATTGTTGTAGCGTAGACGTTATTAGTTATAGAATCTAATCAGAGTTTGCATAGCTGGGCTGCGGTGCTTTTCTTATAACTTTTGTATGTTCATGACATTTATACAGGGCTGTACCTCTTCAAGCCCGCGTAGCGTTCATGTCAATGTGTTCGATATTCTGGAACTTTTGCTTGTCTTCCGTTTTGAGCAAGTAATTGACCATACCGGTTTTTCGGATCAGCTTGGAGGATTTGTAAATGGAGGTATGATACCCAATCCCTTGGTTGTGAGCTTGTTCCTTTTGTCCATGGCTTCTGTGTTTTCTTATTTCGTTGTTCTCTCTAAATTTGTGCACAGGTTGGAGACAAATAATGTTGGAACTAGAATTAGGTCTTTGTGCTTCTTTTGACATGCATTTGGTTTTAATTTCTTGGTGTTCGTTGACACAATTTTGACATGTTGGAACGATCTATATCTCCTGTAACGATGGCGAGCATGGGCTTGGGCATCAGTAGTTTATTTTAACTTCAAATTTGTAGAGGAAATGCGATATTCTTTTCGCTAATGAGTGACGACGTAATTTGGTTTGAGACTTTTAGCTATATTATGTCTCAAACGAATGACAGAACGAGTTGACAGAATTATGAACTTGATGATATTTGCCCTAATTTCGCCGTTGGTATATGGATTTGAAAGGAGAAAAATTTCATCCAAATTTTGAAACAAAAACACACGCTAATCCTAGCAACATTTACTAATTTGAAACAGACAAGTTTTGGAAAGAAAAACAGATACTACACTCAAGACAAAAAAAATTGCTGAAAATTCTTGGTCCTTTTTAACTCGAGTAACGGTGTGACTTAACATCCATTAAACAATCCATTGACTCACAATCACAACTGAGCCATCATCACTCTATGCGATGAGTAGGACCAAAGTGTTCCAAACTAAGTTGTTCAATGGAACAAATACGGCAATACCGTGAAACCTAACAATGTTTTAAGGGCAATAGGCCCAAGTTTTCTCTCTATTTAGAATCACATTCCTTTCTTATTTACAATCCCATCATCTTTCAATTCTTGGAGCACTAACAGCCACAAAGGAATAGAATCACTTTCGAGATGGACAAAGAATCACTCTTTAAGAACTTTTGCACTAAAACCCCCAAAAACTTAAAAAGGCAGAATTCAGAACAATATTGACAAGGGCATAAATCATCAATCAAGTCATGGCATATGAATGGCCTATGATCCAGCAAAATAAAGGAGTAAAAGCTTTCTATATATACTCAACAACCCTAAAGCTCAAAGAAGAAATCAAATCATTATTTACAAACCCAAGCAAGGAATCAAAGTTTTGAAGATCCACAGTACTAGGAAGACATGCTGAGCAGAAACAGCAGCAGCAGCAGCAACAATTCTGCTGCGCTGTCCCCGACGATTTGGCGGCCAGCAAGGGACTATGGTGCTGTGTATAATCCAAGATCTAATGAATCAAATAACGGACAGCTCTCGGCGTCTGGTTCGCAATCCTTTCGAGCCAATCCGGTACATTTTCTCTCACATGTCTCCAAGAAAGAAAGGTTTACTATATTCAGTTCTTTGAATAGATGTCAAATAAATACCAAAAAAATTGACAAGGAAATCATATACTAACCATTCTGTCTATTCAAGGAATAAGTTTTGAAAAAGCAGGACATAGAACACCATTTTTGGAGTTCTTGCATGCAATCAGTTTTTTTTTTTTCTTTTTGTTTTCTTTCTGTGCAAAATCATTCCAAATTTTTATCAACAATGTCACAGTGTTTTTTTTTTCTTTTTTTTTTTGGCATAAATTAGCAGGATTCTAGGGGCTCAACAGACTCACTGCGGTCATTTGGGAGAAGGACACCAAGTTTTGGTTCAACCAGGTATTTTATAAGAACATATAGTTCTAAATTGAAATATAATGATCTGCTTTCTGTTGAAATAAAGTTCATTCCAAGTATTTATTGAGCCATCTCTTTCATCAACAAAACCAAGTTAATCCAACTCTTACCTTTCGAATATATTTACTCTTTTTTTTTTTAATCTTTTGGAATACACTCACGTTGCTCATATTACCATGCTTCTTATTTCATTTACTTCTCTTCCTAACCTGCTCGCTTCGCAGTATCCCATCCCAACACCGCTCGCCGGTTCAGATCATAATCCTCGACACGGTGGTGCCACCGAGAGATCCCAATCCCTGGCCTCGGCATGGCCTCACAAGGCCAATTGAGCAGGTGCACTTGCCCCTCCGGCAAGCAGAAGAGCGCTACTCCAGATCGAGCTCTCACACCGTCGACCAACAGAATAAGGCCTTGGAGAATCTCAGGAAGGAGGTCTACAACCCCAACTCAAAGAGGCTTATAAGAACCATCAACCTGTACTACCGGGACACCCCCGTGAATCCCAGGGACCTCGATGTCGAAGAGGACGGCAAGAGGTGCGCCATCTGCTTGGAGGACTTCGAGCGCGGGCAGGAGGTGATTCTCACGCCGTGCAAGCACATGTTCCATGAAGAGTGCATTGTGCCTTGGGCCAAAAGCAACGCGCAGTGCCCCGTTTGTAGGTCCGTCTTTGGCCCGAAAGCGAGGGAGTCCTCTTCAGCATTGCCCTTTAACAACAACAACAATAGCGCCGCAAGTACAGCGAATCCTGGTTTGTCAGCTCAAGAGTTTCTTTCGATTTTAAGAGCTCTTGGGGATGGTTTCCAATGGGGCTAATAGTGAATAATATAGTCAGTTCCATAGTAACTGCTAATAATTATGATATGCTTTATTAAGAACTTGGCACAGAAAAGAAAAGAGAGGGAAAGGAAAGACGTTTGTTTGTTGAATAATGCTATACTTTGAGCCAAGAAAGTTGTAATCAAAGCATGACCAAGACCATAAATTAAGTAGTTTAAAGTGAGTTTGTGCAAACACGCCTCTTTTTCTCCTTATAACTGTAGATTTAAGCTTCTTCTTAAGAGGAAAAACAAAAACCTAGTGCATCTTTAGTTTATGTCTGACTTTTAAGACTTCGTATGCTAGTGTTGAATAAATTTTTTGATAATTTTATTTATTTTTTTTTTTTTTACATTTATTCTGGCTCTTAAATTGCTAGCAAAAGCTTGAACGGCAAGCAAGAAATTGGGACCATTTGGACATTAGCATCAACATGAGTTCTATTTTTTACAAAAAAAAAAAATTCTTTTTTTTTTTTGTCAACACAGATTTGATGAAAAATTCTTGCATGATGTGTACAAAAGTTGACAGGGATTCTTCTTTACCCAAAGCCTCACTAATTCTTAAAAAGTATGAAGTCATGTTCGCTTTTGAATATGCTATTCGGTTTATCTGAGTTAGAGAGGGTCGGTAGGCCTGTATTGAGCTTTTCTTTTTATATTATTTTTAAGAATTGGTGTTTGACAAAAGAAGATTATTAAAAAGATAAAATGTGATTAGTTCTGTTATTGAAAATCTCTTGTTCATAGTTCAACCATTGCTTAGAGAGAGAATCACTTTTAAACGGTTCTAATCTTCTTTGTGCCATGTGAAATATTGAACTAAAGCAGTGCTATCACAAATATACCAACATTTTTTTGTGGTGAGAAATTTTTTTTGAATGGTTAGATTTATCTTTTAAAATGTGAAATCCCTTAAAAAAGTAAATCTAATGATCCAGATTTTTGTTCACACCAAAAAAACAAACCACAAGAGAATCCTCCTTTTTTTCTTCCACCAATTAATCTAAACTTGATCTAGCCATTCACCAAATATATAACCCTTTGTCAAATTGTGAGAGCAAGACTCTCGCTTGTAAAAAATATAAATAAGTAAATAATTCACATAGTTTATGATTATAGATTTTTTATGGGTTACGACAATAAAATCATATGTTAATTTTTTTTGGCTAAGAAAATGATATATTTAATTTTTCGTATCTAACTAAATCTTCTAAGATTCTAAAATTTTTTAAAACTTAACTCATCACGTTCTGACACGTGGTGCCTTCTTTTCCTTTTTTTTTTTTTTTAAATTGCATTTGAGGGTCTTTTTCAAAGGGTTTTTGAAGAAGTTTTAAAAATTGCGTTTAAGGGCTTTTTAAGGGTTTTTAAAAAATTTTAAAACAAGATTCTAAAATTTTTTAAAACTTAACTCACCATGTTCTAACACGTGGCACATTCTTTTCTTTTTTTTTAATTTTTTTTAAATTGCATTTGAGGGTCTTTTTTAAAGGGTTTTTGAAGAAGTTTTAAAAATTGCGTTTAAGGGCTTTTTTTAAGGGTTTTTAAAAAATTTAAAAACAAAAATATTAATTAATTTTTTAATATACCCTCTTATCTTTTTTTTTAATCTAACTAAATCTTCTAAGATTCTAAAATTTTTTAAAACTTAACTCATCATGTTTTGACACGTGACGCCTTTTTTTTCAATTTTTTTAAAATTGCATTTGATGGTCTTTTTTAAAAGGTTTTTGAAAAAGTTTTAAAAATTACGTTTAAAGACTTTTTTTAAGAGTTTTTAAAATATTTAAAAACAAAAATATTAATTAATTTTTTAAATAATTTTTTACTTGAAAAATTTATACTAGGTCTGCGCGTGTTATAAAAACTAGTGTTCTTCTAAGAACACACTTAATTAAAAAAACAATTAAAGATATTTTTTAAAATAAAATTTAACTTTTAACTATTTAACCACGTGCCCTTTGGTCCGTTGAGTTAAAGCTCCTTTAACGACCTTAACAAAAATAAAAATAAGAAAAATCCTAATTCATGAAATACCTGAAGGCTTCCATTTATCCACGTCCAACCCCCAAAAAATCTGAAATTTCTAACTGATCCCCAAAAGTTAAAATTTCACAGAAACAGCAAAAACAAATCTAAGACCAAATACACAAACAACGACCACTAATATGAGGCCACGTATGACATCTTGAAACCACATCCGATCCCGAAACACTTCACTATTAGAACACCCGGCCCTTCTCTCTCTCCCTTCACCCGCCAGACTCTCTCTCTCTCTCTCTTCTCTCTCTCTCTCTCTCATCGCCTATTAGGCCCAGAATTCCTTATCCTTGCTCAGCTCTTCTCTCAGTTCCAAAGGTACAGATTATATCAAACACTCGTTCCTCGTAATGGGTTTGTGTCTTTTACGTTAATTGTTAGCTGTGCTGTGAAAAGTTTCAATCTTGGAGAGAAGAGAATGGAAATTTTCAGTTTATGAGCTTGTTTTGGTTTGAGTTCTCTGTTGTTTGAGCTTTTATGACTCGTTTTAGTTCTTCAATCAAGTTTTTTTTTTATTTTTTAATCTCTTTAAATGGTTTCTTTTTCTCATTCCAATGAAGCGATTTCCATTTGCTCTGGTTTCTTCTGAGAAGGAAGTGAAAATATTAGCTGATGGAAGAGGTAGAGACTTTTAGGGATTGTTTGTGAATGCTTCGAAATTTTGATATTGATATCATTGAGAGCTTGGTCTTATTGGATTTTTTTTTTTCTGTGGTGGGAATTTTTTTTTTTTTACTATTTATTTCAACATTCAAGTTTTTGTTCTAGTGGTATTATAAGTAACTTCTTATTGGGTCTTTCAAGTGATAATTTTTTGTGTCCATTTCTCATATCATGTTTGTGTTGTGTATACTTCCGGAGACATTGAGCACCTATATGCTAAAAATTTTGTAATTTTGTGATCTTATTGTTCCTACCCAGGGTAATAGATTATGCGAACTCGTAAATTTCTTTGTGCTTTCATCGCCAAATTCATTAGGTTCTGGTTATTACAATAATTAAATACCTGCTGTGTTTGTACTTATAGATGGCCGCATCATCGGCGTGCCTTGTGGGGAACGGCTTATCTACTCGCGGTACTAAATCCGCTTTGAGCAAGGACTTCTACGGTAGACATCTCCTTCCTTCTTCGAGCCTTCCCTCGTTGGGAAAGGCAGCAAAAGCAGTTTCCATAAAGGCTTCTTTGGAGCAAAAGCCAGACGAGGGCAGAAGAGGCTTCCTTAAATTCTTGCTCGGAAATGTGGGAGTTGGTGTTCCTGCTTTGATGGGAGCTGGAAGTGCCAACGCCGACGACCAAGGGGTTTCATCCTCGAGGATGTCTTATTCTAGATTTCTCGAGTATTTGGACAAGGACAGGGTGAAAAAAGTTGACTTGTTCGAGAATGGAACCATAGCCATTGTTGAAGCTGTTTCTCCTGAGTTGGGTAACCGAGTACAGAGAGTTCGCGTCCAACTTCCCGGGCTGAGCCAGGAGCTTCTCCAGAAGTTCAGAGAGAAGAACATCGACTTTGCAGCACACAATGCTCAAGAAGACTCGGGTAATCTGCTATTCAACCTGATTGGAAACTTGGCTTTCCCTCTAATTTTGATTGGGGGCTTGTTCCTGCTCTCGAGGCGTTCCTCTGGAGGCATGGGTGGCCCTGGTGGACCCGGGTTCCCGTTGGCCTTCGGTCAATCCAAAGCCAAGTTCCAAATGGAGCCCAACACAGGGGTGACATTTGATGACGTTGCTGGGGTTGATGAAGCCAAGCAGGACTTTATGGAGGTGGTCGAGTTCTTAAAGAAGCCAGAGAGATTCACTGCTGTTGGGGCTCGCATTCCTAAAGGTGTTCTTCTTGTTGGTCCACCCGGTACCGGAAAGACTCTGCTAGCCAAAGCCATTGCTGGTGAAGCTGGTGTTCCATTTTTCTCCATCTCGGGTTCTGAGTTCGTCGAGATGTTTGTTGGTGTTGGTGCTTCTCGAGTTCGTGATCTTTTCAAGAAGGCCAAGGAGAATGCGCCGTGCATTGTATTTGTTGATGAAATTGATGCCGTTGGACGGCAAAGAGGTACTGGAATCGGTGGAGGAAATGACGAAAGAGAACAGACCCTTAACCAGCTTTTGACAGAAATGGATGGTTTCGAGGGCAACACTGGTATCATTGTCATTGCCGCGACTAACAGAGCAGATATTCTTGACTCTGCCTTGTTGAGACCTGGAAGGTTTGATAGGCAGGTAAGAAAGTGGTATCATCAACTATTCCGTTTTAATTTCCTTAAACCATAATCAAAATTGCTTAGAGTTGATCCCCGACGCAGGTGACTGTTGATGTTCCGGATATCCGAGGAAGAACGGAAATCTTAAAGGTTCATGCTAGCAACAAGAAGTTCGATGGAGATGTATCTCTTGAAGTCATCGCCATGAGAACCCCAGGTTTCAGTGGAGCTGATCTGGCAAACCTCCTCAATGAGGCCGCTATATTGGCTGGTAGGCGCGGGAAGACAGCAATCTCATCCAAAGAGATCGACGATTCCATTGATAGGATCGTTGCTGGAATGGAAGGAACCGTAATGACAGACGGGAAGAGCAAAAGTCTGGTGGCGTATCATGAAGTTGGACACGCCATATGTGGGTGAGTAATGTCATAGTAACTCTTTTCACGATACATCAACGCGCTATCTTTAGCCAAAGCATCGTGCTGCAGCGGTTTATCAAGCCTGACTAAACTTCTCGATGCAGGACTTTGACCCCAGGCCATGATGCCGTCCAAAAAGTGACCCTCATCCCTCGTGGTCAGGCACGTGGTCTTACCTGGTTCATTCCCTCGGACGACCCTACTCTGATCTCCAAGCAGCAATTGTTTGCTAGAATTGTTGGCGGACTAGGTGGCAGAGCTGCGGAGGAAATCATCTTCGGCGAGCCAGAGGTGACAACTGGCGCTGCTGGTGATCTGCAGCAGATTACCGGTTTGGCCAAACAGGTATTTCGATGATCTTATTGCTTGTTCCTAACCTTTTTTCAGAGTTTCGTATAAATGGAAAGTTTGGTTTGATTTCTGTGTGAATAAGAATGATTAATGGCTACTCAGAGAGTGTCAATTGAAGAAATATATTGACTTCTTTGCAGATGGTTACCGTATTTGGAATGTCTGATATTGGCCCGTGGTCGTTAATGGATGCGTCACAGAGTGGTGATGTAATCATGAGAATGATGGCTAGGAACTCGATGTCAGAGAAGCTTGCCGAAGACATCGATGCCGCAGTCAAGAGAATATCCGACGAAGCATATCAGATTGCATTGACCCACATAAGGAACAACCGCGAGGCCATTGACAAGATTGTGGAAGTCCTCATTGAGAAGGAAACAATGACCGGTGATGAATTCCGTGCCATTCTCTCGGAATTTGTCGAAATCCCAGTTGAAAACCGGGTTCCTCCTGCAGTGCCAACACCCGTCTCTGTCTAAACCACTCAACATATACTCTCTTCTAAACATTAAAAAAATATATATCTTCAGTTGGTTAGGTGTATCATATCTGTAATTTTGATCATATATGTAAAGTACTCTTAGACCGAAGTAAGAGAAATTTCTCAGTTTGAGCCTTTTGTCTTTCTTCACATACCTCACAAGAATTAGTCCTCGGCTTTAATTAGATGTTTTTACTTTCGTAGTTTGTTGTTGCATCATTGACTTGCGTCGCAAGAAACTGACTGTGAATTGCAACGATGTAATTTCCACAAGTCCACAGCTATTGCTAATGTGAGAACGAGAGCACGAAAAGTTCAAATGATTAATCTAACAGAAGCCAGAAGTTCAGAACCAACTAATGAGTAATGAACGAGGCTCAACTTTTCATACAATGCTCAAATTGTGAATTTAAGGGGATCCAATTTCACGTAGACCATTCTAAATATATAATTTGAATATTATTTTACTAGTTCGAAACTTCAAATTCTACTATTTCGAGTTTTGACACTGTCAAACATCTATTCCACACTCTAAATGGACAAACATCTATTAGAAATATAGGCAAATATGGACCGTACTTGGAATTCTGTGTATTGTGTCTCTTTTTTATCAAACGCCCAATAAGCTTTAGCTAAAATAAATGCTCTCTTTCTACCTTTCTGTTGAAGGTACACACACAATATTTAGTTGAAATAAATACACACAAAATCAATAGCAGGCAAAACAAATGCATGGAAAGTCTTGCCTAGCCCATCTTCGCTTCTGCAAACTTTTCAACACCTCATACTTCGTCCAAACCACACGTTTTGTCTCCAAAACCACTAATCCCAAAGCTATAGAAGAACCTTTCACTGAACTCTGCTCCAAAGGACATGTCAGAGAGGCCTTTACGAGGTTCAACTCCGAGATATGGTCAAACCCATCTCTCTTCTCTCACCTCCTTCAAACAACCACTGTCAGAAAGTCGCTTCCATTTGGGAAACAGCTTCATTGTTTGATCATCACTTCTGGGTGTCTTAACAGGTTTCTCTCTAACCAGCTCTTGAATATGTACGCCAAGTTGAGGAAACTACGAACCGCTGTAGTGTTGTTTGATCATATTCCTCTGAGAAACACCATGTCATGTAACATAATGATCAATGCCTATGTGCAATGTGGCGATTTGGAGAGCGCACGCAATCTGTTCGATGAAATGCCCGAGAGAAACGTCGCAACGTGGAACGCGATGATCTCGGGGTTGATCCAGTTTGAGCTTAACGAAGATGGGTTGGAACTGTTCTGCAAAATGAATGTGTTGGGTTTTGTGCCGGACGAGTTCGCTCTTGGGAGCGTTCTTAGAGGGTGTGCTGGGTTGAGAGCTTTGTGTGCTGGGAGACAAGTTCATTGTTGTGTTGTGAAATGTGGGTTCGAGATTGATTTAGTTGTTGGAAGCTCTTTGTCTCATATGTATATGAAGTCGGGTAGACTGGGAGATGGAGTGAGAGTGATTGACTCGATGCCCGTTCGCAATGTGATTGCTTGGAACACGCTTATAGCAGGGAAAGCTCAGAGTGGGCACTCGAAAGAAGTGCTGGACAACTATAGTGTCATGAAGCTCGCAGGGTTTAGACCCGACAAGATCACTTTAGTGAGCGTGATTACTGCATGCGCCGAATTGGCAACGCTTGGACAGGGTCAGCAGATTCACACTGAAGCAATCAAAGCCGGGGCTTGTTCTGTAGTTTCTGTGATCACCGCGTTGGTTAGCATGTACTCAAAGTGCGGGTGTCTGGAAGACTCAGTAAAAGCATTCATGGAAAGTGATGTTGTGGACGCTGTTTTTTGGAGCTCTATGATCTCTGCTTACGGGTTTCATGGCCGGGGAGAGGAAGCCATTGAACTATTTGAAAGGATGGAGCGGGAAGGACTAATGGAATCAAATGATGTGGCTTTTTTAAGCTTGCTTTATGCTTGTAGCCATTGCGGATTGAAGGAGAAAGGGTTAGAGGTTTTCGACTTGATGGTTGAGAAGTACAGATTGAAGCCGAGACTAGAACACTACAATTGCATAGTCGATTTGCTTGGTCGTTCGGGTTGCTTGGATCAAGCAGAGGCGATGATAAGGTCAATGCCAGTTAAACCAGACACTGTCATATGGAAGACTTTGCTATCTGCTTGTAAGATGCACAAGAATGCAGACATGGCCAGTCGGGTTGCTGAAGAAGTTCTTAAGCTTGATCCACATGACTCAGCTCTTTATGTGTTGCTCTCGAACGTTCACGCTTCTGCGAAACGGTGGAATGAAGTTTCCAAGGTGAGAAAAGCCATGAGGGACAAGAATTTAAGGCATAGACAAGGCATGAGCTGGTTGGAAATCAAAAATCAAGTTCATCACTTTTGTATGGATGAAAAATCCCATCCGAATTCGACAGAGATCAATCTGTATCTGAGTGAACTGACAGCGGAGATGAAGCTGCGTGGCTACGCACCTGAGACCAGCTCGGTTTTGCACGACATGGACATCGAGGAGAAAGAGCAGAGCTTGGCGTATCACAGCGAGAAACTGGCCATTGCGTTTGCTCTAATGAGCATGCCTGAGGGTGTTCCGATAAGGGTGATGAAGAATCTGCGTGTGTGCGAAGATTGTCACGCAGCCATTAAGTACATTTCGGAGATCAAAAAGAGAGAAATTATTGTTCGCGATACTAGTAGGTTTCACCACTTCAGAAGTGGGATTTGTTCATGTGGAGACTACTGGTGAAGAATGGTAAGCTAACAATCTTTTTTTCAAGCATAATCAAAGCTAGTTTATGTATATAATTACTATCACATTGTTTTTGTCCAGTGTCTGTACTCACAAGTCACGACCACAGGCTCTTTAAAAAGAGAGGTCATTTTAGGTTCAATAAATTAGAAATTAGATAAATAGCATTCTAGGCAGATTTGTTTGTTTATACATCAATGTTATCGTCACTTATATTAGAATTTATAGTATGGAATTGTAACATACAAATCCTTTTTTTTTTTTCTTTTTTTTTTTAATGCTGAATATATTAGGGCCAATTAAGAAACTAGTCATTTTAGAGGTAAAATTTGAAGGATTTAACCCTAAAATGTCAAAATTAAGGAAATAGTCATTAAATACCTTAATGGACATAAATATCTATGATAATTACTTTAAAAAAAAAAACCGCCCAAATCAA
Source organism: Boehmeria nivea var. tenacissima (assembly GCA_018132145.1). NCBI lineage: Eukaryota > Viridiplantae > Streptophyta > Magnoliopsida > Rosales > Urticaceae > Boehmeria > Boehmeria nivea. Next base: position 13,201,488 of record CM030876.1, on the reverse strand, counting down.
ATAAAAAATCTCCGAAAATTCGGTTAATTCAACTTAAAAAAGCAAACCAAACCTACAATTACAAAAATTTCCATCAACTGTGATAAAATAAAAAATAAAAATGGCTAATTTCTTAAATTTTTAAAACTATGGCTAATCCCTAAAAAACTAGTTTGAAGTTTGGCCTTAAAAATCTCACATAATAATTAGAGATCTATTTAATTGCTATCATTTAGTCAAATAGGAAGTTATTTTTACACATTGTTTATTTACCAATAATCTGAACAAGAACAAATTCCATCTTTGAAGTGATGAAAGCGCTTGTTGTCTCTCACTATTATCTCCCTCTCAACAGCTTTTGATATGAACTTGGCAGCATTGTGACAATCCAAACAGATCCTAAGATTCTTGCAGACTCTTATCGTTGACCCCTTTCTCATCTTCAACAATCCGAAAGAAATCGCCAGCTTCTCACTATGACCTCTCAATCTCTCTATCTTCTCCTCTTCTTCTAGTTCATGAAGCACACAACTTGTATTTGGTCTATACCCAATCTTACCTATCTTCTCCTCTACTCTTTTCCACATGTCCTTAATCTCCCAAAACTCCGGCCACAAATTATCCCCAGCGACGAAGCTATAGACCTTTCCTTCGAGTTCAATCCAACTGCATCCGGCGTCTTTTTGTAGGCCAGTCTCCTTCATCTTTTGCCTCACTCTCTTTACATCGTCCCATTTTCCCGATGCAGCGTACAAATTTGACAACAACACATAGTTCTCTGCCTTTTCAGGCTCTAACTCTAGTAGCCTCTGGCTAATCTTCTCTCCCATTTGCAAATCTCCATGGCTCCGACATGAGCTGAGCAATGAGCTCCAGATTCTGCCGTCTGGCTCCTCAGGCATCTTGTTTACAAGCTTCAGAGCCTCCTCCAATTGGCCGGCTCTACCTAACATGTCCACTACACATGCATAGTGTTCTAATTTTGGTTCTATTCCGTAAGAGTACTGCATCATGTTGAGATAATTTAGCCCTTCTGCAACCAATCCAGCATGACTACATGCCATTAGGACTCCAATAAATGTAAACCTGTCAGGCTTCAGGCCCGATCGCTGCATATCTTCGAAGTGTTCTAAGGCCTTGTGTCCCTGCCCATTGAGTCCATATCCTGCAATAACAACATTCCATGATGCTGGGTCTTTCTCCTTTAAATTGTCAAAAACCATTTGAGCTTGTTCTATGCAGCCACTTTTTGCATACATGTCTAAGATAGAACAAGAAACAAATATGTCATCTATGAGGTTAGCTTTTAAGGCAAAGCAATGTAGTTCTTTTCCCAGTCGTAACACCGACAGTTGCGAACATGCCTCACACACACTCGTGACAGCAATCTCATGGGGTCGGACTCCATCGGAGACCATTTCGCGAAAGAGATAAAGAGCTTCATTAGGAAGTCCGAGCTGCAAGTAGCCAGCGAGCATTGTGTTCCAGCTGACTAAACTTTTGTCTTCCATTTTGCAGAATAACTCACGCGCAGATAATATCATGCCACAGTGAATGTATAGAGATATTAGAGAGATAGCAATAAATGAATCCGATTCTAGCCCTTTTCGTAGCACAAATCCATGGATCTGTTTTCCGTATTGCAGAAAGTTGAGATGGGCACAAGCTAAAAGAAGGCTACCAATGCTATACGAGTCAGGATCCTGGCCTGCATCTTTCATTCTCAAGTAGAAATCTAACGCCATCCTCGGATCACCATTTTGGGCTAAGCCACCGATTAGGGCGTTCCAAGAGCTCACCGTCTTGGTCTCTATACCACAAAAGACATTCTGAGCAGAACTCAGCGAACCACACTTTGCATAAGCTGCCACAAAAGCATTTGCTACCAATTCGTCATCATGAAACCCGTGCCTAAGCGAATAACCATGAATTTCCTTCACGCTCACCAGCTCATTCTCCTCCAAGCAAGCCGGTAACGCATTCAACATGGTGACCTCATTCACTCGCACGCTCTCGTCATCGATCTGCATTCTTCGCAGAAGATCAAACGTTTTACACACATCCCCTTCCCTAGAGAAACCTCCAATCATAGAATTCCACGAAACCACATTCTTCCTCTCGTTCCTGCCAAACAAAATCCCGCCTTCTGCTAAGCATCCACATTTCAAGTACATGTCCATCAACGCATTGCGCACCATCATCTCCTCGTCCAGCCCCAACTTCACCGCCAACCCGTGGATAACCATCCCCATACCCACATTCTCCTCCGCTGCACACACCGGCAACACAGTCACCACCGTAGCATCATCCGGCAACAAACCCTCCCCCAAAACCTCCCTCAACAACCCGTAACTCTCCCGAGCCAAACCCATCTCGGAAAACCCACGAATCATCGAGTTCCAAGAGACCAAGTTCCTCTCCGGCATTTCACCAAAAAGCCGGACCGCATCATCCAAAAACCCGCATTTCCCATACATCCCAACCAACGCATTGCCCACAAAAACATCACAAACCAACCCCATCTTCAGAGCCATCCCATGAACCACCTTCCCCAACCCGACGTCCAAAACCCCCGAACACGCCTTGAGCACGCAAGGCAGGGTGAAGAAATCGGGCCGAAAATCGGTCCCCGAAATCAGCTCAACGAACACCTCAATGGCATCACCATAGAGCTCATTCCTAGAATAAGCACTAACAAGCGCGTTCCACATGAACAGGTCGTTCCTCTCGAGCCCCTCGAAGACCCGGCGAGAGTCCGAGGCCGACCCACAAAGGGAATACATGGTGATGAGACGCGTGTTGAGGACAGAGTCGGTGCCGAGCTCGGAGGACGACCAGACCACGGCGTGGACTTGGCGTCCGACCTCGATGTCCTTGTCCCTCCCACACGCCTGCAATAGGACCCCGATGGCCTCCTTCGCCGCCGAGCGCGAGAGGCCGGCGAGGGCGTCGCCGCGGAGGAGGGACAGAGCGCCGGCGAGGTCTCCGCGGTCGCAGAGGTTGGTTAGGCGCTGGACGAGAGGCCATTGGCGGAGAGTGTGGGCGTGTGCTGTGAGGGGAGAGAGAGAGGCTTTGGAAGTGAGGCTGAGAGAGCGTTGTACGGTCAGGCGATGGGTGTTGGTGCACCAAAGTGGTGAACTCAGCGACGCCATTTTTGGGGAACACCGAACACACACAGACCACAGTGGGGAAAGTTTTGGACTTTGGAGGATCGTTATCTGCGAACACACTTTGTTTATGTTGTCGTTTGTCGTTTTGCATGGATTCGTTATCTGTAGGAATTGATTTTTTTTGGCAATTCACGTGTTTTAACGCTGGAACACAAATAAAAAGTTTAAAGACTACTTCAGTTAATTAAAAAAAAAAATTTTTTGAGGACTAAATTATCACCTGAATAAAAAGTTCAAGCATCAAATGAGCTATTTATTTTTTTTAAAAATCACACAATTCAAAATTACTACCTATCTAATTGATTCTTAATTTTATAAACTTCTGATTTGAAATCAATTTTTAAATGAACTTAATATTATTTTTAAATGCGGTGTTTCTCAAGTTTTTTTTTTTTTTTTTTGGAGTGAAACAATTTTGAGTCAGATTTATTTTTTTTTTAATATGTAAGACCTATTGAAAAAGTAAATCTAATAATTTAAAATTATTCCAAAAAAAAAAACTATTTGAGAAGCCATATTTTAAATGGGATCTACTATTTTTTTCTAGCAATACTTTAATGCATAGGATAGTTTCTAGGTATTTGGTCATTGGTCTATCTTCTTTAAAGAAATTACAACGTTTTTGAAAATAAGCTATTAATATAGAATGGCATAAAAACGTATAAAAAGAGCAATGCTACATATACTAATATTTTTAGGGTTATCTATACAAATGCCCCCCAATGTTGTGCTATTATTGCAGTTTGCACCCTAATGTTTAAAAACTGTCATTTTTGCCCCCTAAAGTATTAAAAACTTATAGATTTGCCCCCTCTGTCATAATCTGTAACAAAAATGGGTTAAATTAATTACGTAATATTAATCTGTTGGTGCCTGTACAATTTTTTGAGGGTATGAATACAAAATTTTAAAAGATCGAGGTGCATTTTGAGAAGAAAAGACGACATAAGGGGGTGTTTGTGAAAATAAATATAGAATTAATTACTATAATTTTCTTAATTTGAAAGCAGTTGATCTTTAAAAATTGTACAGGTGCCAACAGAATAATATTATGCTATTAATTTAATCTATTTTTTTCACAAATTGTAACAGAGGGGGCATATCTATAAGTTTTTAATACTTTAGGGGGCAAGAATGATAGTTTTTAAACATTAGGGTGCAAACTGCAACAATAGCACAACATTAGGGGGTGTTTATGTAGATAACCCATATTTTTAATACAAACTCATGTGTCATATTATCATTGGTCAGTGTTTATCACCTTGATAAAAAGATTTGATATTTAGCCAATTAAAACATTACACGTCAATTGTCACATAGATTGGTATTAAAAAATTGGTAAAAGAGTTGGTATGTCTAGCCTTTTCTTTAAGAAAATAAATAATTTCTTAATTAGTTGAAATTATGATTATTTTTTAAAAACATCATTTGGAAATGATTATTTGCTTAATTATCTCTAGTTTAGTTTTTTTTCTTCTTTTTCTCACACTTTTTTCTTTGGATAAAAATGGTGAGCTCAGGTTTATTATTCTAAATCTTAAAGACTAAACAAACAGGATTTGGACTAAAATCATCATAAACAATGCTGTCAACCTATTGTCCCTCATGCCAAACACACCTTAGAGAAGGCCAAGTCTCGACCACAACTTTTCTTTGTTATGTTTTCTTTTTTGAGTGTAGACATTTGCCGTCTAGATTAAAAGTCTCTTTGGCGTAAATAGTAGGACATGAGAACAGTATTTAACGTGTTGTTTTCCTAATCTTTATTGTCTGTCACCCACAAGAAATTGACGCTTTTGTTTTTATCCAAAAAAAATAAAATTAAATAAAATAATAATGATAATAATACTATTCCAAGGCAAAGGCACTAGCGTTCACACCAGACCTTGTGACAAATTGTTCATGTCTGAGTCCGACTGTGTCTCTCTTATGTGATGTTGAACTAAAGAAGATGACTGGAAAGTTCCAAAAATTTGCTCCAACAATGCTCTGATAAGAAAAGGACTTGTTTGAGACCGTGATTTTTGCCTTGTGTGATATTGGAACTGCCCAGTTGTCAAAAGCACATCTTTTTTTGTACGTTTCAACCTCTCTCTCTCTCTCTCTCTGACCAGAATTCTTTATACTGAAAATAGATTGAAGTGTAGATTCACTAGAAACCATGTCCTGGTTATTTCATCTTCTTTTTGTTATTTATAGTGTCCTCTTTGCAAGAGGCTTAGCTATAATCACAGATAATATTCCTTCACTTCCCAGTACAAGTTACACATATTATCTGAATTCAGGCCTGTCATCAACATGGTACAACAACAACTCTGTCATCATGGATGGTTGGAAGATGAGAGTTGTTCTCTTGATACAAGAGTACAACCGGAACATCGGATTCTACTGCGGATTCTACTCCGCCGGGGACAGCGAGTTCTACTCGCTCTCTATCGTCGCTGTCGGAGGAGGAGGAGGAGGAAGCCACGACGTGGTCTGGTCGACCAAGGGAGATTATTTTGTGAGAGAGGGCGCGTCGCTGCAGCTGGAAAGAGACACCGGACTAGTGCTGCGGGAAAATTATGGGAGCGCAGTTTGGTCGACAGGTTTTAAACCCGACAAGCCTGCGGTGGGAATGAACTTGACTGAGTCAGGGAATTTGGTTGTCTTTGGGGTTGAGGGAATTGTGCTTTGGCAATCTTTTGATTATCCTTTGGACACATTGCTGATCGGGCAGAGGCTTTACAAGGGTCAAAACCTTGTCCCTAACCCAAGTTATCTTCCAAGCACAATGAGAGATGTTAGTCCTTTTTCTGCTACATTGGTATCAGCTGCAAATTTTTCTGCTTTTTTCAACACTAGTGATAGACATCGTCTTATGTATTATGAGCTGGGACTGGACCGAAATGCGAGGAATCGATTCGGACTGCAATATGCGGAGGTTGAAGGTAGGGGATTTGTTGAGAACTTGGGGACATCTAATGCTTCGTATCCTCTTGAATACATTGTGTTTGTGAAACTAGGAGCAGACGGGCGTCTGAAGATGTACTTGTATGGTTCAGAAGGTTCCGTTCCCAATGTCAATGATTTGGTTACTCAGCAATGTCAGGCTTCACCAAACCGCTACCTTCTTACAGAAGTAGGCGATGTTTCTTACTCCGAAAACAACAATGCAGTTCCTGCAGTTTCCTCCGTTAGGACTTTGAACGACTGCAAAAAGGCTTGCGCTCAGAGCTGTTTGTGCAGCGTGGTTGTATTCAGGTACGAGAATGATGATTCTGATGGGAAATGCTACATGCCGTCTGAAATCTATTTGAATGACAGTAAAATAGCAGATCAGAGAAAATTGCGTGCCTTTGTCAAGGTACTAAATCCAGATGGGGCATCATCGAGCTCTTCGCCATCGTCGTCTTGGGCTACAAGGCATATAAAGGCATTAGCAGGAGTTCTCTCAGGCGGCGGTGTTGCCATCGTTTTTGTAATTTACATATGCGTTGTGATTTTTCGAAAGAATCAAAAGGACGAGGACAGAGACGAAAACCTGAAGCAAGTTCCTGGAATGCCCTTGAGGTTTTCGTATCAGATCTTGCAGACTGCGACCGACAATTTCAAGGAAACGCTTGGCAGCGGAGGTTTTGGATCTGTGTTCAAAGGCGTGCTACCAGATGGCACGAGAATTGCAGTGAAGCGGTTGGATAAATTGGGCCAAGGGATGAGAGAGTTCTTAGCAGAAGTTGAGACAATTGGCAGCCTTCACCACTTTAATCTTGTGAGGTTGGTTGGATTTTGTGCGGAAAAATCATGTAGGCTTTTAGTCTATGAATACTTGTGTAATGGGTCTTTAGACAATTGGATTTTCACTGGAGATAATGCTTGTTGTTTGGATTGGCAAACTAGAAAGAAGATCATACTTGATATAGCCAAAGGGCTTACTTACCTTCATGAGGAATGTCGACAGAAGATTATACATCTAGACATAAAACCGCACAACATTCTCTTGGACGAGAATTTCAATGCCAAAGTTTCTGATTTCGGATTGTCGACGCTAATTGACAGAGACGAGAGCCAAGTTCTGACCAATATGAGAGGAACACCAGGATATCTTGCACCAGAGTGGAAAGAGCTAAGAGTGACTGTAAAAGTTGATGTGTATAGCTTTGGAATTGTTCTTCTCGAAATTGTTTGCAAAAGAAAAAATGTGGAAAGCTCGCGAACGGAGTCAAGCTTTCATCTGCTTAAGATGTTGCAGAAGAAGGCCCAAGAGGACCGACTCGTTGACATTGTGGAGAACGTGGATGAAGACATGGAAAACAATATGGAAGAAGTGTTGAGGATGATAAGGATCGGAGCTTGGTGCTTGCAGGACGATCCCGAAAAAAGGCCCTCGATGTCGACGGTGGTTAAGGTCTTGGAAGGAGTTATGGAAGTCGCTGCGGACATCAGCTATAAGTTCTCTCATGCAATGGCCACTGTCTCTGTTGCAAATGACCACAACACTATGGCACCACAGGCTTCCATTCTTTCTGCTCCAAGATGATAAAATGCTGGTCTAGGAGGTAAATCACATGGGCATTTTTTTTTCCCTATTCTTTCTAAATTTGTGATTCTGTAGTCATTCTATGTAAGAACTCATCTGAAGAAAAAAAAACACTGTTTGTAATGCTAGTCCATTTCACCACTTTAGAAATGGCAGTCAATTCTTTTTGGGCATTATCAGTGCAAGAAAGGCCAACCAAATCGATCTTGTATTAAGAAATTACGTACTCGATGAAGGTTCGAGTTGTAGCGATCTGTTCCACAACCTCGGCGTCTTTTCTTACTTTTACTTTACATTTTTGGCATCAAGGCTGCTTTGGAATTTAGATAGAATGCATTTATGACACTCTTGTTTCACTTGCTTGTTTGATGTGGTTTTGTTTGACAATGATTTCTGGTTCTTTCACGTTTGAGTCGTCCTTGGCTCGAGCCCTCCGAGCTTATTAGGCAGTGTTCTCGGCCATCCGACATTCACTGGGATATCAAAGATAAGAATTGTATGGCGTTTAATAGGTGCAGATATAAGCCCTGTTCTTTTTATTATTGTTATTATTATTTAGTTTTTGTATAGAAACTGTATTGCTTTGGTTTCCTCTTGTGCTTTAGCTTCAGATTTGTCACTTAAATTGATAGATCATTTTTTAATTACTCCTCTGTTATTATCTTTTTAGTGCTATGTGGTCTCGGTTGATATTTCATCACTTCTAAATTGTCTCGTACCTTTATTAAATTTATTAACTTTTATAGTCAAATAGTTTTTGTTCAAATGTGATCATTGATTGAAATAAAATCATGAACTTGTACCTAAAGAAATGCAGTTTTAATTGGAGAGAAGAGCAATATTTATATAAAGAAACTAAATTAGAAACTTTAAATAATCTCAATACTTGGAAATGAGTTTATGCATGGAAAATATCTCTCTATAAAGCCTACAAAATTAACCAATGCTTCAACCAACTCGAGTGTGTAATTGCTATGAATTTTGAGCTTCTAATGATAAATGCTTCACACGGTAATACTGAACTGTGATGGTCTCACCAGAATTAGATCTACCAGCATTTGCTTAAAAAGGATAAAAATAAATTTAAAAATTGGTCAATTTTTTTTCTGTTTAAAATGTAATTAAAGTAAGGGTTAGTTAGGTAAATAGTCATTTTGGGTTGTGTGTTTTCAAAAAATTATCACAGTTTGAAAAAATTTAAAAATTAGCCATAACACACTGTAAGAAATTTCTTTTTGACACGTGTCAGAAATTTCTGAAAGGATTAGTTTTTAAATTTTTTGAAACTGTGACTATTTTTAAAAAAAAAAATTTTGTAAACAGGAGCTATTTTCTTAAAATTCCCTTAAAGGGTAATTGGACGTTCAATTTTTTTTTTTTTTTTCCCTTTCTTTTGGCGTGTAATCGAAAGAAAAGTCCAAGTCTTGACCATCACATCTTGAGTCTTGACTTAGAAAAGTCCAAGTCATTGATCACCTCCTTTTCTTTGGCTTCTTTATTGGGTTGGCAATCAGAGGCTGAGTTGATTGAAAAAATGCCATTCCTAACCCAACAAAAAAAAAAAAAAAAAAACCATGACAGGCCTATAGATCATTTCCACTTGTGTAAAACGTAAAAGCAAAAGTAGCAGCTATCATCATGGCCTGCTTATTCAATAATGCCTTGTCTATTATCTGTTGTTTAAGTGTTGTTTTTGCCAAAATCTCAGCCTCAACGAGCACTAATTCTTCATCTGCAAGAACCAGCTACACGTACTATGTTGACTCATACATTCCATCAACATGGTACACAAACAGGTCATTGATCATGAATGGCTGGAAAATGAAGGTGATCCTCTCCACCAAGGGCTTCTACTGCGGCTTGTACTGCTCCGGGAGCTGCAGCTCCTACCTCTTCTCGGTCGTCGCGGTGGGAGGGGGCGGCCACAACCCGGTTTGGTCGGCCGACACGGCTCGCTCTCTGGGAGAGACCTCGTCGGTGCAGCTGTCGAGCGAACTAGGATTGGTGCTGCGCGATTCGGATGGGGTCACGGTGTGGTCTTCGCAGCTCAACGCAACCGCCAAGCCTGTGGTGGCGGGAATGAACCTTACTGAGCAAGGCAATTTGGTTCTCTTCGACAGGCAAAGCGTCGTGGTTTGGCAGTCTTTTGATCACCCTGTCGACGCGTTGGTGGTCGGGCAGAGGCTGTACAAAGGCCGGAGGCTTGTCCCGAGCTCTTTCGAGACCTCGTGGAGGGAGAGCCCGTTTTCCGCTACGTTGGCAGCTAGGGGTTATTTATCGGCGTTCTTCGGTACTAGTGATGGTAGGTCTCTGATTTACTATCAGTTAGCACTCGACAAGAACTCGAGAAACGGGTCTGGATTGCAATATGCAGAGGCCGGACAAAAGGAGTTTGTTGTGAACATGGGAAGATACAGCGCGTTGTATCCTCGCAAATACGTTGAGTATGTGAAACTCGGCGCTGATGGGCGTTTGAGGACTTATTGGCACAATGTGGAAGGATCTACCTCCGGTTCCGCTGATGTTTTCGCCAAAGAGTGCTTAAATTCGACAAATGAGTACCTTCTGGCAGAAGTAAATGGTATTTCTTACTCTAATACAGGCAATGGAAGCGCACCGATCTTGTCAAACGTGACGGTAAATGGATGCAAAGAAGCTTGCCTGAAGAATTGCTCTTGCACTGTGGTTTTTTTCAGTTATGGAAGTGATTCTTCCAATGGAAATTGTTATATGCCATCTGAGATATTTTCATCTGGAGGCAATGCGACGAAGCAAACTAATTCGGTTATGTTTGCTAGGGAACTGGATCCGAAATACGTGGCAACTAGTCCTGCGCCGGCAGGACGAGACATGCCAAAGGTACTTCCACCAACTCTACCTTCGAGGCATCGTAAGAATGTAGCAGCAATAGTATCGGCCTCTGCTGCTGGGGGCTTCATCACAGTTGTTCTGATTTTGGCATGCCTCATGATGTCGAGGAAGAATCGAGATGAGGACAGAGATGAGAATCTGAAGCAAGTTCCTGGAATGCCCTTGAAGTTTTCGCACGAGGTCTTGCAGATCGCGACGAAGAATTTCAAGGATACGCTTGGGAGCGGAGGCTTTGGATCTGTGTTTAAAGGAGTGCTTGAAGATGGCACGAAAATCGCGGTGAAGCGTTTGGATAAATTGAGCCAAGGCATGAGGGAGTTCTTGGCAGAAGTTGAGACAATTGGAAGCCTTCACCACTTTAATCTTGTGAGGTTGGTTGGATTTTGTGCTGAAAAATCATGTAGGCTTTTAGTTTATGAATACTTAAGTAATGGGTCTTTAGACTATTGGATTTTCAATAGAGACCAAGCACATCATTTAGATTGGAATACGAGAAAGAAAATCATACTTGACATAGCCAAAGGGCTGACTTATCTTCATGAAGATTGTCGACAGAAGATAATACATCTCGATATAAAACCGCACAACATTCTCTTAGACGAGAATTTCAACGCCAAAGTTTCTGATTTCGGATTGTCGACGCTGATTGACAGAGACGAGAGCCAAGTCCTGACCAATATGAGAGGAACACCAGGATATCTTGCACCAGAGTGGAAAGAGCTAAGAGTGACTGTAAAAGTTGATGTGTATAGCTTCGGGATTGTCCTTCTCGAAATTGTTTGCAGAAGGAAAAATGTGGAAAGCTCGCGATCTGAGTCGAGCTTTCATCTGCTTCAGATGCTGCAGAAGAAGGCCCAAGAGGACCGACTTGTTGACATTGTGGAGGAATTGGATGAGGACATGGAAAAGAATAGGGAAGAAGTGGCGAGGATGATAAGGATCGGAGCTTGGTGCTTGCAGGACGATCCTGAAAAAAGGCCTTCGATGTCGACGGTGGTTAAGGTCTTGGAAGGAGTTATGGAAGTCGATGCGGACATCAGCTATAAGTTCTCTCATGCAATTGCCTCTGTCCCTGTTGTGAATGACCACTTCACTATGGCTCCACAGGCTTCCATTCTTTCCGCCCCAAGATGATCAAATGTAATGGTTAAACAGGTCAATGAGAGGATTTTATTCTTCTTTTTCTTTTGTTCTGTTTTTATTTATTTTTTTATTTTTTATTTTTTTTTTGGGCTTCCAGATCTGTGATTCTGCATTTGTTTATTTAAGAATTAGTTCAATTTGTGACAATCAGAGAATTTCTTGTGTGAATTTCAAGCTCAAGATAAAGCAATCATCAATTGTAATAAACTAAATTCCATTGCTTAATTGTCTAAAGGAACCCAGTTTACACTTTACAGTGAATTTCATGTCGTCAAGTTGTGAATTAAGTTTCAGATATTAATATGATTGAGTTCTGCTCTGTCAATTTCAAAAATATTTTGGACAAGAAAAAGAAGAATTTAGTCAACAAAACCTTTGAAAGCTTATCAACTTTGTGATATATCTATTTGATTGAACTTCAATCAGAATAACATTCTCTGTTCTCACTGGAAACTCCATGTTAGTGACATCTCTTTGACCTCAAGTCCTGAACCAAAGTACCAATACCTATTTTTTATACTTTTTTTCATCAGAAACTAAAACTCTCATTTATGAACAAAAGAGAGACAACTGGGACTAGGTATGGGAAAATCTCTATACTCTATACTAAGCTTTCTATACATGAAAGATCTCTCAGCCCTATTCCCGTATCAAGATCCGCAAGAAGAGAAACTAATTATTGCATCCAATGTAATGAAATACTTCATACGGAGCTCTCAGAACCTTCTGGTGACGACGGCAATGAAACGGACTCTTCAGCAAGAGATTTAAGCATGCTTATCACTTGATATGTGTCGTCCAAATAGAATCTCGCCTTGCTCGGCTTTTGTCCAACCGTGCAAGCAAAAACTGAAGTATTCGCTGAAAGAATGCTGCTCAATGTCACATTACCGAATATTTCAAACATGTCCTCGTCGGATCTATCATCGCCGATACATAACACGAAATCAGCCTGTTTCCCATTTTCGGCCATTGATGCGAAGATCTTTTCTGCTACAAGCCCCTTACTAACTCCCTGAAAAAAGGAAAAATGTAACCAACTCATTTCTTTTAAAAAAATAGCTGCTTGAAGATTTATTTTGCAAACTTATATTCAGAGAGAAATAGATACAAGCTATAACACAGGTATTAATGGGAAATGATAGTAAAGAATATGTAGCAAGAATGTTCTTTTTGACAAAAAAAAAACACTATGAATCACTTTATTTGGAATTCAGAAATTGGGTCAGATGTTGCACACCTGAGGTTTAACTTCAACGATGAATTGACCCCTCTTTACAGCAACAGGTTCGTTTGCTAGAACGCTCTCAAGATGATCTAACATCTCCTTTGCCTGAGAAGAACCAAACGTTGTATCTGCCTGCCGATATTTCCAAACCAAAGCACTCTCTTTCGCTTCGATGGAGGAGCCATCGGTGGCCTCAGTATACTGCTTCATTACAGGTTCGGCGATATTCATCCAACTAAAATCCAAGCCTTGACCACAGACTTCCCATTCCTCTTTCTCAGGCCACCTAAAACATTGCATAACGGATGTTAGAAAATATAAAATGGAAAAGAAAGAAAATCCTCTAAAATATTTGTGAATGGAAGTTTAGAAACAACAAAAGAAAATCAATTATAATTTGAAAGATACCAATCAATATATAAACACTCTCTCTCTAAACCAGTCCCTCTGATTAATCACTTAATCGAACAAGTTAACCATATCTTAAAACTAATATTACAAATAGAAAGCCAGCAGAGAGAGAGAGAGAGAGAGAGAGAGAGAGAGAGAGAGAGAGAGAGAGAGAGAGAGAGAGAGAGAGAGAGAGAGAGAGAGAGAGCTCACCTTAAGAAGTATCCATGTTCGGCCGCAATTCCAAGCTTCTGGCACGGAGAAAACCACTTGTTTAAACTCTCTCTCCCTCTGCCGCTGACGATGAAAACTGTGTTTTTCTCGTCGGAACACAGCGTGTTGAGAATTGAAATAACCTCCTCACTTGGGGTCTTGTCCATGGAGTTTTGAGGCATTACAGTGCCATCATAGTCTAATAGAATGGCTCTGTTTTTGGCCTTGATGTAAGCCAATACAATATCATCTACCGAGAGCTTTCTAAAATTAGGATCAAGTGCCACAACTCGGAACCCGAAGCTAAAACCAATTGCCCAACATATTCTCTTAAAATGGTCTGCGCAAGTTCTTTCCATGTCTTGCAAGAAACTGCGCGACCAATAAGCCACGTCGTGGGTGCTAACGTAACGGTAATGCTTCTCGTGCCGTAGCTCTTGCTCTGAGTCGCTAATTGAAAGAGCCTTGTTCAAGGCCTCAGCAGTTGTTTCGACGTTCCACGGGTTCACACGGATTGCCCCACTGAGGGACGGAGAACACCCGACAAATTCTGAGACCACTAGCATGCTCTTCTTTGGGCCACTGAAATCCGAGCACGAATCAGCTAATCCATGTCTACAAACAATATATTCATATGGAACAAGGTTCATTCCATCTCTCACAGCAGTCACTACGACACAATCAGCAATGTTGAAGTACGAAACTCGTTCTTTGACTGAAATTGCTCTGTCAATCAACACTACTGGCTTATAGCCCGGTAGTCTAAATTCTTTGTCGATTCTATGGTAGTTTTCTTGTACTTCTTTCCACGTTTCCTTTACACTTATGCCTTTACCTCTGGCCGGATTCAGAACCTGAACCAGTACTGCCCTTCCCCGCCACTTCGGGTGCTGCTTGAGCATCTGTTCCATAGCAAGAAGTTTCAGATTTATACCTTTAAAAATATCTGTATCATCGATACCAAATAACACCAGTTTTCCTTCGAATTGCTGTTTAAGCTCCCTTAGACTACTTTCCTCATCCGCCATCCTCATAACCGACTGTATACGACCCATATGAACCCCGACCGGCATAATCTTGATGCCAATTGTCCTTCCATAGTACTCCAACCCTAAGTAGCCCCGCTTCGACTGGTAATCCAAGCCCAACATCCGGCTGCAACATGAAAGAAAATGACGCGCGTAATCGAAGGTGTGGAATCCTATAATATCCGAGTTGAGCAAGGCCTGGAGTATTTCTTCACTAACAGGAAGTGCCCGGTAGATTTCGGACGAAGGGAACGGGCTGTGAAGGAAAAACCCCATCCTCACTCGGAGAAAGCGCCTCCTCAAAATGTTCGGTAGAACCATCAAGTGGTAATCATGGATCCAGATGAAATCATCTTCGGGGTTCAAAACCTCGACGATTCTCTGGTAAAACAACTTGTTGGCCGAAACATAAGCTTCCCACATGGACCGGTCGAACCTGCCTCCGTGATCAGCCGAGTACGGCAACATGTAATGAAATAGCGGCCACAACTGCCTCTTGCAAAATCCGTCGTAGAATTTCTCCAAAAGATTCGGGGGAATAAAAGTGGGGACACATTTAAATTCATCCAAAAGCCTCTGTGACACGGCGTCTTGTTCCTCAGGATCCACATGAACCTTCAACGAGCCGACATAAAGAACCTCCATATCTTCGGGAAACCCATCTTTAAGCTGCAAAAGTAAGGAATCCTCATTGAAACTGAAATCCCACCCGGTGCCATCGTCTCTTCTCTCTGCCTTCACGGGAAGCTGATTTGCCACAATGATGATCCGATCGGATTGAACAGACGACACAGAACCCGAAGAAACACTCTGAGATTGATCACCATCGAGCTCTTGTACACTCCCAGGAACCGACATTACCCGCGAAAGCCCTCTTCTTGCTGTGCTGCTGAGTGCCGGGAAATTCCCCGAAACCAAATCTTGAAGATTTGCATATGATTTTGACATCATTTTTCCTTCAAATCTACAAACAGATAGAGATTTTCAAATAAGCTTGATTGAAAATCAGAAACTGCAATATACCCAAAAAAAAAAAAGGGAAAACAACAACCAAACGAACAAACAATTACAACAGTAAAGTGAGAGAAACGCATGGCTTGATAAGATACATTGTTTTGAACCAAGAAAGTCTCTGATATAGATTAAATAGAATATATTACATACTCTAATCTTACAGAATGGAAAAGCCCAAGATTCTTTTCTCTTTCCAGACGCATTCCATTATAAATTCTGCCCAAAACACCAAATTTCCAAACGCAAGCAAACCAAAACCATTTCCAACGCATTACACTCAGAGATCAAATCACAAGTCAAAGAACACTCACATTACACAACACCGATCAAAATCAAAAACAGAGCAAAACATCAAAATCAAAATCATATAAAGAAATGTCACCGCGAAAATTAATCAAACACAAACGATAACTTAGAAGAACTACAAAACGCACCCAGATCCTGATAAACAAGAAACCAAAGAAAAAAAAAGAAGATTTTTGAAGAACCTTAATCTTGTAAAACGACGATCATCACGAGCCAAGAGCTGAGTCAGTAAATGTCGATGAAATCGAAACGAACTCTCTGCGTTGCTCGTCCAAACTGGTCGCTTTATAGCATTTGCTCTTCATTCATGTCATCATCATTATTCTATACAAAGAAAGTTAGAAAAAAAAAAAATAAAATCTAGGGTTTTATTTATTTTTTGGGCAGACGAAATATGATCTTACATACATATACATATATATATATATATACATATATGTAATGATTCAGGAAAATCCGGGTCTATGGACAATTAGGTGAAATTGGAATATAATACTATATTATTCTCATTTTGCCTTGCATGTAAACGTGGAAGGAAATCCACGAGATCGGATAACGTAACAGGTCGTTGACCTGTCTCGTCAGCTTGGCCAATGAGAATCGAGATTTTTTCGCTGAAAGGTTGGGGCGAGCCAATAGGGGAGGTGTGGGTCCCGCGGGTGAGGGAGTCGGAGCTCGGCTGTGACGGTGAGTCTGGCACAAACGCTTTTATATTGGAATGGATAAGGTTTGGCCAGGAGCGCCAGCTGGCGTCACGCGGTGATCGGACACGCGCTCTCCACGTGAGCGATGAGATGGCGACACGTAGGAGACAGGACTCAGTGGGACCCACAAAAAGAGAGAGACAGAGAGAGCTATACGGACAGGTCGATGAGGAGGCCGAGTCAGTTGCGGCCGGGGATTGCCAGGCTGGCTTTGTCGGGCTGGGCTGGTCCGCGTGATCCGCACGTGCCGCGAAAGTGCTTATTTAAATTCGCGTTGACTTTTGGAGACCGACACGTGACGTGACGTCACTGAGGTCTCGGTGTCGATGCAAGTTTGGGTAATTCTAGGATTAATTAATCTTCCACTTTTATTGCAAACAGATTTTTAATAGGAATGTTTTTTTTTTTTTTTTGGTGGGGTAAATCTTGCTGATAACATTATCTTGAGCAATAGTTATTGTCGAGAGAATGAACTAACGTTACTTTATTACAAATAGATTGTTTGCCTGTTCAAATAAGCCTCGTTTATAAATGTTTATAAAATTGGTGTCAATCGCCCAAAGATCTACGACTTGCAGAAAGAAAACTCCAATGGTCAAAGTCAATGGACTAATGCAATATCACAATGAGACTAAAGGATGATATATATATATATATATATATATATATAACTAGATTGATTAGATTATCCTTTATTTTGTTTATTTTTTAAGGGAATTCTCCTCTATACAATGAGGTCAATTATTTCCTTTTACAAAGGGTGCTGTGAGTTTATTAGGAGGTTTCCCTGTTTTAGTGTTTAGTATTTTCCCTTTTTTTCTTTTTGGGTATGGTAAGTACCAACTGGTACTTTGCTTATTTCAGTATTAGGAGGGTTTTTCCTTTAAATAATAATAATAATATATGATAATAATGTGTTAGGAAGTTTCCCAATTGTTACCAATGTTAATGTTAAATGCCCATCATTTAACTTTTCTAGCTGCTCTCCAATTTCTATGGCCACAAGGCTTACGAAATAATCTTTATAAGATAAAATTAGAAAAATATCCCATACCTATTTTTATTTTATTTTTTAGAGAGATGAATGATTGTGTGTCCTAAGGAGGATACTCATACAACCATGACTTATCACCAATAAAAGTTACCGACTCCTGAGCTAGCGTGTAGGCTACTTCGTTTTTCGAACGAGAAATGAAGTGACACGAACCACCACTAAGCTCTAAAAACAAAGACTTAATGTCTGAAACTACAAAGTCTATAACAGAGATTGGCATTGCATCATTAATCGCTTTCGATACCATTAGTGAAATCTGTCTCAACACGTTCTACCCTTAATCCATTGGCCAACACGAAACATATCCTTTCTCTTACCGCCATGGGTTCAGCTACTAGCGAAGTGAACAACACTGCAATCAACCTTGTAAAAGCCGCAATCACATTACCCGTATGGTCTCGTAGGACAGCACCAATACCAATAGAGTTGAAGCTACTAAAACAGGTGGTGTCCACATTCAATTTGTATCCCAGAGAAGGCGAGAGCCAATGAGGCGAAGGTTGAACGACCGGCAAGCTTAGACATTCTGGGCCCTTTGAGCGGCTTGAAATTCAACCAACCACTCATTAGTTGAAGATGGTAAGTTTCCCAAGCCGAGCCCTCTATTACCATGAGAGAAAGTCTAACATCAGATGCGTTTGATTGATCACAACCGTTCATCTCTGTAGGACCCACTGTGGTACCGACTTTATGGACGGCTGGGATCCATCAGACGCATCTGATGGTAGCAGTCCTCTTATCATGAACCTGGGAGAAATTTTAATTGAGTATTTAAATAGGTTACTTCACTTATATAATTTTTAAGCCTAATCTAGTCAAGACAAAAATTTACCATATAGAATTTACTGAACAGAGAAAATTTTTTAGTGAATTGTAAAAATAAACCAAATTTGAATGGATTTTTTAAAATAAAACATGTTCGAGTCTTTTTTTATTTTTACGAATTTCTTTTTTTTTTATAATCATAATTTTACTTACTTTTTTTTTTTGTTGAATCATAAATTTACTTTGGATTTGAATGGTTATATATTTCAAAGCAAATGCCGTGGTCTCCCAGGCTCGTGAATAATATTTTTCTATAAATCTTGATAATTGGCAAAAGCACACGTATTTTCTTTATTATTATTATTATTATTTGTTGCTCTCTTTGTCCATGATTGACTTCTCGAGCAAACGAAAGGGAAAAGGGTCTGAAAGCGAAAAGGGTTGATTGAGTACCATGAAAATGAATGTGGGTAGGAACGAAAACGCGCGTTCGAACCGCACCTTTTTTTTTTTTTTTTTTTTAAGTTTTCTTTTGCACACAAGGACTACTTCTTTAAGGTTTTTTTTTTTTTTTTTTTCAAAATTTCAGGGATTGTTTTACAAAATTTCAAAGAGATTTTTTGCAATTTTTTAATGAGATTATTGAGTAAATAGTTATTTTTTAAATGGTGTTTAAGAAAATAACCAATGCTTTCATTAATTAAGGAAATAATTATTTTCTCAACTACATGATGGTGTTATGTTACCTTTATGCTATTAGCTTTTTAAGGGGCTAATGACTAATTTCTTAATTTTTTAAAACGTTAGCTATTTTCTTAAAACATAGATTAAAAATGGCTAAAATCAAATAGACCAATTCTTTTATTTATTATTACTATAGTTTCTTAGCATAGTGCTTTTTTCATTTTAATATGTTTTTTTAGTTCTTTTAATTTATGCATGCTCAACAAATTTAATCAACAGTATGTGCTTTTATAGAGGGAAATACACAACACACACGCCAACCCCCCCACCCCCCCCCCCCCCCCCCCCCCCCCCTCTTTTTTTTTTCTTTTCATTTTTTTTTTTTTTGCACATAAGCGAAACCACCCCCCCTCCCCCCCCCCCCCCCCCCCCCCCTTTTTTTTTTCTTTTCGATATATTTTTTTTTTTGCACATAAGGGTTTTTGCACATAAGGGCTTTTTAGGGGTTTTTTTTCCTCTCTCTTTTTGCAATTTTTCAAGGATTTTTTGAGCAAATTTTCAAGTATTGTTTTGCAATTTTTATTCTATCTCATTCTTTTTATTTTATTTTTTATTTCAATCGCTTAAACCGTCATTTTTTTTTTACAATGACGATCTCGAAATTTTCTTTTCTAATACATATATTTATTTATTGAAATCTTAACAAAAACATCTTTTGTTAACATATTTTATCTTTTTGTTGCATGTCAATGTAGTGAATATTTCTTTTATGCTTTTTTTTTTTGGTATAATGCTTTTTTTTTTCATTTTTATATGTTCTTTTTTTTATTAGCTCTTATAATTTTTTAGGCTCAATATGAAATGCTTTACAAATTTAGACAACAAGTCAACAATACATGATTTTATAAAGAGAAATCTTAATAAAATATTTTAATATATAGATTTATATTATAAATAGATGAATTCAACAAAATAATTTATACTAGTGGCACAAATAAAAACTAGGGTGAAGTATGCAAATATCAATAATTTATATAACAATAAAAATAAATATCTAAACTTTTGAAGTAATTGAGTTTATAGTCAATTTGTGAATTACTTGCACATGCTTTTGGTAACTAGTGAATTACCATCACTTACCACTGTGTAAGTAATTGAATCATTTAGATAGTTGGTTACATTTTTCAAAAAATTAGGTAATAACTTACATTAAGTTTTAAAATTGGGTATTCACTATAATTTCTCTGAAAACTGGTTGATACAAAAAAAATAATATCCTAGAATTACCGGCAATTCTCTAATAGGGAAAGTTGTGGTGGGAAACAATTTTTAAACCGTTAGATTTATTTTTTTAATAATTTTTTTAATTGAAAAGACAAATCTAACGGTTTAGAAACTGTTTCCCACCACAACTTTCGCCACCAAAGAATTACCGTAGAATTACTCACTTAAAAAGGAAAAAGAAAAAGAAAAAAAAATTCTAAAAATAAAGGCGTTCTACATTCAGATGCGATGCGTCTGTGTCTGGATCGTCCATCACATAAATTTTATTGTGGGTCCCCCGTGAGCTTGTCGTGATTGACGACCCAGATCGAGCAGACCTATACGAGACGACGGTAGAGAAATCCTGAAAATAACCACCCAAAAGAAAAAGGTGGTGAAACACGTCGTATCTTGGGACTAGGCCTTTAAAGCGCCTACAATCCAGCTAACTCATTTAACAGTCCCTACCATTTCTCCTTTTCAAAACCTTCCCAAAACCGAAATCAAAAGTGAATTGAAACTTCTTGAAAACAGAACCCAAAAATAAAAATAAATAAGTAAAAAAAAAAAACCCCAAAGCAAACCCACCCACTGTACAACACATCTCTCTCTTTGCTCTCTCTCTTTTTTATTTATCGACCCACCACAAAAAACAAAAAAAAAAAAGCACGCAAGCCAATAGCTTTGTTCTTTGCGTAACAGTTCGGACCAAACATGGCTGGGTACAAAGCCGAGGACGAGTACGATTACCTCTTCAAGCTGGTTCTGATCGGCGATTCGGGTGTCGGAAAATCCAACTTGCTTTCGAGGTTTACGAGGAACGAGTTCAATCTCGAGTCAAAGTCCACTATTGGGGTCGAGTTCGCCACCAAGAGCTTGAATGTTGATGGCAAAGTCATCAAGGCCCAGATTTGGGACACCGCTGGACAAGAAAGGTCAGGTTTATTACTATTATTTTTCTCTTTTTTGGGAATTTCATATCATACCCATATTTTGGATTTTGGGTTTTTTTCTGATGTGGGTTTTGTTTGTTCTGTATCTGATGATCATGGGTGCTTTTTTTTTTTGGTCGGAAATGGTGTAGATGATATGGGTTTTTGATAGTTGTTTGTTTAGGCGAGGGTTTTGTGAGATGGAATTTTTTTTTGGTTGGCAGGGAAATGGTCAAACATTATGTATTTTTCCTATCAATGATTAGAAAAAAGATTGATTGTTTATTGTCAAATTTGCCGTATAAAGCTAAGGGTTATCTACATAAACACCCCCAATGTTGTGCTATTGTTGCAGTTTGCACCCTGATGTTTAAAAACTATCATTCTTGCCCCCTAAAGTATTAAAAACTTATAGATATGCCCCCTCTGTTACAATTTGTAAAAAAAAATAGATTAAATTAATAGCATAATATTATTCTGTTGGCACCTGTACAATTTTTAAAGATCAACTGCTTTCAAATTAAGAAAATTATAGTAATTAAGTCTATATTTATTTTCACAAACACCCCATTATGTCGTCTTTTCTTCTCAAAATGCACCTCGATCTTTTAAAATTTTGTATTCATACCCTTAAAAAATTGTACAGGCACCAACAGATTAATATTACGTAATTAATTTAACCTATTTTTGTTACAGATTATGACAGAGGGGGCAAATCTATAAGTTTTTAATACTTTAGGGGGCAAAAATAATAGTTTTTAAACATTAGGGTGCAAACTGCAACAATAGCACAACATTGGGGGGCATTTGTATAGATAATCCTAAAGCTAATGACGACCTTTTCTTGTCTTTTGGGTTTTTGATACTTAGATACAACTTACAAGGGGTCTTAGAAAGAAAAATTGGTTCTGTCGCAATAGCATATCTATGTTTTGTTTGATTTAATCTTTGGGTGTTTATCTTCAGGAGGGCATATTGTGGAAGCTTTGCCTTTTCTTGTAGATTGATTTTCCATTACACGGTTGTTATATTCTCTTAACTTAATCTGATATGCAATGTTATTAGAAATTCCCTGGCGGGGAAATTTCTCTTGTGACTAACTATTTGACAATTGACACTTCATTTCATTTGTCTGGTGAGAGTGACACAAAGGTAGGATGATAAATGTGTAGTTTTGCTTTTGGTGATAGGATGATGTTTACCACATAAGCAATTCGCATCTTCTTATTGATGAGTTTCCTTTTTTGATAAACAGATCTTTCACTAGCTTCAGGAAATGGTTTTACTAGTTATAATGAAATTTAGAATTTTTCACATCAGATATTAGTCTATTGGTTGCATCTTCTTATCTATGAGCTACCTTTTTTGAAAAACAGACTTTCTACTAGCTTGACGGAAAATCTTTTACTGGTTATAGTGAAATTTAGGACTTGCACATCAGATATTAGTGTATTAGTTGTATTTTGGCATGAAAGTGTATTATATAATCTCAAAGAACGAATATTGGCGATTGGTTGTGCAAAGAGATCTAGAGTTTGGATATGGCAGCACACCATTGTTTGATTTCCAATAACTAAGACTCTATATCACTTCATCGAATTCTAATGACTGTTCAGGAAGTTTAGCAAAATGTTTCTGATTTATTTTAGTGATTGACTCGTTGCCCATTGGGAGAAATACCATGTATATTTTCTTTCATATATTTTTGTTGCGTGACTTTTAGTTTCTGCCAATCTTTCTGGAATATGGTTTTAACACCTTTTTATTTTTACTAGCATGATATATGTTGTAATGTCTAATTAAGACAGTTGGTATCTTATATTAAATGAAAATTATATAAAATTTTGTTTTCCTTGACAAGGAATCTTCTTCTAATCCATTTCACATGAACAATAGGGATTCAAATGCATCAGTTTGACAATATGTCCAATCTATGTAAGGGCCGATAGCATAGTTAATTTGAATACTGGTGAGTAGATGGTATTCAGTGGTATTACGAACAATAATTGACAAAAGTAGTTCTCAAATTCTTGTCCAAGTCCTAATTGTCTCAAGTATAAGCTGATATTCAAATCAGAAGACAAAATATGGTTTTAAAGTTCTCAAATAAAATGGGATAATGTTACTTTGGCCTCCAATAGAAAGGAATTGATATTTTAGAACCTGAAAAATTTTAGACGTGTTTCAATCTTGGATGGTATTAAAATCCATAAGCCTCAACAAAGTCTTTTCTTTTTCTTTTTTTATATATAACTGTCTATGTTTTCGTTCCCAGTCACTTGAATTTGTATCTTGCTAGAGACCTTTTGACACCCAGATGATGTACTTTTGGTATAACCCTTCAGAAGATTCTGATAAAAGAACCCTATTTGATGCCCCGGCATTCGAACATCTCAAGAGAGCCAATCGTATAATACTTCAAAAAGGAACTTCTTTTCCTCTTGGAATAAAAATGACTATTTGGATTCTTTTGGTTATAAGGCACTCAAGTTTTTCTTCAGTGGGCACACTGCTTGTTAGGTTTCTGATAGGTGTGATATGTACCAAATTTGGTTGCCAGACTATTATCGCTATTTGATAGTTACTTTACATTCTCATGGTGCTTTTATGAAAGTGGATTCTAATTAGGTAGGTGGTATCAACTATCTAACTTAATAAGTACTGCTGATGCTACAGTACACTTACAGATTTTGAGTTGAAACGATGTGTTAAATCTTATCAAAATGTTGTTAAAAGTTTGAAGCCTTCCGGAAAATCTTATTTGTCGTGTAAAACTTATCTTGTTGTTAATACATTTGTAGAGATAAATTGTGTTCCATAGCAAATAGTATTATTGCTCTTCACATTCTACGCCATTAAACATGTCCAAACGTGAACTTGAGGTATATTTGGTGCATTGTTTTGTATTTTACTTTATTGTATTGTACAAGCTTATATAAATTTATATTTTGTTGCATGCCGTGTAAAGTTATCGTATTAAAAAAGTGAGGAAATAGTCTTGTTGGTAGAGTTATACAGTGTAATATAAAGACTTCTTTTTGAGCTAGGTAATACCATACGTAGTATACAAAATTTGTTCTTTGTATTATATAATCGTACGAATTATTGCCAAACACCAAGTTTTATTGTTTTCTCTAACACTATTTGAAGTTCTTAGAGATAAGAAGAGTGTATTAAACGTGTGTAAAATTTTCCCATTTCCTTCAACGAAATATGAACTAGATATTATTGGCCACATTCTTTCCCAGTGAAAATTTATTTTCAGATCACAACCATCTGAACCATTGGCAATATTTACATTGATGCCGATGGCCATTATGTTGGTAGTTTACTTTTTCGATTGATTCGTTTATTCTCTCATCATAGGTACCGCGCCATTACGAGCGCTTACTACAGAGGAGCAGTTGGCGCTCTACTAGTGTATGATGTCACCAGGCACTCAACCTTTGAGAACGTGGCGAGGTGGCTGAGGGAGTTGAGGGACCATACCGACCCCAACATTGTGGTCATGCTTATTGGCAACAAGTCGGACCTCCGACACCTGGTGGCCGTCTCCACCGAAGACGGGAAAACCTTCGCCGAGCGTGAGTCCCTCTACTTCATGGAGACTTCCGCTCTGGATGCAACCAACGTCGAGAGCGCTTTCACCGAGGTCCTGACTCAGATATACCACATTGTGAGCAAGAGGGCGGTCGAGGCGGGTGACACAGGTGGCACCTCCGTGCTACCCTCGAGGGGAGAAACCATCAACGTGAAAGACGACGGGTCGGTTTTTAAGAGAATCGGATGTTGCTCGAGCTAAGCTTTTTTGGTGCTTTTTTTTCCGTCTCTTGCAGGCAAAGCTTGACTTGTGCTGCCTCTTGCAGCATTTGGCTTTCTATATTTACTCTTTGTACATGATTATATTCTACACAATTTGTTCTCTGTAGAATAAGAAGCTAGTCTTTCAGAAAAATTTGTCTCTTGGGAAATTTGCATTACTAGGACTGATTCTGCAACTGTAAAAGGTCTTGTGGGATTGTTTCTTCGCGTATTTTTGGTCCAAAAGTACTTTCTTTGGCCGAATCACTCTTTAATCTTTTATGGTTTTAATTTTTTAAGAATTGCCTTTTCACCCTTATCCAGTGATCTATTAGAGATGAGAAATTATACGTAATATTTTAAAAATTATTTTATAACAAAACAATACTTGTATGTCTAATATATTAGGCTTGGTTGGATTGGCTTTTGGGACTAATTATTGCAGATTTTTGGACCTATTAAGAGGGCAAAATACAAAGAAAATTAGAGAATCAATCTACTTTCAATACCACAGGATTTTTACACTTAAATATAAATTCAAATCATATTTTACTATAATAGTATATTTTAAGTTTAAATTTTTGTTAACGTAACTATTGTAGTAATATGATTTAAACCAAATTTTTTTATTTGAATTGTAATCTAAACAATCATAACTTCTCCTTTTTTTTTTTTTTTTTCCCTCTCCTGTTGCTGATTAGTGAATAGTACTTGAACATAGGTGGGGTTTTTTTTTTTTTTTTGAGTAACTCGAACATAACTATTTGTTGGCTAGAATCGTTGGTATCCTAAAATTAAAATAGATATACATGTACTTTTTTAAGAATAAGGTAGCATAAAAAAAAAAAAAAACCAGCTTTTAGATTTCATTTTTTCATTTATCTTTCAAATCAATTCAATAAAATCTTTATAAATTAATAACATTAAGACTAAGAAAAATTATTAACTTAATAAATTATCAATTTATCGATAAATCAATAAAGTATTAATTTATGATAAATTAATAAATTATTAATTTATTAAGATGTTTTTCTTATTTGTTTAAATATATGTCATGTTTAACATTGTTTTATAAACTATTGTAATGCTTATATATATATATAATTAAAATATATGAACAAATATTGTAATTTGTTTACATTTTTTTTGCCAACCAAACAGTTAAAATTTATACGGTGAAGTAGGAAAATATTCAGAATTTATATAACAATAAAAATAAATACTCAAATTTTTGAAGTAATTGAGTTTTTGGTCAGTTCGTTAATTACTTGCACATGCTTTCGATAACTAAGTTAATTACCACCACTTATCACTATATAAGTAATTCAATCACTTAGGTATTTTGTTATATTTTTCAAAAGATTGGGTAATAATTTAAATTAAGTGATAAAAATTGAGTATTCACTGTAATTTTTCAAATTTCTAAATGCGTTATTCTAGAATAAATGATTTAAATAGGAAAATAATATAATGCAGATGCCATATGAAAAATCTACACATTTTTTTTTTTATGAAAAATCAAATAAGGCATTTGAAAAATTAAAAGATAATTTTAACATTATCTAAAAATGGCCGTCTTACGTATTTACCATGCCAACTACAATACGACGCCAAATAAAATAGTAGAAAAAAAAAAAGAGTGAATTATAAAAATAAATTAAAATTAAATAAATCTTTCAGAAAAATAACAAATATTTCTAAAAATGAAAAATAATTATGTTTTAATCATAAGATGAATGAATAAATTTCATAATTATTAATTATTTTTTTAATAATTTAAAATATAAGTTATATATATATATATATATTTTTTTTGAAAATATAAGTTATATTTTTAAATTAGCTAAAGAGAGTGATTATTGCTTATAATTTTCAAAAAATCACGCTAATTATTTAAAAAGGATAAAAAAATAAAAGTTATCTTTTTTTTTTTTTTTTTTTTTGTTCTGATTTCCCTCGTTTACACTTCTGTATAGAGACACAAACAAGGGGAAAGCAAAAGAAAAAAAAAATTAGAAAAAAAAAATATTAAAAGAGAATTTAGAAAAATAAAAGGATTTTTTTCCCTTCTTTTTTATACACGCCGATACTTCTGTGCTTTCTCAATCAAAGTTACAACGCTGAATACGAAAACTCGACATTTCGTTTTCTCGATTCAGATACAAACTCCTCAAGACCGAGTCACGATTGATCGATCGATCCATCGACGAATCGAGCGACTGAGAGAGCGGCGGTCCACAGTCCCTATCCTGTATCCGCCGCCGGAACACCACCGCGCACTCCGGCAGCTCCCCGAGGTCGCCGAACAGCGACTCGTCCTCGCCGCTCACCGCCGAGAACGCCACGTCGGCGTCCACGTCGGCTCCGCCGTAGATCGGGCTCTCGAGCACGGCCGTCGACGCCACGTAACCGAACCACTCGCCGGCGATCCCGAACCCGCCGCCGAGGAGTCCCTCGCCGTCGCCGACGATCCCCCCCAGCCCCTGCTCGCCGCCGGAGAACGCCGCGACGGCCTCCTCTCCTTCCTCCTCCTCGTCGTCGTCGTCCGATTTCGCGGCGGGCTCCTCGATTGACGTGGCGGGCGCTGACGTGGCCGATTTGGATGGGATCGGATGGTTGTGATCGCAGGCGTAGGTGATGATGAGCGTGGTGGGGTCCACGCGGCTCCTCTCCACTTGCTTCCTCGCCGGGCAGCCCTTCGAACTACTACATCGATAATATCCCCTGCCATGTAAAAATACAAATCAATTATTGATTAATAAATAAATTTTTTCGATATATTATTATTTTTAATTTTTAATAAATGAGGGATCAGGGATTCAGGATAGAATAATCCAAACAGAGGAGGTTGGTATTTTTGGGAAAAAAAGAATGGCAAGCACAGCCACCTTAGCGCGTGGACCACACGCTCTTCTGTTTAGATAAAATCGAATAGTCTGTCTCTGTCCTTTTTTTTTTTTTTTTTCTATTTACATATCCAAAGTTCCAAACATTGAAAGGTTTTTAAATAGAAATTTTCCACGTGTTAAACTATAATTGGCAGAACAAAAAATGGACAAGGCATCTGGATCCATTTGGGATGCGTTTTTTTTTTTTTTTGGTTTTGTCCGCTTCCTAATTTCGCACACGTGAATAATTCGGCGAATTAGGAAGGGGCGTGCTGGTCACGTGGACATATGAGCGCGTGTAGGGACATGTAAACATGCAACGTCCCAACAACTACCACACACACAGGCGCATTTTAGTATAGCCGCCTCAAACAGAGACAGACCCAATACTGGTTTTTTTATTAATATTAAATTGTCTTAATTAAATATGCAAAATGCAAATCATCTCTCACAAACCAGAGCACTCTAATCTCGCCGGCCAAATTATCCAACTTAATCAAAGATAAAATTCAAAACAAAAAAAAATATATGGAATTAGTGAATTTTTTTTTACCAACCTGGGATAAGGCGAGCCCTTGATAGGCTTCTGGCCGTACTTCCGCCAGGCCCACGAATCCGACGGTGGAAACGAGTCGCCTTTGCTCTTAGATCCCTCCACGTCACCGATCGGCACTGACACAACCCTCTTGTGCACACCCCTCTTGCTGTACGCGCGCACGTTGACGTTAGCACAGCCAAAATCCCATTTTCCCAAAAACCAAATACGCAAAAGTGAGATTTCTCTTTTTCGGGTTAATATGTTTTTTTTTTTGGTTACCTTTTCTTTGGTGAAGGCTCGTCAGTGACTTTATTGGTCGTGTCGTCGCCGGAGGAGGGAGAACCCGGCCCGTTTTGCGGCGTGGCTCGAGACGGACGGTCCATGATAGAGCGAGGGTTGATCTCGGCCGTCTGATGGGTTGAGTTTTGGAGAGAGAAAGGGAGGAGAGAGAGAGAGTGAAGGTAGAGAGAGAGAGAGGGCGGAGAGAAGTGGGGGGTTTAATATGGGCCGTCATGTTGACAGATAGATTATATATGGGTTTAGTTTATTAGGGACGTGCAAGCAAATACGCTATAAAATATTGCATATTATTGTGTGTGTATGTGTGTTTTAATGACGTAATTTGTTATTATTTGTGGGATTTTTTTTTTAATGAATAAATGAGAAGGGTGGGTGGATAATGTGGGACTGAGTCTAGGTTGAGGAGTTATGGAATTGTGAAATTATTGGATGGGACAATAAACGGTCCAAAGGGTTGCAAGTTGGGAGGGTTTCTTTAAGAAGCGAGGAGAGGAGAGAAAAAAATATCTAAAAATTAATGGTCTTTATGTATTGTAATATAATTAGAAGTGATTATAAGGAATTTCAAATATTATTATAATTATTTATGTTTTTATTGCTTCGTCTAGTCATTCAAGTAAATAGTTATTTTAAAATATATATTTTAAAAAAATAATCATAATTTTCAAAAATTTAAAAAATAATCATAAAAAATTTATTTTTAATGTAGATAAAAATAACAGAAAATTCGATTTTATTTTTTTAAAATTATAATTCGGTTAAAAACCGAACCGAAACCGAATATTCGGTTCGGTGTTCGGTTACAAGTATTTAAAATTCGGTTAAAACCGAATACAACCGAATATAACCGAACCAATTATATATTATATATATTTTTTGTTGCTTTATGTTGCAAGTACCACGTTGGCAGAGTGGAAAACTCTACCCCTTCCCACACTCCTCACCCAGGTTCGAATCCCTACAAATGCAATTGTTTTTTAAAATTTTTTCACAAAAAAGAAAACTTAAAATGCAGTTGGCAAGGTTTGAACCCTTGATGTGGGGGTTCCTAGAGACTTAAATCCCTCAAGGAGACCACTTTGCCAACATGCTTTTCTTGTACATTTCCTATACTAAATAATATATATTACATAACTAAAATTAGTTCAGTTTTTTTAGTGCTTTTAAAATCGGTTTTCGGTTCTTTGTTTTAGAAAACCGAATAATTCGGTTCGGTTGATTTTTCTTCTAAAACCGAACCGAACCGAACCGCTTTCACCCCTAGCCATCAGCATCCCCTTTAACAGATTCCATTAGTTAACTATCTAAAAAGACCTAAATACCCTTAAATCTCATCAATCTTTATTGTGTTAAAATTAATTCATACCCTTATAGGAGACTATGCATTCTTAACAATTACATTTGCAATAAAAAATAGATAGACTTAATAAATGATATATTTTAAAGAAAAATGATACAAATAATGATTTGAGTTTAAACTAAAATATTAAAAATAAATATTTGGTGTGATTTTTACTTCTTTGGCAATTTAAAGGGTATTTTTGTCATTTTAAAATAATTAACAGATTTTTTTAAAAGTCTTTTAACGGAACTTTGACAGAGAGGGTGTTAGTAGTATTTTAATAAAATATAGGGGGTGTTGATGATATTAATTTTGATCAAGGGAGTGTCAATGGCATTTCACCAAAACTTAAGGGGTGTGGGTAAAATTTTACCTAACAAAATTACACATAAATTTTAGTGTCATAAATTTCTTACAATAGTAATAAATTTATGAGTTGCTACATTCTTAAAATTTTGAAACATTAACAACTTTTTAAAATCATCCTCTAAAAATGGTTATTTTTTTTTAAATTTTTCTTAAATTTACTACTTTGACTTACAAATACAGGTGGTGTACTAAATAAAAAACTAAAATTTAAATATCGATTTGGGGAATTATATTTTAAAAAAATTATTAAGCAAACAATCATTATTTGAATGATATTTTAAAAAAATAATTAATATTTCTTTAAAGTAAGAAAATAGTCTTTTTTTTTTAACTATATGATGTTGTGATTTTACCTTTATACTCTTAATTTTTTATGAAATCTTAAAATAATTTCTTAATTTTTAAAAATGTTGATTACTCCTTTAAAGTATAGGCCAATAAATGACTAAAAACCAAATATATTCGTTAATATACGAGAGAGGTATTCTATTTTATTGTGGCTATATGTTATGTGTGCCCAACTAAATTTTTGGTTGTTAATTAAGGGGAAAAATTTATATATATATATATATACACACGTAGAGAGGACTTTTTAATTTTTCTTCCTCGATCTCAAGAATGGATTTCTTTATAGTCACTCAATAAGGAAGAGAAAATAAAAGGAATAAAATCTTTTGGTAAATGATATGGAATAATGTAAACCTTTTAAAAGTTTTTATATCATGACTTAATGCCGGAGATCAGTTCAACATGCCGGAAATCAATTTAATTAGGAGTCCTGCTTATTAAAAGGCTTATAGATATCATCAAAGCGTGTAGACACACATTAAAGAGAGTTAAAATCATACTACTTTTTCATGTATATGTATAGTAACGTCAGTCTTTAAGTTATAATCATCCGAAACTGTAATAATAATAATAATAATAATAATAATAAAAATAATAATAGCCTGCGAGAGAAACTCTTGTTAAACCAAAATATTCAATAAGGGAGAGAGAGAGAGGGGTTGATCAGCTAGGTATATTATATGTATTAACTTTTCAAAATTAGGTGATAGTATAATGGGTTTTTTTTTATTATTATTATATTCTTTTCCTTCCTTTGCAGCCAAAAGGGAATCATGAAAAAGAGTGTGTATTTATGCCCCACTTTGTCCAACCTAGACCTACATTTAATTCAAACATATATAAATATTATGTACGTAAATGAGAGAACAATATATTAAAACCCCTAAGATTCCTTTTAACTTGAGTTTGCTTTGCCTCGCATTGGATATTCCTCTTTTCACGTTCTTTATTCCAACACGAATGAAGCAAAATTTTAATTGGTTAACTTATAGATTACAAGGATACAAAATGAAATTTGTCTTTCTCTAACGAAATAGTTCCAATATATCTCCTGTTCTTCGTAGATGATGATTTAATTATTTTGTTTACACAATTAAGTTGATGAAGTACTTGTGAAAGACAGTGATATAGCATACATATATATAGCAAGGCTAGCTATGTTACCATTAAATTTCATGTCAATTAGCTCAATTAATTAAGTTTGGCAGACTTTTAGGAAAAAAAGTTTGGCAGGATAATCAATCTACTTCATTATTGTCTTCTAGAAGGCAACCACTGTGCCGATATTTTGGTCCTCATATAATAGAAATCTCGTTTTGTTTCATGATTTTCTTAACGCTTTAAATTACTTTCCCAACTATATGACTTACAAAAATATGTATAGTTACATAAATTAGCTGGGAATAAATCTTAATGAGAAGTTGTGCTAATTAGTCTAATTTTTTAGAACATATTTAAAAATGTCAACTATATTTTAGTTTTATATATATATTACCAACTTACCATCGTACATGCTCTCTCTCTCTATATATATATATATATATATAAAGGAAGGAAAGTAGTAATTAATAGACAATATTTTCTTAAATAAGTTATAAAATGACACTATTTATCTATAAATTAATTACATTTAAAGTTATGAACTAAAATAAAAAATTTATCTATAATATTTCAAGGCATAAATGTGATTAGCGTTGGTACTTTAGAAAAGAAAAATAATATTCTGTTTTAGGACTCGTTTACTTTAACGGAAGTCCACCTTAAGTTTTGATACCAAAATGTTCAAGCTGTGAATCTAGGATTATTTTTATTTTGTATGATGTACATTATTGTTCAAAAGAATCAAAACACACACACACACACATATATATATATATATATATATATATATATATATATTTGTTACAAAATGAATGTCTAGCTTGCACTCGCCTTGAAACCCATTTATCCTACAACACAATTTTTTTGGAGAAGTGAAAGTGGCAAGTTGGGGAGGCCAGATATAATATGGACTTGTTTATGAGTACTTGAGCAATTAGTTTAAGTATCATGTTTTGTCTAAATAAAGATTCCAATTATAAACTAAAATATTTCTATAAATCAATTCTTTATTTGGAAATACCCGTTTATAATTAGTTAGTTAATTAATATATTGGATTTGGTGGCTTTATTAGTATTTGGGCTCATGTGAAGAATCACTCATCTAAGTATACAATTGAAAAATGTTACATGCTAGAGCATGATGAGAATAATCTAAATTAGTTAAAAATAAATAAAGCCATGAATACTAATCATTGGTTTCGATTGTTTTGTTTTATATTAAACATAAGCAAACATATCAACATAATGGATGTGACTTTATAGTGCTTGTTCACAGATATATATATATATATATATATATATATCTGACTTTTAAAGATCTCATGAGATAGCTTTCCAACAGAATTATTGATTATACGGCTGTTATGTTTTAGATCAAACGTTGTATAATTCCACAGCAAAAAAAGAATATATATATATATATATATATTGTTGATATATGAAAAAGAAACCATAAATTGATATTTAAATGTTTCCCTCTTCGATAACATGAACGCCATCACTAAAAAATAAAATAAAAAAAATAAAAAAACTAAATGATAAAAAAAAAATTGATAAATATTTTTTATTTGCAATTAGTAAATAAGTATGTTTAATAGAATTGATCAACATTTCTGTAATTTTTCATAGATCTAATTATTTGGGTGATTCCTCCACATGCTTCCTTCTTTGTTTTTTTTATTGTTTTGTCTTTTATCATTTTTCAAATATTAAATTTTTTTATTCTTAAAATGACTCCTAAATTTTTAAAGACAATACTTTCTAATCTAATTAATTGTCACTCTTGCAACTCAAAATTGTATATATATGGTTGTCAGATTTTTCTTTGTTGAGTTTTTCATGAAAATAAACATTAATAGACATGCGGGTTTTTTTTTTTTTTTTTTTATAGTACATGAAATCAACCTGAATCTTTTTGCATAAGCTAATTAGCTAAATAGTAAATTTTTTAAGCACAGATCCCGGGAGGAAAATATAAATTAACTTTGTAAATTATTTTTTTCATAATTTTTACTCTATATTTATAATATTAAAATAATAACACATATTAGAATTATAATATCAAAAGAATATAAATTATTAATGTATTAATAAAAGAGCATCCCTCAAATTATATGCATGATTTTTTTTTTTTTTTGGAGCATTCCTCAAATTATATGCATGTTTCAATGAATTAACTTGAAGTTCAATTCTTGTCCTCTTCTCAGGATATGATTTTGTTTTTTGTATTATGTTCAGACATCATTTTATGTCAAATCTGAGCTTTTTTTTTGTCTCGTCCCTCAACACGAGGAAGAAGAACCAGATAATGCATATCCATTTTCTCTTTTGTCCCGTTTCTTTTCTTCTTCTTTTTTTTTTTAAATTTATTTTCCTCGTTTTGATTTACTTTTTTGTCTCCTTCCTAATTTGTATCTTTTCTTCAACTCTTGTGAATTTTCTTCTGATGTAGTTTATGATAAAGCTAGTAAATAGTGATTGTGAATGGAACATACGATATTAATTCATTTGTCAAACGGAATGGGACACTCAGAATATTTAATACTTGAAATTGCAATAAATAAAGTTCCAATTGGACTAGTTACACTAAATTTCAGATTTGAAAAAAGAGATAAATATGACAGAAAACATTTTTGAAAATTAGTATGATATAAATATTGAACAATTTATACTAATAATAACTGTTAAAATTACTATGAAACCAAAATTAATTTTCACTCACTAATATACACATGATATTCTATACACACAATTTTCTCTTTAGTTATTAGAGTTAGCTTGTCCATGAAAGCAAATGCAGGCCCATTAAATTTCAACTATTTTGGGCTACTTTATATCTTATACCATTCTGAGGGGCATGTGCGTCGCACGTGCTCTCTGTCGCCGTTATATTTTTGCTTAAAATCCCTTGATATTTTTCTTGGATGGTCTTGATTATGTCTAACGTAAATTGACTGTTCAGGCTTATCTAATTTTGCTTGCTGGTTTGATCTTGATTATAATCTACGTTGGTACACGACCTATTATTAAGTTATAATAGGTCGTGTACCCATTTTACCCATTCTATTTCATTCTTTTTTTTCACGACATATTATTAAGTTATAATAGGTCGTGTACACGATCTACGTTGGTACACGACCTATTATTAAGTTATATCGGTAGTACACGACCTATTATAACTTAATAAATACATAAAAAAAATTCACACATTAACACACTAAATTATCTATTTTTATATTATCATTCATTTGTTAAATTAAAACTAAAATTAGATTCAATCGGAGATGAAAATACAGAAAAAAAAAATTTCTTTCATTTTTCGTCTCTAATTGAACATATTAGGGTAAGTTAGGTATATAGTCATTTTGGACCGTGTGTTTTTAAAAAATAGCTACAGTTTCAAAAAATTTAAAAGCTAGCCATAAAACATATAAGAAATTTCCGACAATAACAAAAATACACATAAAATTACTGTCAGAAATTTCTGACATGGCTAATTTTTAAATTTTTTGAAACTTTGACTATTTTTTAAAATCATTTTGTAAATAGTGGCTACTTTCTTAAAATTCCCAACATAGTAATGTTAAATTTAATAAATAAATCGATAATATAATTATAGAAGATGTAGTATGCTAATATATATATTAAGCTATATATTATAGGTCGTGAACCATTAATAGTGTAAAAAACCGTACACTACCGTAGAATCTTCCTAAATTTGACTACATTTTAAAATAACCTAAAAGTAACATAAAGTG
Source organism: Boehmeria nivea var. tenacissima (assembly GCA_018132145.1). Classification (NCBI taxonomy): domain Eukaryota; kingdom Viridiplantae; phylum Streptophyta; class Magnoliopsida; order Rosales; family Urticaceae; genus Boehmeria; species Boehmeria nivea. The sequence goes on along the minus strand of CM030876.1, from coordinate 13,165,780 downwards.
TCTAATTCTTGGTGTAATCACTAATCCTTTCATCAAGGAAACGAGATCAAATGTGATGACTTTCTCTTGAAAGCTCATTTGAAAAGAGCATTCAAAAATTACAGCTGAAAGAATCACGTGATTTCTGATATTATTAGAGCAAATAAAAATGTGCTAATATCAAATTAGTGCATCTTTCTTTTTTTTTTTTTCCTAGTGATCACGAGAACGAGCCGTGTTTATATCTCTTTGACCACGTTTGGTTCCTCTACAAGAATATTCATAATTTATGAAAAAAAAAAAGAACCCACACTATTAATTATAATTTCTGAAAATGAAAATAAAAAAAGAAAAGTGCTAATAGTTAACAAATATTTGATAAGAATCCACATAAGATGGATACTATGGTGTAACTTTTATATTAAGAATTTAACATTCTATTTTAATTTGCACAACTTATTAATTATATTTTATCTTATTATAAGTATAAAAGTTGTATGAAACGCTTAAGTAGCCGAATATTTATTATTCTTTTTTTATACTATGAGAGCTACTTCTCTAAAACAATGCATTGAATTTGCAGGTAGCTTCAAACTGTAAATATAATAACATTACCATAAGAGGTAGACTGAGAAACACATTATTAATAATTTGTTAAGAGGTAGACTAAGAAACACATTATTAATAATTTGTTTAGCTAAAAAACACCCCTCGAATTAAATATATATACATACACTGATACACACACACACACACACACACAATTTTATATTGTCCCAGCCCTTCCAATGTCCCTGCAAAAAGAAACTCTCAAGTTTTTATTTTTATTATTTTAAAGATTTTATTTCACTTTAATATAATTGTCAAAGTCTACTTGACAGATTAGTGGGGTAAATACAAACTCTAGCCACATTCACGTGCTTTGCATGCCCTTACAAAAATGCAACTTGCAAGCTTTTAGGCTTTAGCTAACAGTCTAACACCAACAAAAAAAAAATTGTTAAAAAATGCAACAAAATATGTTTTTGATATTTTAATGTGATTTATTGACACACAATATATGCCCCACAACTTTAATAACAATAGCCCTACCATCAAATATCTAATCCTAAAGGCTAACCTCAAGTTAATCTAATACCATTCTTCTTCTTTTTTTTTTTTTCTCTGCCGAACTAGAAAATAATAGATTTAGTACGTGATTCAACACGCTCGTTCTAGTATAGAATACTCTACGTGAAAGTTAGTGACGAAAAATTCATCAACAAGCATCTATTCAAAAAATTATTTACAGAAACTAATTAATCAGCATGGCGTGTCCTCCTCTATCATAATATTACTAAATATTACAATATAAAATTTGGCAAAATGTATATGGATAATAATGCCTTCTTTCTAATACGTGTATAATCATAATATGAATAATCATCTATGAACAACACTAAAAAACAATAATTATAAGACTTTTCTCTACCAACTAATTAAAAGATACGACATTAGTGATTAGACATTATATATATATAAGCAACCATAGATCTGCCGACGCTTTTTTACTTTAAATGACAATTATACCCCTCTCATAGAGAAGAAGTGAAGAACCTTCACCGGTGAAGTTGCAATATTGTCGTGGAAATTGGGGGGCAATATGGGGATGCGAAAGAACAACCCTACTATGCCTCAAGGAAGTGCTTAGAAAAACGCCAAAATATGTGATCTAATTGATCCTCCAACTTTTGATCACTTAAGCGAGAGAGGGAAAAAAAAAAACACTTTGATCACGAATAGTTAATACAGAAACATGACTCAGCTTTTTAAGTATCAGCATCCGAAGATTCGAGGTGCCAAATTAAAATTTCCTTCTTACCAAACTACCCCTTACTTGGACCACATATTACCAACCACTAATCAGCAATTAATTTTTCAATTAATTATTATGAAAAGAGTATATTATCTATGTAGACTCTCAGCATCAATATGAAAACGAGACAGCGCACTTATTTCATATATATACATATTAGTTTCCATCATTTACTAAACCTGCTTAATTTATGTAGCTAATGGCGTTGGAAAATGTAGTGATTGGATTACAATATTTGTAGTTCATATTGAGCAATAATTGTGCTAATTGCTAAAATATAAAGCAAACCAATAATATAATCACAGAAGTATATTGAAGATAAAGATAAAATGTGTTATTTCACTATTTACAATTATGGATCACAAGGTCCACACACACACGAGTTTTGCTTATATTTTTTGGTCTAAAATTTGGTTTATTATTCATTGCCTACTAATTATACCATTCTTCTTTATAGATAAATAAACAAGGTTAATCTTTTCATGTTTAAAAAACATTTATCGATTATCTGGTGCAAACATAATTCTTTGCCAGCTGTAACATCAGTTTTCACATAAATAGGACCACAATAAATGGGAATCTCTTGATAAAATTCTGTTTTTCATATTTGGCCACAGAGAATCCATTTTCATATTCTTTAAGGTCATGGAAAATAACAAGCAGTCACTCTCAAATAGTCTCAATGTAATAAAATAACATATTGTAAAATATCTACATTAATGAGATCGTCAACAATAAACGAAGCTTGTATCTTTTACTAATTGTATAAAGTTACATCTTAGATTTATATTTTAAAAAATCAATTCAAATACGCTCCAATAATTTTTAATTCATTTTTAGCGAGGTTTATAAAACTTGAAAACTTTTTAATTATACGTCCTCTCAACTTTTAACCAAGCTTTGTAATAAATCCAAAATCCTTCTTCTATGTTCGCCTAAACGCCATTTTATAATAAATCAAGGAAAAGGGATAGTAAAGACGCTAATTACGAAATGTCACTTAGCTTAATTGATTACAAGCCTAATAGATGACATTGAGCAGTTTAAAGGGAAATAGTAAAGAACCATCTTAATAATCTGAGACATATCATCGTCTCTTGTATAGAGGATCTACAAATTATAGTAAAACAATATTAGGTAGGTCAAACATGTGAAAAACATAAATAATATAGCTATAACTACCTAATACTAACTACTCTTTACAAAACTCATTTACGCTTCAGTTTGGAAACATGAGTTCCGACTTCTAGTACAGACATGCCAGTTGTCATTCAAAAAAAAAATCAATACTAAAGCCAAAAATAAATAAATAAATAAACGAAAATAGAAACCCTAATACCATTGTAAAAAACGTGCTATAAATCAATATCACATATAATATAAACCACATGCACTACATGTGAAATATAGGTGTGAAATGGAGGGCAAAAAGGGAATAATAAATTTACATTGGTCTTTTCTCTATATGTTATTCCTAATTCCTATCTATATATATTCTTCTTATCTTCAAGCGGCACAGAGCACCAGAAACTTAGAACCTATCTTTATATCCAAACCTTAACCTCTTCTCAATTCTCTCACATATATCTTCTCTCTCCAAAAAAAAAAAAAAAAAAAAAATTCTTCTTATTCTCATTTTTTTCAGCACAAAAATGGCTGCTGAAGAAGTACTTCTAGACCTCTTTGACTCAAACTGGTTTGGACACAAGATTATCTCCAGTGCTGAGAAGCCAAACCAAGTCCAAGATGAAATCAAGGAACATCATGATCATGATCATCATGATTTTGTGGCACCAAAAAACCTCAAGGTAAGGGCTCTAAGCGAGCAGCTTTTGGACTCCAAAATCGGAGCTTTTTCTCCTCCGAGAACTCGCTGTCTCCGAGCTCCGTCCTCGCGGCTTCGGCCAAGCTCGAGACGATTTTCTCAGGGAAAGAAGTGATGATCAAAGATCAAGATCAAGATCTTGATGATCATCATGATCAAGATCAAGAGGCCAAAGGAGAGCTATTACTGCTATCTGTGAAAAAGAAGAAGAGAGCGAGTGAAAGGAAGAGGAGAAAAAAGAGAGCACCGAAACTTGGAGGAGTACTGGCTAGCAAGAGCTTGTCTGAGCTAGAGTTTGAGGAGCTAAAAGGGTTTATGGATTTGGGCTTTGTGTTCACTGAAGAAGAGTGTAAGGACTCAAAGCTTGTGTCTATGATTCCTGGCCTGCAAAGATACTGCAAAAAGTGCACTGGTATTACATCATCTGATCATCGTCAGATCAAATCAGAAGATGATCATGATCATGATCATCATGAAGCCCATGATGATGATGATGGTGATGATGACAAGGGTGTGATTTCTAGGCCTTATTTGTCTGAGGCTTGGGATGTTTTGGAGCAGAGAAGGAAGAAGGAACAGATTGTTAAGCCATTGGTGATTGATTGGAAGATTTCGGCGGCTTTGGGCAATGAAATCTACATGAAAGATCAGCTCAGGTTTTGGGCTCACACAGTTGCATCAACTGTTAGATAACAGTAACTACAGTGATAGATATATGTATATGTATATGAATATGTTGGAATTTTTGCTCTTTTTTTTTTTTTTTCCTGCTATGGTGGAATCGGATGGCTTGAAAAGCTTGTCTAAGTGAAATTTTTGTAAAAAGAAATAAAGTGTTCGCAAATATTCATGCCCTTTTGTGCTTTAAATTCTCTGGTCTTGAGATTCTTGGACTTTGTTTTGAGGCTTCAATTAGCATAATGGTGTTTAGTATTTCACTTGTATATACACCCTTTTGTGCTTAAAATCTTTGGTTGTTCGTGGAGTTTGATTTTCTGATTTTATAACTGGCACAATTATTGTGTTTAATATTTGAAGATAGGAAAAGAACAAGTTACTTGGGAGATTTGGACATTAATTTGATTTGGTCTCCATATGTTTCATCTGAAAACTGAAGATGTGCAGAGTCTTGAGAATGATCCAGAAAGTCATGATTCATTTTTTTATATAGTGCATTATTAGCGACAATAATAGAGATGTTTATTGAGCAAATTGGGTTTAATAAGGCCAAAAAAGGGTAGACCAGACCCACTAGCATGTAATCATGGTCACTCTCGAGGACGCTCCCACTTTAAGCAAAGTGTGTTTGTTTCCCGGGAAAAAAGAAATTGCAACCATAGGAAAAAAAAAAAAACAAATAAACTCCAACGTGAATGATGAATCCCATTTCTTGATCATAAAGGAGATTTAGAGAATAATTATCATGTCATGATATATAGTACCAATATGATACGCACGCTTTTTCTTTCCATAAAGAATTTTCAAATCATGTATCAGAAATTATCACGACATTATTATTTAAGCGATTGGAATGGCAACCAATAAAAAAAAAAAAAAGATAGATAGATAGATAGATGGGAAATTATAGTAAATAGCCAAAAAAAAATTATGTTTTTAAATGATAGTCAATGTTTCAAAAAAATTAAAAAAATAGTCATGTTACGAATTATATAACAGAAAAGTATTATATAAAATATTACACATTTGTAAAAATTTGTAAGATATTTGGTAATACTTTAACTTTTACTTGTTATTTTTTTAAGTGTTAAACAATATCTTACAAATGTTTATAAATGTATAAATATTTGTTTGACGTATTTTGTTACGAAATTTTTTACGATGACTATTTTTTTAATTTTTTAAAATATAACTATCATTTAAAAGACACATTTATTTTTGGTCTATTTTTTTACTCACTCTAGATAGATTGATTTTGCATTTTGTTAGTCGTTTTTTTTTAGGACTCATGATGTATATTGCGTAGAGTCGCTTTTGCCTAAAATTTGCAAGATACTCTGTGAATTGTTTAAGGGGCTTTCGTGCAAAAGATAATTAATAGCGAAAAATAATAACCCAAAAAAAAAAAAATTGGTGAGAGTTGGTGGGTGATTTTGACATCAATCAGTAGCTCACTCTTGTAATTTTCTATTTCCAATACTCATAATAGACTAATTAATGTAGTGTTTCATATTTATTGATACTCTACTAATAAAAATTAAAAAATATAAAAAATTATTATTATATATTTTAATATTATTATTATACATTTTTTTAATGTATTTTAACACACCTTGAAATGGAGCATTGTCGAAAGACCCCTCGTAATATAACAATATAAATACATGTATTGCGTTAGGCTGCTCATTCAGCGTGCTTTATATTATAAATGTTGTACAATGTCTAATATAATTCAGAATAAAATAGAGAATATTCAAAATTTATATAAAAATAAAAATTAATATCAACTCAATACAATACGTACAGTATGATAAGATGCACTAAACATGCCTTTAATAAGACCTATAAATTATTTGCCAAAAAACATACCTATTTACCTCTTTTTTCTTCAATCACCCATTCCACGTGTTCCAGTTTGTTTAAAATTGTTTTCAGACTCTTGAGATCACGAAGACCAAAATGACCACATAATGTGACTATGAATGTGCATTAGCTAAGAAAAAGTCCAACTACAATTGACTTTAAAATATCACACTAATTAAAGCACTGCTTTTTTGGGCCATGATGATATCCATTTAATTAACTTACTAGTAGTGCTAGTGGAGAATAATCTAATAAACAAACCTAACATGGCAATTAATTGACGATCTAATCATAAGTTGACAAACAACAATTTGGACAACCGAATAAACACTAGAACTTGAGCACACACATGAACAACAATACAGTCAAACAAATTTCTTAACAAAATAAATTTTTATACAATAACTAGGCGGCAATCTTTTTGTAGGTTTTTTTATTTATTTATATAAATGATATTAAATAAATCATCACAATGTAATTTACAAACAAGATCTCGTGCTACAAACAATTACAGAATTTCATATCAGCTTGAATTATACATGAGACTTCCTAAGGTATGACAGATCTAAGAAGTATATAGATATAACATAATATGTATATATATGATATGTAGACTAAACAATTACAATCTATATTATCAGACCATTGAGAAATAGTGGTCAGTTTTCATTGTGAGACACTGCCTCAGGCAGTTTAAAGGTGGGAGGCTTATCAGCGCCTTTCCTTGAGTACTCCCTCCATCTCCGAGCCGCCGCCGCCGCTCTTTTCGCTCTCTCTTTCACATCCTCTTCTGCAGAAACAATACAATTCATTTGGGTGAACATATATATTGAAATTTTTTAGTGTTTCTTCCAGGAAAAGTAAAATGTCCAAAATGAAACCTGAATTTTGGTGTTCTTTGGGCTTCCCCCAGAGGTTGGTCCAGTATGAGTTTTTTTTGTTACCATTTTTCTGTTTTGCCATCTTTATTTTAGCTTGTGCCTGTACAAAATAAATTAAAATATGAACCCGAATTGTCGAAACAATAACTAGCTGGAAAGCCTGGAATATTGTGAGAGGGAAATAGTACTGAATTTTTGCTAACTAATCCGAATTCTAAAGTAAAGCTGGTGCAGGATTGTAGGAATTCATACCAATACTTTGGCTTGCCTCTTGTCCCACCGCGAACTCGCCTGCATTAACAAGTATTGTTTACGAAAGTTTGAAACCAAAAATATTGTAAAGGGTATTGGAGTTTGATGGCTCTTCATTATATCTGAGAAGGTCTGAATAACTCCTATACAATATTTCATGAGAAAATTCCATATTGTTTCTAAATTCACCGTATTACTCTGTCTTAAGAGTTTCGGTAACTGTTCCCAATTTGAAAGAATGGAACTCCAAGTTTCTGTAATATTATTCGATTTAGAGATCACAAAATTCAGCTGATGTGTCAAGTGAAGACTGATAGTTCAGTTTAAGAAGAATGATATGAGAAGTCATTTAGTACGGTAAAGCCCATAATATGGACGTAATGTGAACGAGCTCAAGCTCGCATCACTATTGTCTTACCATTCTGAAGACATCCATTGCAGATAAGCCCATTCCTGAAAGCATCAACGCGACC